>CM061066.1:170203405-170803405 GCA_030762895.1 Sophora flavescens
TTCTAATAATCTTTTTCTCAACAAGATCCTATAGCATGTACCCGAATTCTTCATTTTCATATCCCAAGAAGATGCATTCCTTCGACTTGAAGTCGAGTTTTGATCTCCCATCTTTTGGAACATGAACAAATGCTCTACAACCGAACACCTTCAAAATGGTTGTAGGATACATCTTTACCTATCCAAAACTTGTTTGGAACATCACCATTCAATAAAGCTGAAGGGGATAAGTTGATCAAGTCAACTGCACACATCAGAGCTTCACCCCAAAAACTCTTGGGTAACTTGGCATGAGATAACATCATTCTCACTCTTTCAACAATAGTTCTGTTCATCCTTTCAGTCATTCCATTGTGCTGAGGCGTCTTCGGAACAGATCTTTCATGCCGGATTCCATTACTCACGCAGTAATGTCTGAAAGCTCCAATAAATTCTCCTCCGTTGTCAGTGCGAACATACTTTAACTTCTTACCAGTTTCTCGCTCAACACTAGCATGAAACTGTTTGAATACTACAAACACCTGATCTTTTGTTTTGAGAGCATACACCCAAACCTTCCTGGAGTGGTCATCAATAAAGGTAACAAAATACCTCGCACCGCCATGAGTACTGGTGGTCATTGGACCACAAACATCAGAATGCACCAAATCTAAAACATTTGGTCTTCTATGTGGGGCCTTGTAGCAGAATGAAGCTCTATGTTGCTTTCCATCCAAGCAATGTATACATGGCTTAAGTGATATTTTTGATCCTTTCAGACCAGCCAGTGTATCTCTTTTGGCTAGAATTTGAAGCCCCTTCTCACTCATATGTTCGTGCCGTTTATGCCATTGCTCGACCGATGATTCTTCTCTCAGAGGATTAATGCACCCATTATTGACTTTGGCTTCTATCACATAAAGAGTGCTTACTTTCTTGCCTCTGGCTATCACCAGGGAACTTTGTGTTAGCTTCCATTTCCTATCCCCAAACACACTAGTATAGCCTTCTTCGTCTAGTAGGCATGTGGATATTAGATTGAGACACATGTCAGGAACATGTCTCACATCTTTTAATGTTAGGCGACAATCGGTGTTTGTTTCTAGGCAAACATCTCCTTTTCCCACAATCTTGGATCTATTATCATTCCCCATCCTCACATGACCAAATTCACCGCTTGTATAGGAAGAAAAGAAATCACTTCATGAGGTTACATGAAATGATGCACCAGAAACCACAACCCAACATGTATCTTGTGATGTCAAATTAACATGACCATCATCGCAAACAAAGATTACCTCATCTCCATGAAAAATGGTAGCGGCTAGGTTACTCGCATCACCATTTTCTTGCTGCTCTCTTTTGAGCTTCCTGCATTCTCTCTTCATGTGGCCTTTCTCATGACAGTAGTAACATTCTACGTCTCTTCTTGTCCTTGGCCTTCTTCTGAACTTATCTCTTGACTTGCCCCTTGACTTGTCTCTAGTATTGAACTTCTTGTGGATGCTTTTTCCATGGTACTCTGTGACAAGCGCCTAAGACTCTGTCGGCATTCCTTGCTCATTCCTTCTTGATTCTTCATTGAACATGCTATCTTTTACTATGTCCAATGTTAGAACACCTTGTGGTGCTAAGTTAATAGATGAAATCACAAGCATGTCCCAATTGTCTGGCAAGGAACTGAGTAGTAACAATGCTTGCAAATCATCATCAAGCACCATCTTCATATTGGTGAGTTGATTCACCAATCATTGGAAATCGCTCAAGTGCCTGGAAACACTCTGGGTCTCTCTATACTTGAGGTTCACTAATCGTCAAATAGTAGAGGCTTTATTCTGGGCCGTCTTTCTCTCGTACAAGGTTTCTAGTTTCGTCCATAATGTGTACGCAACTGTTTCTTGTGCCACGTGATGAAAGACACTTTGATCTATCCATTGCCGAATTTGTCCAACAGTTTTCCTGTTCATCAAATTCCAGTCATCATCAGACTTGCTGTCAAAAAAATGGCTTATTTAATTATAAGTAAGGTAAAAATATTATAATTATGGGAAAACACTAAATTTGTTTGTCATGTTATAAATAATTTAAATTAAGAATATTAGGAGTTTATAAATATTAAATAACTTATGCATTTTGAATAATTTAAGGATTTTATCCTTTTGCCCTCCAGCGTCAAGTAAGAGCACATGTTAGGGACTTGTCTTTTTAGTGAGTATATAAGCTTACTGTGAGGGTTTTGATAGTCGTCAAGAACCCTATTTGTGTTTGTGGTCACTCTTGAGAAAAGGAGGATAGGCACGACGATCCAATGGTGAAGGAGCACCTTCTTAACGTGATTTCTGCTGTTTGGGTGTGGAGAATTCGTCTCTAACGTATGTTTATTATCCAAACGCATCAAACCAGGTGAGGGATTGTGATTTTTTTGGGTTAATTTTCGTGGGTATTTTTTAGGGATATGAAATGGGTTGATGATGGTTGAAATAGGGATGTTTATGGGTTGTTTTGGGTGAATCTCTTTCATGAAAATCGTTTGTAAATGTTTAGCTTCATTATTCTTTGACTAATATGTTAATGGTGAGTTATCATATCTGTTTGGTTGAACCCTAAAAATTGAGGGTGAGGAAACTCCATTGTTGAAGCTTGACGTTTGGTGTTTTCTTAGGGGATCTCAGTTTTTGTCTGAAATTTTGAAAGACATGCGGAAAAAAAATTATAACTAGAGTTTTAGATATCAGATTAATATGAAATTGGTCTCGTTGGGAAGCTAACATCTAGATATACATAGTGTATAAATTTCATCATTTTTGGAAACCTGGGCTATTCTCAGTTGCATTTTTAAAACAGGGGTAAGGTTGTCCCGAAGGTACCCTGATAGCCTGCGCTCAGAAAATCATATCTTGGTTAATAAAATTAGGACTGAGATGAAACTTATTGCATTTGAAAAATGAAGTGTAGGAGTATGTTGTGGTTAAGTTTAGTGATTTTAGGAGATCTGAGGAGGTCGCAGTTTAATTTTTAAAACACAGTATTGTATGTCTTGGATGTACTCAAACAGATTTTACTTCAAAATTTATATATGGAGTTGTAGAGTATCTTTTTATGTGAAACTAGTGTCATTTGAAAGTAGACATGTAAGTATTGTTGTGGTTAAAATTTCAGAATTCATGGACCTCTATAATATTCCCAGTTTTCATTTAAAGTTGGTCTAGGCTTGCTGGAGACATTATCATCAGTCATGTATTGGTGGATTTATGACTATGCTATTATGTGTATCTCAGTGTAGTTGCCTTTTGAATGTTGATTCCCTCCATGGTTGAATTTTAGTGAGGGCGTTTATTCAATGGATTTTTATCTACGTTGTGAGTATATATTATATTAGATTATATTAATGTACATCTTGGAAAGTATCAATAAAGTGATGAAAGTGTGTGAATGAAACGACTACAATGTTGCCTATATGAAATTGTGATTATGGATGTTATGGACTTCATTGAATACCGCTGAGATGGTTATTCAAGATTTATTATGAAGCATAGTGAGCGTACGTTATGATAAGGTATGATTTATTGTACTTGGTGCTTTGGTATGATGCTTAGACATTGGACAAGACTTGGTGTATTCGACCGGTCAACGGATTCGACCGGTATATAAATGTGACCGTCGGAGCATGGGGCCTCTAGTGAAAAACCCTGGAGTTCGGAGGGTGGTTGTGTAGTGACCGAGGTCACTTGCCGGTTAGCGGACTCGACCGGGATATAAATGCGACTATAACATCCTAAAATTCTAATTTTAATTTGATTAAAAAAAAGATTAAGTTATTAAAAATATAGTGGAAATAAAATATAATTAAGAGGTTTAATGTAAGTGATTTGTTAGTATAAAATTAATTAGAGTTGGTTAGGAATTACAAAAGGAATAATAAATTAAAATATATATATGTATGAATGTAAACATAAGTGCAGACTTTTCACGTAGGGGCCTAGGGGTAGCTCATAAGTCAAGTGGGCCTAGTTATTTTATAATAAAAATAAAAAATAATAATAATAATAAATAAAATGAAATAAACAATGAAGAAACAAAAAGAAAAAAAAAAGAAAAGATGCCTAATGCACTGTACCCTAATTTCCTCCAAATTGAACGGCTCCCTCCTCTCTCAAATCCCTATTTTCATATTACTTTTGGAAACCAAACAAAAGTCCCTTGTTTCACCGCCGATATGTTGCTCTGTCCCTCTCCATTTTGCTCGATGCCACCTGCCAGTCCACCATCTCCAGCGGTTCCAGTTTTGTTCCGGTGGTTGGAGTTCTGTTCCGGCGGTTCGACGCTTCCACCGTCTCTATTTCTCTCTCCCGACGCTTCGAGTTGCGCTCCGACACCGTCCCCTGTTCAGATCGTCTGACGTCGTCCACCATCTACGACGAATAGCTCTAGAGTGTCTCTGTTCCATTTAAGACGCCTTCAAATTCAAAGGCAAAGAACATTCCAAGGTGCATCAATCAAGGGCATCATCATCGACGCCATAAGCAGCAGCAGCCGCCAATCCTCCTACTTCACCAAACACACCTTCAGAAACCGATGAATCGGAACAACTTGCCTCCTTCTGCGAAGAAGCTTCTAGAAAGTTCTCGTATTTTATTAGAAAATCTTCTATCGTTGGCGAAATCAGTGACGTTGAGAGTGCCCTTATTTCCAAAGGATGTAGAATTTGGCTTTCCGTGTCTTCCATGGTCCTGTCTTCTCTTCCTCCGGGTTCCATTGTTTCGGTATCAATTGCTTCTTCAAGGAGGAAAAGTATGCTGCCGGATAGTTTTCCTCTCAAATCATTAGTTAATGAATGTGTCAGATGCTATGGATTGGAAACTGGGAAGACCTTGGATGATGATGCGGGAAATTACTTTGCACTTGCCACAGTTTTTCCTTCTAGTAAGGTAGCCAGAAGTGCAATTGCAACAACACAGATCTAAGAACGCCACCAAATGGGAGAGGAATTTTTAGGGAAGCGCAAATCCTTATCATACGTAATTTTTAGAGCACATTGGAGGTCTTCAAGAGGTGAGTAACAGTACCTTTTAATAACCCTTTCCATGGTACATGTGTTTTGTTGTGTTGAGCGAATTACTTATGATTCTGAGAGATTTTAATTGAATGATGCATGTTGTTAATAAACTAATTTTTTGGGGTTTTCAATTAAAATAAAAAGGATTATTAAATTGGGTATTTATTCCTGTTACTGATGGCATGAAATACATGATTGGTATTTTTATTAATTGAATGACGTGCTTATTGGTGTGTGCTATGCCATGTGAGTTTATTTGACATGCATGATAAAATCATATATTTAATTTTTGGTAAATTATTGGTTACACATATGATACATGAAATTGTGCCCTATGATGAATTGTATGATGTTTGCATTAATACCACCTATGATAGGGGTATCGAAAAGTAATACCACCGTAATGGGGTATCGAAAGTAACATCCCGTATAATTGGGATGTCGAAAATAAGTAATACTACCTAAAAAGGAGTATCGAAAGTAACACCGCCACAGGTTGGGGTGTCGAAAAATGAGAAATACCACCATGTGCACATGGGAGGTATCGAAATGGAAATGTCCCCGACAGGAGGGTGACATCGAAACACTCCTCGTGAGTAGGGGTGGGCAATGGGACGCCATTGTCGTGTGATGTGTGAATATATGGCATGCCGGCAAGAGGCCAATTTAATTAGGAGGTCTTCGGACCGTTTGGATTAAACTTGAATTTATCTGGTATATGGAATGTGGTGTATCGAGATAAGATTATTATTAATGTTAAAAGTATTTTCTTTATATATATTATTTTGAAAATTAGCGGGTGCCATGGACAGTTTTTCCGGTTACCGCACCGGCTGAGAACAATGCTATTTTCGAAAATGTTTTTATAAAACTGTATTGTTGATCACTGGGATTTTATATCTCATTATTAAGCATTGTTTTCAGAGCACGATGAGGACGTCATTGAGGCTGAAGAGGCGTGAAGACTTAGTGGACTCCATTAGATAATCTTTCTAGTTTGGTTAGTATGTTCTCAAATAAGGAGCCGTATGTGGCTAGACGCAATCATTTATCGTTGGGATTGTAATTAGACGCCCGGTTTTGAGGCTTTTGATTTTTATTTATTTATTTATATCTATATTCATTACATGGATAATTTAATACTATATTATTTAATATGAGGCATTTTCAGACTTTAATGTTTTTTTCTAATTTTTCTTTATGAGATATATGTTTTAATTAAATGTTTTAAAGGATATTTTATTGATTTTATCTTGGGATCACTAATGTAACGAAGGGCGTTACAGCGACCGTCGGAGTGGGAGACTCTAGTGAACAACTCCAAGGAGATACACAAGCATCTTGCCCAATGGCAAATTGACTTCATAGCAAGTGAAGATTTGCTATGTAAGCTTATATACAATGTGAAGAACTCAATGAGATATTTATGGAGATGCTTATATATATTGTACTATTTTACTATTATGTTTTGTTTATCCCTCACTGAGTTCTGGGACTCACCCCCGCCCTTTTTGGTTTTAGCTTCAGGTATTCCACGAGTGGAGCCATCTCAAGGGGCCCATGCACTTGTGTAGTGTGGGCAGCTGTTGCTGTTTCAGTTTCTTGCGGCTTGGTTTATTGTCATATGAGAATCTTTTGTTGTTTGGAGTCTTAAACTTCATTCTAGTTGTAAGCCCATTTGGGCGTTAGTTTTTTTTTAAAACTATTGATGTTGACTCGGTGCCACCCTTGACTTACTTTTGGTATAATATTTTACTCTGATAATTACTTATGATATTCAATATATCTTGTTATGATGTGACTTATACGTGCTTGAAAGGCCTTGGGTTAGTAGCTAATCTGGTTTTCTTAAGGTAAGTTGTGGTGAAAAAATGGAGATTCTCATATGTCAACTAAAAGCAGCGACCTGAGTTGGACTTGTGTAGTTATATAATGCTTAGGCTTATTGTAGACATATGATTGTTATGTTGTTGTTAATTGAGAATGATAAATAATAGAAAATTCTTAGGCATGAGTTGATGAACGGTAATGCTAAAATGCAAGGAGTGAAGAAATAAGATAGGATATACTCTTGAAATGACTTCATTAGATTGATGAAAGGTATGAAAAATGTTGTTGGTGATAGGACAAGAATATGTCTATGTTAGATTAGCTTAAGCTCACGAGTGGGAGTGAATATGTATGTTCACTTTCGATTAGCATGTTTAAGGCTAAATACAAGGGTATGATGATTAATGCTTATGGGACTAAGTCGAAAGGTGATTTAGGGAATGATTAAGGATTATACAAATTCTAGATGAAGTAGGTTTATCTTGGATTAGAGTGGTATGATGAGCTTAAAGATTCAATGAAATGAACTACGTGGGACTGGGTTGAAGAGGAATTATGACTTGTCTTTGAGTACGAAATACTTAGTGTGGTTATGTAAAGAATTAGGGTGAGTGATTAATGAAAGTGGATGTATAAGTTAAGCTTATAAGGTTACAACCTATGCTACAGTGATGCATTACAATGAGAAAATAGGACTAGAAATGAGGTTCAAGTGAACGTATGACGATGGAATGTATATAGCAGACGTCACACCAACATTATACTGATGTAGGAGACGAATGTGAAAGTATGTGATGTAACTGATAGGTATCAAATTACGGTAAGAGTAATGGGTGGAAATGGGTCAATTAAGGATAAATATGAGTGATAGGCTTTAAAATTATGTTAATCAAATCTAGAATATGTATATTGTGGGATTGTGTGACATTTATCTCTTAGTGAAGTTGAGTTTTTTTTAAAAGGAAATAAGTAAATAATGAGAGGGTAATTGCGTATAATATAGGTTATGAGAATGAAAAGATAGATGGTATGCTTTGTTTATATATACAAGGTGTTGATTATCAAATGAGTGAGATATATAAAATCGGTTTCTGGCGGGTGCTTTGATGGCTTGATGTTCGGCGACCCGAGGTTAGTAGATGTCATTGGAATTCGAGGACGAATTCCTTTTAAGGGGGGTAGAATGTAATACCTGCCAAAAATGGTACAAGTTTTTTTTCCAGTGTATTGTGGTTGAATAATTATTTTTGGTTGCGAAGATTGACATGGGTGACCTTCAGGAATAGTCGCCACTAGAATTCGAGGACGAATTCTTTTTTTTAGGGGGGTAGAATGTAATACCCGCTAAAAAAATGGCTTATTTAATTATGAAAGTGGCTTATTTAATTATAAGTAAGGTAAAAATATTATAATATGGGAAAACACTAAATTTGTTTGTCATGTTGTAAATAATTTAAATTAAGAATATTAGGAGTTTATAAATAATAAATAACTTATGCATTTTGAATAATTTAAGGATTTTATCCTTTTATCCTCCAGCGTCAAGTAAGAGCACATGTTAGGGACCTGTCTTTTTAGTGAGTATATAATCTTAGTGTGAGGGTTTTGATAGTCGTCAAGAACCCTATTTGTGTTTGTGGTCACTCTTGATAAAAGGAGGATAGGCACGACGATCCAATGGTGAAGGAGCACCTTCTTAACGTGATTTCTGCTGTTTGGGTGTGGAGAATTCGTCTCTAACGTATGTTTATTATCCAAAATCCCAAATTAAGCCCTAATGTCTTAGGTGGAATAACCTGAGATTTTGCATTAAGAGTCAAGACTTATAAGATTGCAAGCACCCCAAGACCTATGTCTAGGTTCATGAACTACTTGGCATTTGATTCATGAGCATGCCCTTACATCAATCTTTCAATTGTCTATCAAAGCAACAAATCATTCCATGGGTAGCTAAGCCAAGAAAAGCATTAAGCATAGAATCAAACACTCATAAAGAAATAGAAACTTGCATTGAAACCAAATCAAATACAAACAAGTTCAGAAAAGCTACATTTAAACCCAACAACTAGGGGATTTAACTACTCATGATAAATGACGATACAAAAGAGAAGGAGAGAAGAGATGAAGAACACTCATAGAAGAATCCTCCATTCCCAGAGCAAGGAAAACCTCCCTTTTCAGGGTTGGAACCCTGGTCCATCCGCAGCCTCCAAGTGCCCAACTTCTCTTCAATTATGCCCTAAAACAACTTATAAACAGGGGTTCTGAGTTTCGCGCGCTCGCGGGGCGAGACCTGGCTCGCGAGGCGAATCTTAAAAATATGATCTTCAGGGATTGGTTCTATCGCGAGGCGAGCTAGTGATTCGCGAGGCAAGACAGAAAGGTGACATCTCTAGAACAGTCAGGCCTTCAGTCTCGCGAGGTGAGATCCTATCTCGCGAGGCGAAACTTCCAGGATTGTCTTTCCACTGTTTTCTTCATTTTCCTTGACTCTAAGAACTTCACTTTTGACCTGAAAATGTAAGATAGCATTAAGTATTTTATTTGACTCAAAATTAACTAAAATATCGCTAAAACTACTTAAGAGACTCAAAGTGTTGCTTAAGGACAATTAAATCCAATTTGGGTGAAAACGAGACATAATTAGCTCAAAACCAAGGTTTTTTCTAGTTATAAAACTAGATGAGCCAGATGCTTATCAAAATACCCCAAACTTAAACTTTGCTTGTCCCCTAGCAAACCAAAACTAAAAAAGACTCAAACTTGGCAAGCTTAAAGGATTCAATCAATTTCGCACAGATTTCATGCAATTATATCACAACAGTTTTCTTCAATGTCTCCCCCTTTTTACATCAGAGTAATCCCCACATTCATTTACTTTAAACAAAGATAATCCTATCATTCATGCAATCAGTAATCTAAGTTGAGGATCCAAGTTACACACAAAAGGGAGATCACCAATTTCAAACAATTGCCTTCCTCACAAGGGCATTTAGTATTTCACTCATTCGCTCAATTTGTCAAGGCTATCAACTTTCACTCAAATTCAATTTCAAGAGCACCTCCCATGGATTTGATTTTCATCTCAAACATGGTTCCCACGAAAACATGCATGCAACATCAAAAGGTCTTTTAGAGGTTGTAATGGGGCCTGGCTAAAGGTAGGATAATTCAAAGGCATTAGGCTTTACATCCCTAGGAATTAAGAGAGCATGAAACTTTTTGCCTCGACTTCCACTCATTCCTTTTTTCCATTTTTCTTTTTGATGCTTTGGGTGACTACAGCCCTTTTCCTAATAATACCCTTTTTTGACATTTTAGTACTTTTCTTTTTTTCTTTCTTTTTGCCTTTGGCTCCAACCTCTATTTTTCTTTTTCTCAATCCAAAACAACATATCATATCCTTGTAGCCACCCCAAACTTAGTTTCCTTCAACCTTTGTCTTGCTAAGCATCCATGCTCTCCTAATCCTAAGATTGGATTAACATGGTTTTTCTGGATTTTTGGCTTATCACTTAAGGTCATCAAGAAACAATAGGCTTATTAGGCTCAATGTGGCTAACTAGGGAACATGCGTTAGAGATTGGTTCAATTTAGGCCAAGTAGTTATTTCAAAGAAAATTGCCTAAATCATTTGATGCAACCACATAAGCATGCAAACCATGAAGAGATTCAAGCAAATCCGGGAAAGTGCAACTTAAAAGTGATTCACACAATTAAAAACAAAGTTGGAGGCTCAAATTCCTCACCTGGACATTTTTCTCAAATTGTTTGGCCAAGAGTCAATCCCTAATGTGTGCATCCCTTCACCCCAAACTTATCATAAATCATGCAATCACAACAAAATATCTCAAAGTTTAATTTTCAATTTTTCACATGGGGATCAATTCTCAATTTTCAAAACCTAGGGGGAAATAATCAACAGTCAACAAATATCATGCAGTCAATCTATGCTAGATTTAATTAGGGTCCATTAAGCTCACTGACACAACAGTCAACACAAATAAGACTCGAAGCAAAGAAAAACAAGGCAAAGATAATTAAAAAGAAAAAAGTTTAGAAAAACTCATGAAGGCGGTTCCACCCGGGTCTCACTGCCTGTGATACAGCGGCCAAGGAATGCTCAAAGTGTAATATGATCCTGCAGGATCCCATGGCCTGCAGCATAAATATGGAAGTGAGCGCTCGAAAACCATGCTGACTTCTCCAAATGGGAAGCACTTTTCAATTCCTCTCGGGTCAAAGGTGACCCCTTTATGAACAAAGTCTTCCCAATAAAAATGGGTTTCAACCTCTTGGACTGGCCATAGGGCCTTCATATTTAAAGATTCAAATTCCAGTCTCTCAGGCAGAGGCTTGAACTCCATCCTCGGTTGCTTCACAGTGTGAGGTGGCAAACAAGTCGAGAGGATCACTGGTGCTGCTTTGGCTTCTACACAATCTTCACTCTCTACATTACCAAATCCATCACCTTCCATATATGCAAAAATCTCAGCACAAACCACACAAGTGTTTCTCCTATCACATTCAACACATGCATAGGAACTAATAGAATCATCTAATTCCCACAGTTCTTCATCATCCTCAAGCATGGTGAAATAGATGTCCTCCAAATACCTTTTCCTCTCATTCTCTTTAGTCAAGGGTTCAATGGGAGATGGTGCAACTATGTCCTCACAAACAGGTTCTTCTCTTCTTGACTCGGTTGCTCCCACCTCTTCATCTTCCTTTTCATCCATTATGGCACCATCTTCATTATCATACATTATTGCATTACCTTCATCATCATCCATCAAGTTCCCAATTGGCATTTCAGATAGTTGGTTAGAGAGTTTCTCAATACGTACCCCGAGACTTCGAATGGTATCTTCTTGATTTTTTAAACTTTCCATTGTTGTTACCATGAAGTTCCCCAAAATATCCTCTAAGTGAGACCGACCATCCGGAATAGGTTGCTCAAAATTGACTGTGAATTCAGATTTGAAGTTCTCCCAAGCAACTTCCAATGGTGATGGCTCATCATACCATTGAGATGGTTGTGGTTGATATGAAGGTGCGGAAGATTCCTAATGTTCCTCTTGATCAATCCAAGCATTGTTTGGAGGATTCCCCCACCATGGAATGGAAGTGTTGGGAAATTGATTTCCCCATTCAGAATAGCCTACCAATGGTGGAGGAGAGATTGTGGCTCTTGACAACGTATTGCTCACTTGATGGATGTCCATGACCAATTGCAGCATATCTGCCCGCAGCTGAAGCTCAGACATCTCAATTTCTGCATCAGATGGATGATAACAATTGTAGTCCATGATCCTGTCAAATCAATTTCCACCTCACAGACAAATAAGGCCCAATATTAAAGAAACACAAATTCAAATATATACAAAACTAACAAAAGAAAGACATCAAATATATACAGAAAAATAAAATAAAAGTGTCTAGATTAGTTGTCTCCCTTGTTACTACTGATATTGGCAAAGCCAATCCCCGGCAACGCCGCCAAAAACTTGATGCGTATTTTTTAAACAGGCAAGTGCACATTGTCGCAAACAAGTAATACGGTGGTGAGATCGGATATCGTCCTCAGGGATCGGTTGCCAATTACCAATTCACAAAGTCAACAACTATCTAGACTAAACTATGGTATGAAGTAAGATCAAAATAGAAAATAAAATAAAGCAATAAAATATTTTTGGTCTTTTGGATATTTTATCGAACACTTGGAAGGCAACAGAAATGCGGTTAAAATTGTCAAGGTTAGACTACACTAATCCTCCCTTAATTGCAATGAAATGATTAGCAACGCAAGTCCTAATTCAATTATGACAATCAAGACTTTTTTAAATACTCAAACCCTAATGTGTTAGGTGGAATGAGCCTAAAATCCCAAATTAAGCCCTAATGTCTTAGGTGGAATAACCTGAGATTTTGCATTAAGAGTCAAGACTTATAAGATTGCAAGCACCCCAAGACCTATGTCTAGGTTCATGAACTACTTGGCATTTGATTCATGAGCATGCCCTAACATCAATCTTTCAATTGTCTATCAAAGCAACAAATCATTCCATGGGTAGCTAAGCCAAGAAAAGCATTAAGCATAGAATCAAACACTCATAAAGAAATAGAAACTTGCATTGAAACCAAATCAAATACAAACAAGTTCAGAAAAGCTACATCTAACCCCAACAACTAGGGGATTTAACTACTCATGATAAATGACGATACAAAAGAGAAGGAGAGAAGAGATGAAGAACACTCATAGAAGAATCCTCCAATCTTCCTCCATTCCCAGAGCAAGGAAAACCTCCCTTTTCGGGGTTGGAACCCTAGTCCAGCCGCAGCCTCCAAGTGCCTCCAAGTGCCCAACTTCTCTCCAATTCTGCCCTAAAACAGCTTATAAACAGGGGTTACGAGTTTCGCGCTCGCGGGGCGAGACTTGGCTCGCGAGGCGAATCTTAAAAATCTGATCTTCAGGGATTGGTTCTCTCGCGAGGCGAGCTAGTGATTCGCGAGGCGAGACAGAAAGGTGACATCTCTGGAACAGTCAGGCCTTCAGTCTCGCGAGGCGAAACTTCCAGGATTGCTTTCCACTGTTTTCTTCATTTTCCTTGACTCTAAGAACTTCACTTTTGACTTGAAAATGTAAGATAGCATTAAATATTTTATTTGACTCAAAATTAACTAAAATATCCCTAAAACTACTTAAGAGACTCAAAGTGTTGTTCGAGGACAATTAAATCCAATTTGGGTTAAAACGAGACATAATTAGCACAAAACCAAGGTTTTTTTCTAGTTATAAAACTAGATGAGCCAGAGGCTTATCAAATTCTGACAGACATGCGAAAAAAAATTATGACTAGAGTTTTAGATATCTTATTAATATGAAATTGGTCTCGTTGGAAAGCTAACATCTAGAGATACGTAGTGTATAAATTTCGTGATTTTTGGAAACCTGGGCTATTCTCAGTTACATTTTTAAAACAGGGTTAAGGCTATCTCGAAGGTACCCTGACAGCATGCGCTCAAAATCATATCTTGGTTAATAAAATTCGAATTGAGATGAAACTTGTTGCATTTGAAAAGTGAAGTGTAGGAGTATGTTGTGGTTAAGTTTCGTGATTTTAGGAGATCTGAGGAGGTCGCAGTTTAATTTTTAAAACAGAGTATTGTATGTTTTGGATGTACTCAAACAGATTTCACTTCAAAATTTATATATGGAGTTGTAGAGTATCTTTTTATGTGAAACTAGTGTCATTTGAAAGTATACATGTAAGTATTGTTGTGGTTAAAATTTCAGAATTTATGGACCTCTATAATATTCCTAGTTTTCATTTAAAGTTGGCCTAGGCTTGCTGGAAACATTATCATCAGTCATGTATTGGTGGATTTATGACTATGCTATGATGTGTATCTCAGTATGGTTGCCTTTTGAATGTTGATTCCCTCCATGGTTGAATTTTAGTGAGGGTGTTTATTCAATGGATTTTTATCTACATTGTGAGTATATATTATATTAGATTATATTAATGTACATCTTGGAAAGTATCAATAAAGTGATGAAAGTGTGTGAATGAAATGATTGTGTTGTTGTCACCATGGCAATGATATGGAATAGAATAGTTGTGAATATGTTAAATTATGTGTTTGATTATATGGTACGTGAATAAAGAAATTAGTGGTGATATGCTAAATGTTACTATGTGTATGTTCATGGTGTAACTTTTGAAATGAACTTATCAAGTGATGATAGTATGTGAATGAAACGACTACAATGTTGCCTATATGTAATTGTGATTGTGAATGTCATAATTCGTTGAATACCACTGAGATGGTTATTCAAGATTTATTATGAAGCACAGTGAGCGTACGTGATGAGTGTGATTTCACCTCATTTTTCATGTACATTTCTGCATGCATTTGCATATAGTTTAGGCATTTTTAGTTTGATTTTGTTTAGTTTTTCCTTTGGAACGGATAAGGTGGTGTTGTGGTGTTGTTTTGCAGGAATTCATGATTAAATGCCCTAAGTTTGGCCATGATGAAGCTTGGATGAATTAGAGCCTTAAAAGTGAAGAAAATGAGCTAAACAGAGCCCATCACGGCCTAGCCGTGATGCCCATCACGGTCATGATCGGGTAAAACTGAAAAGGCAGAAAGGCTGAAAAGCAGTGCGTCACGGCCTAGCCGTGATGTACATCACGGCCGTGACCCAAAACCACCACAAGTCAGAGACCATCACGGCTTGGCCGTGATGGAGATCACGGCCATGAAATGGAGGCTCGCGACGCGAGCATGAGCTCGCCACGCGAGAGACTGAAAAGTGCGAAAGTGCCAGAAACAGAATCCGTCACGGCCTGGCCGTGATGGCCATCACGGCCGTGACGCGCGACGGACCTATAAATAACAGCACAGCAGACAGAAGAGGAGGACTTTTGGCAGAGGCTTGGAAACCCTAAAGAGGGCTGATGGCTGGGACCTTAAAGATGACATCTCTCTGCTCTTGGATGGGAAGGAGATGGAAGGATTCGTCATGAAGTTTTCTTTCTCTCTTCTCTCTTTCCCTTTTGTAGACATATTCATGTATAGCTAATTCCCCCATTGTTGGGTTTAGATGTAGCTTTTCTAAACTTGATTGTTAATTGATTTGATTTCAATACAAGTTTCTATTTCTTTATGAGTATGTGATTCTATGTTTAATGCTTTCCTTGGATTAGCTACCCATAGGAATGATATGTTGCTTTGATAGATGACTGGAAGGTTGGTGTTAAGGCATGCTCATGAATCATATGCCAAGTAGTTCAAGAATCTAGACATAGGTGTTGAATGCTTGCAATCTTATAAGTCTTGACTTAATGCAAAATCACAGGTTAATCCACCTAAGGAATTAGGGTTTAATTTGGGGTTTTAGGCTCAATGCACCTAAGGAATTAGGCTTGAGTATTTTAGAAAAGGCTTGATTGTCATAATTGAATTAGGACTTGTGTTGATAACCATTTCATTGCAATTAAGGGAGGATTAGTGTAGTCTAACCCTAACAATCTTAGCCACATCTCTGTTTGCTTTCCAAGTGTTCGATAAAATTCCAAAAAGACCAAAAATATTGTATTGCTTTGTTTTCTGTTTTGATATCTCATACCATAGTTTAGTCTGGATAGTTGTTAAGTTTGTTAATTGGTAATTGACAACCAATCCCTGTGGATACGACAACCGGTCTCACCACCGTATTACTTGATTGCGACGAGGTGCACTTGCCTTTATATATCTAAATACCACGCATCAGTACGTTATGATAAGGTATGATTTATTGTACTTGGTACTTTGGTATGATGCTTAGACATTGGATAAGACTTGGTGTATTCGACCGGTCAACGGATTCGACCGGTATATAAATGTGACCGTCGGAGCGTGGGGCCTCTAGTGAAAAACCCCGGAGTTCGGAGGGTGGTTGTGTAGTGACCGAGGTCACTTTGGGTTAGCGGACTCGGACCAGGGATATAAATGCGACCGTCGGAGTGGGAGACTCTAGTGAACAACTCCAAGGGGATACACAAGCATCTTGCCCAATGGCAAATTGACTTCATAGCAAGTGAAGATTTGCTATGTAAGCTTATATACAATGTGAAGAACCCAATGTGATATTTACGGAGATGCTTATATATATTGTACTATTTTGATATTATGTTTTGTTTATCCCTCACTGAGTTTTGGGACTCACCCCAGGTATTTCACGAGTGGAGCCATCTCAGGGAGCCCATGCACTTGTGTAGTGCGGGCAGCTGTTGCTGTTTCAGTTTCTTGTGGCTTGGTTTATTGTCATATGAGAATCTTCTATTGTTTGGAGTTTCAAACTTCATTCTAGTTGTAAGCCCATGTGGGCATGATGTGGTCATTTGTGTCCTTGTGTGACGCTGATGATAGTGGTGAATGGATGAAGGGGGAGTTATGATGGCTAATTGATTACATGACTTGTTTGAATTTGGTCCTAAAGTGAGTGGATGTTGTTAACGCATGATGGTTGATGTTATATGTTTCATATATATATATATATATATATATATATATATATATATATATATATATATATATATATATATATATATATATATATATATATATATATATATATATATATATATATATATATATATATATATATATATATATATATATATATTGGTAAATATGTTTCATATATATATGCTGGTGAGTGTTGTGTTTAGTGCGCGGTGTGGCTAAAAAAAAAGTTTTAAAATTATATTTGGAGTTACTGGAGCATAGTGAACAGGGTAACATTTAGGTTTAGCCACTCTTGGAATTGGGGCCGAATTCCTTTTAAGGGGGTAGAATGTAATACCCGCTAAAATAACTTATTTAATTATATAGCGACATAAAGTATTAACATTAAAATATGGAAAAAAAAATGTTAAATTTGTTTGGCATGTTATAAATAATATAATATAAAATTATAAAAATTTAAATATTCAATATTTAGTGAAGAAGAAAAATTGAAATAAAGAATAAAAATAGGCATTTTGATTAATTACTGACATTTCCTTTTCACCTCTAGTGTCAAGAGTGACTAAAGGATAGAGATCTAAATATATAGTGAGTTTATAAGCTTATAGAGTGAGGGTTGTGGAAAACGTTGAGAATCTTATTTGCCTTTTTGGTCATTCTTAAGAGAAAGAGGAGAAGGTACGACAACCCAAGGGTGACTGAGTCTTGACACGGTTTCTGCAGTGAGTGTGGCGATTCTGTTTCTACCGTTCCTTTTTCTCTTTCTAATGCATCAAATCAGGTGAGGGATTATCTCTTTATTATTGAGATATTTTTCTGTGATGGATTTGTGAGACCAAGAATTTGGGTGTAAGTGCATTTTCAGGTTAATCACGATCTACATATCTTTCAATTAGTTTTGTTTGGTCAATTGCTATTATTCTTTCATTTTCTTTTCCAAATCTTAAACCTTATTTGAATCTTTGATTCATTTGGCCCTGTCACAATTGGGTATTGGCATGTTTGCTTCTTAATTATAATCGGTAATCAAATTGAGGAATTCTATATGATTATTGGCTTCGAATAGTACAGTACAGGAGATAAAACCTTTTACCCTTTTTAATCCGTTAAACTTGCTCAAGGGAATGTAATAGGAAACATATAAATATTCATAAAAGGGTAATTAGGAATTAATATATATTGCTACATGTACAGGGAATGGGCATTATTAGGATTTATATAATTCAATATATGGATATATTTTATATATAGTATCTTATGATTATAATCAATTAGAGATATATGGCATTGGAGTGTTATCCAGGATTTTAGTAAATTTAATGATACTTGGACTGATATATTTTAAAATAATTGATACTCTTAATAATGAAATGGCAACCGTGTTAGCGAATGAAAATTTAGAATTTTCCTTTAATGATGAGACTGTTTATATGTATAATGAGGTATGTGGGTGTGCGTTGATTAAAATGTATTATATTGTACACTTATTTTGTGGTGATATATATATATATATATATATATATAGTAAATGATAATTCATGTATCTTGTATGAAGTTATTTGACCTTGAATAACTTATTCATGAAGTTTATATGAAATCTTTGGCCGTGAGTTTTGGACTAATATTGATGACAATGAGTATGTGTTTGTGATAACGATTATGTATGTTAAATTATTAGACATACATGGTTATCCACCGGTTTGAATTATGTCGATAAGACATGCGTATGGAATATGGTATGATGTTTTGAACATTGGGCAAGACTTGGTATATCCGACCGGTCAGCGGACTCGACCGGTATAGAAATGTGACCGTCGAAGCGTGGGGACTCTAGTGAAAAACCCCGGAGTTTGGAGGGATGTTGTGTAGTGACCGAGGTCACTTGCCAGTCAGCGGGGTTACAGGGGTATAAGTGTCACCACCGGAGCGGGAGACTCCAGTGAACAACTCCAAAGGGATACACTGGCATCTTGCTCAACGGTGATGTAAGATTATGGTGATTTGGGATTGATGCGGTTTAACTTTCCTCTTGAAAAGAATTACGTGGTGTTATGAATATGTATAAAAGTAGTTGTTTTTGCATGATTTGTATTGTTTTGTTTTTCCCTCACTGAGTCTTGGGACTCACCCCCGTCCTTTTTGGTCCAGCTTCAGGTACCTTTCATGAGGATCCATCTCAGGAAGCCTTGCACTTAAGTAGTGCAAACAGCTGTTGTTGGTTATGCTTTCTTTTGTTGTTGTCATATGGGATATCTCCGTTATTTTGGAGTTTTAGTTTTCTCTTCTTGTTGACTCAGGGCCAACTTTGCCTTGTTTCTTGTATAATCGTTCACTCTGATATGTACTTTTGGATATTATATATCTTGTTAGGATGTGACTTAAGTGTGCTTGAAAGGCCTTGGGAATGAGACGGTAAAGTCTCATTCTGGCTAGTCAGGAACACCTGAGTTGGGTTGATTATCCCAGGATCAGACTTTTTCCACACTATGTATAATCACAACGAGACAACAAAAATATCTTCCATTATAAATTAATGGGATTACAAAAGTTGTAATAATAATCTCACCAAAAATATTGGTGGCTAAACTCTCTTTTTGGATTTTTCTCTCAAAAGAATTTCTCTCTCACCTACAAACAATGAGGTTCTCTCTCTCAAAACTTTCTATGTTTTGGTTTCTCTTTCGAATTGATTTGATGAAATGAAAACAAGCATGGCTTTTATAGCCAACCAAAGTAACAAATAGATGGCCATAGTTTAAGGAGAGTTTTTCTCCTTCTCTCCTTCCATCCATTTCCTTCAACTTCTCCGTACCTTCCTTCTTTTATTTACTATTTTTTTCTTTTATCACTCATTCTTTATCTCTCCTCCTAAAGAGGAAAACACATCAAACATATCAAATCTACTCTATTTCTCACTATTTTCTCTCTTCTCATACTATTTCTCACTTCTTTCTCTCTTCTTTTTTTCTTCTCACAACCAAACAAAGGATAAGAATGTTCAGAAGACACCTTAATTTCTCATATATGCATATAATACATTTTTCTTAACTTTACATATCTTACATCAAAGCACGGTTTCTTATATAGATATTATTTTTCGATAAAAATAATAATTTCTTTGGATATAAGTGAATGAAGAGATCATAGAATATGGCAGATCTCGAGATCCTCAATCATAAACTAAACATCTGTCACACAAGGACTAACAATTTGTTAATATCATTTCCTCCTTATTGATGTAAATACTCAACCTATAAAGAGTCACCACCTTTCAAATTACATTACATTTTCACATATACATGCATCCAACTGATATATAATAACCTGTCATGTAACGATGTGAAAGCAAAATAGTTCCCAATGTGCATATCTTAATGTCCCTACTGATACTCGAGTTGTCCCTCTTCTCACTACCAAATAATTTCTCAATGGCTCTATCACCCCTAGCTAACCATCAATTAAATGATGCACGTACCTACGTACCTTTCCATGATAGACAAGGCAAAACTGTTTTTGGAACAAATCTATTCTCTCTAACTAAACTATATCTTACCACCTATACTTATATATCAATTATCATTCTGTCCAAGCCACAATATAAAAGAAAGCATATTCAGCTGTTTTACTCACAGCAAAGTACACAACAACAACAAGGAGCTCTCAAGTGTCCAAATTCCAAAACAACATTTTAGCATTCTATATCTCAAAGCATCTCATAACACTCCTCTTCCCCCCACAAAAACCATAGCCTTCAAACACTGAAATGATGATGCAAGAGTTTCTATTCTCTGCCTCACTTGCACTACTACTTGTACTTACCTTCTTCTCTACCACCACCACATCAGCTCAGCTTCTATCACCAGTTAAGGCTCCAGCAGCATCTCCTCCACAATCACAGCCACGGACGGCAGCTGCGCCGGGACTAAACACCGTCCCCCTAGTACCCGCATCACCCATTGGAGCCCCTACACCTTCCATCCCAAAATCCCCCACCATGGACTTAGTCCAAATCCTCAGAAAAGCAAAGAGATTTTCCATTCTCATCCGTCTCCTGAAAACAACCCAACTGATCAACCAACTCAACTCACAGCTCATAACTTCAGGCTCAGGAGGGTTAACCATTTTCGCACCAGAAGACAGTGCATTCTCAAAACTGAAAGCAGGGTTCCTTAACTCTCTCAATGACAGACAAAAAGTGGAGCTGTTACAGTTCCACACACTCTCTTCCTTCATTTCTATCTCCAACTTCGACACACTCACAAACCCGGTTCAGACACAGGCCGGTGACGACCCCAAAAGGCTTCAGTTGAACGTCACCACTTACGGTGGCAGCAGAGTGAGCATGACCACCGGCGCCGTTAACGCCACCGTTACCGGCACCGTGTACACGGACAACAAGCTTGCCGTTTATCAAGTTGACAAAGTGCTTCTTCCACTTGATATCGTTCTTCCGAAGGTTAAGGCTCCTGCACCATCACCGGCAAAAGGGGTTTCGCCTAAGTCTGATAAAACCAAGTCATCTGAAGATGGAAGCGGAGATGGTAGTAAAAGTAATGATGATGGTGATGTTGTTCCGGTGGATGCTAGTCCAGCAAGTTCCGTGAGATTCAAGGTAGAGATAATGTGGGTGCCTCTTGGACTTGGTCTTGTTCTTGGGGCCATGATTTAAGGTTGAGTTTTTATGTTGGGTTGGATTCTAGTATTCTAGGGTCACGGTACGGTTTGTGATTGCTTTTTTGTTGATAATCGTCATGTTCCGGGGTTTGATTTGTTTGCAGCGTAGAATGTCATTCGGGGACCCAATTCTGTATTTTCAAGTTGTTTGTTTTGTTAATTAAAATGGTGATGTTATTTCTTCGATCAAATAATTCGGAAAAAAAGGAAATGGTTATAGTTTTGGGATTACATTTGTATCTTAAATTGGTTCCTTATATATATATATATATATATATATATATATATATATATATATATATATATATATATATATATATATATAGGTTGAGTATGTGTTTGGTTTCACGGTGAAAATCTCTATTATTAATTCTACTATGTGTACATGATTTTAGTAAAAAAATGAGATTTCGTTATACATATGTACAGGTTGCGTAGATTGCGTGTGTAATGTAAAATTGATTTTATCCTCGGAAGCGATTCTAACTACAAGCTACAAAAAAGTATCTTTTGACTTGAGTTGAAAATTTTACACCAAGCTTAACATAGACCACTTCACTTCAAACTCAATTCTAACCAAATTGATTATATAAAATCAATTACATTAAAAATCATTTTTATCAAACGTTCATCTAAACACACGGTACACATGGTAGAACAAAAATACACTTATATAAGTAACTATGGTTAGGATGTCAATTTTACCCGTGCCCACGGATACTCGAGGATAAAATCCGCAACGGGCACGGGACGAGTAGTTAAACGGGTGCTCGCAGGTAAAATAAATGGGCAATTTAAATACCCACGTATTAACGGGACGGGGGCGGATATTACACTATCCATGCCCGTAGGTACCCGCACCCGTTGCTAATTACTATAGTACCCTTTTATTTATATATATGTATTGATGGTCTAATGCTGAACCCTAATTTCCCATGACCCATCCTTATTCCTTCCTTATCAGAACACGAGTCACGACTGCGGCTAAGAGTACGAGCTCCTGTTCTTCTTCTTCAATCTATCGTTGGTCGCACCGCCACTCCTCCGCCACCCATATCCTCACGCCGCTGTTCCTTCGCGATTGAGAGATCCTCCTCACATGCCGCTGCTCCTCCGCCACCCAGTGCAACTGGCTTCATCGAATAGATCTGACACGACCCATCATCCACCATCCTCTCACTCCCTCCCCTCGACTCTTCCAGGCACACCTTGCGCTGGAGATGCTGCAGCTCCGTTAACCACTCTCCTTTCAACCCCATCGTCATTCTCTGCACACCTGCCCACTACGATGGCGCCATGTTCGAACTGTACTGCGACAATAGCAACATCATCCGCCCTCTTCCGCCCACCATGTCGCAGTTCTCGTTGGGAAACGGCATCCGCCCTTTCCGCCCACCACATTTGAGAGGTTTAGCACCTCTTTTTTGCTGCAATCGTCTGATTTAAAATACATGAACCATTTTTTTTCTTTGGAATTAATTTTGGTTGTCAACGGGGTTTCTCTCTTGGATTTGCTTTATGTGGGTTTAATATCCGTGGGTACCTGTGTTATCCGTGGGTGCCCGTGATGTCCGTTAAATACCCATCTAGCGGGTATCCGCTCGGGTAACGGGCGGGGATGGGCATGATTTTCACCCGACGGGGCGGGGGACGGGAGAGTTCTACCCGTACGTGCCCGCCCCGCCCTGTTGACATCCCTAACTATGGTACTATTTTTTTAATAACAAGAATACATGTATATCATCTCCAATAAAAATATAATAATATATAATAATTGTTACATGTTTCATTCTTATTAAAAAGTCAATAACACAAACACCTAAAATTAGCAACTAAGTAATAAATTGCGTCACATATCAACATGTGGTTGGTCGGAGTAGTAATGAACTCAAGTTCTTTAAACAAGTAGTTAAGGGTTCGATTAGACTCTCATGTATGGAAAACCTGGCTGAGAAAGAATAACCATTAAATGTCGTTCAGGTCCCCGGATAGATATTAATCATTGTTTATGACAGTAGATAGGGGTGTTCATCAACCGATCCAAACAAACCCAAAAACCGAACAGGAAAACCGAAAACAAAAAAAAATGCAATTTTTTATTGGACTGGATCGGATTTTGGATCCTCTAGTGAAATCCAATCCAATCCAAACCGATCTATTATATACATATATTATTATTTTTGAAATTACAATATTACTCATACTTAAACATTGTTTTCCATACTTTTATGTCCCTCATTCTCTTTAATATTTTTGTTGGAATGACATATAATATGAGACTATTTAGAGTAAATATTAATGTCTTGAAGTTATATTCTGCTAAAAGTTTTGATGCATAACATATATATACTTGATTGAGTAAACATGAAAAATATGAAATCAATTAAGTAAGTTTGAAAAATAATTAGTTACAATTTATCTATAGTAGATTTAAGGTAAAAAAGTAGGATAAGTGAGAGTAGATATAGAGAATTAACATAAAAGAACATGTTAAAAAATATTAATAATTATTTTTTCTCAAACTCCCAAATTAAGGAAGCAAACCGATCCAATCCAAACCGTACGTTATTCTCATCATTAGATCAGATGTCTTTTTAACTCAAAATCGATTCAATTCAATCCGCGAACACTCCTATCAATAGATATTTTGTATCAATGAATGACATAGTAACGCAAAAAATATATCAAATGTATATTGGGCAGATAACAACCAATATTTAAATACTGTTCTATTACAGCCCAATCTGCACTCCGCATTTCGAACTGAAGAAATGAAGGCCCGATAGGGGTGTGAGGGGAGAAAATCAATATAACATCATGTGGATGTGGTTTCTCTCTTCCATTTCTTATGAGCATATAATTGTGAAGCTTGGAGTCAGAGATTCTTCTGATATTTGTTAAATTAATACCTTCAACTCAAAAAAGGCATACAAATTTATCATTTAATAAGTACATTAAAGGTGTGTTGAGAATATGAAAATAAACTTATGTAAATAATTTATGAAAATAATTTATGATCTTCCTATAAGTTTTTTTTAGATTATTTTAATAAGCTTGTTAAAGAAGTTTATGAAAATAAGTTATTTTTCGTTTATTTGAAAAAGTTTATTGAAAAAGCGTTTAATTATACTGTTTATTCATACACATAGTAATTCTATGAAATACTATAGCTTAATAACCGTATAATTACATATAGTATATCTCTATTTAGGTGGTAACATCGTATAACTTTTATCATGGCCATGTCTATGCTAAAAGAAATTTGGAATGCACCCTATATAATCTTTGTGATGTTCCGCTAGAGGGTCACCCTTGCACTTGGTTTCACGGTAGAGGTACAGATAATCTAGTTGAAGAACGTTTGGACAGGGCTCTTATATATTTCTTCTCCATGGGGAGTCCTTTTCCCGGAGGCAAGACTTCATCACTTAATCTCTTCTGTCTCGGATCACTCTCCTTTATTGCTGGATACTGAGGGTTTGCCTGCTAGAACTCGTCGTCATCGTTTCCAATTTGAGAATGCATGGTTGCCAGAAGAAGGGGTTCATG
Source organism: Sophora flavescens (assembly GCA_030762895.1). Lineage (NCBI taxonomy): Eukaryota > Viridiplantae > Streptophyta > Magnoliopsida > Fabales > Fabaceae > Sophora > Sophora flavescens. Next base: position 170,228,511 of record CM061066.1, read on the forward strand.
ATGTAGTCACTGATTCTTGGACACAAAATTGGCAGGTTGATCTTTGTACTAGAATTAAAAGTTGTGGCGAAGCTGTTGAGCATTGGGGCAGAAGATTGAAGTCAAGATTTACTAGAGGAATAGATGCCTGCAGGAAGCGTCTAAATGTTCTTCAAGGGAAATATGATGAGACTTCAATGTTGGAATTCAAGGAAGTGAAGGCGCAGCTTAACAGATTACTAGTCCAGGAGGAGCACTATTGGCGTGACACCCTAACTCGGGTCATCACATGGTTACCCGTTTGCGGAAATAAAACTTAACTTGCTGGTTATTTTCGGAAAATAATGTTTTCTCAACATTTATCTTTTCAAAATATGGTGATAAAAAATTTTCTTCTTTTTAACCTCATAACAACAACAACGTAATCACACTTAAATGCATAAGGTATATAAGTCATACAACTTTACTGCCTCATATATTTCCACACTTAAATCATTATCAGTTTAATTTATTCTCAAAACATAATATAACATAATAGGACCTAAGCTGGTCGTAACTAACAGACGCTACAACCGATAGAAGCAGCAACAGCATGCCCCGAACTAGACAACATTCTTCTTCTTGTAGAGATCATACCCCTTGTGCGGCTCTGATATGTTTGTAAGGGTGAGACGCCAATATATGGATTTAACACAATAACTAAATGCACGACACAAAATAAGGCACATACACATATACATGTTTATAACAACATAAGTATCCATATTATAGCATACAGTTTATCAATGGATTTCACACCCCAAACATCAAGGTTGGAAAACTATGCAAGAACACTTCAATATATATACCTCATCCAAACATTCACACTTAATCTCCAGAGATCCCCAACGTCATTTAAAATAAGCTGATCAAGCTTGATTGCCAAAAGAGGCAAGTCAATTTTACCATAGCCCACTGTCCGGCACAGTGAGAACGTCAATTTATGGTTTTTCATTGCACATCGATTGCCCAAAGGCACAACGAATACGTCGATTACATGAATATCATAAAGATACCATGATTTCATTGTACGTCGATTGCCCAAAGGCACAATGAATACGTCGATTATATGAATACCATAAAGATGCCATGATTAACAAATACGTCGAGACACGAATATCATCAAGATATCATGATTAACCTCGTAGGCATGTCTGCCAAAATATGCATGTAAAACACTTTATTCTCGTCATTTTTCTTTGTGTTCAATCTTTCATTTGCCGGAGCTCAAAGCTTGCAACCAACATAGTTTTAAAATTTTAAAACTTTCAATAATAACATAAGACTTTAAAGTCCGAGTGCTCGATCATGAAGCCCCTAGACCGATGCACCGGTCTTAGGTTCGTGGTACTAGAATCATCATTTATCTTTTACTGTCGTTTATTACGTCGTGAAGTAGACACACCGTCTACCTACTAAACACCAAGTCTATAACGTCATAAGAACACTACTACCCCGACATCTTGGTTACTAAGTTTCATATCGTCGTTTACGTCATTTTCGTTCTGTGAAAAACAAATCCAAAATAAGATCTCCGCAACTTATCCAAGTTACCGAAAATACGTCATTGAGTAAACTCATTTACAGAAAATCCTTTCTACTTGAAATTCGTTTGCAAAACGTCAAATCATAGAAAAACCCATTTTCCTTTGGAAACTCATTTTTCCCGAAATAATGTCAAATCATCAAGAACTCTTTTACTGAAACTTCAATTCTAAAAAAATAAATCAACTGAGATTATATCTCTTTTCAAAATAAGTACTGCTGTTTCTTTTTTAAACTTCCCTCCCGTAAATAATTTCGAAACTTGCCGTCGTTTAGCATTTTCAAAGAAAATGTTTTTAAGTCAAACTTTGACCTTTCTTCTAAAATAATTTTCTTATATAATAAATAAGTTATTTTCGAAAACTAATTTCACAAAATAACTTTTTATAATATTACGGGATTTCTTATGTAAAAATTAGCAGTAGTAAAATATTTTCATGGTTGCGCACTCTCTGTGACATATAGTTCACTTTTTCAAATATAAATCATTAAAGTAATAATATTTCCCAAATACTTGTTATTTTTCTCAAATAATATTTTCCATAAACATTATATTCCAAAATTTCCCATAAAACATTGAATATAATTTATACAACTTATTAAAGCTTTTATCTGATTAATCGGTTGTGCACTGACCACCGTCGGGCTTCTCAAACAACATTCAACAACATCATCAGAATTATATCACCAGGCAGATCATCCATCATAGAAATATAATATACAACTACAGATAATTAAATAAATTAAAAGCAGATCAATCATCGATACACAGATAAACAATACAACATAAACAACATAAACAAATAACCACAACCACATATAAATTGTACATACTACACTAAAAGCAAATGGTTATTGAGAAAAATCCCTCAGGTAAGCTCCCCTTACCTCTCGAAGCTCCTCAATGAAATTAAAAGAACTCTGTCAATTGTCGGAAACCCTCGTACGCCGTAAAACAGTTAACCTTCAACAACACATCCAAACAACCAATCAAAACAATCAAAACAAACATCTAATCCTCTCTAATAGGTCACGACCTCCTTAGGGTTTTGTGACTCAAAACCTTCAAACTTGCTTAAGTCATGGATTAATGATCCTAATATACTTAAGGAAATGGATTAAGGCTAAACAGCAAAGTTAAGAATCAAAACCATCCTAACCCTCTAAATGGTAGATTCGGCCAACACAAGGACATAGGGTTAGGGTTTTTAGTTTAATGAACCAACTAGGATTCAACAAGTATACAAGTATGTGTGATGAAAGACATGATCTTACATCAAAAGTAAGAACAAAAACTCCATCCTTCCTTTCCTCTAGGATTCGGCCAAGATGGGTTTCAAGGGAAGAAATTTTTTGATCATCACATGCTCTTAGATACAGACAATATACATGATTATAAGAACATAGGAAGTGGTTTTAACATCATGAGATTTTTCTAGAATTTGTTATGAATTTTCAAAGTTCTAGATCTAGAAACTTAAAAGTGATGAACATAGATGAAATAGACTTTGAATCATGAAACTTATTGAAGAACATAGACATGATTAGGAAAGTAGAATAGGATTCACCTCTTGAAGATCAAAAACAAGTGAAGATCCAAGGACTTGCTTCACAAAATCAAGCTTTGGAGTTCTTAAGAAAAAAGAACTTAAGTTCATAAGAACATGACATGAAATGAAGGATTTTGCCTAAGTGATGCTAAATGAAGAGAGGGAGTCGTGGGTTTTGGGGCATTTTGGTCCAAAATCCTAATGGCAAAGCTTGTGAAAATTATATGAAGCTAGGGGCAAAATTGTCTTTTCCATGCCAAAATATCTAATTGTCATAAATGCGCCATTATGGCCATTATGACTCGGATAGGATCGTCATAAATGCTTATCACATCAATCACATCAATCATCTCAGCTCCATTGCTGACTCCCTAATTCATCTGACGCGGGTTTTTTCTAGAGATATCTCGACGTTTTCACCCACAGCAAATATAATATTATATTTTTATGCTAAATTTTTCAAAACTTTCAGTATCATAGTAAATATGATGAAAACATTTTTCATCTCGTTCACGAATTAAAATTAGGTTTTCTGAGCAGTAAACTTTTACTGTCAGTGAAAACGCAGACTGGGTTTCGTTTGAATTTTCAACCCAAAATTTCATCGTAACCCTATGATACAAAGCATGATATATAAATGACAGTGGTTTACCCAAAATCATTTTGAGTCTCGGATAAATATATATATGTTTATATATTTATTACCGATATTAGAAAGCAGTGAAAATCGGGGTATTACAATTGGCGTCAGAGGGGAAAAGCTCATTGACTGAGGTATGGTGATTCGAACGCCAGGTATTTTCATGCGCTGGCTTCGTCTAGGAAACAAAAAATGAAATTAAAAATCTGCAAAATAATTATGGTGATGTGATTACCTCTCAGAGTGGTCTTGGTGAATTAGCTCAGTCTTATTTTACTGAATTATTTGCTGAGCAACAGGTGGAAGTTAATCAGGTGGTGGATTTAATTGGTCCTAGGATTGGCACTGAGGATAACTTGAAATTACTGGCCCCTTTTACGGATGAAGAGTTTAGACAGGCTGCTTTTCACATGCACCCGGACAAAGCTCCAGGACCAGATGGTCTTAATCTTGGCTTCTACAGACATTTCTGGGATACTTGTGGGAGAGATGTCATTCATGCTTGTCGTTCTTGGCTTCGGGAAGGTAGGATTCCTGATGAGATGAATGATACTAGAATTGATCTTATCCCGAAGATTGATCAGTCGCAGTCTATGAAGGATTTTAGTCCAATCTCTCTATGTAACATGGCGTACAAAATCCTTGCTAAGACTCTGGCTAATAGGTTGGCAGCAGTAATTCCGAATTGTATCTCTTAGGAACATTCGGCCTTTGTAGCAGGTAGATTTATTATTGATAACGCCATGATAGCCTCTGAAGTTGTTCATTACTAGCTTGAAGTGCAAAAGAAGGGGAAGACAAGGGGAGGCAGCGCTGAAGATTGATATTAGTAAGGCCTATGACCGAATTAGCTGGACTTATCTTCGAGCTGTTATGCTTCGGATGGGTTTTGATCAGAGATGGGTGGATTGGATTATTATGTGTGTTGATTCTGTCCAGTATTCCGTTCAAGTTAATGAAGATGATGTGGGATCGGTTAAGCCAGAGAGAGGGTTGAGGCAAGGTGATCTCCTTTCTCCATACCTCTTTATTTTGTGTGCTGAGGGTCTTGCCTCTCTTATCAGACGTGCAGAGCAAACAAGTAACATCCATGATATTCGTATTTGCAGAAGAGCTCCTACTATTTCGCATTTACTTTTTGTGGATGATAGTTTCTTAGTTATGCGGGCTTATGACAGAGAGTTTCTGGTTATGAAAAATATTCTTTCAGTGTATGAGAAAGCTTCTGACCAATCTATTAATCTCCAGAAGTCTGAAGTGGTGTTTAGCTCAAATGTTCCCCGAGAATCTTGTGCTAATTTAGCTAGCATTCTGGGCGTGTCCTGAAGACTTGGTTCGGGTAAATATCTTGGTCTTCCCTCTCTCTTAATGGTAGAAATAAAAGGGCCACTTTCAACTTTATTAAAGACAGAGGGTGGAATAAAGTCAGTTCGTGGAAAAGTAAGAATCTTTCTATGATTGGGAGAGAGGTTCTTATAAAATCCATTATTCAATCTATTCCCTCTTATTGCGTGAGTATGTATCTCATTCCTTCATCTCTCGAGGATGAGATACAACATATGATAAACTCATTATTTTGGGGCAATAGCCATAGGGATGGTAGAGGAATAAACTGGATGAATCAGGATAAACTTACTTCTTCCAAGAAATTTGGCGGTTTGGGTTTCGGTAATATTTATGATTTCAATTTGGCAATGCTCTCTAAGCAATCTTGGAAATTTTTAGAGTGCCCTGATGCTTTATAAGGCCCGGTACTTTCCAAATGGTGACTTTTTGGGTGCTCCTATAGGTAATAATCCATCATACACTTGGAGAAGCCTTAGAGCTACTCAACCTCTCTTGAAGGAATGTGCTAGATGGTGCATTGGAGATGGCTCTAGGATTGATGTTTGTGGCTTGAACTGAATTAGAGGCGCGAATGATTTGAATTTAATCCAACCTACTGTTGCGGGCATTGAGAATTTGAAGGAGAGAGATTTGATGTTAAATGGCCAGAGGGTGTGGAATCCTAGCATTAACAGACGCATATGGTCTTACACTAATGATGGAGTTTATACGGTTAAAAGTGGCTATTTTGTGGCCATGAACAACCTAGTTGATATCAGCCATCTCAGAAGTACAGGTAGTTGGGGTCTCATTTGGTCTTTAAAGGTTCCAGCTCGCATGAAGATTTTCTTATGGAAAGCTTGCGGCTTGCCATGATATCCTTCCCAAACGTGATGTTCTTCATCATAGGGGTGTGCAGTGTGGAAATATTTGTGTGAGATGTGAGGAAGCCATTGAAAATAATTGGCACACATTCATCACTCACGTAGGTGTAGGGAGTGATGCTCGCTGGTCTGCTCCAAGTGAGGGCTTTGTGAAATGTAACCTTGACGCGTCTTTTTCCCAGCAGTTTGGTCGTACGGGTTGGGGGTGCTGTATTCGTGATTCCCTCGGCAGTTTTGTGTCAGCTAGGATTAGCTGGAGTGCTCCATGCATGCATGTTCCAGATGGTGAAGCCCTTGGTCTCTTGGGCGCTATTCATTGGTGTCTTAGCTTGGGCCTTTCCAACGTGATTTTGAAACTGATTGTAAGTTGGTTGCGGATAGCATCAATAAGCCTAGTTTGGATTTTTTTGAGTTTGGATCCATCATCGACGGGTGTTCTAGGCTTTTAAATAATTTTTAAAATCTTAGTGTGTGAGAGGTTTATTAAGAGGCAAGTTAACGGAGTTGTCCACGACTTAGTTAAGACAACTCCTTCTATGCCTAGCATCCAGACTTTTTATCATATCCTATTTTGTATTGATTTGCTTATCGTTAGTAAAATGAATTAAGTTGCTTACCTTAAACAAAAATGTAGTGATTAAGACTTGATATAAAATGTCCATTATATAATATTTTTCACATTAAGGAAAGTAAATAAGATTATTGTTATTATAATACGACGAAGTTGGCAATGAGTAGAGGACACAAAGACATGGGTCCCCAGGGAAAAAATAGCGGATAAAAAAGTTAAGATTCTTTTTTCCTTTGGCCATATATGATAATATGAAAAATAACGAGTTCAGAGAAAAGGCTGAAAAGCAACGAAAATTGGAAATAGAGAGATTCGGGTGGAACCTCAAATTTCCGTCCAATGCCTTCTGATTTGGGTTTTGGCAAGAAGTGCTATTTATTACCACATAATTTAAAACGAATTCTAATCCTACTCTGATAAAACCACTATTGTGTATATTCTTATGCCATTAGTGAGGATACTTTTCATGGTTGAACTTATATCAAACTTTTTTACACTACCATAATTTTGTTTTACTACACTTTGAACTATGATGTAGTTAATTCTGATTTCACGGTTGTTATGTCTAAATCTCAGGAAAATATAACGTTACGAGAATAGAAAACTATGATGTAGTCAAAATCCACTTTAATTATGCAGAGAAAGCTGAATATCATGAAAAGTTGGACCTCAGAAAAGACTAACCGTATCCCATAAAGTCTAAAGATGGACACATGAAATCCTCCTAGGATTCGAGGTCTTAATAGGCAAAAGATGACAACCTAAATCGATTGGACCTAAGTTTCTGAACATGTTTATGGGTTATTTACCACTTATGCCAGATATATAAGTTCCAAATCTAAAGCTGCTTTCACTGCTCAAGAACAAACTGAAAACTTGGTTTTCATCGGTTTGTTTGAAACCAATATGTTAGTAAAAAGGTACTCTTCACCAGTTGCTTTTGGTTAGAACTATTTTTGTTAGCGAGATTCCAGTTCAGCTCAAATATTTTCATAAAATAATTAGGCGATTGTTTAAATAATAACTTGTTGTCTTATTTTCCTATATCACATTCTGTCGCAATTAATACTATATTGTCACATCAATTAAAATTCCATGTGATATTAGAAAGAATAATAGACAAAATACTAAAATAATATTGGTGGGAACAGATTATGATATAGGAAAATGAGATAACAGATCTTCATCAACCCTAACAGCCCACTAGCCCCCGTGTAACCTGGAGTTCATGGTTCACTGTATGGAAGCTCTACAGTGTTAGTTCAAAGATTGGAAGCAAAAAAAGACAAGGAAAGGAAGACAAAGCTAGTGTTCAAATGAGGAAGTTTCAAGGCAATAAAAACTATTGATATTTCAAGAACCAGGTGGCTTTATTATGTCTTTGTAATAAGACAACTCAGGTAATTCTCCAAGGTCAAAGGTTAAGCGTAGATATCTAAGCCATGGGAGGCACAAAACTCTCAAAGAGCATCTTCAATTATTGTGAGGGGCTATACTGCTAATTATACTACCACTACCATTGTGCTTTACCTATCAGTTTAGGCTTTCAAAAAGTTAGTCATATACAACTTGTGCCTTAAATTCAACAACGGTTGATGAACATTATGATCCAAGAAGGTATCAATTCTCAACAATCAAGTTCAAACTAGAGTGTTCTTTTTTGGTTTCGCATAATATCCTCTCATCCGATAAATAAAATATTAATATCTCAAAATACGATCATATAATTAATTGGAGAAAACAATAAGAAAAACAAAACCCAAAGACACCCTTAACGAAATTTTGTTTAGCCTTTTATTAGAGTCATCACCAGAGGCTATTGAATTGCTCGTCTGTATTATGTTAACCAATCAAATAAGTAACTTCTCTTCAGTAGTGACTCTGCTTGGTTTTGGATACATTTTTCCTTTGCACAGGACTGTACTGCAATACGGTTGGGAAAGCGACACTAACTTATTATGCCATGATATCAATCTTTAAAATCATAATTTTAATTTTCTGCAAAGCTCAATTTATAGCAGACACTACTGTCACTGTGTATTGTGCTGATGAGGTGTTAAGCAGATAATATAATAATATCTCATGTGCAAGTTGCTAGTACGTAAGCAAAGGTCAAATCAATTGAGTAAAGCCAAATTAGTTGGTTTCTCTGTCTTCTTCTCTCAAACTTTACATGCAACTGATTGGTTCCTCTCCCTTTTATCTTCTCCACAATTATAGCATCTGCATGAGACAAGAGCCATACATGAATGTGGATGACACTTTGCTCTCTTATTTAAACCAAGCCAAATATTAGTATCATTGGCACTCATTGATTCCTTTGCTTTGGTTTCTCCTTTGTCAAGAAACAAAGCATTCTATGATGGAGGGAGAACAACAGGCCTCCAATTACACCTTTCCACCAGGTTTCAGGTTCCATCCAACTGATGAGGAACTCATAGTTCATTACTTGCAAAACAAAATCAGTTCATTTCCACTTCCAGCAAACATAATAGCTGAAATTGATCTCTATAAGTATAGCCCTTGGGAGTTACCAAGTCTGTTCTTTTGCCATACCCTCCTTGTACTTACTAAGTCTTGTTTATCATAAAAATGAATCTGATTTGCCTTTTCTTTCTTTTTTCTTATGAATTGTGCAGAGAAGGCTTTGTTTGGGGAGGAAGAATGGTATTTCTTTAGCCCCAGAGATAGAAAGTACCCCAATGGATTAAGGCCAAACAGAGCTGCAGCTTCAGGATACTGGAAGGCAACTGGAACTGACAAGCCGATTCTTACTTCTTGTGGATCAAAGCGCTTAGGAGTGAAGAAAGCTTTGGTATTTTATTCAGGTCGTCCTCCTAAAGGAGTGAAGACGGATTGGATCATGAATGAATATAGATTGTTTGGCACAACCACCACCACACCCTCCAGACTAAAAGGTTCTATGCGGGTAAGTGTTCATGTGCACAAAATTTTTGTTGCTTTTTGGTTTTCTTTATGAAGAGAAATAAGTGGTTTAAGTAGGACTAATAATCTCTGACAGGCCAGGAAAAAACAATACAGGAGAAACATTTTATTTCCAAGCAGCAGCTTGAACTACGCAAACTAGTCATTCTGATTCATATTTCCTAACTGCAGCTTAAACTAATTCATCCATCACATGATTTTTTTTTTTTTGATAAGTAAAATGTATAGTATAGTAAAAGAGTACTAGGTATACTCAAACCATATACAATGTAACACTCAATCTACAAGAGGAAACAACCAAGTGTTACATGGTATACCCAACCAACACCAAAATATGGTCAAGTCTTAAAATAAAAAAGTCCAGCAATAACACCAAGAAATCAACATACTAAACCATCATCAGGCAACACAAGTCTGCATGTCTGCACTTCTCAAACAGCCAGTAAAATTAATGAACCTACAAAGAGGCGGGCATACTAACAGATGGCACAAAACAGCATAGGAAATTAATAACATTTCCCCCAGCACAGGAACCAGTAACCAAGGTAGAAGAGAAGGGTTCCAGTGAATCACAACCCATAAACTGAATACTGATAGCAGAAAAAATTAAACTGTTGAAACTTAAACTGTTGAAAACAGAAATCCACTCTAATAGCCTAAATGGAACAACTTCTGTGCAAATCTTTTCACCTAGTTATATAGGTCATGCATGCAAATTTTCCAGGTATATGTAGTCTTCATGCCAGGGGTCAGTTTGGTGTCCGTAAAGGAGGTAAAAATACATCACTAAATTTTTCCTCACAAATTTAAGAGATATCAAACCAACTCTAAGAGCTAACAAGTTTTTTTTTGGCAACTGACAAATTACCTTCAGGGGTAGAATTTTGGTATTGCTCTCTCCCCACCCTCAATAAAGAACTCTTGACAAAGCCAATTGATCAACTTAGTAGTAATGTACGCTACAATAGAAATGAAGCCAATCTCATGCGCTTAAAATTGGATAGCTTCACCGAGACTACATTTTTTAAACAGAGATTCTTGCTAGAAACCAACAGTTCTACTTGCTAGAAACCTATTACTTCAAACTACTGTTTAAAGAACCTCCTTAAGTAATCATGTTCCCTTATACATTACTTACTGCAATTTCATTTCAATTAGACCTCACATTATATGTTGTCCACTAGCAAACTTCTTAACCTATCTTCATGTATCTAGGGTATGCCGTATGCATAAGCTTTTACTATTCTCAAAAACTTTTAAGACCAAGGAAAAGAAGAATTCTATTATTTTTCTTCTAGGAAACATGCAAGGTTTATTTATAATATCTTCTTACGTTCTTTTTGAAACTGTGATACCTTACTCATAGTACTTGAACTAGATGCACTAAAAAGCATGTCTCTTGCTGACACAGTTGGATGACTGGGTACTATGTCGGGTTCGACATAAAGGCTACTCATTGAAGCATTTATGTGTAAATCAAGAGAATCCTTGTGAACAAAACTTGCAAGCAAATCCACCAAGGAGTGAAGAATACTCAACTCAAACTAACTTTCAAGCTGACATGATCACAGACTATCAATACAAAGACTATCAGATCATAGCCTCTATCCTTGTTGGTGGACCTATTCCTCCCACTCAGAACATGTCAAGTATGAACTTAAGGGGCGGCAAAGGCAATAGTCTAACTTCAGTTTATGAAGATAGTTTCAATAAATTGAATTCTCAGATGACAGTCCCTTCTTTGGACAGTTACTTCAACCCACTGAAAAGAAAGTCTAATGAGGATGATCAGTGCGAAAATATCATTTCTTTTAACAGCAAGTTCAACATTGAGAACAAAATAGATGAATCTCCTAGTAAGGTCTTGACCAAGAGAGATTTGAACTGCTATAACCAAAACCAGTCTCAAGATGACATTTTCAATGGGAGCCCACCAGAACCTAGCATCAATTTTCAAGAGCTAAATGAATTAGCCTTTGCAGGAAGATACCCGCAATGATGAAGTGACTACCCAAAAGACAGTCAACAATCCCTTACTTCACAGGTAGATTTTCATGGATTATACAACTTAAGACGTAGAAGGAACCGTAAGAAGGATAGGCCTCTGCTATTCAACCGAATTATTGCTATATTTCTTTATGCATGGTCATAATTATTGTACCTGCAACATCGGGCAATAACTAGATACAGAAGTTTCCATGTATTCATGAAATTCCTTGGAAACAATGTGAATAATACTATGGCCAAATAAACAAGCTTGTTATCCGGCCCAGTTAGCATCTTCTTTAGGGTGCACAATGTCATTTCAACTAGAATTTGATCCTACTTTGTAATGAAAACTTGTAAATACAATTTATATTCCACCCAACCTACATGAGTTGCGGTTATTTGAAATCATATTGATGTACCATGCTTATTTGTAATTGTTATGTAAAAAGTACTCCCTTCAGATACAAACACTTAACCCTTGAACCGGCATAATTCATGATGAACTTAATAGCATAAATGTACATGCACATCAAAACTTTAACCTCACACTTGCATCATGTTTTTCAGACATTGATTTAACATAGATCATAGATTTAGTTGATATTTAACAATAAAAAGTAATGTCTGAGAGGTTATGTAAGTATGGTGTAAGAAGAGCGATGTCGAAATACAATGTTCTAATACACACAGACTTATTTTTTATTGAAAAAAAATACAGAGACTTTCATCTGAAGAGAAATAGATAAGCAAGCAAAGGTACTTAAAGGAAAGAGTTATGACATATCCCAGTAACACATTGATACATCAAAGAATTACAAAGCATATCGGCAATATATTATGGTGCCATCCTCCAGTAGCTGAACAATAAAGTAATATTGGAAAATTACATAGAAAGCCCTCGGATAGTCTAAGGATGTAATACCGTGGTACAACAGGTACAAGGGGAAGGGTTTGAGATCATGTCACCTCAGTTGACTGAAACAAAGACATTGTGTACAGAGAGAAGAAAAAGAGTGGAAAAATCAGCATAAAATAAATAAATAAATAGTTATGATGAATAAATTGCAGCTTAATATTTAATGTATTTGATCTAAGAGGATAATCGTTACAGCCAATGAAAACCAATCATACAAATACAGCAGAAAAAAGATTATGCTTCCATTAATATGACCCCATTCCTGTTAATTGGCTTCAAGCCCACTAAAGAATGTGAATCCACTTGTGCACTATCACAATTCCCGTGATCACAATAACATGATCAATTATACGTATGCAACCAAATTTATCATATGACTCAGTCAAATCAAAGCAGCAAAGGCTTCATATATAATAGTGCAGTGCACACATCACGATAATAAGAGACTACTATTATTAATGTAATCAATGAGAAATCAAAGCATTTTTTGAAGCTAACAATTCAATCATATAAAGGATACCACATGATACAAGGTCAAGGCCACAAAAACTTGTATGGAGGCTGGTACATGCCACAAAATCGTAGGCATGGATGACCTCTCTTGGCACTGGTTAATGGAGCAACAGATATGTCAAAATGGAAGTAAGAATGATGAATCAGAATCTCTTTCTCTCACACAACGTTAGGGCCCAGCCCAATAGGAATAACACTTAGATTTGTATGTAAACAGATTGTTGTAAATGTATTAGGGAGTTAGTCATTTGTATAGAGATTGGTGACCTTGAGCGGTGGCTTGGCGTAAGGGGAGATCCTTCTCCTAGTTGAATAATAATCTTTCTTTCTATTCCTCTTCTTTTCTTTCTACATTTAGAATTACAATCTAGGTTCCTAACACACACACACACACAAGCGGAAATGCAGACACAAGTAGAGCATGCAATGTATTTATTTACAGAACTAGCATCTTGCTTTTGATGTAAGAAAGTAAGAAGTGGGCGGAAAAGCATTCATGATAACTACTGTCTTGTAAAAGTACACCAATCAGTAGAGTGGTATTTCATGTCAGAAATCATGTTATTAAAGGCAGCTGGTTGCAGGGTTAACAGTGAAAGCAAATTAATGACACAGCAACCAAATTTGGACAACAAATGCACGTACTCACAGAACATGTTTTGAATTAGAAAGCTTGGGGATTGATTGCAAGACATAGGACTTACTTGTATATATACATAACTATGCCCAGAAGAACACACAGCAGAATGATGTCGATGCAGAAATTTCGACTAGACCTCAGCTGGAGAGGAAACAAAAATTGTTGTTCATTGGAAACTTGCAAATTTCCACAGAAAGAAAAGTGCAATTAATCATGTCAATTACCTCGGTGAGAGTTTTCTTCAGCCTAACGTTAGTGTTCCTCACATCAGCTGTTGCTTTATCCACCTGTGCACCATGTAATGCATTTATGACAAACTTGCAGTATTATTTCTTAAAACCATCTATATGAACATAGAAAAAGAAAGATTGAATATAGAACATTTTTACCTTTGTGTCAATTTCGTCCATTAAAGGAACTTGCCTATCCAATTCCTGAACGAAGTTTGAAAAGAAAATGATTATCCTCTAAAAATCTAACATCTCCAATTGAATTCCCAAACACAGCTAGATTCACAACCAACCTCATTCATGTCATGAGCCAGATTCTTCAACGTATCCAATCCATCTGATATGATATCAAGTCCTTCGTCCTGTACAGATAAAAATCGAATAATCTAACTGTATATCAGCAGGTGACACATACCATAAAATAACTATAAACCTCAAGCCATTCCAGTTTTAATGTAGACACCAAGGCAGCTGAAATAAAGCAGGAATGTTGCATGCCTGTCTCATCTTGCGCATTTCATGCTCTTGTCTAAACTGACTGGATTCTTCACTTTGATGGAAATATTCACTGTCAAGATGTCCACCTGAAGTTGGGAATGACATAGACAACTATTATTAAAAATTAATTCAAATGCTGCTATTAAAAGTATTTAGTATCAGCAACTCTTATCACCTGATAAATCAAACTTGATATGCGGATGAGACGTGGTAGCTGTCCATCCTCCGGTTTGGTTAGCAGCAGCAGCAGAAGTAATACCATCTGGTATTGCTTGGATTCTTTCTGGCAATGCCAGAACAAGATCCTCACGAATGGCCATTTCTTCATTTGTGAGACCTTTAACCTGTTAAACATAGTATTAGAATTACAAATGTAATTATAACCTTGCTTTAATTATTAGTATTAGAAGATAACATGAACCTAAGACACAAATCAAACCGAAGCATGCTGAAACTTTCCCTCTCTTTGTTGAAAAATATTAATCTGCAATGGTTGCCATTTACACCTTCTTTATTTGTACGGTACTAAATGTTGGGCAGTAAAAGCCAACAAGAGCATTAGGCATATTAAAAAAAACTATAGGTGAAACCATTATAAATAACTTGGGATTTCAATGACATTTACGTCGTTTGATTCATGTAGCGGATGCTATCATCAAATGAAACGCTATTTAGAGTTTATGAAAGAAAGATTGACCTTCTTATGCGCCAATTTGCGGAGTTTAGGAACCTCGTCCATGAGTCTACCCTTGCTTCGACGAACCTCTGCATTCAAAGCCGCAGCAGCTGCCCTGTTCTTCTCTGTGGAAGCAACCTCCGATTTCTGCATTATTAAATTTTAAAAAAATGCATAATTAATTAATTAATTGTCTTATATATGCAGATTAATTACATTTTTTAAGCCTAAAGATTGAAAAGCAATTGGGGTGGACAAGGTTACATTGAGAGCAGCTTGAATTGAGGATTCAACAGCAGCGTAGAGGCGAGCGAATGCATCATCGCCATAGGCATTGAGCTCGCGCTGCTTGTCAATGTCGTATTTGTCGTATTTGTGACATATGCTGTCCACCCTGAAGAGGATGTCGATCACCGACATTTTTTGTTTCTCTTCGGTTTCTTGTTTTTTGGAGGGAAAACTGGGCAAACATAGAAGTTGGAGAGAGAAGGTTGACGATTTTGATTTTTCTCTCTGTTGTTTCCGTTTGTTTGTGGCACTGTTGTTACTCTGCGATGTTCCATCTCAGAGGCAAACGAAGCGTAGAGCGTAGAGAACGCTACGAGAGCGTGGCAATGCCAATGCCAATGCCAATGCCAATGCCTGCCTATCTTGACTCAAAGTCAAAACTCCCTCCTCTCTTCAACATCAATATTCTATCTTCTTTTTTCCTATTTATTTATCTTTTTTTTTTCCTTTCTCAATTTATCTTTATCTTCATCTTTCAAGTTTCATAATATGAGTGTTTGGGAAAATCGTTTCAACTGTTTTTTAGTTTTTTTTTTTATAAATAATCTATAATGTTTGATATTTTATTTAAATTTATAAAAAAAAACTTTTTTTAGCGAAAAAAATATGTTTTATGCCATCTAGTTTTTTTTAGCTTAAGATTGTTGTGATTTGATTATTTTGAAGTTGACACAGGAAACACAAAAAAGGGGTTGATTTGTATTTCTTAACAGTTTTTCGAAAACGCATTTTCTCAAACCTTTTACAAACAAAACAATAGAACAAACACACGAACTAGAAAACATTTTTAAAGAGTTAACAAACTCGGATTCAAAACCACACAGTTAGTATAACCAAAAGCTATAAAGGATAGTGATTAGAAGATTCACACAAGTGATTTATCCTGGTTCACTCTCTTCCAACCAAGAGCTACGTCCAGTTCCTTCTACCTGAAAGTTTTATCCACTATTCTTCAAATAGATTACAAGTATTCAACACCTCTTCAGGCTACAAATATTCTTTCTCTGACAAGCCTCTTCAGACTCTAACTCTAACAAAGAGATTTAAGATTTTGATCTCTGAACTCACTATGTGTGAGAATATGAAAGTTTAAGATCAGGAATGATACAACTGAAAATATTCTAATGAAATTTTATCAGAGATTTGGCACTTTGAAAATTTCACAACATCAAGTTATTTCTTCTCTCGGTGTCGTCTACTATATGTAGACATCTTCATCTTTTCTTCAACGGTCTTGAGTAAATGTTCGTTTAGAGATAGCATTAAATGCTTGGATCCGTTGAGATTGATAACTTGATATGCTTCATGGAGAAGTGCTCTAGTTTATCAGAGGAATGCTCAAAGTAGAGCTGTCACTTCCCTGTTGTACCGAAGGTTGCTTTCTGACTTTCCTTCTTTGTACATGGTTTACACTTTACAACAACATAGTTGACAGAGTACAAAGGTTTATGTTCTCGATGGTACTATGTTTTTATTCTCAAAAAACAACGAGTTTAACAAATGAAGCAGCAAGGGAAAGAGACATATATTCTCTTGAATTAAATAAACAATCATTTGAAATAAACACGTTTAAGCTTAGACAGGTTCACTTTTAATAGCTAGTAGACGCACAAGTCTTTAGACGTGCAGAAATTAACTTATCGGTGGACGGGCTCGTCTACTGATACTGCGTCTATAGACTCTTGTCTAGTTCTAAGTTTTTGGACGTGTTATACTCAAGGGTAGATCTCTCGACGTGGTGTCTAGAGAGACATCTCGTCTATTATCAAGTTCTTTGGACTCTGTGTTTATCTGAGAGTTGTTTATTGGCTCGTCTACTTGTCTTTTCTTAGACTTATATATTCGTCTAGCATCTATTACCTTACCCAATATTTTAAGACCTCGTCTAGCGATAACTTAACAGACTCAGAATTTTACCAAGGATTGAAGACTCGTCTAGAGGATCAAATATAAAATCCGATATAATTCCATAACAAGGCGAAGATACTTTTTCTAAGATTCCCTGTCTAGAATCATTCAAACAGTCCTGCATCTTAGAACAAACAACTTAGATCTTTGACAATACTTTGCCGTACAAATTTAACTTTTTTGTTAACATCAAAACTTAAGAGATTATATAAGCCAGATCAACTTTGGTTCTAACATATTTTTCATTCTCAAAACTCTCTTCCCTATTTACTCCTACAAAACTAACTTCTAAACAAATATTATAAAATTATACAAATAACTTCGTACCATTTTTCGTAATTTATTATATAAAAGTGATTTTTGCACCACCCAAACGTAAGTGTGTTTGGGAAAGCTGAAAAAAAAGATTATGCTGATAATCCGTTATCAAATAACCGATTATTATAATAATTTGTTTGGGTATGTTTGCTGAGAAACGATTTTAAGCTAATTTATTTCGTTTTGATGGTGCAAAAATAATCATTTTTACATAGTAAAGATGGAGAATATTGTGAATAGATGCCAGTTAGAAAAAGTTTTTTTTAGAAAACAGCTGGGTTTTGCAGCTTGTTAGAAAACAGTTGAAATGATGAGAAAAAAGCTTTTTTATAAAATAATCTAGGTATCCAAACATACTAATTTTTTCACAAAACCACTTAATTGCTCAAAAACAGCTGAATGTGAAAGATTTAATCTTTCTCAAACACACTAGAAATAAATTATCTTAAAATTGCTTTTCAGTAAATAGACCCAAACAAAAACAAATTCTGATTATACATAAATTTATATCAGACAAACTTCAAATTTCAAAATTATATTGGAGGAGGAATCAATTTATATTACTGTAAGCCAAAAGCATTCTTGTACTCATGAATAAATTTTTATTGAAAAAGTTTATTACAAATTTTCCATTAGATCAAAAACTTATATTATATAGATCATATATATAAAATTTACATTAATTCAAAATCGTTTACTACTCATTGATATGTATGAAAATTAACGTAACATATAATTTTAAAATATATGATAATAAGAGCTATTTAATTACATTTTTATTTACATTCATCTTTTTTCAAAATTTAAGATAAATGATCAGGATAATAGATAGTTATGAATCAAGGTTAACTTGGGTTTTAAATAGGATATTTTTATAAATTTTACGATGAAACTAACCCCTTAAACACTATCATGATCAAGAAACTTTTTTAATAATTGTGTTTTTTAAAATTGGAATATTACTCACCCCATCAACCTTTGATCATACACGTACTAATAAACAATACTTCTAACTTGGTTATTAATAATTAGGTTTAATTGCAGTTTTGGTCCCTCAACTATTGGTCATGTACGATTTTAGTCCCTAAAGTTTTTTTCAAGTACATTGGTCCCCCTATTATTTTAATGTTGCAAATTTGGACATTTTGTCCAATGTCTATCAATTTTTCAATGATCAACATAGAAGAATCACTCATATGAGCACACACAACCTCTGGTTGAGGTTTTTTCCCATCTGTGTCTGTGGTTCGACATGATTCAGTGGTTTCTTCCTGTTATTTACTGGTTTTGTCCCTCATTTTTTGGACATTTTTTGGTTCCACCATATGATCATTTCTCACAAAAGCTCAAAAAGATGTTATATGCGTTTACTGTAAGCTTGGAGGAGTGGTTCCTCTGTATTGATCATTTAAAAATTGACAGACATTGACAGAAGGACCAAATTTGCAACATTGAAAAAAAAAGGGACCAAATGTGAACAAAAAAAAATTTAGGGACCAAAATCACACAAGATTAATAATAAAGGGATCAAAACTGTAATTAAACCTAATAATTAAGAGTATTAATGGATTAAGTTAAAAACTCCACCCGACCTATTACATAATATCTCTTTTAAGTTTTTTTTTTGGGATTAAATTATTATTTTTTCGAAAGAAGTAGTTGAAAATATAAATTTGTTCATTACAAACCATAAAACATGGTGGTGTCATAAGGGGCCTCATCATGACACAGTGGCGCTCATTGTGGACGGTAGCGCGATTAACAACCCGGGTTGGGTGGGTTTTGGTGGTGTCATAAGGGACCACAATGGTGTATTCAAGAAGGGTTTCTATGGTTCCGTGGGATACTCGAATATCTTGCATGCTGAGTTGATGGCGTTGTTCCATGGCATTTCCCTCTGTTGGGAGCTAGGTTTTCGCAAGGTCATGTGTTTTACTGGCTCCTTGAATGTGTTGAAGTTGATCAAAGATGGTGACCATAATTTCCACAGTTTTGGGAATGAGATTGCTCTTATTAGAGGCATGCTTCGAAGGGACTGGAATATCCAGTTGAACCACACCTTAAGAGAAGGGAACCATTGCACGGATTATCTTGCTAAGATGGGGGCTAAAAGTAGCTCAACTTGCATCGTGTTGGTAACTGGTAAGTCAGCTGCTTTAATGCAAATCCCATCCGCATTTCATTCTCTTTCCCATTTCTTCTATCTACTCGTTACTTAACTCCATCAGGCTTACTTATTTATAGACAAATGTGTGGATGTAGAATTTAACCAGAAAGGGTCAATGCCTGCCACCCAAAAGATGTTTGATCCATCACCGTCGTGATGCAGTGATAATTAAGTTAATAAATTCAATAACTTGGTACCAGAAATTATAGTTACAAATGAAATATGATAGAACAAGTCATCCCACATGAAGGAACAAAACTCTCAGAATCAACAACGAAACATGCAACCGAACCAAATCAACCAATATCTTAGATTCTTTTTTTCTTTTTTTTTTTTGAAGAGAAATATCTTGGATTCTTAATTCTTCCGAAATTTCAAAATGAAAAGAACCTAGGAACATGCATTCCATCAAACCCCCCAATTTAATTTAACCTCACCTCTTTGATGCAAGTTTGTTAGAGTAACTTGAATAATGATCGAAATTTATTCAACAAGTTTCCTTATTTTATACGCCGTCAATTAAGAAAACAAAAAGTGCATAAAGTCTTATAATCATCGAGGATAATATCTTTAAAAAAAAAAAAAAACAGATCTCAACTTGTTCTCAGATTAGAAGGGGAAAATTAACAAACAAAACTTGGAAGCTACAAAAGAGTAAAATTAACAATAACGCAGCTATGAAGAACCGAAAATGAAGGGCTGAAAGCACGGATCAGAGCTACAAATCAAGCGGAACCGCCAGATTTGTAGCGGTAGAGTTTCCCGAACACGTGGAGGGCCGTGACGAAGCCGATGAAGCAGAGGCTCATCACAAGCACCACCGTCGGCGATATCTTCAGCCCCGGTGCGTCGTCCGTGTAGAATCTCAGCATGTTGCTTCCGCCGCCGCCTCCGGTGCCGGCGGATGAGTTGTTCCCGCTGATCCCTCCTCCGCCGAGACGGCGGCGGCGCATGCCGGCGGTGGCGGCAGCGGATCCGCGGGGAGCCATGACTCCAGGTCGCGTGGTCGTGGAGGAAGATGTGGACTGAGATTGAGAGGCGCCTCTGGCCATGTTGCAAGGGATGGAGATGGAAAAATGGGAAGCGAAAAGAAGAATTGAAATATAGAATGGAGAGAAGAAGAAGAAGACAAGAAAATTGTTAACACTTTGTGCTTATCTAGTTTGTTGTATAATTCTGACAAGGAGAAAGATATAGAAGAGTACAGATTTATCACTATTTTTTTATATAAAAAAATAAAAAACAATGTATCCGTGAATATTGTTATTAGATTATTAAGCGTTGTAGCATTGTAATTTGTAGACCTTTCAAATGATTGTATTTTTTGGGTATACTTTTCTTTTTCATTTTTTTTAATAGTGTGAATCATTTACTATCAAATTTTCCTTTTTTCTTTTTCTATTTATAACATATTATATCTTAATGCTATTATTTTAGTTATAGAAAAAATGATCATGAAATTATTCTGACCCATAAGTTTTTTCGTGTTAGGAGATTAAGAAAATAGATTATTTATCTCCTTGAGTCAGTTAATTAAGTTATAGGATGTAAATTATGAACGCACAAATTCAAATTTTTATAATTTGTTTCATCCCTTTCTCAATTCATTTGACTCTTTCCCCCTTCCCTTTTAAGTGTTAAATGACACCGTGGGGACAAATTGTTTTTTTAGGCAAACCAATCTGTCCTATTTTATAGAGTGATGTAATGATAGCAAATGCTAATTAGTTATCACGAATTATGTACATGTTAATTACCGGTAGAAAAGTCCTGAAAAAGTAAAGCAGGTAGTGAATTGAGACATGATCAAATGGAGTAATACTAAAGAATTACGATATTTTAACATCAAAATTTGATATAATGAGGACACCTTAGTTTTGAGTAGGTTATGAATCAATAAAATAAAACAGCTATGTTATTTGAACAAAAAATTTAGATATCGATACATATTTATCTTTGTCTCTCATTTATATTTTATCTTCTTGTATACATATATTCCAAAACAAACAAAAAAAAACAAAAACAAAAGGACATTATATGATGTCCCATTTTGTGTGTACATAAATCATTTGCCAAATAAAGAGAGAAAAAGTAAAGTGATAAATAACCTACTCAAAATTAGAATGTTTTCTCATGGTGTCAAATTTTGATGTCAAAATATTATAGATCAGCACCAAACTAACATAATTAAGTGAAGTTTGAATGCAATTTACAAACTTGACTTAATTATGCTAGCTTGGTGTTCATTACTTCATTTACTATGAACATAAATCAGCAGCCAAGTCATGGTGCTAATTTACCAAACTAGCATAATTATGTTCATACTTCATAGGGAACATAAACGAGCACCATGAACATAAACCAGCAGCTTGCTGAAAAGGTAAGCTAGCAACTAGCTACGAAGCGTATGAATTATGAGTGGTGGGTGCGGGGGCGAAGATGAAGAGGTGGACCATGCAAGGCACGAAGACGCAGTATCGTACGATCGTGAATATTGTTGGGCTTCTCATCAATATTATCCCCAACCACAACATAGTGAGCTATTGCAATCCACACCATAACCACCACTAAGCACACCATGGCATACCAATGCTGAATAAACCTTCCCAACAGTTCCTGCACCATTACTATTTCTCTCTAATTCGCTACCCTGTGAATGTACATTAACTCTAAAACTGAAAGTGGGTAGGCCCTCAGCAGTTATATTTATATTTATATAATATATTTGCAGGAGACCAAAAATAGATGATAATAATCCATATAAAACGAGGGGCGCCGTCTGATCTGGTACCAAATAAAGGAGCAAAACATAGGTCATCTTAATAAATGATATTATGATGCTGCGCTTGTCGTGTAGCTAAGTTGCCCATGGTTTTCTCTGAAGAATTTATCATTAGATTCAATGATGTGGATCTATCATAGATACAAAATTACAGCATGTTAATCTAATAAGAGGGTTAGGCTAAGATCCACCATCCATATTTTGCATCACTCACTACATCATCCATATGTGGTAAATTTTGGACCAATCAAATTACTACATGGGTTTGGTCAAAATTTCAAACTTTCTAGTTGTATTTCTACTGTAGTCAAATATATGAATACAATATATTGTAGTATAGTATATGTATTCTTTGTATTTGCAAATTTAACACATATTAAAATAATGTTTTTTATTAAAAAAACTGATTATATTAAAAAATAATATTTTAATATGAATTAAAATAATGTTTGTTGTCAATAATATTTTGTAATATAATCAGTTTTTTAAATCAAAAAATATTATTTTAATGTGGGTTAAATTTTTGAATATAAAGAGTACATATACTATACTACAATATATTATATTGATATAGTTTGACTACAGTATAATACAACTAGAAAGTTTGAAATTTTGACCAACCTATGTGGCAATTTGATTGACCCAAAATTTGTCACATGAGTGGTGTAAAATGTGGGTAGTGTACCATAGCCACACCCCTGATAAGATACAAGAATTAGATCAAGAATTGTGTACATTTTGAGTATTACAGAATCCATGAGATCTTCTTATGTGAGGGCAAACTGTTCTCTTCACTGGTAAGCATATATTATATATAGTGTGTAAGTAGTGTGCGGTGCACATAGAAAAATGTGTTTGTTTTTTTTAACTGAAATATGACATCTAGGTGCACATTGTTTGGGTAGGGAAAGGTTTTTTCCTTTAACAACTACTAGTATATGAGATTCCCTTATCCTTTAGAAGGTTGATGGGGTGAAACTGAAAGTATATGTCTCATATTTTTAGATAATCTATATATTAATTGTATATAAACGTGAGTGTGGCAGTTTAGTCTATATATAAACAATAGAGTTAATTTAGGTGTGAACATATGGCCGGATAATATTACATATCATAAATGAATTTTGGACATATGAATTACACAACATACACAAACATCATAGTTTTGAATGATGCTTTGGAATAATAAGATACATGATGAGAGAAAATAAAACAATAAACAAGTCTTGAAGAGTACAATTGTTGTATGAATAAAGTGTTATATTCTGATTGTTCAAATATCAAAGTTGCACATATGACTTATAGGGGTGTTCATGGGATAAAATGCAATGAGTTTAGTTTGCACCAAGTTCTCCTATATTTTGGATCAAGCCAATATTTAATTTTTTTTGGAACCACTGTATAGATGGCAAAAAAAAAAAAAGAGCACTAAAATCAAAGTATAGATGGTAAAAGATAAGATAAAATCAATTGTGATCAAATTGTATAAATATGATGTTATACGAATAAGACATTAACAATCCAATAAATAAAATAAATAAGAAATCAACAAAAAGAATTATTGCTTGCTCCAAAATTATGGTAACGCCTTGAAGAATCTACATAGTAATCCTCAGTAACCTAATTTGTAGTCGTTTTATCAAATGAAAATTCCTTGCTGTGTTCAATATCAATCTCATGTTGAGTCAGACCTGAACCCAAAGAATCAGATTTGACACCATCTTGTTGTTGGTCATGGGCCAAGCGACCCATTATTTCTTCTTCATGGTGGTGAAGTGAACCCGAAGGAGCAGCATCGACCTGGGCCCTGTGGTGGTGCGAGTTGGAGGGTGAGGAGGAATCGGTGTCGTATCGGTGGGTCTGCTGATGGGCCTCAAAGTTGTCCAATTCGCTGCGGTAGTAGTGCAAGAAGTGGGTCGGGGTTGTGGGCCTTATTGGGCTTGAAGACAATAATGATCCATGGTTGTGTTTTACGTGCTTCTTCGCGATGTGGTGCCAAGTCTTTAGAGCCAAGGCTACTCTTTCATTGAATATGGTTGGCTTCATCGTTGAACCCATCTGTTGTGACCCAACAATTAATCAATCCAAGAACTATTAGCTTGTATTTATTGGGTATCTTACAACATTATTGAAAATGAAAATGTACTTGTGTATGGTGAAATGTGAAAATAAAATATAAAAAAATCATATCAAATTACCTGTGTCACGAGAGCATAGAGAGGAAGAGTCACGTAGCTACAGAGGATTTGAACAAAGATCCTGTTCAAAAAATTCATTTCAATTGTTTGTAATAAATAATAATATATTCTTGACCCTAATATTGGCAAAAGGTAGGGAATGGAAATGAGACTCACCCCATTGAGATTCTGATAACCACATCCTCCTTACGCGAATTGAAACAGGATTTCATCCCAAACTGAGTCTAAAAAAAAAATCAAGCAATGGGTTTAATCATATATATCAAGTAACGGTGTATAAAACAAGATAAACTTAGCAAAAAAAAAAAATTGAAATTGAAATATATTTTAAAGGACTTACCGCGGTCCATGCAAAGAAGGCAAGCTGGAAAGAATTCTGATGGGATAATGGGAGACTTTGATTAGTCATTGTGGCAATGAAATGTTTGAAAATGTTAATCATTGATGTTATTTGCTTAGGGAAAGTAGTGTACTACATATACCTGAAACAGCACAAAATTGATGAGGTAGAGAAGAAGGCGAGGTCTGTTAAACCAGAATAGGTCATCCCCAGGTTGCACCACCGGCACGCCCTTCACCAACTCTCCTCTTTGTTGAATTCTAAGACCCATCTTGGTTATGATCACTTGCAGCTTCGTTCCAACTAATATGACGATCTACATTAATTAGACGAATATTATTAAAGATATATCCCCTATTTTGACCAAAAGTATAAGAAATTAGTTCATTATTTATATAAGTGATATGTGATATATATAATTATATTAAGCTAAGGCATTGCATGTGCTTACAATCAGAGGAACAAATGGCAGCCAAAGATACGAGTACCAGCCTGTCCATACATAAATGATGCACATATAAAGATAAGTAACTTAACTAAGTAATAAGTATAGATACAGATAATAATCACACTAAAATGAATCGGCCTAGAGATTGTGACATGTAATTTGCTTACCATGAGTGTTAAACAGGAGAAACAACACTGTGATGAACCATATTGGGGGACTGAAAAATTAGATAGAGAGCAATTAATTATACTTTAAACTTGTAAATCAAATTATGACTTTTTGTTATTTTAAAAAATGTAGGACTACACCGTGGCAGTAAAAAATCCTCATCCTTTAAAGCAGATTAATTAAGAAAGGAAATGGAAAAGGACATAGAGGGCATAAAGCAATAAACCTGATTCCTACAACGACTTTGAAGTCCTCTTCCAAAGATCTTTTGATATATTGCCGAAAATCAAACTTCTGTTCACTTTGTGGCGCCAAATGTGCCTAAATGAAAGCGAAATTCCAAATGATCAATGCATGTAAATGACAAAAGGGATAACGTAATAATCAGCTAATTTGTACTTGTTGAATTTTAAGTTGAACTAATTTATAAAAAAAAATTAAGTTAATTCCAGTTCATTTTGTTCTAGAAATAAAAAAGTAACATAACGAAATAGTATAGTAATAGTTTGATTATTAAATAAATGTTAAGTGAAGTTAGTAAGGAATAAAGGATGTAATGTCATTACCATTATAAATCCATGTCTCAAGGTCATGTAATCCACTTCAGGAACTGACCGCACAAACTGTCTGAAGAAACAGACCTGAAGTTCGCAATCAGGTAAAGCAAATTAAGGTACGTCAGTAAGTGCAATAAGAAGTAAGGCAAAGACTACTGGGGACAGTAGGAAAAAAATATAAGAGAGAGCATGCAAATGCAAATGCAAATGCAAATGCAAATGGGTGTGTCTTAAACCAAGTGGTTGAGTACAAGTGGTTAAGACACTGCTGCTCAAGGACGAATGGTTCGGTCTCTGCCAGAATTCGATCCTTGGGTATGCAACAACAATCATTGGCCAGACCACACGACAGCCAACTCAGATCAGTCTAATAGCTGGTCCAAAGGATCTAAACCGTGAGATACTTCGAGAGCTCACTCGATCCCAAAGACTAATTAGGGTGAGTACCAACAAAAAAAAAAAAAAGGTGTGTCTTACAATCCAAATGAGAACAGGATTTTGTGTCCAAAAACTCAAATGTCTTCTCCCAAACGACGTCTCCCTCGCAAATCTGAACCGCTCAGGATCTGTAATATACATAGAATGCACCTATAAATGTGAGTTTCCTAAAATTAGACAGTTAGACATACAGAGAGACAACAGAACTAACCGTGTGAAAATTTGTACTCAGGTGTCTTGGTTTCCTCTTCCCATCGTTTCCACCTTTTCATCTATATATTGAGTGGAAAATGGCAATTCGATCAAGCAGGTAACTAACTCGGATGTGGATCAAAGCAGGTATATAATTTGGTAAAAGAATATATTGGCATGTGTCCTACCTTTAATCTTGCCAAAGCCAGAGTGAGTATGCAGTAAACCACATGAAAAACAGCCAGCACAAAGATAAATATATGGAGTTGATGAATAGCCTCTGATGACACAAACGGTACTTTACCCTGCACATTTTATATAAAGAATTTGTTTGTGACTTCAAACTTTAATAAAGTAACAAATCATGTAATAGAAAAATAAATTACAATAAAACCGAATGCATGTTGGCCTTCCAGCAACTTACCTAGAATGAATAAATAATGTAAAATTAACAGAATTGACTATATGCATAAGAATAACAAAGTCCAACCCACCTCGGCTGCACATTGGTCACTTCCTCCGGCGGATAAAATACGCCGGGGGTTTTCGCCGTCGGAACCAAAGAACGCAGCTAGTAATCTCCGGCCACCGGTTTCGTGCTCTGTCTCATGATCATCTGATTTGGCTTCTTTGTTGCTGCAGGGGTGCCATGTCCCTGCAACCTTTTCTGATACACATATCCTCGATATTGGACGTTGTGCCACCGTTAGGAGCAACGATATGAACCCCAATAACATAAGCTCTATTAAAATCAATCCAACGATAAGTTTCCATATATCATAAGATTTCTCAATTTAAAACTTACTCTTTTTTTTTTTTACCAAACAGTTAAACTTAGTTCTAACAAGATATATTTGCACATTAAATTTTGCACATAGCTTATAGCATATATAATAACTGATGGACATGTTTATTATGTGGTGGTTTTCGATGTCAATTATTTACACAATTGAGTAACATTTCCTGTTATTACTATATAATATACATCATTCATTGCACATTCAGCCTAAAAGTAACATGCAAAATTTAGTGTGTGAATAGGAAAACTGAACTAAATTTTATTAATTAAAGGTGCACATATTTCAAACTCGCACCTGATTTGATCTTTTCAAGTGACTCATACAGCGCTCCTTTGTGCTTCTTCTTCAACCACTGCTCGTGTGCACATGCACATGATGCAAGAATTAGTAATAAAATCCTTATACTCATATCAATATATTTTTGCTTATAAAAAAAAAAAAGTGATCTCGTACAACTATACATGCATGTATGCATGCATACCTTTCCTATGAGATGGAGGATGTGCTCAATGATGATAGATATTAAGAGCATAACAAAGCAAACAATGGCTACTGCCCAAGTAGGCGTTTGCTCTAAGGTTCTTCCCTCTACCATGGCCGCTTCCTAAGTTAACAGCCAAATGATACCTTTTATTTTTCTATCGAATATAAGCTAATAAATAGATGATAGAGTAGAAGCTCTAATGTTGTGTGGAGATTTTTGAGGAGCAGAAACTATGTTCTAATGTATATATATAGCGAGAGGTGCATTAAGGTTCGGACAAAGAAGGGCATTTCATAGTTTATTATTATACTTATGTATAGTCCTTACTATAATGTCGAAAAAAGGGATCCATCATTCAGGGGATCTGATTCGCGCTCTTGACTTTGACACGTATATAGCTTGTTTCTTATTTTTAATGGAAAAAAATAATTGTGTGGAACTAAATTTCATATAATTATTTAAGAGTTAGTTGTTTTGATTTACACGATTGTATAATTGTATCAAAATAGATTAACACAAGTTTAAAATAAGATTAAGAATAACAGAACCGGGGTCGGCCCATAAGACGATTGCATGAGGTTCATATTACTGCTATTGATGGATAAGTCACTTTTTTTTTCAGCCCATAAGAGAAATGTTTTTTTGGGCTACATAGCAACTGGATTGTTTGATAGGCTTTTAGACGTCGCCTTATTGTTAGTGTGTGGGCATGCAGTTTGGGCCCGCTAACTTTTCTTTTACCTCTAGACTAGATTTTGCATGCGAAAGATGTAGATACTAGGCATAGGGAAAATAAAAACACAAAGTCTTGGGGGCATTCCGAGAATTGAACTCGGGACCTCTCGCACCCTAAGCGAGAATCATACCACTAGACCAAATGCCCAATAACGTTTAATTATGGCTTATTAATTTATCATTTAATTTTTCTAGTAACGATGGTAAAACAATAGCTCATTCTCGCACTCAAAGACCAATGTTTGAGAAAGTTCGTTTCAGCTGTTTTATCCCCAAAATGTTGTTTTCAAAACAATGTAATATGTTTGGTATTTTGCTTAAATTCATATTTAAAAAAAACCTCTTTTGAAGAAAAAAAATGTTTTATGCCATCTAGTTTGTTTTAACTTAAGATTGTCGTGATTTGATTATTTTTATTCTCAAAACTCTCTTATCTGTTTGTCCCTACAAAACTAGCTTCTAAACAAATATTATTAAATTATATAAATAACTTCGTACCATTTTTCGTAATTTATCATATAAAAGTTATTATTTTTTGTATCACCCAAATGAAATAGATTATCTTAAAATCGTTTTTCAGCAAATAGACCCAAACAAAAACAGATTCTGATTATAAACAATTATCACAATAATCAATTATATAAAAATCAATTATCAGCATAATCTTTTTTTAGTATTAATAAACACATTTTATTATCTATCCTATACTAATCAAACCACATCATATGATAACAACGTGTGATTGATTCGAGTGGTGCAGGTTGAGCTAAGATATGATCACATTTTTTTATGGTGACAATAGTCAAATTGACGTTGATGCAACAACGTTAGAACATAAATACTAGTGCTGGAATATGTCTTCGATATATATAATTTCATGTTCAATCCATATGGGCGGGCAGTGAGCGCTTAATGGATAAATCATAATTGCATATAAATTATACTATACAAAGTTTAAATGTAATAAAATGTATTGAATCTGAAGTTGACACGGAAAAATACAAGAAGGGTGATTGAATTATGTTTCTTAATAGTTTTTCGAAAAAAACCTTTTTTCAAACATTTTACAAGCAAAACAATAAAACAAATACAGGAACTAGAAAACATTTATAAAGAGTTAACAAACTCAGATCCAAAACCCCACAGTTAGTGAAATCAAAAGCTATAAAGCATAGGCATTAGAAGATTCACACAAGTGATTTATCTTGATTTACTCTCTTTCAATCAAGAGATATGTCCAGTCCCTTCTACATAAAGGTTTTCTCCACAATTCTCCAAAAGATTAAAAGTATTCAACACCTCTTTAGGGTATAAGTGTTCTTTTCTCTACCAAGCCTCTTCAGGCTCTAACCCTAACAAAGAGATTTAAGATTTTGATCTATGAACTCACTATGTGTGAGAATATGAAAGATTAAGATCAGTAAGGTTTACACGTAAAATTTGTTTTTCAAATTCAGCAGAGTTTTTGTACTTTTATATCAGAGCTTATGTATATCTTCTCTCAGAGGTTCTTCCAATATTTATAGATGAAGTGCTTCTCTCCCTTGATCTTCTTCAACGGTCTTAAGTTATATCCGTTTAGACATAGCATTAAATGCTTTGATCCGTTGAGACTGATAGCTTGATATGCTTCATGGAGAAATGCTCTTGGTTATCAGAAGAAAGCTCAAAGTAGAGCTGTCACTTCTCTGTTGTACCAAATGTTGCTTTCTGACTTTTCATCTTTGTACTTGGTTTACACTTTACAGCAATGTAGTTGATAGAGTACAAAGGTTTATGTTCTCAATGGTACTATGTTCTTTTATCCAAGAGACAGAGTTTAACATTTAAACATTCAAAGAAGGAGACATAAATTCTCTTGAATTAAATATACAATCATTTGAAATAAATACGATTATTCTTAGACGGGTTCACTCTTGATAGCTAGTAGACGCGCAGGTCATTGAACATGCAGAATCAATTTATCAGTGAAACAGACTCGTCTACTGATACTGCGTCTATAGCATTTTTCTTGTTCCAAGTCTTTGGAGTCGCTATATTCAATAGCTCGTCTACTGACGTGGCGTTTAGTGAGACCACTCATCTATTATCAAGTCTTTGGACTTGTTGTTTTTCTGAATTTTAAATTGGCTCGTCTACTTTAGCCAATTTTAGGACATAGTCTAAACATAGTATTTAACAGACTTAGAAATTTATCAAGAATTGCAGACTCGTCTAGAGGATCAGAATAGAATCTGATAAGATTCCACACTTTATTTTAAGTTCCCCTGACTAGCATAAATTAAAACAGTTCCTGCAATCTTATACCAAACAAGTTAGATCTTTGATAATACTTGGCCATACAAATTTAACTTTTTGTTAACATCAAAACTCAAGAGATTATTTAATCCAAAAACTACTTTGGTTCTAACAATCTCCCCTTTTTTGATGATGACAAAAACTAATTAAATTTGAGTGAGCAAAGTCTAAGAGAGCTATAGAGATCCCCCTAAGACAAAGCATTCAAACTTAAAAAGATAAACCAGGTAAGCACCAGCACATATCATATATATCTTATCACATCAGTTTAGTCAGATATCAGAAAAAGACAAAAAGACTGATTAGTTGTATAAATAACAGCAACAATAGTACATAGCATATAAGAAAGGCATGTATATAATAAAGCAGCATGCATATGTAAACATATACCACCTTATCAAAGACTGACTTTATATATATATATATATATATATATATATATATATATATATATATATATATATATCAAAATTTAATTCTCAATCCCTTTCTCCTCCTTTATTGTCATCAGACAAAAAGGAAATAGGAGTGGATCATCATTGTCGAGTTTAAAGAAATAAGCAAAAACTAAGAAGATGGTGGAGGTGGTTGAGGAGGGTTTTGATTTGGTGGAGGTGGAGGGGGTTGAATAGGTAGATTATGTCTCTGTTGAAAACTTTGGAGAATGCTCATCATCTGATTTAACATCACATTTGTTGGAGCCAAAGCTTCTGCAACTTGCTCCTTGACCTGTTCCTTGACTTCAACTTTCACTCTCTCCTCGATTATCTTGCCTATTACTTCTTCAAAGTTTGGTGGCAGTGAAGGTCTTGAGCTTTCAGCACTATCATGGACGTTTGCTTGACTTTGAAAGGTGTTTAGTGCTCTAGAATGTTGAGGTTGATCATTGGATGGATAACTGCCAGAGCCAGTGGTTGAGATGAGTGCTTTCCAGGAGTACTTTGTCTTGGAGCAAACTCAGCAACTTCCTCATACCCAGTTACTGGTTGAACGATATCAGCATTCATATCTGGTCCTTCAACTATAATATCTTCCTCAGTGTGCTCAGAAGAAGAAAATGAGTCTTCAAAAGATTGTGGAGATGAAACAAGAGTGAGCACAAGAGGAGGCAAGTCTGGAGCCCAGTGAACAGGATATTCTTCATAAACAGAACTGATGATAGGAATTCCGAGAGTGTCCTCATGAATGTAAAATATGATATTGGAGAGACCACACTTTCCTCTAACTTTTGGAGTGTTTCTTTTTTCCTCATCACTTAGTCCAGAAGAAGAAGCTTCTTTAATACAAGCTATATATGATTTCTACAAAAATCAACTGTAGAATCTTCAGGTATATCCTCAATAGGTTGTGACATCGAGAAATCTATTAGGTTCTGATCAACAGAGGCATCAGCATCTGTAATCATACATGAGTTGTCAGCTGGCATCTTTGCAGTACTTATTTACTTTTTCAAATCCTTATCCTTGTTCAAGTCCATCATCGACAGTCTTGGACAAATCATATAAGGTCTCACTCCAATTCTTATATCCTTCAAGGTGTGAAACAGCCAGGTTGGAGGGACAAAGTTGGCAGGTCTAACATATCTAGGCAGTTCAAACTCAGCCTTCAGATTAGCATACATGATGTGATCCGCAACATCAACAGCTTTGCCATATTCCCTTGGATGCACAAAGGTCTTCCATTTAGTGGTTGTCCAGTATGAAGTGGGGTCTCCCATAAGTTCTTGGCCTTCTGTACTCAGCTGACTTAGCTTTAACTTTGTAAGGATCTTGAGTCCAGTCAGGAATAATGCGCCTATCAACACCTTCTGTGAAAGGTTTAAAGGGAGGGAATTTGATGAGATTGGGTTCGATCTTTCTTGGCGGGAATTTTTGTAGTGGAAGATAAGTAAGGGCAGGTCCAATATGATTGTACAAAGTATATGGAAGTAGATTATTCTGCACATAAGGAATAGGAACATGCCATGGGTATTGTGTAGGCTCAGGCTCATACTCATACTCAGGGAGAGGGTAAAAAGGTCTAGTCGACTCTAGTTCAGGTTCATGTTTATAGTAGAGTATCCTCCTGTCTCTTTTGACTTTAGCCCAACTTTCAGCTTTGCCATCATAGAGAACTGAAGGGTTAGTGTAGGGAAAGACTGTTTTTGGTAATTTGGGAAACGGGGCACCAGGTTTAATCCCTACATCATCTGGTTGATTGAACCAGGGGTCATCTGCAGGAATGATTGGTTGAAATTATGGTCTGATTAGTACGGTTTGAACAGGTGAGTGGGCAGGTGAGGCTATTTGTGGTGAAGTGGTTTGTGGTTCAGTGTCAGGTTGTGTTAGCAGTGTGGGTCTATATACATCAGAGTGAAAAGGTTGTGATGGTGGTAACACAGATAGTGCAGGTGTAGCAGAATTATTAAAGCTTTGAACAAGAGCATCAACTGCTAACTGTACAGGGTCATTAGCAGGGATTCTTACCTCAGTAGCCATAACAGACTTAGCCTTTCTCTGAGGTTGTCTTCTTCTTGTTGAAACAGCAGCAGCAGACACCTTTTGTTTCTTCAACACAATTCCAATAGGAACATTATCTTCATCATCCTTATCTTCATTGTGAGACCGGATTAGATTCCTGGTTCTCTTTTGAGATGTGGCAGGCTGAGGTGCATCAGCAGGTTGTTCCCTGATAACAATTCCGGTAGGCTTCTTAGCAATAGGTTTCCTTGCAGTAGTGGTCTTTCTTCCAACTGTCTTCTTCTTTTTCAGTCCTAGAACTTCAGCATTGTTAAGTTCAATTTGTTCTTCTTTTATCTTAAACATCTCTTCTTCCTTGGCCAAAACATCTTGAGCAACTGTGCTTAATTTCATGTTTGTCAAGTTCATCTTACCAAAAATTATAGCTAGCATTCCATTCTCAGTTAGAATTTCAGCTTGCTCTTCTGGTGACTTGGCAGCAAGGATGTCATAAATTCCTTGAGCCTTGAGAATTTTTTATAACAGATGACAGAAAGGAATGGCATTTGCCTTTTCCTTGTTGATTATGTAATCCCTGAAATTACCATAGAGAATCCTACGCAGATTGATCTTAGTCTCTTGTACCAAGTGACAAAGACAGAACTTGTGTAGGGCGGAGAGGTTGTCCTTTGAACCAGTCTTGTGAAGGACAGCCTTATTCAGGATTTGGTGGAGGATTCTTACTTCATCCTTCATATCTACTTCTTTCCAAGAGTGGGTCCTGACTGTATCTTGCCTCATCAGAAAGGCAGCAACTTCCTCGGAACCTCAGATCCTTTTCCCACCTTTTAGTGATGAAAACCCCTTCTTGGGCACAGTGAACAGCTTCAGAGATGGTTTTCTTAGATACCACTACTCTCTTACCAAGCACCGTAGCAAATACCTCAGTGTCTGTAACCTGAGGATTTCTCCAAAAGTCCCTGATCAAATTTGGGTTGACAGAGACCTTCTCCGCGAAGAGTCCTCCCCAACCAGCAACATTGATGTTCTTGCTAACATCTACATTGTAGTTTTTCAGAATCCCAAAATAACAGTGATGTTCCAAACCAATGTTCAATGTGCCCACATTGTAGGTTGGAACAGCAGAAGAGGAAGCCATTGATGAGGTATGAAGGTTAGGGTTTGGAAACATGAAAACAAAGTACACGAGGATTCAAAGAGAAGAGATTGTGAAAGGTTTTTCAGAGGGAAGTAATATTACTTAAAAAGGTTTCGAATGTGAAGAGTTTTTCCAAAGAAAATAATTTAAAAATGAAAACGTGTGAAGAAAGAAGTAATGAGTACTGATGCGGCGCGAGTTTTTGAAACTGTAAAAAGGATATTGATGGGATTGATAGAAATAACTGACTCAGCAAGAGAATTAAATTAAATTTGTCTTGGACCTTAATTAATGCAAATTTAATAATAGATAGCATAGACGAGTCTAATAATACCATGCAGATAGTCAATGGATGCGATTCTAACTGGACGCATATTTAACATACATTGAACACATTTGAGCAATAGATGAGCATGCAGTAGACACGACAAGCATTAGATGTGCATTCAATCCATACAAATCATATTAAGATGATTTCTAATAAAGATAAATATGTCCTCAGCAAGAGGTTTAGTAAAGATATCTGCCCATTGATGGTCAGTATCTACAAATTGTATATCAATAATGCATTTTTGCACATAATCTCTAATAAAGTGATGTTTAATCTCTATATGTTTAGCCCTTGAAAGCAGTATTGGATTCTTAGATAGATTAATTGCAACAGTATTATCACACGTCAATGGAATACTACTTACAAACACATTATAGTCCTCCAGTTGGTGTTTGATCCATATAAGTTGTGAGCAGCAACTTGCCGCTGAAATATACTCAGCTTCAGCAGTAGATAGGGCAATGGTACTTTGTCTTTTGCTTGACCATGAGACAAGATTAGCTCTAATGAAGTGACATCCTCCACTGGCACTTTTTCTTTCAATTCTATCTCCAGCATAGTCAGCATCACAAAAACCAACTAATTTCTAATCACAATTTTTCTTAAAGCACAAACCTAGATTAGTAGTACCTTTTAAATATCTAAAAATTCTTTTAACTACTGATAAATGAGATTCTCTTGGATCAGATTGAAATCGAGCACATAAGCATATACTGAACATAATATCAGATCTAGACGCGGTAAGATATAGTAGAGATCCTATCATACATCTATATACCTTTTGGTCTACCTTGTTATCTTTATCATCTTTGTTCACTATGGACGTGGGATGCATAGGGGTACTCATAGGTTTGCAATCATCCATATTGAATTTCTTTAACAATTCCTTTGTGTACTTAGTTTGATGGATGTGCACCTCATCCACTATTTGTTTAACTTAAAGTCCAAGAAAGAACTTGAGTTCTCCCATCATGCTCATTTCAAATTCTTTCTGCATAAGCATTTCTAAATTCTTTGCATAGAGATTCATTAGCAGCACCAAAGATTATGTCATCTACATATATTTGAACAACAATAACATTGGACTTATTGGATTTTCTAAATAAGGTTGTATCAACCTTTCCTCTACTGAATCCATTGTCCATTAAGAATGAACTTAACCGTTCATACCAAGCTCTAGGAGCTTGTTTAAGGTCATATAAAGCTTTCTTTAGCTTATATACATGTTCAGGTTGGGTTTCATTATCAAAACTCGGAGGTTGCATAACATACACTTCCTCACTAATAACACCATTTAGGAAATCACTTTTTACATTCATTTGATATAGCATAATATTGTGATGTGCAGAAAATGATAGTAAAATGCGAATTGCTTCTAATCTAGCAATTGGTGCAAAAGTTTCAGTATAATCTATACCTTCTTCCTGTGAATAACCTTGTGCAACAAGTCTAGCTTTGTTTCTTACCACCTTACCATTTTCATCTAGCTTGTTTCTATAAACCCATTTGGTTCCAATAACTGATTTTTCTTTTGGTAAAGCACAAGAGTCCATACTTCACTTCTCTCAAACTGGTTCAGTTCTTCCTGTGTTGCTAGAATCCAACCCTCGTTCAAGATGCGGCCTCGTCTCTTGTCTTTGATTCCAACTCAGAGACTAATGCAGAATCATCTTGCTCTCTGAATGTTGATATGGTTCTTAGCTTATCATTAGGATTCCCAGTGATTTGATCTTGTGGATGATAATTTTTGAAGTACCAAGATCTTTGAACATTTTCTTGTTGAGAAGTTGAAGTTTCTGATTCATGTTGTTGAGGGTCGTCCACTTGATCATCAGGTTTGACATTTCTTTGAATTTTAGAATCCTTGAGATTCAAATATGCAATAGCTTCATCAAGCTCTGATAATTTCTTATCAGCCGCTTGTCATCAAGCTTAACATGTATACATTATTCTACTACTAAGGTTCTAGAATTGTAAATTCTAAACCCTTTGGACGACTCAGAATATCCTAACAGGATTTTATTATCTTCTTTAGCATCAAACTTACCAAGTTGATCTTTAGTATTTAATATAAAACATTTACAACTAAAAGGATGAAAGTAAGATATGTTGGGTTTTCGTCCTTTCCACAATTCATAAGGAGTCTTATTCAAGATAGGTCTAATGTATATTACGTTTCGAATGTAGCAGCGTGAGATAATGACTTCAGCCCAGAAGTGTCTAGGGACAGAGTTATCATTGAGCATTGTTCTAGCCATCTCTTGAAAAGATCTGTTCTTTCTCTCTACCACACCATTTTGTTGTAATGTTCTAGGTATTGAGAAGTTGTGAAGTATACAACTTTCTTCACAGAACTTTTGAAATAGCTCATTTTCAAACTTCCCCCATGGTCACTTTTGATTGAAGTGATACATATGCCTTTTTCATTCTGTACACATTTGCAGAACACAGAGAAGACCCTGAATGACTCATCCTTGTGAGCTAGGAACATAACCCATGTCCATCTAGTGTAGTCGTCCACTCTGACTAGACCAATTTCTTTCCACTAACAGAGACAGTCCTAGTTGATCTAAACTGGTCAAGGTGTAGCAACTCTAGTGGTCTATTGGTACTAACAATATTCTTAGATTCAGAGGAACCTTTGACTTGTTTTCCCTTTTGACATGCATCACAGAGAGCATCAGATTTGAACTTAAGGTTTGGTAATCCTCTCACGAGGTTATGCTTATTTATCTTTGAAATTAATTTCAAGCTTGCATGACCTAGCATTTTGTGCCAAATCCATCGCTCATCTTCAATGGACACTAGACATGAGACACTTTGATTTGTGAGGTCCTCCAAGTCAATCTTATATAGATTGTTTTGCCTCTTGGCAGTGAATAAGAGTGATCCATCAGTCTTCTTGACATCACACATGTTCTTATCAAAAGAAACAACAAACCCACTATCACATAATTGACTTATGCTTAGAAGATTATGTTTTAAACCATTAACTAAAAGAACATTATCAATGGAGGGAAAATGATGTTTACCAATTTTACCTATTCCAATGATATTTCCTTTCTAATTACCTCCAAAGGTAACCCAGCCACCATCCTTATGTTTAAGGTCTTGGAACATACACCTTTCTCCCGTCATGTGACATGAGCACCCACTGTCCAAGTACCAGTATGTGTGTTTCTCTCTTGTTGTTAAGTAAATCCGCAACAGGTACAGTCTTATCTTTAGGTACCCAGATTGACTTGGGTCATTTCTTGTTAGTAGTCACTGGACGGACATGTTTGATATGCTTGTGATGTATGCATCTAAATGTTATATGACCACCTTTTCCACATACTTTACAGTAAGTGCTGGACGAGCTCAATTTAGTTTTAACATGATGTGTTTGAGCTTTTGAGGTTCTATTATGTATATGTGGTTTTGACTTTTTATAAGATGCTTCATGCTTTTCTTTGTCATAACCAAGGCCAGACTTATCATGTGGTGACCTAGAGTACCTTAGAATTAAACTTAGTGTCCGTCAGGTATGTCACATCTTGTTTCAATTTTGTAACTTCACAAGAAACAGTTGGCTCACACTTGAGTTTGTCAGTTAGACTGATATTCTCTGATTTTAGTTTGTCATTTTCATTTACAAGACTCAGTTTCTCCATGTATGCCCTATCAAATTCTTTAGATAGTTTTGAATATTTTTTTTTTTGAGACTTCTATATTCATGAGACATAATTGATGAGTTGTGTAATTATTCATCAAATGCATCTTGAAGAATGAATGGGTCAGAATCCATTACCTCAGCATCAGTGTATTCATTTTCTGATGATGTATCAACCATGAGACAGATATTTGCCTCCTCCTTAGCTTCATTTTCTTCATCAGATGAAGACAGATCCATATCCTCCCAAGTAGCCATCAAGCCCTTTTTCTTTTTGAAGAACTTCTTTTTATCCTTTAGATTTGAGCCGTCAGCTTTGAAATTACTAGGCGTCTTGCATTCGAAGCACAGAGGTGGACCTTTTTCTTTGGAGTCTAATTTCTCCCTAAGGAACCTTTTGTTGAACTACTTCCTTCTGAAGCCACCTTTATTTCTCCACATATGTTGAATCTTTATGGAGATGAAAGACAGCTCATCCTCATCAGATCCTTCATCACCGTCGGAAGGTTCTGCTTCATCTGAGGATTCCTCAGCTTTAAGAACTTTGCATGAGCTAGCCTTCTTTTCCTTTAGGGCAACAAACTTTCCTTTTCTGGAACTCTCTTCTTCATTGAGCTCAATCTCATGAACTTTCACAAATCCAAGAAGTTCCTCCAGGGTGAGAGTATTGAGGTTCTTTGCTTTCTGAATAACAGTGACCTTAGGTCTCCACTGTTTATGTAAGCTCCTCAAAAATTTTCTGACGTGATCTCTATTTTCATAGGTTTTTCCAAGAGATCTAAGACTGTTGGTGATGGTTTGGAATCTTCCAAACATTTGATCTATGGTTTCATGTTCAGCCATTTTAAATAGTTCATATTGATGAACCATCATGCTTACCTTTGACTCCTTGACCTGGGATGACCCTTCATGAGCTAGGGCAAGAGTATCCCATATTTCCTTAGCAGTGTTACAGCTATGGACTTTATCATGCTCAGATCTAGTGATAGCACACGTAAAATAGTGCTTAGCTTTCAGATTGAGTTGATGTTGAGTTTTCTGCTCTTTAGTCCATTGAGCTCTAGGAATAGCAGTTCCAACATCACCTCTTGGCTCAGTGTAGCCAGTTTCAATCAGCTCCCAGATATCCACATTTTGTGCATTAAGAAAAGCCATCATTCTCTTTTTCCAGTAGTCATAATCACTACCATCAAAGAGAGGAGGCTGTTGATTGCTTGTCCTTATGTATCTATGCTTGTTGGATCGTACTCCCTCAGCACTTGTTAGATGCTCAACTCTTTCGAGGCTTAGCTCTGATACCAACTGAAGTTGACACGGAGAAACACAAGGAGGGGGATTGAATTGTGTTTCTTAACAGTTTTTCGAAAAAGCCTTTTTGTCAAACCTTTTACAAGTAAAACAATAAAACAAATACACGAACTAGAAAACCTTTTTAAAGAGTTAACAAACTCAGATCCAAAACCCCACAGTTAGTAAAACCAAAAGCTATAAAGCTAGGGATTAGAAGATTCACACAAGTGATTTATCCTGGTTCACTCTCTTCCAACCAAGAGATACATCTAGTCCCTTCTACCTGAAGGTTTTCTCCACTATTCTCCAAAAGATTCAAAGTATTCAACACCTCTTCAGACTACAAGCATTCTTTTCTTTACCAAGCCTCTTTAGGCTCTAACTCTAACAAAGAGATTTAATATTTTGATCTATGAACCCACTATGTGTGAGAATATGAAAGATTAAGATCAGCAAGGTTTACACGTAAAACTTGTTTTTCAAATTCAGCAGAGTTTTTGCACTTTGATATTAGAGCTTATGTATATCTTCTCTCTGAGGTTCTTCCAATATTTATAGACGAAGTGCTTCTTTGCCTTGATCTTCTTCAACGGTCTTCAAGTTATATCCGTTTAAACATAGCATTAAATGCTTGGATCCATTGAGACTTATAGCTTGATATGCTTTATGGAGAAGTGCTCTTGGTTATCATAAGAAAACTGAAAATAGAGCTGTCACTTCTCTGTTGTACCAAAGGTTGCTTTCTGACTTTCCATCTATGTACTTGGTTTACACTTTACAGTAATGCAGTTGGCAGAGTACAAAGGTTTATGTTCTCAATGGTACTGTGTTCTTTTATCCAAGAGACAAAGAGTTTAACATTTAAACATTCAAAGAAGGAGACATAAATTCTCTTGAATTAAATATACAATCATTTGAAATAAATATGCTTATGCTTAGACGGGTTCACTCTTGATAGCCAATACAGATACTGCGTATGTAGCATTTTTCTTGTTCCAAGTCTTTGGAGTCACTATATTCAATAGTTTGTCTACTGACGTGGCGTTTAGTGAGACTACTCATCTATTGTCAAGTCTTTGGACTTGTTGTTTTTCTGAATTTTAAATTGGCTCATCTACTTTAGCCAATTTTAGGACCTCGTCTAAACATAGTCTTTAATAGACTTAGAAATTTACCAAGAATTGCAGACTCATCTAAAGGATCAGAATAGAATCTGGTAAGATTCTACACTTATTTTAAGTTCATCTGACTAGCATAAATTGAAATAGTTCCTGCAATCTTATAATAAACAAGTCTGATCTTTGATAATACTTTGCCATACATATTTAACTTTTTGTTAACATCAAAACTCAATAGATTATTTAATCAAAAACTACTTTGGTTCTAACAGAATCTACTATTGTAATTTAAATGTTAGGTATTATAGTTAGTAGGGGTGTTCGCGGTTCGGTTTGGATCGATTTTGAGGTAAAAAGTCATCCGATCCAAAGATAAAAAGAACATGCGGTTCGGTTCGATTTGGATGACTTCCTTAAAAATATCCGATCCGATACGATAAAATCCGGTTTGGATCGGTTCGGTTGATTCAGTTTTTACCGACATATCATTACATATTTATATTATATCAAAGAATAAAAATTACAAGGTAAACTGAACAAAATCTTAAACCTATATATAATTGTTGATACATTGATGTAAAAACATCTCATAAAATATGTATAAAATAAATAAATATCATCATCATCTATTATCAAAACATCTTTTATTTATGTTTGGAACATTAGAAATAATTAAAAATTACGTCAAATATAACTAGTAAGTATTATTAGGAAAAAATACAACAACTAAAAATTAATAGTGCAAAAAAATAGAATAAACATATATTAAATTTATATATGCGGTTTGGTTTGAATTGGTTCGGTTTTAAAAAAAGGGATCCAAAATCTGATCCGATCTAAGCAGTTTTCATAAAACAAGATCCAAAAAAAATCCAATATATAAACATCGATTTTGTTCGGTTTTCAATTTTTTGGATCGACTTTCGATTTTCTTTTGGATCGTTTTGGATATGAACACCCCTAATTGTTAGCTTTTCAGATAAGTATATGTTTGGAAGATGAGTACGATATAACTTTTCAGATAAGTATGATACAGTACTCCAACAGTTTATGTTTGGAGTACTGTATCATACACATATAACTTTCCCAAGGAATACTGTTTATTTGTAAATAAGAATCCAATATGTCATTGTAATTTATGAGCTCGTTTGATGGTCAGGATAAACTATCATATCCTGTTTGAAACTGTTGTTTGGTGAGCCAACATGATAGGATAAGCCAATCCTGCCACATATCATTTTGGGTTATAACTCAACATGATAGGATAGTTGATTTATGGATCTAACAATTTAAAGTATAATAAAATATAAAATAAAATAAAATAAAATAATAATTTAAAGTATAATAAAATATAATATGGTTATCGAAAAGTATAATAAAATATAAAATATAAAATATTCAAAATAACAAAAACATTAATAATTAATTTTAAATTTTTTTTACAAGGCTAATTTTATTGTTTTATATTATTTTAAAAAACTAAAAATTATAAAAAATTAATCTAATAATTTAAATATATGTAAAGTAAAAAACTAAAAATGAATATTTAAAATTATAAAAAAAATAATTTAAGTTAAATAATATTTAAAAAATAAATAAAAATTATATGTAATTTTATTACAAGGATAATTTTGTCTTTTATATAACTTTGTCTTTTTATATAATTTAAAAAATTAAAATTAAAAAAAATTATACTAAAATTTTAAAATATGGAAAAATATGAAAAATTTTCGAATAAAAACAAAATTTATAAAATTTATAATAAAATTATAATGTTGTCCAGTTGGTTGTCTGGTGGATACCAAATATCGGATAGGATAACAGTTTATCCTGCTCACATCCTATTATACTCATGTCCTGCTCCCTTATCATATCTGTCACTATCTTATCCTGACCACCAAAAGGAGGATGAAGGTTAAGTATTACATGTAATACTGTATTCCCAAGAAAGTTATCATCAATTTCCCAAGGAATGCTGTTTATGTTTGGAAGATGAGTATGATACAGTCACGAAGGAAGATTATACGGATTTTAAATAATTATTTAAAAATTCAATCAGTGTATGGACAAGAAAATAAATAGATTATAGTAAAAGATCACTTAAAAAAGAAAGATAAGCAAAAGTATATTAATTTAAATACTGGGTACTCGAACCCATATACAAGAAAGTTCAGCAGAAGAATCATAAGATAACAAGGTAAACCTTCAAGTAAGATACTAAAATATAGTCTTAGAGTGTGTTTGTTTCGAGTATTATAACATTATTCCTGGGAGAGTGGGGGAGAGAATGTAACATTCACATGTTTGTTTCAAATATTAAAAAATTATTCTCAGCTACTTTTTATTCACACGAAGACATTTATACATGATTTTCTCACTTCTTATTCTCGTCTTAAAGGATGGGAATCTAATATTACCATGAGAAAAATTTCTCACTCCCACCTCATTTTACTATATTTATTTATATTATTAGATTTTAACATTTTAAATTAAATAAATTATAAAAGCATTCATTGGAATTTAAAATACTTAACAAACACGTTAATTGGAATAATATTTTCGATAATAATATTTTCAGAAATATTATTTCTAAAAATATGATTTTATACCTTATAACAAACACACCCGAGGTTGAAAATCTATCCGGTACCTTCCCTAATGAAGAGCAGGAACCCCAATATTGCTTGAAAAAGCCCAAAACATTCCACCCTTCCTCAATGTTTAGAAACCGGACTAATAACAACCAAAGCTGGAAACTACAAGAAAATGGTTATATGTCTTTATAAATAACATTACTCTCTTATAAACTACCGCTGTAGGTTCCAACCAATTCACTCAACCTAATATGTGGATTTAGTTTAACATCTTTAAGCTGAAAAGAACAAGATGAGTAGGTCCGGTTTGATTAAAGATAACCTTATCACAATTTAGTGGTAATGAAAGCTCTTGAAACATATCCAAACCCCCATCCAATTAAATCTTTCATCCATAATTATGCTTGTTTAAATTAGTATAATATTTCCAAAAGAGAGATAATGACTATTGGCACCTCTTTTCTTTCTTGATGTTCAGTCCAAGCTCAACTTTGATAAAAGCACCTGTTTATGGCTATGATACCCCAATTGCAGGCGAATCATGGGGATACCCTTTGTCTCCTATGATGGACCCACCGGCTCTCTATTTTTTTGGAACTAAGCAAAGGATGGAGCACCTTTACAAGCCATACAATCCTTATTATATACACTAACACAGCCTCCCCTAATCCTTGCCAGGGTTTATAAGAAATAAAGGACAACTAAGCCAATTATGTAAAAGACACATAAAAGAAGTAATAAGAGCTTTAGGAATTCCATGATGTGTGTGTCTTCAATCAAAACATGTCAGTTATTTTTTAGATTCAAATATTATAGTAAACCTAACAAATTATCCAAGTATTTAATTGAAGGAAAATGTTTAATAGTACGAGAACGAATTCATACTCTTCTTCTAATATAACTTTATTGGTTGGTTTCTTTTTGTTTGTACATAAAAGTTTAGATTAAGAAAATACATGCTTTTTTATAAGGTCAATAATGACTA
This sequence comes from Sophora flavescens, assembly GCA_030762895.1. Lineage (NCBI taxonomy): Eukaryota > Viridiplantae > Streptophyta > Magnoliopsida > Fabales > Fabaceae > Sophora > Sophora flavescens. The sequence goes on from CM061066.1 coordinate 170,273,141, forward strand.
TCAATTTCAACAAGAATTTATAATGTGATTTATATATCACCTACTAATATAAAAAAAATTTGAAATCGAACCCAAGACACAAAATGCTTGGCCAGATTATACTAATCCATGTTGGTTATTGGGCAGTTTTTACTGATTTCTGTCATGTCCTCGTCTTTTAACTCTTTCCATGTAGTTTTTGCTTTTTCGTCAAATTCATAGGAATACATTGTACGAAATAGCATCAGACTTAATTAAATATATTATCAGTATCAAATAATTTTGTACTATCAATTAATTTTTTACCATAATATCATTAAGAATGTTTGATTATTGAAATAGAGTTTAATTTTGATAAGTTGTCTATATAAATTTTTTAAATTAATAATACATACTAATTAAATTCATCGAAATGAGAGTGTAAAAAAAACTATACAATTAAAGGTGAAGCATCCAAATTAAAATCATTATTCAAGCCAAAACTTTATATTTTAAAAAGAATTTAATTGATATATAGTAAAGTTTTTTATATTGTCAATCAATCACCAATCAATCATGATATGAATGATATTTAACGTAGTTAGGATAAGAGTAAAAAAAATTTACAAATGTAACAATTTTGGTTGGATATATGTATAAAATGACTTCACAATATCGATACATAGCAATTAAACTATTTTGAAAAACTTTTCATCTGTTTAAATTCTGATCTCTACAAAGATATAGATATGAAAGTTTAATACTACTTTTTTCTTTTTTAGTGTAATGTCAGTTTTCTTAAATGAAATAAAAAAAAGATAATGTTAATGAGTGTCCTAAGGATATTTTTTAAGAAACCAATAAAATAAAGTTTTCATGAAAATTAATATATTTAATATTTGAAAAGATGAAATAATTAATTTTTTAATAAAAACTTATTTTTATTGATTTTTTAAAAGATGCCCAAATAACGAATGACCATGATCGAATAAGAAATATACACACACCAAAACCCAAAAATATAGGAAGGGAAACATGGACTTTGGAACTATGAATGCGGGCGATTAATATGACTAAAAATGAAACAGGGGAAAGCTGCTTATATTGCCAAACAAAGACAAAATCAATCCACCAGACAAAGACACATTGATTGATTAAAGTTAAGAGAGAGAAAGTAGGAATTTTGAGTAGTGTGTGTCGAGCAGAGAGTGGAAGTTGAAGGGCGTGAGTCTCGAGGGTGGTTTAGTCTTTTTCTTTTTTTTTTTTACTAAGGTTTAGTCTTCTTCTTAAACTCGTATATTTTTGGATTTAATATGGATGCATTTTTAATATAAGGAAAATACTAACTAGAGTACATTTAGGATATTGTTTAAATTTAAAGAATCAAAAAATAAATTTTTTTATGAAAATATAATTTATTTAATATGTGGAATATATCATATTTAATTTCTCAATATAAACTTTTTATTTATCGACTTAAACAATGTTTTTAAGACAGAATCGTTAGCGAAATCCTTAATTATAAAGATATTTTGTACTACTAGTCAATCATGATATTAATTTTTATAATAATTACTTTAAACTTATATATAAGATGTCCTGATTGAATAAAAGTTTTTATACCGATAATACATCAAAAATAAATTTATTTATATTTGTGTTTTTTCTCACATAATTATCTAACAGCGAAAAATAAATAAAAAATTTATAAGTATTTTAAATATTTGAAAATAGATGTATATACTTTAAAATTTATGATTATGTCCTCGGATGCATAAAAAATATTTAACTATTGAGTTAGTCTTTGAATTATTTGAGAATTTTCAAGTAGGTCCCAAAATTAAAAAAAAATTCTAATGGGGGTCCTTGAAGTTTTATAAAGTTTTCAATTGGGTCCATAAACTAAAAAAGTTTCTAATTTGATCCCTGAACTTATATAAACTTTTCAATTGGGTCCCTAAAGTATAAAATCCGTTGAATTGTGGAATATTACCAATTCCATCCAAGTTGGATGCCCATATCAGTCATCTATGAGTGATTTGGGTGGAGGATGAACATTGAGACATTGTCACAAAGAAGATGCAACAAGATGAAGTAAAATGTAGTAGTAAGTTGCAAGTGGGTGAGCTATTTTTGACGAAGCTATTTCGAGGAGGGGTATGCAACTGTTTGGGAAGGGATGAGCTATTTGTTCATATGGAGGAGAAGCCGTCCCAGGTCACATTTTGCTATTATGGTTCAACATTTTTGTCTCTTGTTATCCTAAATACAAAATTTGGGGGTAATTTCAGGTCACGTTCCAAATCAGTAAACTGAACGACCTCTTCATGGAACCCTAACACAATGACCTAATTGAAAATTTTATATAAGGTCAATGACCCAATTAGGAATTTTTCTAATTGAAGGACCCAATTGAAAAGTTTATAAAAGTTCGGGGATCCGATTATAATTTTTTTAATTTATGAACCTACTTGAAAATTCTCAAATAGTTCAAGAAACAACTCAAGGGTTAAACCTACTTTTTTTTAATTGGATTACTCATACCCTCTTTCGTTAGGATTTCGTTAACTTTTTGTTATGATTTCATTAAGTTATCCATTCACTCATCATTTATGGGTTAGCGATCTTTATAGAAAAATTCAAATAGATCCTACGATTAATAGAAAAATTCAGATAGGTCCATGTACTTTTTGAATCCCAACAAAACTCTAATAAAAAAATGTATGAGAAACTCAATTACTTTTTTTTAATATGTTCAAGATCTAATTGCAAACTTTTAAAATTAAAAAATCTATTTTAAATTTTTTAAATAATCCAAAGACTGTGTATTAATTATACTTTTTACAACTTGAATGAAGACGGAAACAAAACCCCCCCTCTCTGTCCAATATGAAAAAGGAAAGGAAAAGACATGACATTTTGAGCTATTCCTTGTTTAGTCTACTTAAAACCAGTGGTAATGAGAATTTGAAAGAAAGGTATGAAAGTGAAGTAAACCCCACTTTTTTTATTTTTTGAAGAGAAGTAAACCCCACTTATTTTTATGCATATTGATATTATCAATGATTATTTCTTACTCTTTAACGAAATCAAATAAAAAAAAACATTATTCTCTCTCTAACTTCAAACTCTCTCTCTTCTCTCTACACACAACCGTATGCCACCACCAGAGGGGTGGTTTTGAATCATTTTTGGCATGGAATCACCTCTTTACTTCATTTTTTCTCCCATTTCATCTAAATAAGTGGTTTTTCCACATAGATCTGATTCTTTCTCTTGTGTTTTTCGTTGTTTGTGTGCGGCGGTATTGTTGTTCGTCGTCTTGGTGAAGCGTTGTTTGATTTCCCATCTTGGTGCGGTGTTCGTTTGTTTCAGATTGGTAGATCTGCTTTGATCCATCACAGATTTGATCAAGAATTAGGCGTCAATGTTACAGATCCGAAGACATGGGTATTCCGGTGACTTTGATTTTGTTATTTTTGTAGGCATTTTGATTTTGTCGTGTTATGCTATTAACCAGGTCTTTGTGAGTTTGTTCGTAGATTCATCCTTTTCGATTTTTAGTGATGTTGGATTTGTGTTGTTTTCGATGTATTTTACTCATTTGAATGAATGAATATCTTTTTAGTAAAAAAAAAAGAAATCAAATAAAAAAATAAAAATTCATAATTTACATTAAATAATATCAAATAAGACAATAATAACTTCTCTATCAATTACTTTATTTTCTTTTGATTCTTAGCAGTGGTTACCATTTACCAATATTTTATAGTAGTGTTTGGTAAAGATATTAAAATAGAAAATATGAATTCTATATCGTGTTTGATGCATGTTATAAATAGAAGAGAACCTAAACAAAAATTAAGAAATAAAATGTTTTGGCCCACTAAATGAGATAAAAATAAAGAGATTTCGGACATCAAACCAAAGTTTTAAAAATCGATCCAATTGGAGATAAAAACGAAGAGCAATCGAGGTTTAACAGATTCAACTGGTTTTACTAATGATGGGGTGCATATATATATATATATATATATATATATATATATATATATATATATATATAATAAAAAGAACAATAAAGATATCAAATTTTAAACCAAGTTTTAACTTTCCATACAAAGTCTAAATTATTCAATTGAAGATTGAATAACCAGATGTTATTATTTTAACGTTGAACTATATTAACCGCAATATATAAGAGCTCATAAATGAACGACTGGTTTTCAAAAACCGATTTTATAATGATTTAATTGCTTTTCTATTAGGTCCATCGATTTTTACATGGTTCTACCAATTTCTCAGTTTTTTTAATCCAATTAGGATCGGAGAGACATCAAATTCACGCTCCAACCAATTGAACTAATTTTTAAATCATCGCATCATACACTACCTACATGCACTAATTAAGAAATAAACAAAAGATAATTTGTATTAAAATACTAAATATGTATTATTATTACTTCCTCTATTCTCTTTCTTTGGTAATTTTAACTATTTGTTTTTGTTTCAAAATAATGGGTGTTTTATAAACCCAAAACATATTTGACCATTTTTTTTTTCCATATATACCCTTATAACAGAATTAAATTGAAATTTCTTGAAAATACACAAAACCTTCCAAGTACATAAATGACTAGTGGAGTATGGAGTAAATGTAGTTGGAACTTGTAAATAATTAATGATAGAAATAAGGGTACTCCCTTCGGTCCATATTATAAGAAAAAAATCCCAAAACTTTTAGTCCAATATATAAGCAAATTTTATTTTCCAATGACTCATTTAATGACATTGTTCCTAAAATACCCTTCATTTGATACAAATTTTGTTTTCCAATGACTCATTATATTCCCAATAACACAAGCAACTTTTCATTACCATAAAAGGGTAATTTAGGTAAAAACCTAATTTTTTAACCAAATTAAATTAGATTAACTAACTACCTTAATATGTGTGTTGCATTAATTTTTTTGCTTATAATATGCACCGAAGGAAGTATTTTGGTAGGAGTACAAATATAAACACATTAATGATTTCTTAATCTATGTGTAGAAACCTTAAATTACCAAAGAAAAAGAATGGAGGGAGTATTTTTTTGGTCTGGAGGCCTTCGATCCCAGTCCCGATGTCCAGAGTCTTTGACCCTGATTAATCCGTAGTTCGGCCGGAAGATAAGTAAAGTCTGGTCACGAGTTGTTGCTTTTCAATAAAAACTTATTTTTTAATTATTTAATCGGTGTTTTTAATAATTGTTTTTTGTCTTCTTCACGAGTACTACCTATGGAATCAATTATAAGTAAAAAAATAATATACATTTTGTAAATATATGCAAAAGACAATCAGTTCAATTTTATTTAAAGTAAATGTTTCAAAGTCAAGACAATCAACAATCCAACCGATTCTCTTTCTATTTTTCCAAGGACATTGCACACTCCTGAGATAAATAAAAGATAGTTTAATAATTATAATTATTTTTTATATAAATCAAGATAATTAAATTAAATTAATTAATTTTTTTAATAAATATAAAACTAATTAATGTTATTTATAATTGAGTGTTGAGGGAATGTGAAAGAGAACCATTCCGCTCTACTTAAAAAAAAAGAGAGAGAGAACATTTCCTCGGGAGTGCACCGGATGGATAGACACTTGTGCTGTGGCTTTGATAAAGTCAATATCTGTGACATAATGTAACCTAGCTTTCTACCCAAAAAAAGGGTTCAGAGAAAACCACGGGGAACCAAGGGAATTTTACTACCCACTTGCCACGTGCAAGAAACATCCTTAGTTTTCGTGAAAAATAATTAAAGTGACCAAAATCCAAATCATGGATCAACTTTGTAATTATAGCTGATAGCTGATGTCTCGCGTCAAAGTATGCATTATTCTATGCTTAATTTTCTCCAACAATGATGCAATTCAACGACCTCTTTTTTTTTTAGACGTCAAAAAAAAAAAGACCTCTTTTTTCTTCAGATAAATGGTGCACGAATTAGTAGCTTGTTTGAAAATGATTAATTTTTTAAATAGTATTTTTCAATAAAAATTACTTCAGAAAAAAAAAATTATTTGAGAAAATTGATTGAAATATAAAAACATTTTTTTTTTGCGCCAAAAACAGCTTATTTCACGTTCATCAGCGATAAACATTATTTTACTTTCAATTAAATATTTTTTAGTAATTTTTAATAATTTAATACATATAATATATTATTTTTATGCTATTCAAATAAAATAAATTATTTTAAAATCATTTTATAATTAATTTATGCAAAATATGTTATCATAATCGAATATAAAAAATTATATATATAACTAACTATTAAAACAACTATCAACCTTCCATCTATTCCTCTTTTCCTTCTTCCTCATCCACCGGAAGAGGATGGTTTTGGGTCATTTTTTGACCTGGAATCACCCCTCTACATCATTTTTTCTCTCATTTTATCTAAATAAGTGGTTTTTCCACATAGATCTGGTTTTTCTTTTGTGTTTTTCCGTGTTTTCGTCGTCTGCGTGCTGTGGTGTTTTGTTCATCGTCTTATTGCGACATCGTTTGGTTTCCCTTATTGTTGTGATGTTTGTTTGGTTCAGATTGACAGATCAACTTCGATCCATTATATATTCAATCAAGACTAAGGCGTCAACGCATCGATCCAGGCATGGGTATTCCGGTCACTTTGATTTTGTCACATTTGTAGTCATTTTGCCGTGTTATGCTATTAACCTGGATGCTATGAGTTTGTTCCCAAATTCATCCTTTTCGGTTTTTAGCGATGTTGAATTTGTATTGTTTTCGATGTATTTTATCAATTTGAATGAATGAATATCTTTTTTAGTAAAAAAAAAACTATTAAAACAACGATTTTTCTAACATGTGCAACTTTGCAGATGTTAAGAGATTAAAACTATAAATGTTGTATTGAAAGTTGTGTATTCAATTTATTGAAAGCCTAAAAGCTACTTTTTCCCATACAATATTTCTATTTTATGATTTCTTAACATATGCAAAAGCCGCACATGTTAGAAAAATCCTTAAAACAATGTTTTTTTATAGCTACTTTATTATCTAAGTACTCCCTCGGGTCCATTTCTATGGTAATTTAAGGTTTCAGATTAAGAAAGCATTAATTTACTTACATTTATACCAAATTACCTTTATTTATAATATCATTAATTATTTACACATTCTAATCATATTTACTCCACATTCCACTTGCCATTAATGTATCTCAAAAACACATATTTACTTTTGTATGCTCATTACCTCAAAGTGCCCTTTTGTATGCTTATTACTCCACATGTGCACATTTATCGGTAAAAAAAAATGTGCATTCATATGACTTTTGTTTTGGAACAAGTAATAGTATTTATGGTTGAATTTAAGTAGGGAATAGTGATTGAATTTAAGTAGGGAGTATAAGGGTATATATGGAAAAACAATTATTAAATGTATCTTGGGTTTGCAAAAGACCCATTGTTTTAGACAAAAACAAAAAACTAAATTTACCATGGAAATGGACCATAGGGAGTAATTTTTAGCTGATTTAAACACACTAAAAAAACAGTAAATTACGTATGATTAGTGCTTAATGATGGCAGCACAATCTTGTCCAAGCATTGTCTTCTCTCCTTAGATGTGTCCTCTGACCACCATTACCTACGGCGTTCTCCAACCACCATCACCTATATAGTGTCCATTGGCGATGTCCACGGACCAAAGACGTTGTTCAACCACCGTTTTCGATGGAACCGTGAATCTTGATTTTCTGCATTTGGGAATTTAATTCCTTGCGATTAGATAAAATTATGATAAGAGAGGGATTGGAGCTAGATTTATTGGGGGGACAGTAAAAAGAGTTAAACATCCTTATTAGCCATTATTAGCTTTAATAGCCTTTATTAGTCTCGCATAATATCAGATAACAACAATCACATTTGATTTGTATCCCTTGATAGTCGTTGTAACATTATTAGGAGTTATTATAGCAGATTTTGTGGCAATCACATTTGATTTGTATCCCTTGATAGTCGTTGTAACATTATTAGGAGTTATTAGGAGTTGTTGCCCATCCATGTATATATTTTCCTTCAGCTTGATGAATAAAACGACAGAGAGAAAAACATTCCTTTACATGGTATCAAGAGCATCAGGTTAGAATTCTTATACCCGACGAGTACTATGGCAGAAAATTTCGAGCAACCAAAATCAGATGCTGGGAAGAAACACCCATCACCATACGATCTGAACTCGATAACCCCGGAAACGTGATTACACGGGTGCAGCTGCGGGGTGAGAATTATGAAGAATGGGCAAGAGCCATGCGGACATCCTTGAGAGCAAGGAGAAAATGGGGTTTCATTGATGGAACCATAAAGGAACTTGCGAAAGAACCCTCTGAGATGGAGGATTGGTGGACCATTCAATCCATGTTGGTGTCATGGATCTTGAACACAGTAGAGCCTACCTTACGATCAACCTTGTCTTACTTGGAAACTGCCAAGGAGCTTTGGGACGACATCAAAGAAAGGTTTTCGGTTGTGAATGGCCCACGCATTCAGCAGCTGAAATCAGATTTGGCACAGTGCAAGCAAGGTGGATTGACTATGGTGGCTTATTATGGAAAGGTGAAGGCCTTGTGGGATGACCTGGCCAATTATGAACAAGTGCCGATGTGCACTTGTGGAGGGTGCAAGTGTGACATAGCAGCGAAACTGGAAAAACGGAAAGAGGAAGAACGAGGACATCGGTTTTTGATGGGACTGGATGACGTGCTCTATGGAACAGTTCGATCCAACTTGTTAGCCACAGATCCTATGCCATCTTTGAACAAGATGTACTCCATTTTGGTACAAGAGGAAAGGGTGCAGAACATCATGCGGGCTAAGGAAGAAAGACCAGAGATCATGGCCTTGGCTGTCCAAACAGGTGCAAAAATGAAAGTGCGTGAGACCAAGAACAAATCATTGATCTGTACGAACTGCAACAAAGCTTGTCATGATGAAACAAGTTGTTTCTTGCTGATTGGATACCTAGAATGGTGGGGTGAACATGCAAAGAAGTGATGGCAAAGTAGGAGGAAGAGGAAAGGGTAAGAATCTTGCTGGAGCCAATGTTGGACGTGCTGGTTAAATACGTGCCCATGCTGTCCAGAACTTGGAACACAATGCTGGTAGCAAAGGAAAGAGCTCTGTCATGGCAGGGTTAAGCAATGAGCAATGGGAAACTTTGTTGCAAATGCTTAATACATCTAAGGTCACTCCAAATGAGTGCATGACTGGTAAGACTAAACCCAATATATGGATCCTATATAGCGGGGCATCCAACCATATGTCAGGAAGCCTTCAATACTTTGCTGATGTACGTGAAGTGCCTGGATGTCTTGTTGGACTTCCTAATGGAAAATCTGTAATGGCCACTAAGGAAGGGACAATAAGGCTTGCTGGGGGTTTAAAACTCGAGAACGTGCTTTATGCTCCTCAATTAAATTGCAACTTAATTTCTATATCACAACTGATAGATGAATCTCGTTGTATTGTTCAGTTTACTAATAACATGTGTGTTATACAGGACCAAACTTCGAAGATGCTGATTGGAGCGGGTGAACGGAGGGATGGACTCTACTTCTTCCGGGAAATTCCAAGAATGAAGGCTTGCAGATCTAAAGGGATGAACCAACTAGAACTGTGGCATAAACGCTTGGGACATCCATCTTGGAAGACTACTCAGTTGATTTCTAAAGACAGTGGTGGGAAAGATAGTAATTTACTAAATAAAGCTTGTGACACTTGTCAAAGAGCTAAGCAAACTAGAGAAAGATTTCCATTGAGTAATTATCATGCTTCTAATACATTTGATTTGATACAATGTGATTTATGGGGAGCTTACAGAACTCCATCTTCTTGTGGCGCTTCATATTTTCTTACTGTTGTGGATGATTGCTCCCGTGCAATGTGGATTTATTTGTTAATTGATAAGAAAGAAGTGTCACGGATTTTAGTAAATTTCTTTGCGATGGTGGAAAGACAATATAATAAAAGGGTTAAAGCTATTAGAAGTGATAATGGAAAGAATTTGTTTGCATGAAAAATTATTTTCTGGAACATGGAATTGTTTTTCAAACATCTTGTGTAGGGACACCACAACAAAATGGAAGGGTCGAAAGAAAACACCGTCACATCCTCAATGTTGCAAGAGCTTTGCGGTTTCAAGGAAGTTTTCCCCTTAATTTCTGGGGCGAGTGCATCTTGACGGCAGTGGTACTTGATTAATCGCACTCCAACCCCAACTTTGAATGGGAAAACTCCATATGAAGTCCTGCACGGCCAGCCACCCTCCTACACTCATCTACGCATATTCGGCTCTCTGTGCTATGCTCGCAACCAAGGCACTAAAGGAGATAAGTTTGCAAGTCGTAGTCGTCGGTGTGTTTTTGTTGGGTATCCTTATGTGCAAAAAGGATGGAGAGTTCATGACCTTGATACCCATGATTTTTTGTGTCAAGAGATGTAGTCTTCTTTGAAACACAATTTCCCTTCCAACACAGTGAATCTACATCAAACTCAGCGAATCATAACGAAGCAGCGGGTGAAGTGGATGATTCATGTCTAGACACATTAGAATCAGCAACAGAAGCAAGTCTTAACGATAGGGGGCACCCATACTATTGAGGTGAATGTAGGAGACACTACTGTCATACTGAACCCGCCAGAAATGCCCCATACTATCGAAGCTGATGTAGAAGACACTGGTGTCACGACAAATCCTTACGATGATTCTGGGTCACTGGGACGAGGTTGTCGTGTTAAACGTCCATCTACCAGGTTGGAAGGTTACGTCACGAACACTATTCAAAACTTGAGTCCTCCCACTCGTTCACTAACTCCATCACATTCTTCAGGTACACCCTATCCTATAACATGTTATGTAAACCGTGATAAATTTTCTCTGCCACATAGACAATTTCTTGCAACAATTACTGCAGAAAAGGAACCATTATACTTCCATGAAGCAGTGAAAGATGTTCGGTGGAGAGAAGCCATGCAAGCCGAGATTGAAGCCTTTGAACGTAACAGCACCTGGACCATGCAGCGCTTACCACCTGGCAAGAAAGCTCTGGGATGCAAATGGGTCTATCGCATTAAATATCACTCTGATGGAACGATTGAACGTTTTAAAGCCAGATTGGTTGTGCTTGGAATCATCAAGTGGAAGGGATCAATTACACCGAAACATTCGCACCAGTTGCCAAAATGGTCACAGTACGCACTGTCCTAGTTGTGGCAGCAGCAAAAGCTTGGGAACTTCATCAAATGGATGTGCACAATGCGTTTTTGCATGGTGATCTTCACGAAGAAGTGTTTATAAAAATGCCTCCTGGCTTTGCCACACCGCAACCAGATATGGTGTGTAAGCTTCGCAAATCACTTTATGGGCTAAAGCAAGCCCCACGTTGCTGGTTTGCCAAGCTCTCTACTGCCCTCAAAGCTTATGGGTTCCAACAATCATCTCTTGACTATTCTTTGTTCACTTTGCAAAAACAAGACACTCACCTTGTGGTCCTAGTATACGTTGATGACTTGATTATTGCTGGAAACACTTCTTCTGCCATCCAGCGCTTTAAACTCTACTTGAGCACGTGTTTTCATATGAAAGACCTTGGCGTATTGAAGTATTTTTGGGCATTGAAGTTACCGGAAATCCTACAGGATCTTTCTTTGTCAGAGTAAATATGCCCTTGATATTATATATGAAGCTGGTCTCCTTGGTACTAAACTTGCTGCCACTCCATTAGAGCAAAACCACCACTTGGCACTGGCTTCGGATCAGCTATTCCCTAATCCCGAGCAGTATAGGCGCTTAGTTGGGCGTCTAATTTACTTGTGTTTCACTCGACCTAAATTATCATACAGTTTCCACACGCTGTCTCAATTTATGCAACATCCCACAACCGAGCATTGGGAAGCTGCACTTCGAGTAGTCCGATTTCTGAAAGGGAATCCAGGACAAGGAATTCTTCTGGATAGTACGTGTGACCTCCAGCTTCATGGTTGGTGCGACTCCGACTGGGCCAGTTGTCCTTTAACCAGACGTTCTGTTACTGGCTGGTTAGTCCTCCTTGGTGGCTCCTCTATATCCTGGAAAACAAAGAAGCAACACACTGTATCTCGTTCCTCTGTTGAAGCTGAGTACAGGTCCATGGCAACTGCTACATGTGAGGTCAGATGGTTAAAGGGGATTCTCTCCGACCTAGGTATTTCTCACAACAAACCCATGACTCTTCACTGTGATAGCCAGGCAGCGTTACATATTGCCAAAAATCCTGTGTTTCATGAACGCACCAAGCATATTGAAGTAGATTGCCACTTTGTCCGGGATGAGATTCTCAAAGGGAATATTCGACCAACCTATGTTCCCACTACAAGTCAACTTGCGGATATTTTCACAAAGGCATTAGGAAAACCATAGTTTCAGTTCCTCCTTGACAAGCTGGGCATTCAAAACTAGCATGCACCACCTTGAAGGGGGGGGGGGGGGGTATTAGCCATTATTAGCTTTAATAGCCTTTATTAGTCTCGCATAATATCAGATAACAACAATCACATTTAATTTGTATCCCTTGATAGTTGTTGTAACATTATTAGGAGTTATTATAGTAGATTTTGTGGCAATCACATTTGATTTGTATCCCTTGATAGTTGTTGTAACATTATTAGGAGTTACTGGGAGTCTTTCTTTGATGAGTGTGATTCCACATCATCTTTGTCTATCATTTTGCATGCATTTTCATGTAGTTTAGGCATATTTTTATTAGATTTTAGGTTAATTTTCCTTTGGAACGGGTAAAGCGGTTTTCGTGTGTTGTTTTGCAGATATCAAGGGTAAATTGCTCAAGATCAACCATGATGAAGTTTGGATGAAGATGGAGCTTTAAAACTGAAGAAAATGAGCCAAACAGAGCCCATCACGGCCTAGCCGTGATGCCCATCACGGCCATGATCGAGCAAAACTGAAAAAGAAGAAAGGCTGAAGTCAGAGTCTATCACGGCCTGGCCGTGATAGCCATCACGGCCGTGACCCAAAACCACCACAAGTCAGAGCACATCACGGCCCAGCCGTGAAATTCTTCACGGCCATAACAGAGGGCTCGCGATGCGAGCATAGGCTCGCCTCGCGAGAGACTGGAATTTTGCAGAGCAACCAGAAGCAGAGACCGTCACGGCCTGGCCGTGATGGCCATCACGGCCGTGACGCGCATTACTTGGACCTGAAGAAACCGAAATAGATCAGATTTTGAGTTGGTTTGGGACTCTAACTTCCCCATTTCTATAAATAAGGATCAAGGCATCAGATCTGAGGGGAGAACAATCAGACCTTTGGGGGCTACTACTCTAGGTATAGATTATAGATCTCTTCTCTTCTTCTCCTCTCTTCTCTTTTCTGATTTTCACTATGTTGTCAACCCAGCTTGTCATCTCCATGGCAAGACTGGAGTAGTAGTTTGTTTCTAGGGACTAGGGCTCTGCCCGAGGTTTGTAAATGATGTTGATTTGATGTAAAATCATTGTTGATTTCGTTATTGTTTTAGATCTGATTTCTAGTGTGTTAATCACTCATAAATTTCGGCAACCGTTTATTTGCGTGACGTAGACGTTCTAAGGAGGAACCTAGCGGTGAACTTAGGATTTCTAGGGTGTTTCACTCGTAAAGCCCGGCAGCCACTGGTTTGTGAGATGCGGATGATCTAAGGAGGAACCTAGCGGTGAACTTAGGTTATTTGCATGACTGAGACATTCCAAGGAGGAACCTAGCGGTGAACTTGGGTGTCGGACCTATAGAAGTCAGACTTGGGACTGAAATCACGAGAGTTAGAAGCCGTCCCTCGAGGAGCAACGAGTTGTCACGAACGCAAAGGGTCCAATCTGGGATCGACTACCACGAGAGTAGGGTCGGGTCAATTGGGCACGGCTTTGGTAACCCGAGAGGGAGCTTAAGCTATCAGAGGATAAACTCGCCTTCAAGGCAATTTCGGTAATCAACAAAGGTAAATCTGCTAGCAACATAAACAGCCTCAAAGGTAATCCAAATCCCTAGGAATCCGTTTAAATCGAAAACCCCAAAAACATTTGTTTTCTGCTCGTTTATCATTTCAATTTCAAATTCAAACATTTTTCAAAACCCTTTACAAAGTCCAGATTCACTCAATTCGAAAACCGATTGCGATTCGAGAACACAGTCTCTGTGGGTTCGATATCTTTTATTACTTGACGGCAATCCGGTACACTTGCCGGAATCGCACGCGCGCGTTGACTTACGCGACATCAAGTTTTTGGCGCCGTTGCCGGGGACTGTGCCTTTTCGAATCTCAATTCAAATTTTGAATTGATTTTTCTGGACCTTTTCTTTTTTATTTGATTTTTATTTCTGAAATATAAAAAAAAAAAATCAAAAAAAAAATTTCTTTTCCTTCTATTGTATCCATCTCTCTGTGTGTTATATGCAAAGATCTCTAAGTCTTGGGAGCCTTAGTGAGATTGATCCGGAGATCGAGAGGACCTTCCACAGACGTAGAAGACTACAAAGAGAGGGAGAAAGGTTGAGTCCTGTTCCACTCATGGCGAATCAACCGGATACAAAGCCTTTGAAGGACTACGCAACCCCAAATGCGAGAGGCTTGCGAACTGGGATTGCAAGGCCAGAGATTGAGGCGGAAAACTATACCATACCACCTATGCTAATCAACATGATTAGGCAACATCAATTCGGAGGATTGCCTTCGGAGGACCCGACCGATCATATAGAAACATTCTTAGAGTTCACCGATGCAATCAGGATTAATGGAGCCTCAGTCGATGTTGTGCGTTTGAGATTGTTCCCCTCATCTCTCACTGGAAAGGCGAAGGCCTGGCTTAAGCAAATTCCCGCTAACACTTTGACTACTTGGGACCAACTGGAGCAGGCGTTTTTGGAGAAATTCTTCCCTCCATCCAAGACGGCCTACATAAGAACCCAGATCACCGGCTTCTTCCAAAAAGACGGAGAATCATTATCGGAAGCTTGGGATCGATACAAGGGACTGCTGGAGTCGTGCCCACATCACAGACTCGAGAGGTGGTTAATAGTGCACACCTTCTATAACGGATTGGACTACTCTTCGAAGGTGTCACTAGATTCTGCAGCCGGTGGAGCGTTTATGAATAGGCCTCTCACTGAGGCATTCAACATCATCGAGAATGTCGCCACCAACTACCATCAATGGGGATCCGAAAGAGGTAATAACCCGAACAAGATTTCGGGGGGTAAGTTTGAAGTAAATAGCACAGATCTTATTATGTCAAAGATAGACTCACTTAATAAACGTTTTGATCGACTGGAAAGAGCTAATGTGAGTGCATTAGGTGCTACTAACCTTGTTTGTGAGATTTGTGGAATGCAGGGACATGACATGATGGAATGCCCTCGTGGTATCGCTCATGGATCCTGGCCTGGGTGAACAAGTGAACTCTTGTAACAACTACTATGATACGAACCCGAAGCTGCCTAACTATGCTCCCCCAAATCCCTACAACCAAAGAAGGAACAACCCTTACCTCTCCTACGGCAACTACAAAGAACACGCTTAATCATGAGTTCCAAGAGGGTCAAGGTAATAAGAGAGCAGCACCGGGGTATCCTCAGGTGCAAAGATCTAAACTCGAGACTTTATTTGAAAGTTTTGTTGAAACTCAGACAAAACAGAATAAGGAGTTTAGACAACAAGGAAGGGCAGTGGGTGAAGCAATAAAGGAGCTAGCATCTAAGGTAGACAACTTAGCAACTCATAACAAGATGCTAGAAAACCAGATTGCCCAACAAGCCAGCACGTACTCGAGACCTAAGGGTACATTCCCGGGGCAACCCGAAGCAAATCCCAATGAGCATTGCAATGTCATACACTTGAGGGATGATAAGCTTGGGGTGGGGGTAGCTGAAATGGACGTGGAACCAGAGGAGGACACGAGCGAAAAGGAAGAGCCGGAACCAAAGTATGTCCCTCCACCACCGTACCAACCCCCGATACCTTTCCCACAAAGGTTGGTTAGGAAAAAGCAAGTAGAAGTAGAGACTAAAATGCCTCCTAAACTGAAAGACCCAGGTAGTTTCTCCATCTCTTGCTCGATTGAACAAGTACACATTGACCAAGCCTTATGTGACTTAGGGGCTAGTGCAAGCTTGATGCCCCTCACTATCATGGAAAGGTTGGAAAGTAAAGAGTTGAGACCGTTCAAATTCTCCTTACAATTTGCGGACGGCTCAACTAGGACTCCTCTAGGCATACTAGAGAATGTTCCCGTAAAGGTAGGGAAATTTCTCATCCCTACCGACTTCCTGGTATTAGACATGAAAGGGAATTCCGAATTCCCCATCATTTTAGGAAGGCCATTTTTGGCAACCACTGGGCGATGATAGACGTAAGGAATGGAAAACTCTCTCTAAATGTAGAGGAAGGTAGGGTAAATTTTCAGTTGACTAACTCTTGTAACAACCCTCCTTTTGAGAGCCATGTGTGCAGAATTGATGTAACGTCTCCAGCGGTAGAGAAGGAACTTATCATGGAAGCAACCCCAAAGATATGCATGGTTGAAGATGCACCCAAGTGGTGAAGTTGGAATTGCTGTCCATGCGGAAACAAAACTTCCAGCGGGAGGAAGGAAGGCTAGGAAGCTCCGAGAGAAAAGAGCGAAGCGGAAGCATTATCGGCCGTATGAGCAGAAACGACTTCTCGAAGGAGCTCCATGGAAGAGAAGTGTGCCTGCACTTCTACGCCCAAACCGACCGGTTGATTTAAGGAAGTATGGTCAAGCTTAAGACCATAAATAAGCGCTTCTTGGGAGGCAACCCAAGTTTTCTTTCCCTTTTTCCTTTTTTTTTGATTTAACCTCTTGAATAATTTGAGAAGATCAAGAGGCAAAAATATCATTAATAGGTTTGTCTAGTGTTTTCAGGTTGAGAAAGAGAAGAAGAGCATAAAAAAATAAAAAAAGAGGCCATCACGCCCTGGCCGTGACAGTGGTCACGGCCGTGATGAACTAAACAAGAGCACAAAAAGGATGACGGCCTAGCCGTGACAACCATCACGGGCGTGATGAGTAGGATGCCGAGGTCAGAGAGCATCACTGCCTAGCCGTGATGTAGATCACGGCCGTGACAGGGCAACTCCTGAGGACCAGAAACGATCACGGCCTGCCCGTGATAAGCCTCACGGCCGTGATACTAATTTCTACCCAAGTTTTGACTGAAATGTGAAGTCAACACCCGCTACCGACTCGGTAAGTTGTTCCATTTTTCTCCTCTCTCCGACTTGATTATTTACATTGGAGACAATGTAAGTAATCAAGCTTGGGGTAGGGGTATTTATTTTTGCATTTGCATTGTTGCATTCATATTGCATTCTCATAGGCATAGATTGGTATGATCACATTCTCTAGATTGCCCCTCACTTAGAACATGCATCCGATTGTGAGAACTTGGAGCCAAATGAATTGAGATAGTGAATTTTGAACCCAATTTTTCATTATTCTTGTGATATGGCTAAAAATAAAATTCTTGAGATAGTCATTTGATAGTTGATAATTAGCATGTGGTTCCTTAAGTTTGTATACCTCACTGATTTTTGAACTACTAAATGTAAGATTTTGAGCCAAAAGGGGTATTCACTAAATCTACCCCATTTCTTGTGCTAGAGTGTTGTAATTCCTCTTGGACTGTATTTTCTAGAACTTGACTTGAAACCATTTCAAAACTTAAAAATTTTTGGCAGCATTTTTAAATATGATTGAGGCACTAGGTATTTTTCCGGCCTCCCGAGCTTTGAATGATAAATGCTACCCCTTAGTTGCCCAATTTTGAGCCTAAAGATAAAATACTTTTCTTGGTACCTTGAATTACTTTGATAAATAATGCTTGGTATGGCACCTTTTAAAGTATTACAAAAAGGGCAAAATGGTAGTTGGAAAAAGTATGGGATGAAAAGCTAGAAAGTAATTTCTCTTGAGCTATAAATCTCCCCTTCTCCAAACAAATAAAAATGAAATAAACGAAAAAAAAAATGGAGAAGGGGATGACGAACGAAAGTGAGAAATGAAAAAGAAAAAAATAATAATAGAAAAAAGAAAGGTGGAAAAAGTAAATCAAAGCCCCCAAAAGGTATTTTAGAAGGTGTCATACTTTGTAATGTTTGATGATTTGTTTAGCCTTCTTGAAATTCCCTTTCCTTGATTTTCCCACCGAACAATAAATCCCAAGGCCACATTAAAACCAAAGGAAAAGACCTCTTGATTCTTAAGTGTTTTCATAAATAAAGTAGAGATTTGGTTAATAGTCAAGCCTATGGCAAAATACTTTCCTTGAGGAAATGGAGTGAATTGTCATAAACCCTAAAACACTTGAGTGAGGTGAGATGAGTGCCCAAATCAGTGAGGACATGAACTTGAAAAAAAAAAAAAAAAAACCTAAGCTTCTAATTGGACTTGAACTTGATTGTCTCTTAAGTGCTTATTGAATATGCCTATCACTTGGATTAGCTTCTAGGGTTCTTGGTTCACTATCCATGCTTTGATTGAATTATCTTATGGCCTGAGTAATTGCTTGAGGACAAGCAAAGTTTTAAGCTTGGGGTGATTTGATGAGTGTGATTCCACATCATCTTTGTCTATCATTTTCATGTAGTTTAGGCATATTTTTATTAGATTTTAGGTTAATTTTCCTTTGGAACGGGTAAGGCGGTTTTCGTGTGTTGTTTTGCAGATATCAAGGGTAAATTGCTCAAGATCAACCATGATGAAGTTTGGATGAAGATGGAGCTTTAAAACTGAAGAAAATGAGCCAAACAGAGCCCATCACGGCCTAGCCGTGATGCCCATCACGGCCATGATCGAGCAAAACTGAAAAAAAAGAAAGGCTGAAGTCAGAGTCTATCACGGCCTGGCCGTGATAGCCATCACGGCCGTGACCCAAAACCACCACAAGTCAGAGCACATCACGGCCCAGCCGTGAAATTCTTCACGGCCATAGAGAGGGCTCGCGACGCGAGCATAGGCTCGCCTCGCGAGAGACCCGGAATTTCGCAGAGCAACCTGCGAGCGAGACCGTCACGGCCTGGCCGTGATTGCCATCACGGCCGTGACGCGCATTACTTGGACCTGAAGAAACCGAAATAGATCAGATTTTGAGTTGGTTTGGGACTCTAACTTCCCCATTTCTATAAATAAGGATCAAGGCATCGGATCCGAGGGGAGAACAATCGGACCTTTGGGGGCTACTACTCTAGGCATAGATTATAGATCTCTTCTCTTCTTCTCCTCTCTTCTCTTTCTCGATTTTCACTATGTTGTCAACCTAGACTTGTCATCTCCATGGCAAGACTGGAGTAGTAGTTTGTTTCTAGGGACTAGGGCTCTGCCCGAGGTTTGTAAATGATGTTGATTTGATGTAAAATCATTGTTGATTTCGTTATTGTTTTAGATCTGATTTCTAGTGTGTTAATCACTCATAAATTTCTTCAAACGTTTATTTTCGTGGACGTAGGCGTTCTAAGGAGGAACCTAGCGGTGAACTTAGGATTTCTAGGGTGTTTCACTCGTAAAGCCCGCAGCCCCTGGTTTGTGAGATGCGGATGATCTAAGGAGGAACCTAGCGGTGAACTTAGGTTATTTGCATGACTGAGACATTCCAAGGAGGAACCTAGCGGTGAACTTGGGTGTCGGACCTATAGAAGTCAGACTTGGGACTGAAATCACGAGAGTTAGAAGCCGTCCCTCGAGGAGCAACGAGTTGTCACGGAACGCAAAGGGTCCAATCTGGGATCGACTACCACGAGAGTAGGGGTCGGGTCAATTGGGCACGGCTTTTGTAACCCGAGAGGGAGCTTAAGCTATCAGAGGATAAACTCGCCTTCAAGGCAATTTCGGTAATCAACAAAGGTAAATCTGCTAGCAACATAAACAACCTCAAAGGTAATCCAAATCCCTAGGAATCCGTTTAAATCGAAAACCCCAAAAATATTTGTTTTCTGCTCGTTTATCATTTCAATTTCAAATTCAAACATTTTTCAAAACCCTTTACAAAGTCCAGATTCACTCAATTCGAAAACCGGTTGCGATTCGAGAACACAGTCTCTGTGGGTTCGATATCTTTTATTACTTGACGGCAATCCGGTACACTTGCCGGAATCGCACGCGCGCGTTGACTTACGCGACATCAGCTGCCCATCCATGTATATATTTTCCTTCAGCTTGATGAATAAAACGACAGAGAGAAAAACATTCCTTTACAATCCTTAAAATTTGTCTAAATACAAGAACTTTAGGAAAATTCAAATTCATTGTTGATAGCTTCCTTAAAGTATGGAAACCGACTATGTCCATTGAATCCCGTAGTTTTTTATTCTAAACCTAGTGTATCCCAACGTTGTTAACGAAAGATTAATCACTGTTTGTGAGATATGACTTCCACTAATCAAACATTATTTTAACACGCCGGGAATTGAACCCGAGAGCAAACCGAGTCGACTCCTAGAGTGTCTCGGGACAAACCTTACAACCACTGAATCCCGTAGTTGACGACATTCTTTGATAATTTCTTTTTTTCTTTTTGATGACATGCTTCAATTCATTTACAATTCTATATATCAATTCTTTATTTGCTTCAAATATTAAAATCAAAAATATATATTCCAATTTAAAATCCAAATATGTCCGGAAAGTATCAGAGCATTTCCAATTTTTCGATGCTAAAACTCAATTTGAGTTCTCAATTCTCTTTTAGTGGACCTATAATATAATGTTATATGGGATTTAAGAATGTTCAGTAATTTTCACTCTAATAATAGAAATGAATTACTTGTGTTCTCAACTTATTCTCTCTCTTTATAACGTTCAATAATTCTCTCAATTCTCTTTTATAGAAGAATCCAACTCATTCCTCAATAATAATATTTTTAAGTAAAAACCATTTAACTATGAAAACTCAGCCAAAGAACCTGTGTTGATATGCTCTTAGGCTTCTACGAAGAGAAACAAAGGTGTGCCTTTAAAATCGGTTACGCGAAACTTATTATTTTTGTTTTCCCTTTCATATTCGCATACCAAAAGAGAAAAATCAAGCCATTTCCAATTTTCAGTCAATCCAACCCAACTTTTGATGTGGACTAAACCAACTTTTATGAAACTTGCATGACTTTAGCTCGAGGACAGACAAACCTTTAAGTCATGTCCATATCTCATTGTCTACTATCCATTTGTAGGCATGTGAAGCTATATGTATATTCTGTGGGCATCTTTCAGAACGAAGTTAATGCACTATAAAAAATGAGCGGTTTAATTTCTTTGCAAAATGGACTGTGAAAATGGAAATCAAGAGAGCTAGAAAACAAATTAATTAGAATTATTATGGTGTTACGTACATATATAAGTATATATTAATTAGTAATGTCATTGAACCATGCTCTAAAACAACTTTTATGATTGTGATGGTTATAATCCATATTCGCTTAACAAAGTTGTTGAAAGATGTCTCAAAATCAGTAAAGTGGAGTTTTTAGCAGGATAATCGATTATGGTGTCTGTATAATCGATTATGGGACTGGCAGAAGACTTGTAATCGATTAGCATAATCGATTACGTACGTTTGCAGAAATATGAAACTCGGGTAGAGAAGGCATAATCGATTATGAGGTTTTACAGAAATAACAGAGAAGGCGTAATCGATTAGCATAATCGATTATGGGATTTCCAGAATCAGGCAGATGAGGTGTAATCGATTAGTGATAGTGTGATTTCACATCATAAATCCATGTACATTTCTGCATGCATTTGCATATAGTTAGGCCATTTTAGTTTTATTCTGGTTAGTTTTTCCTTTGGAACAGATAAGGTGGTTTTGTGTGTTGTTTTGCAGGAATTTATGATTAATTGCCCAAGATTTGGCCGTGATGAAGCTTGGATGAAGATAGAGTCTGAAAAGAGAAGAGATTGAGCCAAGCAGAATTCTGAAGCCTCGCCTCGCGAGACTGGCTACTCGCCTCGCGAGACTGAAGACCAGCCAGAAACAGCAGAATGTCATCCTTTCTGTCTCGCCCCGCGAATCACACCTCGCCTCGCGAGCCTGAAGGCTGACTGTACCAAAGAGTGCAACCATTTCTGTCTCGCCACGCGAACCATGTCTCTCCTCGCGAGCCTGAGGACCAGAAGCCATCACGCCCAGGCCCTGATACTCATCACGGGTGTACTTGAGAAGACCCTTACTGTCTCGCCTCGCGAGAGATCCAATCTCTGAAGACCAGATTTTTAACATTCGCCTCGCGAGCGCGCGAAACCCATAACCCCTGTTATAAGCTGTTTTAGGGAAGAATTCGAGGGGGGATTGGATTGGCAGGAAAGGAGGCGGCCAAGAAACCCTAAAAACGCAATTTCTGCTGATGTGGCTGGGTGCATCCTTCCATGGAGTTCTTCCATTCCTTCATCTCAGTATCTCTTCTTTTCCCTTTTACCTTGATGATGTGTAGCTAAACTCCCATTGTTGGGATTAGGTGTAGCTCTCTCTGAATTACCCATGTATTTGATTTGATCTTGTAATACAGTTTTTACTTCTGTATGAGTGATTGATTTTCTATGCTTAATGCTTGTTGTGGCTAGCACCCCCATGACTCGATTAGTGTTTTGATATGCAATTGGGAAATTCGTATTAGAACCGGAATTGAAATCAATTACCTGGTAAACCTTGTATCTAGGGATAGATTTAGGTTTATTAGCAATCGTGTAATCCCTAATCATAATGCAAATTCATTAATCTAGGCCACCTAAGGAATTAGGGTCTATTAGTGGATTTAGGCTCTTGTCATCCGAGGAATCGGGGCTTGAGTAATTTAGTGGATTGATTGTCATAATTGAAGTAGAAACTGTTTGTTAGTCATTTCATTGCATGGGGATGAAGTTGAGTGAACCTAATCCCAACATATTATATATATTTGAAGAATCCTAATCTCTCGCCTCCCAAGTGTTCGATAGAAATCCTCAAAGAACTTTTCCTTTTCTTTTGTTGTTTTGGGCTTGATAATTAGTATAGAACTCTCTTCAATCCAAGTATCGGCTTGAATAGTAATTGATTCGATGCGTGCTAGTACTTGTCGCGATCCTCGTGGGAACGATAAACGGTCTCACCACCGTATTACTTGCACGACTGGGTATACTTGTCCAGATCCGTCTAACAAGTTTTTGGCGCCGTTGCCGGGGACTGCGTTTCAATACTAGCATATCCATTTTGGTTACTAATTTAAGCAAAAAAAAATTCTGTTATAATCTGTTTTCTGTCATAATTCTCTGTTCTGTTTTTGCTGTCATTTTTTTTGGTGTTTTTTTGTTGTGTGCTAACCTTTATCGCTAACACCCGTGTTGCTAGACTGTTTGTGTATGCGAGGTACTATCCCCAGCTGACCAACTCCTCTACGATCCTGAAATTGAAAGAACAGCTAGAGGAAATCGGAGGCAAGCAAGAGAGCAAAGACTGTTAGAACAACAAGAAGAAGAACAAGAGACTTCCACTTCTCAAGTTCATCAAGAAAGACTCAGAATGGTAGGCAATGGTGAATGTGCTCCACCACGGAGGACACTTGGGGACTATGCCAATACAAATGTCAACCGGCATGTCACTAGCATAGTGAGACCTCTAGTGAACTGCAACAATTTTGAAATCAAGCCAACTCTCATCAATATGGTTTCACAAAATCAGTTTGTCGGGTTGGAGAAGGAAGATCCTAACAGTCATGTCTCCAATTTCCTAGAGTTGTGCGATACGGTGAAGATAAATGGTGCCTCCGATGATGCAATTCGCCCGAGGTTGTTTCCTTTCTCTCTAAGAGATAGAGCCAAGTCTTGGCTCCAATCACAACCAAGGGGGAGCTTCACTATATGAGATGACTTAGAGGCAAAATTTCTGGCAAGGTTCTTCCCCACCTCAAGATTTGTGAAGACAAGGAGTGACATCATAAGGTTTGCTCAACAAGAAGGTGAGACTCTTCATGACGCCTGGGAAAGGTTCAAGGAATTGCTCCGAAGATGTCCAAATCATGGGTTTGATGATCTTACTCAGATGCAAACATTCTGCAATGGACTGAGACCGTCAACCAGGTATATGTTGGATGGCTCAGCTGGAGGGTCCATGAACACAAAGACAGCAGAGGAAGCGCTGATTTTGATAGAGGCTATGGCATCAAATGATTATTTGATGCATCATGATCGGGGTACCACATCAAGAAGGGGAGTGTTGGAGTTAGATTCACAAACTGCACTGTTGG
Organism: Sophora flavescens; assembly: GCA_030762895.1. Classification (NCBI taxonomy): domain Eukaryota; kingdom Viridiplantae; phylum Streptophyta; class Magnoliopsida; order Fabales; family Fabaceae; genus Sophora; species Sophora flavescens. Next base: position 170,297,431 of record CM061066.1, read on the forward strand.
CTCAGAACAAGCTCATGACACAACAACTGGAGTCTCTTACCAAGCAACTAGCTCAACTCCCACAACAACTCCAAACTGTTCAAGGGACAACCATGCCACCACAACAGGTAATGAGATGTGATTTTTGTGGAGGAGATCATGATAATGGAAGATGTGAGTCACCACCTAGTTCCCATGAGGAAGCTAATTATATGGGGAACTATGGGCGGCAAGGCAACAACCAATTCCCTAATAACTACAACCAAGGGTGGAGGAATCAACCAAATTTTGGTTGGAAGCAAGATGCTGGACAAACAAGCAAGCCTCTTCCTACACAACCGCCTCAAGACCGGATTTCTAACTTGGAGAACACTCTCAATCAGTTCATGCAATTGACCATGTCAAACCAGAAAAATACCGATGCTTCTATAAAAAATTTGGAGGTTCAAGTTGGACAAATTGCAAAGCACCTAGCGGAGCAATCTAGCAGCAGCTTTTTCAGGTAACACTCAAACTAATCCTAAGGAGCATTGCAATGATGTTGTTTTGAGGAGTGGTAAAAGTCTTGAGAATGTGGGCGGTGAGCCTTTGGTGAAGAATCGAGAGTTGATGGAAAAACAGAATTGAGTGCTGAGGAAAAAGGCAAAGAGGTTATAGTTGAGGAGGAAGAAAAAGACGGTGAAAAAGACAAGAGGGAGAAGCTAGTGGATGAGAATTCAATCTTGAGGAAGACTAAAAATCAGATTTTAAAAGATGGAGACAAGCCTCAAGTGATCCCCTCTTATGTGAAGTTGCCATACCCTCATTTGAGTAAGAAGAAGGAGAAGGAAGAACAGTTTGCCAAATTCCTTGACATCTTCAAGCGGTTATAGATCAACATACCCTTTGCTGAAGCACTAGAGCAGATGCCAACTTATGCAAAATTCATGAAGGAGTTGCTCACAAAGAAAAGAAAGTTTAAAGAAGGCGAAACCGTTGCCTTAACTGAAGAGTGCAGTGCGATACTTCAAAGGAAGCTACCTCCGAAGCTTAAAGATCCTGGTAGTTTTACAATCCCTTGCACTATTGGGAGGGTTTCTATTGGGAAGGTCTTATGTGACTTGGGAGCGAGTATCAATTTGATGCCGCTTTCGATTTTGAACAAGCTTGGAGGTGGCGAGGTGAAACCAACAAGGATGGCATTGGAACTAGCTGACAGATCCATCAAGCGTCCTTATGGTATTCTGGAAGATGTTCTGGTAATAGTGGATAAGTTTATCTTCCCAGCGGATTTTGTGATATTAGACATGGAGGAAGATGCAGAAGTTTCGCTTATATTGGGGAGACCTTTTCTGGCGACTGGTCGCGCTTTAATAGATGTACAAAAAGGTCAACTACGATTCAGAGTGCAAGATGAAGAAGTCACTTTCAATGTATTTGAATCTATGCATCGCCCGAGCGATGAAGAGGATTGTTTCCGCATGGACATTGTGGATACAGTGGCTAAAGAAGTCGTTACACATCAGCACCACTCCTCTACTCCTGAGAAGAAGGAAGAGCTCCACATGAAAGCAACTCCGAAGGTTTGCAAGACAAATGATGCATCCAATGGTGATGAAGTTGGGTTTTCTCATCATGTGAGAACAGAACTTCCGCTGGGAAGGAGCAGGAAAAAGACCACGAGGCTCAGAGTGAAAAGGGCAAAGCGGAAGCACAAATGTTGGCCTTATAAGCAAAATCAACTCTTTAAAGGAGTTCCATGGAAGAAAAGTGCTCTTGCACTTCTATGCCCAGCCGACCCCGGTTAATTGAAAGAAACCCGTCAAGCTAGTGACGTTAAAGAAGCGCTTATTTGGAGGCAACCCGAGTTTTCTTTTCATTTTCCTTTTGTTTTTGATTTTTCCCTCTTGAATAATTTGAGAAGATCAAGAGGATAATATCATAGATTAATAGGTTTGTTGAGTCTTTTCAGGGAAAGGAGGAAGGAGAAGCAAAAAGGGCAGAGACAACAAAGTCAGTAACCATCACGCCCAGGCCGTGACACTGGTCACGGCCGTGATGAGCCAGAGTTGAAGATCATAAAGGATCACGTCTAGGCCGTGATCCCCATCACGGGCGTGATGGAAGGGACCTGAAGATCAGAGAGCATCACAGCCTAGCCGTGATGGAGGTCACGGTCGTGACAGGCTACCCCTGTGGACCAGAATGCATCACGGCCTGCCCGTGATAAGTATCACGGTCGTGACCCAATTTTCATGCAATTCCTTCTGACTAGGCATGTGAACCAGCACCCGCTACCACCTCGGTAAGTCATTCCATTTTTCTCCTCTCTCCAACTTTATTGTTTGCATTGGAGACAATGTAAATTTTTAAGCTTGGGGTAGGGGTGATTTTTGCATCCTTCATGTTGCATTCATATAGTTTTGCATGATAGCTTTGCATGATCACACAATTAGATTGCCCTTGTTTAGATTATGCATCCAATTGTGAGAACTAAGTGCCAAATAACTTGAGATAGTGAATTCTTGAACCCAATTTCTTTTATTCTTGTGATAAGTCTACAAATGAAAATTCTTGAGATGATCTGTGATAGTTGATAATTAGCATATGGTTCCGTAGATTTGTGTTTCTCATTGATTTTTGAACTACAAAATGTGAGATTTTGAGCCAATGGGGTACTCACCAAATATACCCCATTCTTTGTGTTAGAGTGTTATTACTCTTGGATTGCTTTCTCTAGAACTTGACTTAAAACCATTTTGAAGCTTAAAAATTTTTGAGAACATTTTTTAAAATGATTGAGGCACTAGGTATTTTTCTGGCCTTCTGAGCTTTGAATGACTAAATGCTACCCCTTAGTTGCCCAATTTTGAGCCTACATGAATAAAATACTTTTCTTGGTACCTTGAAATATGTGGATAAATGATGCTTGATAAGGGACTACTCTTCGAAGGTGTCACTAGATTCTGCAGCCGGTGGAGCGTTTATGAATAGGCCTCTCACTGAGGCATTCAACATCATCGAGAATGTCGCCACCAACTACCACCAATGGGGATCCGAAAGAGGTAATAACCCGAACAAGATTTCGGGGGGTAAGTTTGAGGTAAATAGCACAGATCTTATTATGTCAAAGATAGACTCACTTAATAAACGTTTTGATCGGCTGGAAAGAGCTAATGTGAGTGCATTAGGTGCTACTAACCTTGTTTGTGAGATTTGTGGAATGCGGGGACATGACATGATGGGATGCCCACATGGATCCCAAGGCCGGGTGAACAAGTGAACTCTTGTAACAACTACTATGATACGAACCCGAAGCTGCCCAACTATGCTCCCCCAAATCCCTACAACCAAAGAAGGAACAACCCTTACCTCTCCTACGGCAACTACAAAGCAACACGCTCAACCATGAGTTCCAAGAAGGTCAAGGTAATAAGAGAACCACACAGGGGTACCCTCGTGTACAAAGATCTAAACTCGAGACTTTATTTGAAAGTTTTGTCGAAACTCAGACAAAACAGAATGAGGAGTTTAGACAACAAGGAAGGGCAGTGAGTGAGGCAATAAAGGATCTAGCATCTAAGGTAGACAACTTAGCAACTCATAACAAGATGCTAGAAACCCAGATTGCCCAACAAGCCAAAGACGTACTCGAGACCTAAGGGTGCATTCCTGGGAAACCCGAAGCAAATCCCAATGAGCATTGCAATGTCATACACTTGAGGGATGATAAGCTTGGGGTGGGGGTAGCTGAAATGGACGTGGAACCGGAGGAGGACACGAACGAAAAAGAAGAGTCAGAACCGAAATATGTCCCTCCACCACCGTACCAACCCCCGATACCTTTCCCACAGAGGTTGGTCAGGAAAAAGCAAGTAGATGTAGAGACTAAAATGCCTACTAAACTGAAAGACCCAGGTAGTTTCTCCATCGCTTGCTCGATTGAACAAGTGCAAATTGACCAAGCCTTATGTGACCTAGGGGCTAGTGCGAGCTTGATGTCCCTCACTATCATGGAAAGGTTGGGAAGCAAAGAGTTGAGACCATTCAAATTCCCCTTACAAATTGCGGATGGCTCAACTAGGACTCCTCTAGGCATACTAGAGAATGTTCCTGTAAAGGTAGGGAAAATTCTCATCCCTACCGACTTCCTGGTATTGGACATGAAAGGGAATTCTAAATTCCCCATCATTTTAGGAAGGCCATTCTTGGCAACCGCTGGAGCATTAATAGACGTAAGGAATGGCAAACTCTCTCTAAATGTAGAGGAAGGTAGGGTAAATTTTCAGTTGATTAACTCTTGTAACAACCCTCCTTTTGAGAGCCATGTGTGCAGAATTGATGTAACGTCTCCAATGCAGAGAGAAAGAACTTAGCATGGAAGCAACCCCAAAGATATGCATGGTTGGAGATGCACCCAGTGGTGAAGTTGGAATTGCTGTCCATGCAGAAACAATACTTCCGCCGGGAGGAAGGAAGGCTAGGAAGCTCCGAGAGAAAAGAGCAAAGCGGAAGCGTTCATCGGCCGTATGAAAAACAGCTATTTGAAGAAGCTCCATGGAAAAGAAGTGTTCCTGCACTTCTACGCCCAGCCGACCCGGTTGACTTGAGGAAGTATGGTCAAGCTTAAGACCATAAATAAGCGCTTCTTGGGAGGCAACCCAAGTTTTCTTTCCTTTTTCCTTTTGTTTTTGATTTAACCTCTTGAATAATTTGAGAAGATCAAGAGGCAAAAATATCATTAATAAGTTTGTCTAGTGTTTTCAGGTTGAGAAAGAGAAGAAGAGCATAAAAAATAAAGTCGGAGGATCCATCACGCCCGGCCGTGACAAAGTGGTCACGCCGTGATGAACTAAACAAGAGCACAGAGAGCATCACGGCCCAGTCGTGACAACCATCACGGGCGTGATGAGTAGGATGCCAAGATCGAGAGAGCATCACGGCCCAGCCGTGATGTAGATCACGGCCGTGACAGGGCAACTCCCGAGGATCGAAACGATCACGGCCTGCCCGTGATAAGCCTCACGGCCGTGATACAATTTCTACCCAAGTTTTGACTGGAATGTGAAGCCAACACCCGCCACCGACTCGGTAAGTTGTTCCATTTTTCTCCTCTCTCCGACTTGATTATTTACATTGGAGACAATGTAAGTAATCAAGCTTGGGGTGGGGGTATTTATTTTTGCATTTGCATTGTTGCATTCATGTTGCATTCACACAGGCTTAGATTGGTATGATCACATTCTCTAGATTTCCCCTCACTTAGAACATGCATCCGATTGTAAAAACTTGGAGCCAAATGAATTGAGATAGTGAATTTTGAACCCAATTTTTCATTATTCTTGTGATATGGCTAAAAATAAAAATTCTTGAGATAATCATTTGATAGTTGATAATTAGCATGTGGTTCCTTAAACTTGTGTACCTCACTGATTTTTGAACTACTAAATGTAAGATTTTGAGCCAAAAGGGGTATTCACTAAATCTACCCCATTTCTTGTGCTAGAGTGTTGTAATTCCTCTTGGACTGTATTTTCTAGAACTTGACTTGAAACCATTTCAAAACTTAAAAATTTCTGAAAACATTTTTGGAAATGATTGAGGCACTAGGTATTTTCCGGCCTCCCGAGCTTTGAATGATAAATGCTACCCCTTAGTTGCCCAATTTTGAGCCTAAAGAAAAAATACTTTTCTTGGTACCTTGAATTAATTTGATAAATAGTGCTTGGTATGGCACCTTTTAAAGTATTACAAAAAGGGCAAAATGGTAGTTGGAAAAAGTATGGGATGAAAAAGCTAGAAAGTAATTTCTCTTGAGCTATAAATCTCCCCTTCTCCAAACAAATAAAAATGAAATGAACAGAAAAAAAATGGTGAAGGGGATGAAAAAGAAAGTGAGAAATGAAAAGAAATATATATATATATATATATATATATATATATATATATATATATATATATATATATATATATATAATAGAAGGAAGAAAGGTGGAAAAAGTAAATCAAAGCCCCCAAAAAGGTATTTTAGAAGGTGTCATACTTTGTAATGTTTGATAATCTATCTAGCCTTCTTGAAAATTCCCTTTCTTTGATTTTCCCACCTAACAATAAATCCCATGGCCACATTACAACCAAAGGAAAAGACCTCTTGATTCTTAAGTGTTTTCATTAATAAAGTGGAGATTTGGTTAATAGTCAAGCCTATGGTAAAATACTTTCCTTGAGGAAATGGAGTGAATTGTAATAAACCCTAAAACACTTGAGTGAGGTGAGATGAGTGCCCAAATCAGTGAGGACATGAACTTGAAGAACCTAAGCTTCTAATTGGACTTAAACTTGATTATCTCTTGAGTGCTTATTAAAAATGCCTATTACTTGGATTAGCTTCTAGGGTTCTTGGTTCACTATCCATGTTTTGATTGATATATCTTATGGCCTGAGTAATTGCTTGAGGACAAGCAAAGTTTTAAGCTTGGGTGATTTGATGAGTGTGATTCCACCTCATCTTTGTCCATCATTTTGCATGCATTTTCATGTAGTTTAGGCATATTTTTATTAGATTTTAGGTTAATTTTCCTTTGGAACGGGTAAGGCGGTTTTCGTGTGTTGTTTTGCAGATATCAAGGGTAAATTGCTCAAGATCAACCATGATGAAGTTTGGATGAAGATGGAGCTTTAAAACTGAAGAAAATGAGCCAAACAGAGCCCATCACGGCCTAGCCGTGATGTCCATCACGGCCATGATCGAGCAAAACTGAAAAAGAAGAAAGGTCAAGTCGAGTCATCACGGCCTGGCCGTGATAGCCATCACGGCCGTGACCCAAAACCACCACAAGTCAGAGCACATCACGGCCCAGCCGTGAAATTGATCACGGGCCATGAAGCTGAGGGCTCGCGTCGCGAGACATATCTCGCGTCGCAAGAAATTGAATTTTCCAGAATTGGCAGAGGCAGAGACCGTCACGGCCGTGACGCGCTTTACTTGGATCTGAAGAAACCGAAATAGATCAGATTTTGAGTTGGTTTGGGACTCTAACTTCCCCATTTCTATAAATATGGACCAAGGCATCAGATCTGAACATCAACACATTAGGGGCTACTACTCTAGGCTTAGATCTCTCTTCTCCTCTTCTCTTCTCTTCTCTGATTTTTTGTATTTTCATGCTATTTGTAATCATGCTTGTCATCTCCATGGCAAGGCGTGAGTAGTAGGATAGTTTCTAGGGATTAGGGCTCTGCCCGAGGTTTGTAAATGATGTTAATTTGATGTAAAATCTTTGTTAATTACGATTTGCTTTAGATCTGATTTCTAGTGTGTTAATCACTCATAAATTTCGGCAACCGTTTATTTACGTGACGTAGACGTTCTAAGGAGGAACCTAGCGGTGAACTTAGGATTTCTAGGGTGTTTCACTCGTAAAGCCCGCACCCACTGGTTTGTGAGATGTGAGTGATCCAAGGAGGAACCTAGCGGTGAACTTAGGTTATTTGCATGACTGAGACATTTCAAGGAGGAACCTAGCGGTGAACTTGGGTGTCGGACCTATAGAAGTCAGACTTGGGACTGAAATCACGAGAGTTAGAAGCCGTCCCTCGAGGAGCAACGAGTTGTCACGGAACGCAAAGGGTCCAATCTGGGATCGACTACCACGAGAGTAGGGGTCGGGTCAATTGGGCACGGTTTTTGTAACCCGAGAGGGAGCTTAAGCTATCAGAGGATAAACTCGCCTTCAAGGCAATTTCGGTAATCAACAAAGGTAAATCTGTTAGCAACACAAACGGCCTCAAAGGTAACCCAAATCCCTAGGAATCCGTTTAAATCGAAAACCCCAAAAACATTTGTTTTCTGCTCATCTATCTTTTAATTTCAAATTCAAACCAATTTCAAAACCCTCTTTAACACTGTCCAGAACTAATCGATTCGAAATCCGATTGCGATTCGAGAACACAGTCTCTGTGGGTTCGATATCTTTTATTACTTGACGGCAGTCCGGTACACTTGCCGGAATCGCACGTGCATTCGCACGCTATCAACAATCAATTGAATAAGCTTGGGGTGATTTGATAGTGTGATTTCACATCAGAAATCCATGTACATTTCTGCATGCATTTGCATATAGTTAGGCCATTTTAGTTTGATTTTGGTTAGTTTTTCCTTTGGAACAAATAAGGTGGTTTTGTGTGTTGTTTTGCAGGAATTTATGATTAATTGCCCAAGATTTGGCCATGATGAAGCTTGGATGAAGATAGAGCCTGAAAAGAGAAGAAATTGAGCCAAGCAGAATTCTGAAGCCTCGCCTCGCGAGACTGAAGACCAGCCAGAAACAGCAGAACGTCATCCTTTCTGTCTCGCCCCGCGAATCACACCTCGCCTCGCGAGCCTGAAGGCTGACTGTACCAAAGAGTGCAACCATTTCTGTCTCGCCACGCGAACCATGTCTCGCCTCGTGAGCCTGGAGACCAGAAGCCATCACGTCCAGCCCTGATACTCATCACGGGTGTACTTGAGAAGACCCTTACTGTCTCGCCTCGCGAGCCACTCTCGCCTCGTGAGAGATCCAATCTCTGAAGACCAGATTTTTAACATTCGCCTCGCGAGCGCGCGAAACCCATAACCCCTGTTATAAGCTGTTTTAGGGCAGAATTCGAGGGGGGATTGGATTGGCAGGAAAGGAGGCGGCCAAGAAACCCTAAAAATGCAATTTCTGCTGCTGTGGCTGGGTGCATGCTTCCATGGAGTTCTTTCATTCCTTCATCTCAGTATCTCTTCTTTTCCCTTTTACCTTGATGATGTGTAGCTAAACTCCCATTGTTGGGATTAGGTGTAGCTCTCTCTGAATTACCCATGTATTTGATTTGATCTTGTAATACAGTTTTTACTTCTGTATGAGTGATTGATTTTCTATGCTTAATGCTTGTTGTGGCTAGCACCCCCATGACTCGATTAGTGTTTTGATATGCAATTGGGAAATTTGTATTAGAACCAGAATTGAAATCAATTACCTGGTAAACCTTGTATCTAGGGATAGATTTAGGTTTATTAGCAATCGTGTAATCCCTAATCATAATGAAAATTCATTAATCTAGGCCACCTAAGGAATTAGGGTCTATTAGTGGATTTAGGCTCTTGTCATCCGAGGAATCGAGGCTTGAGTAATTTAGTGGATTTATTGTCATAATTGAAGTAGAAACTGTTTGTTAGTCATTTCATTGCATGGGGATGAAGTTGAGTGAACCTAATCCCAACATATTATATATATTTGAAGAATCCTAATCTCTGCCTCCCAAGTGTTCGATAGAAATCCTCAAAGAACTTTTCCTTTTCTTTTGTTGTTTTGGGCTTGATAATTAGTATAGAACTCTCTTCAATCCAAGTATCAGCTTGAATAGTAATTGATTCAGTACGTGCTAGTACTTGTCGCAGTCCTCGTGGGAACGATAAAACGGTCTCACCACCGTATTACTTGCACGACTGGGTATACTTGCCCACATCCGTCAACAAGTTTTTGGCGCCGTTGCCAGGGACTGCGTTTCAATACTAGCATATCCATTTTGGTTACTAATTTAATCAAAAAAAAATTCTGTTATAATTTGTTTTCTGTCATAATTCTCTGTTCTGTTTTTGCTGTCATTTTTTTTGGTGTTTTTGCTGTTGTCTGCTAACCTTTACTACTAACACCCGTGTTGCTAGACTGTTTGTGTATGCGAGGTACTATCCCAGCTGACCAACTCCTCTACGATCCTGAAATTGAAAGAACAGCTAGAGGAAATCGGAGGCAAGCAAGAGAGCAAAGACTGTTAGAACAACAAGAAGAAGAACAAGAGACTTCCACTTCTCAAGTTCATCAAGAAAGACTCAGATTGATCTTGGGTTTGTGTGAAAATAGAAAGATAAGCTTGGGGTTTGTTCATGTTCTTGTGAACAGGGGAGTGACAAATTTAAGGAGTTCTCTATTGTAACTGTGATCATTGATTCTTAGTGGTGCTGCTCTCTCCCGTGGATGTAGATCATATTGATCGAACCACGTAAATCTTGTGTGTGCTTTCTTCTATCCCTTTCTTGTTTAATTTTCTGAATTTTACTTTGCCTACCAAGTGTTTGTAATATTTCCTGTGTGGCTGTTGTTTTCTTTGTGTGTTTGTATTGTGTTCAGGGACTTCGTGGTCTTCAGTTAAGTCATTAGGACCAACAAGTGGCGCTGTCTGTGGGGACTCAGAAGAAGAACGAAGAGGCTGAACCATGGGTACCAAATACGACATTGAAAAGTTCTCCGGAAATAGTGATTTCGGGTTATGGAGAATCAAGATGGAAGCAATCTTGATACAGCTGGGATGTGCAGACGCTTTGAAGGGTGTGGCGAGAATGCCCTCCACGCTTTCTTAAAAGGACAAGGATGATATGGTAGACAATGCAAGAAGTGCTATCATATTGTGTCTTGGTGATAAGGCACTAAGGGAGGTTGCAAGGGAGAAGACAGCTGCGACAATGTGGGTCAAATTGGAGTCCTTGTACATGACTAAGTCTCTAGAAAATAGGCTATTGTTGAAGCAACAACTATACTCTTTCAAGATGGTCGAATCAATAAAGATATAGGAACAACTCGCGGAGTTCAACAAGATTCTTGATGATTTAGAAAACATTGAGGTGAAACTTGATGACGAGGACAAGGCTTTGCTCTTAATCAATTCTCTACCAAAGTCTTTTGAGAATCTCAAAGATGCTATACTTTATGGCAAGGACCAAACCATTACTTTAGATGAGGTTCAAACTTCGGTTAGAACCAAGGAGCTTCAAAAACAGTAGGAGCTTAGATCCGAAGATAATGGAGAGGGTTTGAATGTCTCAAAGGGCAGAAATGGGAAGAAAGGACTGAAGGGGAAGAAGTCCAAGGTGAAGTCAAGGTTTCAACCAAAGTCGAAGTCCAAATGTCACAATTGTGCAAGGTCAGTCATTTGAGGAAGGATTGTCCTGACAACAAGGGCAAGGAGTCACGAAAGACTCATGACTCAGCAGATATAGCGGTTGTTTCAGTTGGCTATGAGAGTGCGGGAGTGTTGGTAGCATCTACCTCGGAAACGCAGAGGAATTGGGTTATGGATTCCAGATGTACACACCACGTGTGTCCCTTAAGCGACTACTTCGAGTCTTTGGAGCTCAAAGAAGGTGGAGTGGTGCTTCTAGGAAACAACAAGCCGTGCAAAGTGCAAGGTATGGGTACTATCCGGCTGAAAATGTTTGATAAGCGTGAAATCCTTTTGCAAGACGTGAGGTATGATCCTGAACTTAAGAGAAATCTGTTATCTATAAGCATGTTTGATGTGTTAGGATATTCAACTAAAATTGAACATGGCATGATAATGATTTCTAATGGTTCATTCATAGCTGCTAAGGGAACTAAGGAATGAATTATATACTCTTGATGGTTCCACTGTTATTGCTCATGCATCTATTACTAGCCAAACTCTACATGATAAGAATATGTTGTGGCACTTGAGACTAGGGCATGTTAGTGAAAAAGGTTTAGTTGAGCTAAGTAAACAAAACTTACTAAATGGTGGTAAATTGGATAAGCTGGAATTTTGTGATCATCGCATACTAGGTAAATCACATAGAGTGAAATTTGGTTCGGGTATGCATGTTTCTAGCAGACCTTTTGAGTATGTTCACTCGGATCTTTGGGGTCCTTCAAGAGTGAAAACTCATGGAGGGGGTTCCTATTTTCTCACCATTATTGATGACTTTTATAGAAGAGTGTGGATTTATATTTTGAAAAATAAATCTGAAACATTTGAAAAGTTTAAGGAATGTCACACTCTTATAAAAAATCGGTTGGGAACTAAACTGAAAGTTTAAGGACTGACAAGGGCCCGGAGTTTGTTTCAGAGCAGTTTAATGAGTTTTGCAGGAAACAGGGCTTTAAAAGGCATAAAACTGTAGCACGGAAACCTCATCAGAATGGACTAGCCGAAAGGATGAATATGACTATTCTGGAGCGTGTGAGATGCATGCTTTCGAGAGCTGGGCTGCCCAAAAGCTTATAGGGAGAAACTGCAAGTACAACGGTGTATTTGATTAGCAGATGTCCATCGTCAGTTATAGACTTCGAGACACCTATGGAAATGTGGAGTGGTAAACCGGTTGACTACTCTAACTTAAGGATATTCGGGGCTTTAGCGTTTGCTCATGTTAGGCAAGACAAACTTGATGCCCGTGAAATGTGTAACATCCTAAAAATTTCAAAATGGTATTTTTAATAAAAAAACAATAAGCTTGTATGGGTTTTAGTGTAAAAGACTTGTTAATATAAGATTTTATTTAGATTATTTAACAATTAAAAAAATATAAAATTGAATAAATAAATAAAATAAAATAAAAAATATATATATAACTAGTGTAGGGGCTCTTTGCGTTAAGCCTAAGTATAGGTTTATTGGCTTTTTCCAAAAGCAAGTCATATTTAAAATAAAATTAAAAACAAAAAAAAGAAACATGCATCCTAATTTGAAAGGATAGTCACGTCAGTGTTCCATTGTGGAACTCCACTGCGGGCCGCACGAGAATGTAGTGAGGGAGAGCATTCCGAGAGGCATTCCCTTCTTTGGCAGTGCAACTGTAGCAAGCAGTGAAGGGAAGAAAAATTTTTAGAGAGGCATTATTTGTCATACATAATTTTTAGAGTATTTTGGAGGTCTTCAAGAGGTGAGTAACGATACCTTTCAATACTTGTTAGGAACCTTTTCCATGGTATATGTGTTTGTTTTTGTGGGAAAGGGTTTATCCTATGATTTTGGGAACTTTCAATTAAATTGAGGCATGTTATTATTAACCTATTTTCGAAAATTGGGGTTTTTCAATTAAGACGAAAATTGATTAAATTGACTATTTGATATGAAACACGTGCTTGGTATTTGTATTGGTTGATTGATGTGTTTGTTGATGTATATTATTCATTGTGTTTATGAGTGCTATATTGTACTCATAAATTTACATAATAACATGATATTTGTTCAATTGATATTTATGAGTTGATTATATGATGATATTGAATTGTAGTGGTTATATGCTTTGAAAAGTTTGTCAATTGTTATTGATAGTTTTATGCTTCGGAATATGGATGAATGAGTATATGTATGATGTGTGGAATTTGTTGATATGCCGCCTAAGATATGGGCATTGGATTGTAACATCGCCATTTAATGGGATGTCGAAATTAAGATATGTGGCAAGGAATCCATTTTATGAACGAGGCTCTCGAGTCACCGTTAATGGGAGGCAAGGAACCAATTTAATTATGAGGTTCTCGGTTCACCATAGGGGCAAGGAGTCAATTCTAAAATGAGATTCCCGAGTCACCATGGGGGCAAGGAATCAATTCTAGAACGAGGTTCTCGGGTCATCATAAAGAGGGTGGCAAGGAATCAATTCTAGAACGAGGTTCCCGAGTCACCGCAGACAAGGGGCAAAGAACCAATTTAATGAGGTTCTCGAGTCACCGAATTGGGTAAGAAACCAATACGGAGTGGGGTTTCCGAGTCACTTGAGGACTGTGTTATTATGTGATGTGTGGTTACTTTGCTTAATTAATATATGATAATGGATTATGTTGTCGTTATATGATTGATGTAATTAAATGTATTTTTTAATGAACATTATTTTGGAAAATTAACGGGTACCATTGACAGTTTTTTTCGGTTGCAGTGCCGGCTGAGAACATCACTAATTTCAAAATATTTTATAAGTGTATTCTTGTACACTGAGATTTTATATCTCGTTAAAAAGTGTTGATTTCAGAGTCTGAGGACATCGTTGTTGCGGACATCGAGGCTTGAAGAACTATTTTTTTTTTTAGCTTAGCTGGTTAGTATTGTAGCATGGCTTACTAGTGTCATGCAGAATTCGTTTACTATTTTTAGTTTCTCTTCTTGGTTTGTAGTTAGACACCCGGTTTTGAGACTTTTCTTTTTATTTGGTTTTATTCAGACGTATGGATTTAATATTATATTTATTATTTTGATACATTATTACTATTTTATTTAATATGAGACATTTTCCAGCCTTATATAACTGAGAAAATTTTTATGGTTAGCATATTTTAATTAAATGTTTTAAAGGATTTTTACACAATTTATTTTGGGTTACTAATGTAACGAAGGGCGTTACATTTATGGTATCAGAGCAGTTCGATTCTAAATCGTACTGTGGCATTGGGGCTTTTCTAAAACAAAACTTGGGCACATAGGATGCTTGTTAGAGTTATAAGTGCTGCATGCTATTCTTTGGGATATTGGACCTGATCAACCCAGTATTTCATTGGTAGTGAGCAGATTTATGGCGACTAATAGGCGAAGGACGAACGTTGCACTTGCACCAGCTTTGGATTGTATAGCCAGAGTTACGCAAGTGCGGGTGGAGACTCTCTGTCAACTGAATGGGAATGGAAGCCAATCACTAATGGAGTGGTGACAACCTAGGACCCTTTGCACGTGGGACTTTCTGATTTCAAGAAGAACAATCCGCCATCATTCTGAGGTAGCTTAAATTCGAAGGAGACTGAATTTCTTCAACTCGTACAAGAGAAAAGTTACTCTATTGTTTGATTCAGTAGAAACACATTCTTTGATAAATTATTCGTGTGTGAAATTTGGAGTTATCTATCTTTTGTTTGTCCTTTGATCCATGTGTTTATTCTCCTATGGAGGATAATCTTATTTCTTTCAGTTCTTGTTTAAATTGTTTTCTCGTGCATCGGGATGTGCCTTATGTCATCGATCTTATTTGTTATCTATGTCTGGGTTAGATGCTATTCTTGGTAATGAGTGATTGTCGTTTAGACTTGTTGTCATAAAGTACTCTAATAGAACTTTTTTTATTTTATTTTGTTGCCTCTTCACAAACAATGTCTGTATTTGTTATTTCTTCTAATAAGTGCTTAGTTGGGGGAACTCAAGGATCGATACATACTCTAATTTCCTGATAAGGTAGAGAATTATAGTAACGTGGCAGTAATACCTGTAGCGTGTGAGTAAAACATTTTCTCAAGACCTCCATGGAATGAATTTTTGAAGGATATGATTTCTTGATCTGTTTTGATTTTTTTTAAAAATATGGAAATTGAGGTTTTCACATGTAGATTTATTTATTATGAAGAATCAGGGTTTTGCTCATGTTTCTTGACACACTGTTTCCTAGTGCAATGCTTTTTTTTATTTGACCGGATCCTAATTAACTTTTTTTTTAATTATAGTATGAGTCGAATTCTACTTTAATTATTGTTAAGGAATATGTTTGATTTTGTAATAAGTTTTGAGTGCTTTTAGTGGGAAAAAAATGATTGGAGTATGAGGTTATGTGTGGACAATATAAAATTGAACAAAGTAACCATTAGGGATATGTACCTTTTGCCTTGGATAGAAGAACCTAATAGAATAGTATGGGGACATGAATTTGAATGTCTTTTAAGGCTTTAAGCTTGAACTTGAATAGGTTGAAAATTTGTAGTGACCTTAAAAAATAGATTAAATGGGTATAGTTGTTAGACCCAGAATTGCAATCTCTTATGGATCAAGAGATTTATGTGTTATCTGATAATGGTATAGTGTTGTTTAAGAATAACATCATTGTTCCTAAGGAGGAGAGCCTTAGAAAAAAGAAAAATGTTAGAAGAGACACGTAAAGGAACGTTGACCATACATCTATGAATAACAAAAATGTATCAAGTTTAAAGATGAACCGGCGGAGGAGAATAAAATGGATGTTTTGTGTATATGCTCAAATTTTATTGTTGTAATTTTGTTATATAATTTTTTTTAGAATCATTTTCCTTGAAATTTCATATTCCTTCTAAAGTGACCAAATATTAATCGCGATGAATATACCACTAGAATTTGTTTTCCATATAGATCAATGCATGTCAAATCCTAACAAATTTATATTTCTTATCAAAAAGTGAAAAATGATATTTCTTATTCGAAGATCAAGATGGAACTAATTTCTTATTACTATTGTGGTGTTTATTTTTACAGTTATTTTTGCACAATGTCTGCACGGTTTAATTGCAATATTAGTAAATCTTATTCTCCATTTTATTATCATAATTATTTTAAGTAAGATATTTTTATCAACAGAAGTGAAACGATTTCTTTTTCTTGCAAAATTATCATCTTGGGCTATATAAGAATTAGTATGTGGATGCGTTATGCTTCTCCTTGCTTTTTCTTTTCTTTTTTTTATTTATTAAAATTCTCTTTCCGTGAACAATATAAGAAATTTGGTGTAGAGTCTTAAGAGACTATTATATTTACGTATGGATAGTATAAAACATTACTTTCTTTCTTTTGTGGATTGTATGTTATGAATTTAATTTGTGATAATGCTTATAACGATGAAATGCAAGTGAAGGTATTCTAATTGTAGGTGGATGGACAAAAACAAATTCTTAAGTACATGATTTTATTATTTAAATGTTATTATTGACTTCATTCCATTTTTTGTTTTTGGTTAATAGAGGTTATTTTTTGTGGGATTTACAATCCAAATTCATTTTGGGAGATTTAACCGGAATAGGTTAGGTCTTTTTAATTATAGATTCAGATGATTTACTAGTTGTATGAGTTTGATTTTACCCACCATGTTTTGTTTCTTTTGATTCTTTTAAATAAATTTTTGGTGTGCTGCAAGTGATTTGCAAGGAATTGTGGTATCGACCTAGTGAGATTGTCTCATCTACAGTGATATTTTTGCATGTCAATTTTTTTTAAAAATGAAATATAAAATATATTTTTATAGTTAAGGTGTCATGAATTGTATACTTATTATCTGGGGAAATAGTTAATGACTATATATATATATATATTGATGATGTGATTAGGAAAGGTAGATTCCCTTTCTGTTGGCGTGAAGTAGGTGAGAAGATATTGTTAGGACCAGGTTTAATCCAAGAGACCACAGCTAGGATGTATTCTTGAGAGTCACTTCTAAGATTGGGGCATGGAAGTCGATAAAAGTCCGCAAGTTAAATCCTCATTTCATGGGACCTTTCCAAATTCTTAAAAGAGTCGGGCCTGTTGCTTACCAATTGGCTCTTCCGTCACAGTTGGCAGACCTCCATGATGTTTTCCATGTATCGCAACTCAAAATATGTGTCAGATGATTCTCATGTGATAGCTCCTGAGTCTGTACAATTGATAGATAATCTGATGCATAAGCCCAAACCTAGTTAAAATATGGACAAGAGCACTAAGACTATGAGGAAAAAGAATATTATGAGGAAAAAGACGATTCCTTTGGTGAAAGTGTTATGCAGAGGATTGACACCTGAGGAGACTACTTGGTAGATGGAGGAGGACATTGTACGCCAATACCCAGATCTTGTTGTTTAATGTAAGGTAACCTTTATGTTGGGTTTATGACATATGTTAAAATAGGTACGTGAGTATGAGATGAATTTCGAGGACGAAATTCTCTAAGGAAGGGAGAAATGTAACATCCTAAAAATTTCAAAATGGTATTTTTAATAAAAAGAATAAGCTTGTATGGGTTTTAGTGTAAAAGACTTGTTAATATAAGAATTTATTTAAATTAGTTAACAATTAAAAAAAATATAAAACTGAATAAATAAAATAAAATAAAATAATATAACTAGTGTAGGGGCTCTTTGCGTTTAAGCCCAAGTACAGGTTTATTGGCTTTTTCCAAAAGCAAGTCATATTTAAAATAAAATTAAAAACAAAAAACTGAAACATACATCCTAATTTGAAAGGATAGTCACGTCAGGGTACCATTGTAGAACTCCACTGCGCGCCGCACGGGAATGTAGTGATAGAGAGCATTCCGAGAGGTATTCTCTTCTTTGGCAGTGCAACTGTAGCAAGCAGTGAAGGGAATAAATTTTTTTAGAGAGGCATTATTTGTCATACATAATTTTTAGAGCATTTTAGAGGTCTTCAAGAGGTGAGTAACAATACCTTTTAGGAACCATTTTCATGGTATATGTGTTTGTTTTTGTGGGCAAGGGTTTATCCTATGATTTTGGGAACCTTCGATTAAATTGAAGCATATTGTTATTATTAACCTATTTTCGAAAATTGGGGTTTTTCAATTAAGACAAAAATTGATTAAATTGACTATTTGATATGAAACACATGCTTGGTATTTGTATTGGTTGATTGATGTACTTGTTGATGTATATTATTCATTCTGTTTATGAATGCTATATTGTACTCGTAAATTTACATGATAATATGATATTTGTTCAATTGATATTTATGAGTTGATTATATGATGATATGGAATTGTAGTGGTTATATGCTTTGAAAAGTTTGTCAATTATGATTGATAGTTTTATGCTTCAGAATATGGATGAATGAGTATATGCATGATGTGTGGAATTTGTTGATATGCTGCCTAATATATGGGCATTGGCTTGTAACATCGCCATTTAATGGGATGTCAAAATTAAGATATGTGGCAAAGAATCTATTTTATGAACGAGGCTCTCGGGTCACCGTTAATGGGAGGCAAGGAACCAATTTAATTATGAGGTTCTCAGGTCACCATAGGGGCAAGGAGTCAATTCTAAAATGGGGTTCTCGAGTCACCATGGGGGCAAGGAATCAATTCTAGAACGAGGTTCTCGGGTCACCATAAAGAGGGTGGCAAGGAATCAATTCTAGATCGAGGTTCCCGAGTCACCACAGACAAGGGGCAAGGAACCAATTTAATGAGGTTCTCGAGTCACCGAATTGGGCAAGAAACCAACACAGAGTGGGGTTTCCGAGCCACTTGAGGATTGTGTTATTGTGTGATGTGTGATTACTTTGTTTAATTAATATATGATCATTGATTATGTTGTCATTATATGATTTATGTAATTAAATGTATTTTTTTAGAGAACATTATTTTGGAAAATTAGCGATTACCATGGACAGTTTTTTCGGTTACCGCGCCGGCTGAGAACATCACTATTTTCAAAATATTTTATAACTGTATTGTTGTTCACTGAGATTTTATATCTCATTAAAAAGTGTTGTTTTCAGAGTCCGAGAACATCATTGTTGCGAACATCGAGGCTTGAAGAACTATTTTCTTATTTTTTTAGCTTAGCTGGTTAGTATTGTAGCATGGCTTACGAGTGTCATGCAGACATCGTTTATTATTTTTAGTTTTTCTTCTCGATTTGTAGTTAGATGTCCGGTTTTGAGGTTTTTTTATTTGGTTTTATTCAGACGTATGGATTTAATATTATATTTATTACTTTGATACATTATTACTATTTTATTTAATATGAGATATTTTCCAGACTTATATAATTGAGAAAATTTTTATTAGCATATTTTAATTAAATGTTTTTAAGGATTTTTTTTCAATTTATTTTGGGTTACTAATGTATCGACGGGCGTTACACAGTGAAATGTGTTTTCATTGGTTATCCAGAGGGTGTGAAAGGGCTAAAGCTGTGGAGGTTGGAACCTGGGGAATCAAGGTGTTTCATTAGCATGAATGTCACATTTGATGAGAATAGAATGACTATGATGTGCAGAAACCTAGAAGAAAGCAACACAGATATGGCAAAGGAGAATACTCAGTTTGAGGTGGAGTCTCCTACATGTGCTACTAGAGATGAGAGTCCTCAACTAGCAGAGGTTGTAAATCAACAACCACCGACGGAATCTGACTATCAGTTGACCAGAGATAGGACTAGGAGAAATATTGTACCTCCTATGAGATTCGGGTATGCGGACCTTATATGTTATGCTCTTAATGTAGCTGAGGAGATTCAAGACTCAGAACCAACAAACTTCAAAGAGGCTATGGAAAGCAAGGAAGGTCAACTTTGGTTGGAAGCAATCAATAAGGAAATGTAATCTTTGAACAAGAATCAAACCTGGACACCTGTGGATCTACCCAAGAATAAGAGGGTAGTGGGATGCAAGTGGATCTTCAAGAAAAAGGAATTTATTCCGGGAGTTGAGAAGACAAGGTACCTGGCAAGGCTTGTGGCGAAGGGTTTTACACAAGTGGAGGGGATTGACTACAATGAGATCTTCTCACCTGTGGTAAAACATTGTTCTATAAGAATTTTGATGTCAATTATCAATCAATATGATCTTGAGTTGGAAAAATTGGATGTCAAGACAACTTTTCTACATGGGAATCTAGAGGAGACTATTTACACGCAACAACCGGAAGGGTTCGCGGAGGATGAGTCAAAGGTATGTCTCTTAAGAAAATCACTCCATGGCTTAAAACAAAGTCCTGGACAGTGGTATAAAAATTTGATGATTTTTTTATTGAGATATGAATTTCAAAGAGTAGTTATGACAACCGTGTTTACATATTGAGAAGATGAGAAAATTGTGTTCTTTTCTTGCTTCTATATGTGGATGATATTCTTATAGCTAGCTCTAGCAATGATGAGATTGACATGCTCAAAGAGAGGTTGAAATCCGAATTTGAGATGAAGGATCTTGACATTTCAAAGAGGATACTTGGGATGGATATTGCAAGAAACTGGAAAAGGGGGGAATTACTGTTATCTCAACATGATTACTTGAGGAAGGTTGTGGAACGATTTAGGATGCATCAATCTAAACCGGTTAGCACACCTTTGGGTCATCACACAAAGTTTTCAATTACCCAAGCTCCTAGCACCGAAAAAGAAAGGGGCAAGATGAATTCTATTCCATATGCTAGTGGAGTAGGAAGTGTCATGTATGGTATGGTTTGTAGCAGACCAGATTTGGCACATGCGGTTAGCATTGTTAGTCGGTTCATGACAAATCCGGATCAAGCTCATTGGGAGGCTTTGAAGTGGGTATCGAGGTATTTGAATGGTTCACAGAAATCTGGTTTGAGGTACAAGAAGACAGCTCAAGGGGATGATGCTCTTGTTGGGTATGTTGATTCAGACTATGCAGGGGATGTGGACACTAGGAAGTCATTATCCGGGTATGTGGTTACTCTGTTTGGGACAGCTATTAGTTGGAAATCAACATTGTAACCTGTGGTAGCATTACCAACCACACAAGCCGAGTACATTGCGCTTGCAGAAGGAGTAAAGGAAGTCATTTGGCTAAAATGAATGATTGATGAATTGGGGGTTACACAAGATTGTGTCACGGTTCATTGTGATAGCCAAAGTTCTATACATTTGGCAAATCATCAAGTTTACCATGAGAGGACCATGCATATAGATATCAGACTTCACTTCATTAGAGATGTGGCAGAATCTAAAGAGGTAAAGATTGAGAAAATAGCTACGGAAGACAATCCAGCGGATATGTTGCCAGCCATTGCCTTGATCAAAGTTCAAGACTTGCTTGGACTTGGTCAACTTCTATGAAGCGTAAATCTCATAAGTGGGGGAGCAGCACTCACAGCACACTGGTGATTGGTTTTGGTCTCAAAGGTCTCTTATTTGGAGTCAAGGTGGAGAAATGTTGAAAGATGCCTCAAAATCAGCAAAGTGGAGTTTTGATAATCGATTATGGTGTCTGCATAATCGATTATGGGACTGGCAGAAGACTTGTAATCGATTAGCATAATCGATTACGTACGTTTACAGAAATATGAAACTCGGGCAGAGAAGGCATAATCGATTATGAGGTTTTCCAGAAATAACAGAGAATGCGTAATCGATTAGCATAATCGATTATGGGATTTCCGGAATCAGGCAGAGGAGGTGTAATCGATTAGCATAATCGATTACGGGAAATTCCAGAAACGCGAAAGTGCAATCAGTGAAGGCATAATCGATTATAGCATTAACATAATCAATTATAGTGCGACTACAAAAGCTGTTATGATCAGTTTCTGCAATAGAATGCAAATGTACTAGTTGAGTGATTTTGTGAAAGATTCTAGGATTCTTGGAGCTGTGATTTTGTCCAGATACATTAAGTGTATTCATTGTAATTGATTCGTAGAGATTGAGAGAAAATCAAGTGAGAATATATTGATCTTGGGTTTGTGTGAAAATAGAGAGATAAGCTTGGGGTTTGTTCATGTTCTTGTGAACAGGGGAGTGACAAATTCAAGGACTTCTCTATTGTAACTGTGATCATTGATTCTTAGTGGTGCTGCTCTCTCCCGTGGATGTAGATCACATTCATCGAACCACGTAAATCGTGTGTATGTTTTCTTCTATCCCTTTCTTGTTTAATTTTCTGAATTTTACTTTGCCTATCAAGTGTTTTTAGTATTTTCTGTGTGATTGTTTTTTTTTTTTTTTTGTGTTTGTATTATGTTTAGGAATTTTGTGATCTTCATCTGATTCATTAGGACCAACAAAAGTTGAATAGAACTTGGACAGCATTGTTTGGTGGACACTTGCAGCTACCTTTTAATAACTTGGAAGAGAGTACCCAACTTTGCAATGCAAACTATTTTGAGCAAAACCCCGCACATGTATGTATGCAAGTTATCCATACTATTAAAGGAACTAAAGAAGAACACCCATTTAGATTCCATTCCAATATTGCTTTCATTTTTAGAATATATATATATATATATATATATATATATATATATATATGTATGTATTATTTAATAGATTTAATTTGTATAATCATTAATCAAGATTTTTTATACCATAAACCAATTATAAATTGTCACATTATTAAATCAGTTTGACACATATCCTAATTATTGTAAACATCACATATAGTTATAGCTGTCAAAATTGACCTGACCCGATGGGGTGACCCGTTTGGCACGACAAAAGCGATGGGCTGGGTTGGTAGAAAAGTAGCCCATACAAAATTTGATCTGACCCGATCCGATGTAAAAATGTATTGACCCACTATAGACTAACCCATTGCGAGCCACGTCAAGCCGCGACTCAAAGAATTATTTGACAGATAAAAAAAGTTATCAAAAAGTCAAAAAATTCCTTTAAAAAAAATTCAAAAACATATATTTATAAAATGCAAAAAATAATAAAGGATTTGAAAAGGCTTCTAGTTTTTGGCCTTCATGAATGATCAGAGAGAGAACGTAAATGTATGCTATTTTATGTTATTTATTAAACAAGTATTCGTTGGACTCCTCCAATTTGTGATTACTGATAACTGATTAGTGTTATGTCAAAGAAGAATTAATACTGCACCGGGTTAGCATAAATAAATCGACGTCCAAGTCTACTAGGATAGCATCTTTGTCATATATACCAAACAAGCTATGGATTCGCGCAACATATCCTATATCTTTGGTGTAATGGCCGAAAATATAAGGTCGAGGATTTGTCAATACGATCGAGCTTATTCTTGTAAATGGGTCTTGACCGACCCGAACTCCCATAAAGCCGAAGACCCATTAATGCACTTGACACCCGAGGATAACTACTCGGGCCTATTCCACAGCAGGCTACGGATGAAGATATCTCGGCCCCGAGCTATCCAGTCACAACTGACTGGGCCGAATATCTCGCTGGTCCAAATATCTCTCTGTATACCTCGGAGCCTTATCCTTATCATTGTCTGACTACAATAACAACCCGATCCTAACAAATAGGATCTCAATAACAGTCCTACTCAAACTGTTACACATAAACATCTCTATAAATAGGGGTCCAACCCCCTCACTTAGAACTACGTTTGCTTTGATTCCCATTTGGATACGTAGGAGCAGAATTCACATTCTGTCAAGCTAATTCCAAAATAACCCCACTAGACTTTATGACCGAGTATTTCATAGTATCTCCTATCTGAAATATTCGGACGGAACATTTGGCGCCGTCTGTGGGAATCGAAGCAAATTTTCCCATACCACAAACAATGGTGAGAACAAGGAGCGGAAATTGCAGGAGAGAAGAGCCAGAGAATGCCAACAACGGGGATAATGGAGAACGATCCATAGACCCAGCAATGATGGCCGACAATCCCGTTATCCAAGAACTTCTCGCGCAGATTGCCACACTGAGAAGGGAGAATGAGGAGATTCGGCGGCAGAACAGCCGTCGCGAACAAGGACAGAGCAGAGAAAGGTCCGCCTCTTCTCCTCCTGAGAGAGAGCGTCGGACAGCCGAGAATGAAGGATCCAGAAACATGCGCAGAGAAGGAGGCCCACAACTCCGGGATTCTCATCATATGGACCGAGCAGACGAGGAGGAATTTCCTAGGCAGGCCCCTGAACTTTCACTTCAGGCAAATAGGCCTAATGAAAGGACCGGCGTACGGAGGCCGAGACATCCCTTCACCGATGCCATCATGGAGGTCCCTCTTCCAGTCAACTACAAACCCATAAGCATTGACAGGTATGATGGCACCTCGGACCCGGCGCGTCATTTAGATGCTTTCACTACTCAGATGTACCTCTTCACCGACGATGATGCTGTCATGTGTAAAGTCTTTCCTACTACTCTGAAAGATGCTGCATTAAGCTGGTATACCCAGCTACCGCCATCATCAGTTGACTCCTTTGACACATTCATGACTAAGTTCAATGCTCAGTTTGCTACGAGCCGAGCTCATCAAAAAACCTCGGCCTCGTTGGTAAACTTTAAGCAAGAAAAGAACGAGTCTCTGCGTGATTTTATGGTCAGGTTCAGCAAAGAGACTATCCTCATCCGGAATCTCAGTGCCGATGTCGCACTGCATACTATTCTGACCGGGTTACTGCCTGCCCCTTTTGCCAGACACCTAGCTCGGAAGCCTCCATCCAGTATGGATGAGTTGAGGAGAAAAGCTGCCGGATTCATTAATATGGAGGAAATAGAAGAGTCTAAGAAAAGGGAAAGAACCGATGATTCCGATAGACGAGAAGGGAGAGAGAAGAGGAGGGCTGGAGGTGACAATCAGAAATTCAAAAACACATCTAAGCAAAGGGGGCCAAAGTATGAGTACTATACCCCCCTCAACACCAATCGAGCTCGGGTATTTGAGGAAGCTTACAACGCAGAACTTTTGCAGCTCCCCAACCGTGGCCACACGCCCCTGCAATCTTGATCGTGAAGCATTGTCGGTACCATCGTAACTACGGGCATACCACCGAGGAGTGCTGGGTCCTGTGTGACAAGATTGAAGAGTTAGTGCAAGCTGGTCATCTGAATAATTTCGTTCGGAGAAATCACAACAATGGTGAAGGGCGTGGCAGAGATAGAAGACGAGGAGGTGGCCAAAGCCCTGGAAGGGGCGGCGGTCGGCAAAATAATGAAAGAGAAGAAAATAGGGAAGATCAGAATGAAAGGAGGGAGGAGGATAATACTGTCCGAGGTGTAATAAACACTATTTCAGGTGGATTTGCGGGAGGAGGCACAACGAGTTCAGCTCGTAGAAAACACCTATGGGCTATTCGGGCTGTAAACTCGGTAGCTGGCAAACCCCCGAGGATTTCCCCATCGATTATTTTCTCCGATGAAGACTTCTTGGGTGTGGATACTAATCAGGATGACCCAATGGTAATCACAGTGCAATTGGCCAACTTCTCGGTCAAGAAAACTCTCGTCGACCAGGGAAGCTCGGCTGATATCCTATATTATTCAACATCCCAGAAGCTCGGGATCCCAGAAAATCTATTCAGCCATACGACAGTAAGCTCGTCGGCTTTGCTGGGGAACAGGTGGATGCCCGAGGATACATTGACCTCCTAACTACTTTTAGAGATGGCAAAGCGTCCAAAACTATTCTGGTCAGGTACGTGTTGGTTAATGCAGTAACATCGTACAATGTCTTAATCGGAAGACCATCTTTGAATGAGCTGGGAGCCGTGGTCTCTACTCCCTACCTCACAATGAAATTCCCTTCCAACTCGGGAGACATAGTTGCTATCCGGGCGGATCAGAAAATGGCCAGACAGTGCTATGCTGATAGTTTGCGTGTAAGCAAGCTGAAACCTACATCTGCAGAAACACTAGACAGGGGAAAAGACAAGTCTGTAAATCAGCCGAACTAGACCCGAGAATTGACATGCAAGAACAACGGCCACAACCCATTGAGGAGTTGGAGAAGTTCCAGCTTGGATCACAGCCCGATCAGTGCACTAAGCTACAGTTGATGTATATAATCAGGTGATGTACTCTTTTTCCTACCTCGGTATTTTATCCCAAAAAAAGGGTTTTGACCGAGAAGGTTTTAACGAGGCACACCGCAAACTTTTTTATCCAATAACATAATTTATTATGGACATTGTTCTATTTTATTATTTTGCCGATGTGTTTATTCTGTGAACAATTAAATTGTTAAAGGCCAAGTTTGAGCCTAAAGGTCGAGTTCAAGCCAATTAAATTGTTAAAGGCCAAGTTTGAGCCTAAAGGCCGAGTACGAGCCACTAAATTATTAAAGGTCGAGTACGAGCCATTAAATTGTTAAGGCCAAGTTTGAGCCTAAAGGCCGAGTTCGAGTCAATTAAATTGTTAAAGGCCAAGTTTGAGCCTAAAGGCCGAGTACGAGCCTCTAAATTATTAAAGGCCGAGTACGAGCCATTAAATTGTTAAGGCCAAGTTTGAGCCTAAAGGCCGAGTTCGAGCCAATTAAATTGTTAAAGGCCAAGTTTGAGCCTAAAGGCTGAGTACGAGCCACTAAATTATTAAAGACCGAGTACGAGCCATTAAATTGTTAAGGCCAAGTTTGAGCCTAAAGGCCGAGTTCGAGCCAATTAAATTGTTAAAGGCCAAGTTTGAGCCTAAAGGCCGAGTACGAGCCACTAAATTATTAAAGGCCGAGTACGAGCCATTAAATTGTTAAGGCCAAGTTTGAGCCTAAAGGTCGAGTTCGGGCCAATTAAATTGTTAAAGGCCAAGTTTGAGCCTAAAGGCCGAGTACGAGCCATTAAATTGTGAAGGCCAAGTTTGAGCCTAAAGGCCGAGTACGAGCCATTTAAATTATTAAGGCCGAGTTCGAGCCATTGAAGTTATTAAAGGCCAAGTTTGAGCCTAAAGGCCGAGTACGAGCCATTAAATTATTAAGGCCGAGTTCGAGCCATTGAAGTTATTAAAGGCCAAGTTTGAGCCTAAAGGCCGAGTACGAGCTATTAAATTATTAAGGCCGAGTTCGAGCCATTGAAGTTATTAAAGGCCAAGTTTGAGCCTAAAGGCCGAGTTCGAGCCTAAAGGCCGAGTACGAGCCATTAAATTATTAAGGCCGAGTTCGAGTCATTGAAGACCAAGTTTGAGCCTAAAGACGGAGTTCAAGCCTAAAGGCCGAGTACGAGCCATTAATTATTAAGGCCGAGTACGAGCCATTAAATTGTTAAGGCCAAGTTTGAGCCTAAAGGCCGAGTTCGAGCCATTGAAATTACGAAAAGCCGAGTTCGAGTTATTAAATTATTAAGGCCGAGTTCGAGCCTTGAAAATACTGGAAATACGAAGGTCCACGTGGCCGAAGTATAAGCTCGGTTTAATACTTGTCAGCTCTTTCGCTTGTTTAAGCTCAGAGCTCGGGGGGCTTGTGTACTGGCCGAAAATATAAGGCCGAGGATTTGTCAATACGACCGAGCTTATTCTTGTAAATGGGCCTTGACCGACCCGAACTCCCATAAAGCCGAAGACCTATTAATGCACTTGACACCCGAGGATAACTACTCGGGCCTATTCCACAGCAGGCCACGGATGAAGATATCTCGGTCCCGAGCTATCCAGTCACAACTGACTGGGCCGAATATCTCACTGGTCCAAATATCTCTCCGTATACCTCGAAGCCTTATCCTTATCATTGTCTGACTACAATAACAACCCGATCCTAACAAATAGGATCTCAATAACAGTCCTACTCAAACTGTTACACATAAACATCTCTATAAATAGGGGTCCAACCCCCTCACTTAGAACTACGTTTGCTTTGATTCCCATTTGGATACGTAGGAGCAGAATTCACATTCTGTCAAGTTAATTCCAAAACAACCCCACTAGACTTTCTCCGGCCGAGTATTTCATAATATCTCCTATCTGAGATATTCGGACGGAACATTTGGTGTTATGATTAAATTTAAATATATGTTTTTTTACGATAATGAAAATTTATTATAATCAATTAATATGATATATATCCTCAATTTCTCATCCTCGTGGGTTTATTATAACCAAGTGGATTTTTGATAAATGACATGCTAAATGTTAATTCATAATCATATGAATGGTAATAAAATTTTTTAGTTAAAAAAATTCTTTTTTTAAAACAATAGCAATAATTTTAAAAAAACGCTATCGGCCCATGGGCCAGTCCGTTTGACCTGCAGCCCGTATAGGGCTGGGCTGTGTTAGCAAATTAGCATCCCAACTTGATTTTGGCCCAACCCGATCCAGACCGAAAATGTCTTGATCTGAATGGACCAGCCCATTTTGACAACTCTATACATAGTATAGTTTTTGATTGATTGACAAGGGAATATAAAACTTTATACTCTCACTGGATATCAATGAAACTCATTTAATTGTTTCATTCTAGTATACTACTCTCTCTGAACTCAATTATAAGTAAAAATAACTAATTTCATACTTATTAATAATATTAGTTAACTTAATTTAATTGTCTTGATTTATGTAAAAAAATGAATTATAATTATTAAACTACCTTTTAATTATCTCGAGAATGTACAATGTTCTTGAAAAGGTAAAGGGAGAATTGGTTTGATTGGTTAATTTTCTTGAATTTTGAAATGCTTACATTAAATAGAATTGAGTTAGTTGGATTTTACTTATATTTGAATCCAAAAAATACATGTATTTTTTTGCTTATAATTGAATACGGAGGAAGTAGCAACTATCGTCGGTCATTATATCAGGATATATTCCACGTTATATCTTATGTATATCAGGATTAAGTCACAAACGATTCTTTTCATTATTTTATAACTTTACTGATTGTGGCATATGAATGCATTAACACTTTTATGAATTTTTAAGAAAAATAAAAGCAAAAAGGTAAAATAGCCCGTGAATGCTAATATTTTAATTAGTATTACTTTAAAGAAAGATGTTACTCAAAGCATTATTAGGGGTGACTTATTATAGAAAAGTTTTGATTATGTATGCATTTAAGGGCTTCTAGGCTGCTTATTAAAAAAAAAAAAAAAGGGCTTCTAGGCCTGACGTGCATTTTAAGAGCTAGCAAAGATACAGACAAGTGATACATGAATTGAAAGGGGAAAATTAGTTATCCAAAAGGAAAGCCGATCATACAAGTGGTAAGAGACTTGTATAAAGTATTCAGGGGTCGAATCTTGACTTTTGTGTATGGAGAAAACCTAGTTAGGAGAGGAGAACCCATCTTGTGTGCCCAATAAGTTCCCCGACGAAGATTAGTCACTACTATCAGTGGTGAATACTTCGTACCTATATCATCGTTACAAAAAAAGAGTGTTCTTAGTCTATCTTTATCCAAACAATCCTTATCCTATTGAAGTTTGTTAGACAAATTTTTTTCAGCAATCATGAATCATGAATCTTGTTATTGATAACGTTAAAATTGTGTTTAATGGATTCTAGACATTTCTGATAATGTTACTTGATACTTTTTTATTCTCATGATTGGTTTAAGAATATCTTTTTTGAGAGTATTAATATTATTTTCAAAAATGCATTATAAATTAATTAAATGAAAATGAAAATAAAAATAAAAATAATATAAAATGTTAAAATTAGAATAATTTAAGAAAAATAGTGCAAAACAGTATCTATTCATACCTTAATTATATATGAGGTTTTATTCTCCCAAACAAAAAACATTTTAACATAATATGAACATTGTCCATTAAAATTGGGATTCTCACTCCTTCTCATTGGGATGTTTTTGGAAAGAAACATAATGTTTTTTTTTTTATTTAAAAAAATACATATTAAAAATGAAAATTTAGGATTCTGAGTTTAGAATTCCTAATAAAACCAAAAAGAATAATATCTCTGTTTTTTTTTTTTTGAGAAAGAATAATATCTCTGTTAAACACCCCTTAACGTTGGCGAATGAGGTATAAATGAAAAGGGGAATAATTAATACTAGCCAACATCTTCTTCAGAGGCCAAGAGAACATATTTTTTTTCCACATTTGCATGAAATGCTGATAATTACTATTTGTGATTTTTACATCTATTTGACGTTTAACCAATGAGAGTGAAGGCTCTTGAGTCCTACTCGGTAACTCAAGGAGGTTTGAATTCAAAACCTGCAACTTACTCAAACCTTTCATTATTATTTTACACACTTGCTAAGCAACTACATAGTAACATATATCCTAGCTGGCCATCCTTATTTAAAATTTCCTTTTATTAAATGCTTACTAAAGAGTGAATGTCCAGTGTTATTTATCATACTTTACCATCAGAAAAGTAGCATTTAAAGATCCTGTCGTATTCAACTTATAACTAGCAAGTTTTGCAAATTGTAATGTCAATTCTATTGGTGTTGCCCAATGTCTGTCTTGGGTTGGGTTTTCAGATATGTAGTTATCCATTCGGACTAGTAAAATTAATTAATTTTATATTTTTTAAAGAAATTTGTTAATTTAGTTTAATTGTGTTGATTTATGTAAAAAAATGAGTTATAATTACTAAATTACCATTTAATTATATCGGGAGTGTGCAATACTCTAGGAAAAGTAAAAGTAGAATTACTTGGATTGGTTGATTGTCTTGATTTTTGGAACATAAACATTAAATAAAGTTGAATTAATTTGAATTTTGCTTATATTTAAGTCCACCAAATATAGGTATTTTTTTTTCCGGAAGGAGTATATATATATATATATATGGAATCCCATTAGCTGGTTAATTTATGGAATACACTAGCCAGCACAAACCAGTTTCAACCAAAATTTTACCCAAGTTACCAACACGGGTTGGTTGGAGTGAAAAGCACTCTAATTACAGGCTTTTTATTAAACTGGGTTCCTTTTAGAAACTATTTATCAGTTTAGGGTTATTCTGAAACTATTTATCAATGGGGGGTCGTTTTGGACACGTGGCATATTTTATTTTTTTTCAATCTGACGGGTCAAAGGCGCTACTGCAGATGGCGCCTACCACTTAACAAAAAAAAAAGACAAAAGGGAGGCGCCACTGCAAATGGCGCATTCCCCTGCAGTGTACCACGTGGCACTGCAGGGGGCGCCCCCCGGCCCCAACAAAAAATTGAACGCCTGCGATTTTAAAAGAACAACGCTACAATTTTAAAGGAACACGCTACAAAAAAAATTATACTATAAGTATAGGGAGTAACGATGACATTAATGATAAAGTATCTATTTAAAACAACAAGAGGCAATAAAAAAAATCCCGTAATATAATGAGTAGCAAATAATATCACAGGAGGCATAAAAAAATAATAGCAATAACAATTTACACCAATAAATATTCATCAATTATTACAGTAGTAAAAAAAAATTTACCATATAAGAATTAAAAGAAAGTCACCTGCAATTTCAAAGGAACAATGCGACAAAAAAAATTATACTATAAATATAGGGAGTAACGATGACATTAATGATAAAATATCTATTTAAAACAACAAGAGAAAATAAAAAAATCTCGGAATAATGAGTAGCAAATAATATCACAGTAGGCATAAAAAAATAATAACAATAACAATTTACATCGATAAATATTCATCAATTATTACAGTAGTAAAAAAAAATTTACCTTATAAGAATTAAAAGAAAGTCACCTGCAATTTTAAAGGAACAATGCGACAAAAAAATTTATACTATAAATATAGGGAGTAACGATGACATTAATGATAAAATATCTATTTAAAACAACAAGAGGCAATAAAAAAAATCCCGTAATAATGAGTAGCAAATAATATTACAGGAGGCATAAAAAAATAATAGTAATAACAATTTACACCAATAAATATTCATCAATTATTACAGTAGTAAAAAAAAATTTACCTTATAAGAATTAAAAGAAAGTCACCTGCAATATTAAAGGAACAATGCGACAAAAAAAATTATACTATAAATATAGGGAGTAACGATGACATTAATGATAAACTATCTATTTAAAACAACAAGAGGCAATAAAAAAAATCCCGTAATAATGAGTAGCAAATAATATCACAGTAGGCATAAAAGAATAATAGCAATAACAATTTACACCAATAAATATTCATCAATTATTATAGTCGTAAAAAAAATTACCTTATAATAATTAAAAGAAAGTCACCTACAATTTTAAAGGAACAACGCAACAAAAAAAATTATACTATAAATATAAGGAGTAACGATGACATTAATGATAAAATATCTATTTAAAACAACAAGAAGCAATAAAAATTGGGTTCCCTACCAATTAAAAACTGAGAATATGCATAAATATTAATGAGCTGTGATTTTATTTTATTAAATGACAAATTATAATTGATGGGGGACAGAGAATGTGATAAAAAAAATGGGACAAAGAATCTTCGTCTCCTCCCAAGAGTGCTTGGATGAGGGATGCGGATCCTCTGTCACATAAACCCTTTGCCACTCTCTGTCACACCAATAAAGTGGTGCCACATCAATTAAAAATTCTCCTCATCTTAACGCCTCTCAAACCAAGCGCTTAACTATCCGATAGTTCTTTTAATGTTTGCAAATTATTTTTCCTTACTGCTGCAGCATTCAATTCGACCATTGAAAAGATAACCATCTGCACACTTTTGTCTCGTCACGCAAGACCCTGCACGGCTGCACTTGATCAAAAGGTAATTATTTTCTAAAATATTAAAGATGGGATTGCTTCTTGTTGTTTTAATTAGATATTTTATCATTAATGTCATCATTACTCCCTATATTTATAGTATAATATTTTTTGTCACATTGTTCCTATTGCAGGTGACTTTCTTTTAATTCTTATAAGGTAAATTTTTTTTTTTGCTACTGTAATAATTGATGAATATTTATTGGTGTAAATTGTTATTGCTATTATTTTTTTATGCCTCCTGTGATATTATTTGCTACTCATTATTACGGGATTTTTTTATTGCCTCTTGTTGTTTTAAATAGATACTTTATCATTAATGTCATTGTTACTCCCTATACTTATAGTATAATTTTCTGTAGCGTTGTTACTTTAAAATTGTAGCGTTGTTCCTTTAAAATTGCAGGCGTCCAATTTTTGGTTGGGGCTGGGGGCGCCCCCTGCAGTGCCACGTGGTACACTACAGGAGGCGTCACTGTAGGGGAAGGTGCCATTTGCAGTGGCGTCTCCCTTTTGTCTTTTTTTTTTGTTAAGTGGTAGGCGCCATCTGCAGTGGCGCCTTTGACCCGTCAGATTGAAAAAAAATAAAATATATCATGTGTCCAAAACGACCCCCCATTGGTAAATAGCTTCAGAATAACCCTAAACTGGTAAATAGTTTCTAAAAGAAATCCAGTTTGGTCAAAAAACCCTAATTACAAGCCGGAGAATATGAGTTTGAATTTCTAGGAGACGCTCTGGTGGGAAGGTCGCATATTAATTCTAGTGCGTTTACCTGATCAAATCAGAGATTAGTCCCATAATCGATATAAAGGATCGAAGTTGTGGGAATATCCGATGGATCTGAATCAAGAACCCAAAGGAGGTTCATGGTCAAGGTTAAAGATATCCGAGTCACCGTTGTTTTGGAATGTACCAACTGTGTTCAAAATAGTGTTAATAAGGAATCCACTGATATTTCCATATATATTACTCAAAAGAATTATGCTTTTTGACTCAAATGGGTTCCTTTTAGAAACTATTTACCAGTTTAGGGTTATTCTAAAACTATTTATCAATGGAAGGTCATTTTGGATATGTGAAATATTTTATTTTTTTTCACTCTGACGGGTCAAAGGCGCCAATCCTACCATTATTATAAAAAAAAGACAATTAATAGCAATAACAAGAAGCATAAAAAAATAATAGCAATAACAATTTACACCAATAAATATTCATCAATTATTATAGTAGTAAAACAAAATTTTACCTTATAAGAATTAAAATAAAGTTAACAGCAATTTTAAAGGAACACTGTTAAAAAAATTATATTATAAGTATGGGGAGTAACGATGACATTAATGATAAAGTATCTATTTAAAACAACAAGTGACAATAAAAAAATCCCCTAATAACAAGTAGCAAATAATATCACAAGAGGCATAAAAAAATAATAGCAATAACAATTTACACCAATAAATATTCATCAATTATTACAGTAGTAAAAAAAATTTTACCTTGTAAGAATTAAAAGAAAGTTACCTGCAATTTAAAAAGAACACTGCTACAAAAAAATTATACTATAAGTATAGGGAGTAATGATGACATTAATGATAAAGTGTCTATTTAAAACAAGAGGCAATAAAAAAATCCCCTAATAACAAGTAGTAAATAATATCACAAGATGCATAAAAAAATAATAGCAATTACAATTTACACTAATAAATATTCATCAATTATTACAGTAGTAAAATAAAATTTTACCTTGTAAGAATTAAAATAAAGTTACCAGCAATTTTAAAGGAACATTGCTACAGAAAAAATTATACTATAAGTATAGGGATTAACGATGACATTAATGATAAAGTATCTATTTAAAATTATAGCAGTGTTCCTTTAAAATTGCAGGTAACTTTCTTTTAATTTTTATAAGGTAAATATTTTTTACTACTGTAATAATTAATGAATATTTCTTGATGTAAATTGTTATTGCTATTATTTTTTATACCTCTTGTTATTACTATTAATTATCTTTTTTGTTAAATAATGGTAGGCACTAGTCTCACTGACGCCTTTAAAGACGTCACCCATCAAAATAAAAAAAATAAAATATATCACGTATCTAAAAAAATCTTATTAATAAATAATTTTAAAATAACTCTAAACTGATAAATAGTTTTTAAAAGAAACTATTTTAGTAAAAAAAAAAAAACCAAAGAATCGATACAATACGGTAGTGGATTGGAATTGAGAAAAAAATGAAGAGAGAAAAAAGGGATAGAGTGATGAGACGTGAGAATGAGATGTGTAAGGGAGTGAACTGCTGATTCAGAGAGGGCTCTCTCTCTCTCTGAAGTCCTGATGAGGTGTCCCAACTCCCAACAACTAACAACACGCCCACCATAGTTGCTGCCAAACAAAACCCACAGTTCAGTACGCTCACTGACTCTATGTAGAATACTTAATTACGTTTGGAGTTAAAAAAAAAAAAAACTTACTTTGTATGACTTAACATACATTACTTTAATTACAATATTAAAAACATTAAAAGTCAGAAGATAGTAATAATATACATAATTAAGATAATGACATAATGTATATTAAGAATTATTTAAATTCTTAACATCTTGTTAATCAGTACCCTAGAGATATTGATTAAAGAAATCAAGAATAACAACTTTGTATTGAAAATGACAATTTTTAAATTTTCTAAGTTTTGTAATACACAACTTTCAAAACAAAGTTTTTATCTTTAATATCTTAATCAATACCCTCGTAACACTAGTTAGCATTTATTGATTCTTTAATAATAATATCTAAAATTTATCCAATCTCTTACACGGTTAGACCCTCTTTCATTTATTTAATGAACCGCTTTTTATTGCTCTGTTTGTCGGATGTCCCACGCCTCCAAATCAAATCAAATTAAAAAAAAATAAACATTTTTTCTCTATAGGTTGGGTAATTAACGTTAGGGATGTTTATCAATCGATCCAAACCGCTAAAACCGAACCGAAAAGCCGAAAACCAAACAAATCGAACACCAAAAAAATCGAAAACCGAAAAAACTAATTTTTTCATTGGATTTGATCGAATTTTGGATCCCCTAATGACATCCAGTCCAATCCGATTTTCTAGACATATACTATTATTTTTGAAATTATAATATTACTCATACTTAAACATTGTTTTGTATACTTTTATGACCATAATTCTCGTTAATATTTTTGTTGGAATGACATATATGAGATTATTTAGAATAAATGTTAATGTCTTGAAGTTGTATTTTGCTAAAAATTTTATGCATAACATACATATACTTGATTAAGTAAACATGAAAAATAGAAAATCAATTAAGTAATTTGAGAAATAATTAGCTATAATTTATTTGTAGCTAGTTCAAGGAAAAAATGGAATAAGTGAGAGTAGATATAGAGAATTAACATAAAAGAACGTGTTAAAAAATATCAATAATTATTTTTTCTCAAACTCCCAATATTTTCTCAAGAATTCTCTAAAATTTTCCTCACTCTTCATCAAATGAAATAACGGTTAATAAGAAACAAATAGTTGCTGGCTTTCATAAATGTTCTACTGTTCTAGTATAGATAGATGTTAAAATAGGTATCAGGTACCCTAAACTTGCTCCCTTAAATGAAAATTATATTTTGTCCACTATTAAATAAGTGGAAATGATACTTGATATAAGAAAAAAATAAAGGATGATAAAAACCGAATTATACAATCCAATCCAAACCGTATTTGATTGGATCAGATTTTCCTAAGGAAACAAATCGATCCAATCCAAACTACACATAATTTTCATCATTGGATCAGATAACTTTTTAACTCAAAACCGATCCGATCCAATCCACAAATACCCCTGATTAACATTCAAGTTCACGTCTTTTATACCTGTTACGAGTGGGTCATGGTGATAAATGGAGGACATGAACTTAAATCTCTAAAAAATAATCTTCATAAATAAATACATAACTTCAATGTCTTGGTAGTTAAATGAAGACTATTTTCATAAGCCATTAAATAAAGTAAACACGTGATAAACAAAAATTCATGTATGTTATTTATCATTGCCTTAGTATTTCAGGTACCTGATAAATTGTGTGGTGGGTTGAGTTGTCAGATTGTATTTTAATTGAAATTATGAGGAAAGGAAAAAATGGTAGATTTTGTTTCTTGAAATGAATATGAAACCCTCCAGTACCCCCTTTTTGGTTATGTTGGTGGAGGGCCTCACCCACAAGTGAATGAAATTGTTAATAAAGAAGAAAAAGATAAAGCTAAGTGCAAAGCAAAGCAAAGCAAAGGAGGAGACAGAAGAGAGGTGGGTTCTGTACTGTCATGGCCTGTCCCCCCACCCAACACACTCTCTCTTTCTTTCAGTATCTCTCTCTAACACACACTTACACAATCAAATGTGATTTTGAATGTAATTAATTTTATAAAATTGATTTTGTTATAATTGAGTTTAAATTGAAATGATTTATGTTTAAATATTTTTATTTTGAAAGCAAGTTTGATACAAAGTATAGTATAAATTTTTCAATTCAATTCAAAAACTACTTTTTTTAGCTTCTAGTCAGAATCATTTCTGGATGTAAAATCAATTTTCCTTATAGGAACCAAACATCTCATTTTTTCTAAAATCATGTTTGACAAAGAGCATAATCAATTTTGGAGGTTTCCAATGTGAAATCAAACACACTAATATGAACAAGAGTAGTCCTAAAAAATATATCTCATTGTCCCCTACCAATCAGAGACTCCGAATGTGCTTAACGATTGATGAGTTATGATTTTATTTTATTAAATGATAAATTATCATTGATAAGAGACAGAGAATATGACAAAAAAGTGACAGTGAAATCTCTAACATTTATTTTGATACTAAAAATATTTTCCAAGTCTAAAAGGCACTACAATCACATTGGCTTTACTTGCCTTTTGTTTCTGTGCTTCCTATGCAATTAATTGTCTATGTCTGCTGCTTCTGCTCCCTCTTCCCAGTACCTGAAAATGGGAGAGGAATCATACTTTGAATTCCTTGTTATTATTTGATACCCTTTTTCTTTTTCTCTTCTCATATTTGGTGAGTCCTTCCCACCATGACTTTCTTCTTTGTTCTCTGTTGATCCGGTTCCACACCTCCCCATTTGTGGTGCCCCTCCAAATATGAATTCATTTTTCATGATTTGACCTCATTTCCATTTTGTTACAGTTTCAGCTTTCCAAGTTTCCTTTTTTAAGTCCACTTGATTACACTCCTCCACTCTCCTTTATCTTCTTTTTTTTGTTTTTTTATATTCTGTTTTGGTTCCATTTGAGTCTCAACTCAAGAGAACCAACTAAACTGGGGTGTTCATGGAAATTGATCTGAACCATGCAGTGACTGAGGTTGAAAAGAATGCAACTTGCAATGAGGGCTGTGACAAAGTTGCTTGTGCTACTAGCTGTTTGTCCTCTCCAACATGTTCATCTTCTAGTTCCTCTTCAGCTCTTGTGTCTTCTTCTTATCTTGAACTTTGGCATGCTTGTGCTGGCCCCCTTACCTCTCTTCCAAAGAAAGGGAATGTGGTGGTGTATTTTCCACAAGGTCACCTGGAACAAGCTGCATCTTTCTCTCCCTTCTCAACAATGGAGATGCCCACCTATGATCTTCAACCACAGATCTTTTGTAGAGTTGTCAATGTCCAGCTACTTGTGAGTATTGAATTGAGTGAAGTAACTATGCTTTTAGATTGACTTGTATCTGCTTAATTAATATAAGTTTCACCCTTGTATTGTTTCTATTCTTTGTATTTGGCTTAATTGTCACTTTTATGTACCCTATCAACAGGCCAACAAGGAGAATGATGAGGTTTATACACAGGTTACTTTACTTCCTCAGGCAGAGGTTGGTTTTTTGTTGTTATGTTATTTCTGTTTTTAGCATCCTTGATGGGGATTGATTCTAATTTTTATACAAGTTACTTGACTTCTGTAGTTAATTTTGGTTCTTCTTCTTGGGAAGTAGACAAAGTTCTAAGTAAAGAATTGGATCCTTGTTACTTTGAGCCTTATTCATACTTCCATAGTGAGAATAATTTACATTTGTTTATTGAAGGAAGGGTACTAACTTGAAATGTTGTTATATGATGCAGCAATTTTTCCTTTTGCAGATATTAACTCTAAATCTTTGATTGTGTTCAGTTGGCAGGTATGTATTTGGAGGTCAAAGAGGTTGAGGAATTGGGAGCAGATGAGGAGGGGAATGGAACAACACCTACAAAATCAACCCCTCACATGTTCTGCAAAACGCTCACCGCCTCCGATACAAGCACTCATGGGGGGTTCTCGGTTCCTCGCAGAGCTGCTGAAGACTGTTTTCCTCCTTTGGTGTGACATCATGCTCTAGCTTGCACTGATCTTTTCTAAATTCTAACATACAAATTTATTCATAGGTATTAATTTATAGTCTCCCTGAAGGTGATGAATTCCTTTTTCTTTACTACAGGATTACAAGCAGCAGAGACCCTCTCAAGAGCTTGTTGCAAAAGACCTGCATGGTGTGGAGTGGAAATTTCGCCATATTTACAGAGGTAATGGAAATAGCAAAAGTAAAACAGTGTATGGATGGCTTCATATATTGACTATAAATGGTACAAAAAGCGGTGTGGTAATTTTTGTCAGGTCAGCCAAGGCGGCATCTGCTCACTACTGGCTGGAGCATTTTTGTTAGCCAAAAGAATCTTGTTTCTGGGGATGCAGTGCTCTTTTTAAGGTATATGCTGATCTTGAACATTTTAATTGGCATTAGTTTGTACTGTATATAATGTTCTTGAAATTAATGTCATGCTGCCATCTTTAGCAGAAAGCCAGAAAGTAATTATCAACTGCCAAATAAAATTATTTGGATGTAGTTAATGATGATGATAATATTGTATTCTTTTTTTTTAATGATATATATATATATATATATATATATATATATATATATTGTGTTATATTTTCTGCTGAGTATTAATATTAAGGAGCTTACTGTTGATTAATTTCTTTGTAGGGGTGAAAATGGAGAATTGAGGTTGGGGATCAGAAGAGCTGTTCGACCAAGAAATGGTCTTCCTGAATCAATTGTTGGTAACCAGAGTTATCCCAATTTCCTTTCTTCAGTGGCTAATGCTATATCTGCTAAAAGCATGTTTCGTGTTTTCTACAGTCCAAGGTATTAGATTTAATCTATCAGTTTTTTTTTTTTTTTTTTTTATATATATGAAGTTCACAATGCAAATGTTTAACCTTTGATCTTCATTTTGTTGTGGCAATTATAGATGAAATGAAATAAAACATTGGTTTCTTATTATTTCTGTCGATTTGATGTACGTCATGATGACAGTAAAGTGCTAATGTGGCTTAGATGAATAGATGAAAAAAGTCGGGAACATCGAAAATCCATTTTGTTTTTATAAACCCTGGTATCTTATCTGTCACTTTGTAGTCATCTCTCAGTTACAAACTTAGCTTAGATCTTTACAACTTACTAGTTTTGACCTTTCTGGACTGGAATGTGTCTATTTGACCTATAACTTCCAAGTTGCTTTGTTAGTTTGTCATATTCTTTTGTCTAATATATAGCAAGGAGCCTTTGCCTTTTAAGTGTTGGTATCAATGAACTTTCTCTTACTGTTCATTTGCTAATTGGATCCTTACATCTTGTGACATGTTTATCACATGTGAAGCTTTTATGTTCATATAAATAGTTATCTATTTCTTGCTTGTTGAGGATCTCAGCCTACTCATGATTGGCATATGAATCTAGCAATAAATTAGTAACATATTTGAATTTGCTATAATACAGAGCAAGTCATGCAGATTTTGTTGTGCCCTACCAAAAATATGTCAAAAGCATCAAGAATCCAGTGACCATCGGAACAAGATTCAAAATGAAATTTGAAATGGATGAATCTCCAGAAAGAAGGTCAGCTACAGCATAATTATAAATTTTTACCCATAAATCTTCCATGAAAAAAGAAATCTGGTGAGGAATATGATGTCAACTTCCTATCTTGCAGGTGTAGTGGTGGTATAGTGACTGGAATGAGTGATTTGGATCCCTACAGGTGGCCTAAATCAAAATGGAGGTGTTTGATGGTACATTTTCAATTTTGCTTTATACACTATGCAGTATGTTTTGAGCATATTATACATTTAGAATTTGTTCTGGATTTTTTTCTTCATCAACTTTACCATTCAAGCATATGCTTTATCAACTAAATTTTATTAATGAAGCTTTTTCATGTCAAGTGTATTATTTATATCTTACTGTTCATAATTTTTTCTGTAGTTTGAGGTTCGGTGACATTATCAGAGAATAAGGATTTAATAACTTTGTGATTTCCAGTTATCTGATGGGGCTGCTTTCATTGGTTCACCTCATAAAACTGCCTAAACAATTTTGTAGTAAAAAGTGAAACCAAAACATAAAAACAACAAAAAGGCTTGTATTGACACTCTCAGCTGTTAGATCCACAGTAACTGAGTGGTTAAAGAATACAAGGTGGATACACAGTACATTTAATAACATCAAACTGAATTATTGTGCAGCATTTTTTTTTTTTTTGGAACCACCTTTAAATTATCCCCCTTTCCCTTATTTTCTATGTAACATCTGCTTGCACAATCTATTGTTTTCTTCACGCTTAATGTAATTGCCTCTTAGGCTAGATTTCAAAATTGTCTTACATATAATCATATCTAGAGAAGATCTTTAATTTAAGACATCAATGATAATCTCCCTACAAAGCTAGTGTTTTTAGCTGAGTACATTAATGAGCATGTGGTGATAGCTTGGTTAATATAAGCTTGCTGTGATATCCTACAGGTCAGAAGGGATGAGGATATTGAAACAAATCACCAAGATCGAGTGTCTCCATGGGAGATTGATCCTTCTGCTTCACTCCCTCCCTTGAACATTCAGTCTTCCCCAAGGATGAAGAAACTGCGGACAGGTCTGCAGGCTGCTTCACCCAGTCACCTCGTCACCGGTATGAGTCCTAATGCCGAGATAGCTAAAGTAGCATAAATCAGTAAACTCATTGCATACTAATTGTCCTCTTCTTTATTTCCTTTTTTGCTTATGGATGGGAGGGGTGGCTGCAGGAGGCAATGGGTTTATGGACTTTCAGGAGTCTGTAAGATCACCCAAGGTCTTGCAAGGTCAAGAAAAAACAGGTTTTTTGTCACTATATTATGGATGTGACACAGTAACTAAACAGCCAGATTTTGAGACAAGTTCTCCAAGTTATATTGCATCAACTGGAGTAAGAAAGGTTGCTGCTGCTGCTGAGCTTATGAGGGTTCACCCTTCTAGTTATGCAGGCTTCACAGAAACTAATAGGTTTCCAAAGGTTTTGCAAGGTCAAGAAATAGGTCCATTGAGATCCCTTACAGGAAAGGTTGATTTGAACCTTGGTGCTTGGGGCAAACCAAATGTCAGTTACACAACTTACAACCTGCCTCAGGCAACCAAACCCAATTATCACTCTTTAGGACCAGAAGTTCTTCAGACTGCCTATTTTCCTTATGGTGATATGCACAAAGCTGGCCAAGGTAGCAGCATGTTTTGCTCCAAACCCACCAATTTCCAAAGAGATAATGTCCCATTTAACAATCCTTCCACTCAGTCAGGGATCATGAGAAATGAAGTTGGAAGGCCAGAACTCCCAATCCCAAATGAGCAGAAGCTGCAGGAAAATATTTCTGGTGCTGCTGCTTCTTTAGGGGCAAACATGAGGATTCAAAATGATGACCATTTTGAGGGGAAGGTAAATGCTTGTAAACTATTTGGATTTCACTTGAACGGGGACACTACCACCCAAAATTTACAGAACTCTGCTAAAAGAAGTTGCACCAAGGTGAGCGATGATAGCAACAGAGTTATATTATGAAATATGCCTTTTTCTCTTCCTTTGACAATTTGCCCATCCATGTAAGTAATATACACTGAATGAAGGTTCACAAGCAAGGCAGCTTAGTTGGAAGAGCCATAGATCTCTCAAGACTGACCAGCTACAATGACCTGCTGGGTGAACTAGAGAGACTCTTTGGCATGGAAGGCCTTCTGACAGATCCTGATAAGGGATGGAGAATCCTGTACACGGACAGCGAAAATGACATTATGGTTGTAGGGGATGACCCTTGGCAGTAAGTATCCATCTTCCTGGACTTTGCAGTTAACTATAAGACTAGAATGATTATAGTTTTTATCATCTTATTATAGTTGGTCTACCTCATTTTTTGCACACCTACACTATAATTCTTCTACATAGGTCAAATATTAGAGATCTGAGAGGTTTAGTGATGTGTAGTAATCATTCTCCAAAGGAAAATGCTGCTTTGCCACCTTTTAGTTAGATATCAATGTGAGCATCACCTTATGTTACTGATTTACTGATGGGACAAAACCTATTACCTGTCCCATTCTATTCTATGTAATATTTTGGGTGATATGTCCTAAAAATGTAAAAAAAAAATTTCTCCTTTGGGCTTTGGCTGCAGTGAGTTCTGTAATATGGTATCCAAGATCCATATATATACACAAGAAGAAGTGGACAAGATGACAATTGGGATGATCAGTGATGACACCCAAAGCTGTTTGGAACAGGCACCAGTGATTATGGAGGCTTCAAAGTCATCCTCAGTGGGACAGCCAGATTCCTCTCCAACAGTAGTTAGAGTCTAGTTTCAGGGTTGTCTTTAAGTATTATGTTGGCATTATTTCTATGCAATTAACCAATACCATTTGCACTTGTGTTCATGCCAATGCCATGATTACTATCTTTGAGATAGTAAGCCCGACAAGAAAATAAATATATATTGCATCGTCAACTCTAGGAAGAATGACAACTATACCCACTAATCTTGCTGAATAGGGGCATTATATTATGTTGGTACTTGTTGGGAATTCTAAGTTTGACTAGATATAGATGAAAAAATCCCATATTAAAAAGAATATGACAAGTTGAAGGCTATATAAGTGAATAAAATCCATAGACCTTATGCTTTAAGATTTTGGGTCCAAATATAACATCAAGCTCATTTATGTGGTTCTTTTTTACCATGGAAAAATGTCACAATAATGACCCGTCCTTGTGTGAAACTCGTAGTGGTAGCCACTTGGTCACATCTGGTTTGGAGAATTAACTCCACGTCTCCAATTGATATATATATTTAGTTTGGTGTAATACCCATATACATTTTCGGCTATACCGGAAGACTACTCAATAGTAACCTACTATATCATTAAGAGAAGATAAGCGCATGCAGAAAATTTTGAATAATGTGTAAAATGTGCAATCAAATAAAAAAACATTTACCTTAAACTATTAATAAATTAAGACTATACTTTAGATTAAATTAATAATATATACTGTTAGTTATTCACTTTATATCCACTTTACTAATAATAATAGTTTCTTCTGAAAATTTATTTTTATAGGTGTAGTTCAGAGCGTTTTATTTAGGAAGAGAAGTGTATGGTGAAATCAACAGTGCAGCACACTTTTGAGTTTTATAAAGTTCAAGAAAAAATTTGATTTTTTGAATAGAATCTAACGTATTCAACAAACCTAATTTAATTAAGAAAAGTAAGTTTTGTTTTAAAAAAAGCTTTTATATTAACTGAAAGTTCCAAACTCAATTTTAAAGTTATTTGAGACAACAATAATCTTTTTCTTATCTTACCCACGCAAAACAACCAAACAAATATTATTCTATATAAACTTTACACTCTTTTATAATTCAGTTATGTTAATTGAACATCAAAATTTGAACACTAAATACGACATTATATATTTTTATTTCTATCTCTCATTTACTTTTTATCTTCTTGTATATATACATTCCAAAAATATACCATAAAAATAAGTGTCCCTTTTTTTGGTATTCAAAAAACTCATCTCTTTGTAACCTATTGTATACAAAAAAATTAGTACACGATCCTCACTACAAAAAATTATCATAAAATTGTTTTTTAACAAATATATTAAAACGCGTGCATGCTTGCTTCCCACTGCCATGCCACTTTAAAAATAGTTATGGCAGAGTTTATAGATGAAGGAATGATTCTTGTACATCAAAATGGGATATCATTTGATATTTCTTTTGTTTTTTGGGTGTATTTTTTAGAAGCATGTTTACAAATAAAAAAAAAGTGGGT
This sequence comes from Sophora flavescens, assembly GCA_030762895.1. Taxonomy (NCBI): domain Eukaryota; kingdom Viridiplantae; phylum Streptophyta; class Magnoliopsida; order Fabales; family Fabaceae; genus Sophora; species Sophora flavescens. Next base: position 170,342,191 of record CM061066.1, read on the forward strand.
TTAATGAACTTTTTGGTTCCTGTAAAGTAGGGATCTTTTGAAATACGTCCCTGTAAAAAAAAAAATTGCTTTAGGTCCCTACTGTTAGTTTGTGCCGTTAACTGACTGACGTGGCTAACGGTTCGCCACGCCAGCACTGCCATCTGGTCTGACAGTGCTGACATGTCAACCACGTCAGCTGCCACATAAATTTTTTTAAAATTCGGAATTTTTGTAAAAAATTATTTTATTATAATTTTGTTTTTAAAAAAGTAAAAAGCATAAAAAAAAAATAGTTTTTGTTTTAAAAAACCCTAAAGCTAACCTTCTTCTTCCCTCGACCCGCCTCCCCCCATCCATCACCCTTCCCTAACCTCCCTCATCACCGACAGTCTCTCCTCCTCCACAATCGCTGCCTCCTCCTCCACTTCCTCCACCGCCTCCCTCCTCTACTCCTCCTCCACTCCTCCTCCATCGCCCCCTCGTCTTCTTCACCATTGCCTATCTCCTCTTTTCATTTCTGGTGGTGATTCAATTCTGTTGATGGTGGTGGCCACTTCTGGTGGTTGAAGTCGACAATCACTGCAACGCAGAACTCCCAAAACAGGGAAGGAAGGGTGATGCGAAATCAACTCACCATGGCCATTCCTCTACTCTCCCTGTGGCTTGAGATCGCGGTGGGCGACTCTGTCGCGGTGGCAGAAACGGAGCACTGAGACTAGCAGTGTTGCGACCACCCCTCGCTGATCAGAATCCTCGTGACCACCCCTCTCCCAGCTGCGCCTCCCTCCCTCCTCCCAGATCTGGAACACAGATCTGAAAACCCCACCCCACCTCCTAACACAGATCTGCGAACAACGAATCGTCGGCATGACAACCAGCATAGAGGCAGAAGACCGACGGCATCTGGATCTCCGACGGCATCGAGGCAGAAGATCGAGACGCCTCTTTTCTTCCAAGTCGCGTCGCCATTGAGCTTCGGGTTCGAGTAAGTCGGTGAAGTAATGATCAAGAGAAAGATGGAGGAAGAATCAGAAGTCGAAGATGCCCGGGACTCAGATTGAGAGAAATTAGGGTTTGGGGGGTCGAGGGAAGAAGATGAAGGGGGAAGATTTAGGGTTTTTAATACAAAAACTATTTTTAATTTTTTTATGCTTTATAATTTTTTAAATAAAAATTAGAATAAAATAATTTTTTGAAAAAATCCGAATTAATATTTAAAAACATTATGTAACAGCTGACGTCACTGACACATCAGCACGATCAGACTGACATGACAAACATCAGCCAGTTAACGACACAAACTAACGCTGGGGATCTAAAGCAAAAAAATTAAACTTGCAGAAACGAAAACCACACAAGATTTTACAAGAACATATTTTAAAAGACCTCTACACTCTAACGGGACCAAAAAGTTCATTAAACCAAAAAAATAAGTGAGATTAAATTAAAGATACACGAGATCCAAAATTTTTATTCAAATATCTTAACTCTTGTAGATGTTACACATGGCCTAACAAATTCAATTAGACGAAATAATGTTAATAGAGACGCATAATAAATTTCATAGCATCTATTTTCAACTACTAAAAATTTTAACAAAAGAGAAAAATAATAATCTAATTGAAAGGGCAAGAGAAGAAATCGACCATACAAAAAGGTAGAATGAAGGTTAAATGATAGTTTTCTCCCTGTAATTAGATGTTTAAATCATGAAAAGTATGAACTTTAAAATATCCAAATAAAAAGTTAGGATTTATAAGATCACATGTAAAATCTTTGTTTCTTACTTTCTTACTCCCACAAATGAGCCTAAAATCTAACCTTGATCTCAACTATTTAACTCCCGCTGTGCAAACTGCCCAAAAAAATGCCAAGATGGTCAGCTTGAACTAAATACGTAGACAGGAGAAAACGTTGATTCTAACTAGGATTTACAATCCAGGAGGTAACTTCAGCGCCTAAATATATTACAAATATTGGCAACCATCTATTACAAAATTGGGCGTCTACCTGGGCATGATTAAGTGAAACTATTTTTGATTTGACTATAGAATCTGATTGCTTAACATTTACAGGATATTTGCTCTGAGCAGAGACAAAATTGGAGATATATTCTTACAGGGGGAACTCCCTACAAACATCAAAAAGTTTGTCCTATTAGATTTGAATGACCATCTGGACAAAATAGGCAGCGCCACACCAACACCAGCAGATCTTCACTGAAAACTGGGGGGAATAATACCACGGCTCCTGACCTGTCCTCATATTCGTCATGACAACTTGAATATCAAGCATAAAGAATTGAGAATCTTTACAGCCAACATCTTTACCAATAGGGAAATAATACCCTACAGGTGCATTATGGCAGGACAAATTTCAAAGATTCTGTTCCACTAGAGATGCCTAAAGACCACACCAACCTCCATTTCCTGAGGACCAAAAATGCTTCTCAACTTTCTTCAGTTTCTAATAAAAATGGGGCATTAAAAAGGCATCAAAAGTTATTAGAGTAATGCAAGGTCTAAATACCTCTACTCCGAATCTGAATCAATAGATAGATACAAACGGGGCCTTACAGAACGTTTTTGGCGGGGAAATGAGAAAGGGCTATCTGATCTTTGCCTGCTTGCTTTGTCAGATCTAACATCATTCATACCAAGAAGCAAAGAAGCTGCATAAGGAAGAGCAATCGGTCAAGAAAGTTGAAGTATAAAAAAATGCCATACTTCATTAAGGATCAAAGTTCTAGAATTGAGCATAGTTATAATACTCATACTGTTGTGAAACAATTTAGCATATAACAGTCTGATTAGGAGCAAAAGAGGCAAACAAAACACAATGAGGAAAGGGCCATGCTAGGGGGAACACATAAACACATGCACAATTTGTGTGGGCAGGAAAATACTACCCTCGTCTTTGTGCTTTAGAGATTAGCTTCTCCACATTTTCAAGGTGCAGAAAGTAACACTTTTTATGCAGAAGTAAATTTTAGCCATTAGTGTCATTTTTACGCCCAAAAACAAAAGATCTCGAGAAGACTTGATTAAATCCTCCTTCCTTGTCCCTCCTCTCTCTAAAGAACTCTTTAATGTTAACAAGTAAAATGATTAACCCTGAGAAGCAACAAAGAACATGCCCTTACAGAGAGACACACAAACTAGCCAACATTGATTTAGTAGTAAAACTTGCACACAGAATAGGAATGCAATTCGTATTAACAGACATTTTCCAGGAAATAATTTCATATGCTTTATATTGATCTGGAAAAATTTCTCCCACCAGTTAGTTAAGAGGATTTCTTCTATTTACAATATCAATCAACTATCATGAAGCATATCTCTAGTTCAGTTAAACAGCTATTTCCTTATATGTAATTGCTTTCAACTAACGAAATGAATTAGACAATGATATGATGCAGAAGATTAACACGACTATGTAGAGTATTATGACTACTCTACAAGCGCTATCTCATAACTAGTAACAACCAACACAACAGCATCTATGGGAAGTTCCAACAAACTAATACAAGGTTTCTAACATTAAAAAGTGGGTATTACATCATTTAATGTGAAGAAAACGAATTGCCAGTTTTCCCCTACTTTTATTTTGTTTTTGTTTAGTATTCCTTATACCCCAACCTTTTGTACTTCTATCTCTTTCTTCCTCTAATAGAATATCTTCTTTTATCCCAAAAAAAAAAGGAAAAAGGAAAAGATTTGCCAGTTTCCCTTTGCCCTCCTTTGTAGCCCCCATAAAATAACTTGGCATGGAACTCTCTGAAGTCTTGGCAATCACACGTGAAAGAATTAGAGAGTATTCTTTCCTTCTCAAAAGGCCAATAAAATATATTGAACAAAGTGCTTTCCCCGGCTAACAACATTCCCGTAGACTGTCATATGAAGGGAGTTTACAACAGAAAAAATAAATAAAATGGGCAACCTGATGCTATAGCCCTAACTATAGTCCTGGGAACGGTTGACCCACTGTAAGTCTATAGTAGACAAGTTTACAACATGATTTCCACCACACACACAAAAAAGTAACGTTAGATTTAGGTTCAGAAAGTGCAAACCAGTATCTGTCAAAGCATCTGTGGCACCATCTCTTGATGTAATTTGTGGTCTGGAATTCAACCCATTTGTAGTGGATGCATCACCACTACTGCCACCAGCACCACCTCCAAGGCTAAGAGAGATCCAATCTTCAGTGCAGACACCATTTGACACATCTGCCTGATCTCTCAATTCATGCTGCACAGATGATTCTGCTGGTCTTGTTGGAAGAAAAATCTGAAGCGAGGGATCTTCTCCAGCAAATGCCAATGGATTGTCAACCAAACCACCATTTAAATCAGTATCAGACCGTCCTGCAGAGGAATCTGGAATGAGAGAACTAGATCCCAAAGCAGTATCTGGAGCCAATGTATAACCATTCAGTGATGAGGAGCAATTAATATCACCATGCTGCAAATGGACCAATGCATCTGACACATCCACATCAGAATTGAATAACTGGAATCCTGAGCCTGCCTGAGTCCCAGAAGGTAATGACCAGAGGGAGGATGACAACCCAAAATCATCTTCATTGGGATTATTAAAAAGTCCCGAACATGAATTTCCACCGAGATGGTGATCTTCTGAATACGAAATAACTCCATGTGATGGAACTGAGTAAACATCCCCTGCAGCACCAGTTTGATTATTTTTGTACCCAATCGTAGGAGTCAATATATCATTGTCTTCTTCTGAATCACTAAGAACAATAACTTCTGCATTACCCACCGGAGCCGAAGTGTTATGTGCAGTATATCCATAAGCAGAATCAACATTATTGTGATACAGAGAATCCATCTCAATCCCATTGGCAGTAGAATAGTCAATATGCCCAGTACCACCCTGATTTACGCTCGGATCATCACCATCCCGGCCACTTCCAGTTGCACTGCTGCTCATAGGAATAACCACATGTTCATGATTTCCAAAATCCTCATTCAATCTATTACCAGAAGAGGTGTTTGTGTTCTCAGGTTTGCTGACTTGCCAAACACCATTACGATTCTTCCTGATGTCAAGTTTTAAACCAGTAGGACTGTCTGAAACACAATCCTGTTTGAGATTCAAAGTTTCCACTCTCTTTTCTTCTCCATCAGTAGAAACAGAGAGGGATCCATCAGGGCTGTGCCATTGAGCAAGATTCCCCAACTCCCTGCGCTCACTTTCACTCTTAGCCTTGACACGCCAAGAACCATCAGGCTTCACCTCAACCTCATTAACTTCTTCTCCACAATTTCGCATCTGTACCAGCATACCAATTTAAATAACTACTGGGTCGTCAAATTTAAGCTTTTATGAAGAGAGAAATGAAGATCGAAACGGCAAAGCCTACCATAGAAGTGATGCGGTTGAAATAAGGGTCAATAATAACATTCTCCAATGCATAATTCTTAAGACATATGGGGCACTGCCACTGCAGAAACAACAAAGGTTTCATCAAACATTAAAAAAAAAAATTAGGGGGGGAGGGGGCCAGACAAAATTATGCACCATCCCTAAGAATCTTACCTTCCTTGAACGTTGATTCATTTCCACAAAAATTTCAAGGTCAAAACAACCCATGTGAATGCAAGGTTTGAATCTTCCAGCAATTTTCATTCTTGAACCACTCATCTATAAATTTCACAGGTGTACAAAAATTTGCAAGATTTTGAGAACTGATTTATAAAATCATTGAATTACCAAGAGAATCCAATGCATGAAAGCCTTACTGGACAGCGAAGATTGATGCTAAAAGTATCTGAAACCACTTCCAAATCACTGTCACTATCAGCATTATCAGTCGCATTTCCTCCCCCAACACAACAGCAGACGCGTGCAAGAGCATCTTCAAAACGCTCGCCATCAGACTCCTTCGGAATCATGTTTAAGATCTGGATAACAGAGACTCAACATTAAATTTTATTGCATCAGAAGGCAAGCACAAGTAAAAATATTCACTCAACATATAGCCACGTAAAAATTCAACGTACATGCAAAAAGGGATATGATTACTCAACATATAGCCACGTAAAAATATCACGTCCTTTGTGGATTATATTTTTTTGTTTTACTAAGGGATATGATTACGTTTTTAGCCACTGGTGTGTTCATCACTTGTGACAATGGTTATTTCAATGGAGCAGTCATCTATAACAGACTAGACAGCCTTGTTGGGTGCGGCAGTCTTAGTTTTCCTGTTCTTTTTCCATTTTCTCCCCTTTGTTTCTATCTGTTCTTTATGTGTATTTACTTTAACAGAATCGTACACCCACCCCAGCCAATTTTGCTATATACATGGAAGAGGGAGATATATCACTGAAAATTCAAAGCAAAAAACCAATCAAAAGAAGCATGAAATTAAGAAACACAAGCACTCAATGATCAAGGCAATTATTTTACGGATACAATAACAAGAGTTACAAGACATGTATTTGATTATACAAATGTGCTAAATGCAAAGAGATCAGCGAGTGAAATTCAAAACAACCATGTACCCCCTCAAATTGACAAAGGAAAATCACACAGCATTCCAAGTCTTGTCCAAATTTTTTTCAGAAATCCACCAATGGACGACCCTCAGAAACTTTGGACTAACATGATAAAGGGAGATTCTTAACATCGAACATACTTAATTCCAAAACATGAACCAACAGTCATCCAGATTAAGAAGCAAGTTTAGAATGCAATCAACCTGCTGCATGTTGCGCCTTCTAACAATACGGACCCCTAAACAGAAAATGCGAGCATCACACCCTGTTAAGGAAATCTTATTAATTCCGTCTTTTGTATATGGCGTGATCTGACAAAGGAGAAATAAAATAAGATATTAAATGAAACCAATATCGATAAATTTAAAAAACACTGCTAAAAATATTAGACTAAAATAGCACCCAGGTGCAAATATCTACATTTAAAATACAAGCACAGTAAATAAGACCGCGGCAGAAAATTCTGAATAGCTGTAACCATAGAATACAATAAACTCACAATTGGACCGTCATCACGACCATTAGCCCCAAGCAATTGCGAACCAGGTCTATTAATTGCACGAACAGGAACACCTACACAGTCATAGTATAATTAATGAGAACAAAATCAAATACCACCACAAAATTCATGCATTTGATAGGAACCAACTGCTATTACTGTAGAAATTAGGGAAATTCCCTTACAAAAGTGTAATCCTAGAGTATTTGAGAGACTCTAGACTCTCCCAATGGCCAAAGGCCCCAACTATTCACAAAATACAAGATATCCTCCTCTCTCGATCCATCCTCTTATTTATAGGCAACATGCCTTATCTCCCTTAACTAACTCCCTAACTCGCCTACTAACCAATTAACCAATTAACTAACTACTTAGCTAACAATATCTAACAATACTCCCCCCCTAAACCTTCACCTTGTCCTCAAGGTGTAGGACTTGTTTTTAGCTGAAAAAAAATGTCCCACCAGGGTCCCATGGAACTAGTGCAGACAGAGCTGGTTCCCTTTTGAAGGACCATTGCCATGTTAGTGTCATGATGATTCGGGTTGCTACAAGTCCTTGAATACTCTCCAATCCTGGCTTTGCACTATTGCCCCCTGGGTCAAATAACAAGAAGCTCTTTTTGAACAGTCCCTCATGCATATGCCCTCTCCGTCCACAAACTGTAGATTCAGCATCTATTAAACATTTGGGCTGTGACCCAATATCAAAAGAATTCTGGTAAATGGGCTCGATAGTGAATGAATTTGCATCAACCAATACACACCAAACCTTCCATTTATTAACACACTGACTATCTTCCTTCTGGACCAATTCAGTTTTGGGTTGTAGCCCAACAATGAAGGAATTTTCATTAATGGGCCTATTAGTTAATGCCAGCTGATGAACTATAGCACCCCCAACAGTACATCTAATAACCCATTGCTGCATCACAAATAATTGGGCCTCCCCCATTAAGTCAAACTGGCCCAATTTCTTAAGTGCCAGTCTTACCCTAATGCCCTTCAGTCTCTCATGTGCGCTACTGCCTCCCTCTTCACCACCCGTCCCTGCCTCGACCACCCTCCAATGAGTACCACGGTCCGGAGGTTTCGGCGGCGGCGACGGCAGCCTGATCGGGCCTAAGTACCTCGGTGTCCTTGTTCCCCTCTCAACGACGGTGCTACTGATTAGACGTTGAGATGCGCGCATGTTCTCCGCCATCGTCGTAATTGCGAGTGTGCCACCCCACTCTACAACCCCCACCGCATGGACATCACAGTCCGTCAGTTCCGACGACGACGATGGCCTGACCGGTCGTTTACCCTCATCGGAAGTTTCTCTCTTCTGGCGGATGCCGTTACTAAATGGGTTTTTCCTTGCGGCCATCATCGATTTTCCCTGCGCTTCCTTCTTCGCAGCCGCTAGCACCTCACCCGCCGCCGTATGACGATCCCCGGCTCAGCGGTTCTGGTTCTCGTTTCTTGACTGGACCACTTGCGACCCCTCCGAGTTCTATGCTCACGACAGACCAGTAATTCTAAGTCTTCCCTTGCTCCGATGACTCGTTCTCTACCGCTACTGTGAGATCATGACCCACTGATGACAAAGTAAGCCGATCTGTGCTAACCCTCTCATCACCTCTAGCAACCTCGATGCCTTCCCTTTCTCCTTCATTGAATGTTTCCCCTCTTTGGTTTCGCTTCTCTTTTCGCCGTTTCCTTTTCCTTCCCCTGTTCTGTTTCTTTCTCACCCCCAAGATTCTGATTCTTGATTCTTGAATGTTAGAGTATAGGAAATATACGGGCCCATTGTAAGCCCATTGTAACTAAGCCTAGGCCCATTGTTAGAGCAGTTAAGCTTATGTTAGAGCAGTTAAGCTTAGGCTACAGCTATATAAACCATGCACAGTGTACACTTCTTTTCAGAATGAAAAACATATCAATTCTGCAATTCTGTTTTCATCTTCTCCATTCTCTCAATTCTTCTCTCAACTCTATTATGGTATCATGAGCTCCTTTTCTGGGGCCTCACTCTGAATCCAAATCCATGGCAGCGACAACCAATCCCTTCGACAATGCAGCTAACGGGGCCTCCACTCAGGCCATCGGAGCTGTTCCCTCCTCCTCCTCCTTCAATCCACCTCTTTCTGTAAAGCTTGATGATCAGAACTTCCTCCTATGGAAGCAACATGTCGAAGCTGTAATCATTGCACATAAACTCCATCGCTATGTCGTAAGCCCTAGTATTCCACCGATGTACAACAACAAGCAAGATCGAGCCCTAGATATTCAGTCCGAAGCTTATCAGTTATGGCTGGTGCAAGATCAGATGCTATTTACCTGGCTTCTAAGCTCAATTTCGCCTTCTGTACTTCCCCGCTTCATCAATTGCAAGCAATCGTGGCAGATATGGGACAAGGTGCACAAATTCTTCCACTCGCACCTGCACGCCAAGATTCGCCAATTTCGCTCCGAGTTGAAAAATACAAGGAAAGGATCGCGTTCGATTACCGAATATCTCATGCGTATTCGAGCCCTAGTTGATTCGTTGCAAGCAATCGGTGATCCTGTTTCAGAGCAAGATCACATCGATACAATTCTTGAAGGCTTGCCTGAAGAATTCAACTCGTTCATCATGATGATCTATGCTCGTGTAGATCCTGTATCCGTGGATGACGTTGAAGCCTTGTTAATCGTTCAGAATGCTCAATTTGAGAGGTACAAGCAAGATCTCTCTTCGTCTTCTTCGGTTTCTCTCAATTTAGCTCACACTGATTCGATTAACACATCTACTCATTCTCAACCTGGTTCTGAGGTGAATTCGAGCCGCGGTGTTTACTCTAACCGAAGTAGAGGACGTGGTGGACGTGGCAGTGGCGGTCGTGGCCGCGGAGGCCGAAGCAATGGTGGTGGTGACAGACCTACTTGTCAGCTTTGCCATAAATATGGCCACGATGCCTATAATTGCTAGCACAGATTTGAACATGACTTTGTTCCTCGGCCTCCTCCACTTTCCTCAACACCTCAGGTTGCGTACAATTTTCCTCAAGGAGCTCCTAGACCTCAGACTCGACTTCCCGTGTCGCCGCCTCCCGCACCACCACGAGTTCATCATGATCAACCATCTGCGTTTGTGGTCGCTCGCCCCTATCGGTGTCCTCGGACTCAGATGGCTCCCCTACTCAAGAATTTTCAATCAATCAAATGTGGTATCCGGACTGGGAGCTTCTCATCACATCATCACAGATCCTCAGAACATGACTCATGGCACTATTTTTGGAGGCCAGGACCAAGTTCTCATGGGGAACGGGCAAGGTCTTCCTATTCATTCCATTGGCTACTCTAAAGTCACCTCTTCTAGTCACCCACACACCACCTTGTCTTTAAATAATTTACTCTTAGTTCCTAGCATAACCAAAAATCTGGTCTCCGTGTCCAAATTTGCTAGGGACAACAATGTCTTTTTTGAATTTCATCCTTACACTTGTTTTGTTAAATCACAGGGATCTAACACAGTCATTCTTGAAGGCTCTCTAAGCAGTGATGGGCTGTATTGTTTCAAGCACATCAATGTACTCAAGGAGTCCTCCTCACCTGTCTCAACAACTAGTTCCTACTGCAACTCAAATAATGTCAATACTTCTACTCTTTCAACCAATATGTACACAAATACTGTTTCCAATTCCTTTGTGACATGGCACAATAGGTTAGGCCATGCTCACCCCACTGCTGTAAAAATGGTTATGCAATTGTGTAATGTTCCCTGTTCAGACAAAATAAATACTGAACTTTGTTCTGCTTCTTGTTTGGGTAAGTCTCATACACTTTTTGCCCCTCCCTCTCCCACTATACATGCCACAGCCTTTGAGTTGATTCACTCGGACCTATGGGGTCCAACACCTATAACATCTTCAAATGGCTACTCCTACTATATAGCCTTTGTTGATGCTCACACTAGATATTCTTGGATTTACTTCCTAAAGAAGAAGTCAGACTCCCTCACTGCTTTTAAACAATTTCATGCCTTAGTTAAAACTCAGCACTCTGCAAACATTAAGGCTCTCCAATCCGATTGGGGAGGTGAATTTAGATCATTCACTAATCACCTTGCTGAGCTGGGCATTGTCCATAGACTTACTTGCCCACACACTTCCCACCAAAATGGGACTGTTGAAAGAAGGCATCGACAAATTGTTGAAATGGGGTTGGCTTTACTCTCTCAAGCTTCCCTACCTATGACCTATTGGGACCACAGCTTCACCATGGCTGTTCATTTAATAAACAGGCTACCCACTGCTGCCTTTTCAAACTTTTCCTCTCCTTACCATGCTCTGCACAACACTATCCCTGACTATTCTACTCTTAGAACCTTTGGTTGTGCATGTTTCCCCTTCCTCAGACCTTACAACAAGCACAAGTTGCACTAAATGTCCAGTGAGTGTGTTTATTTGGGAATCTCTCCTCAGCATAAAGGCCACAAATGCCTTGATCCCTCTGGTCGCATCTATGTGTCCAAAGATGTGCTGTTCAATGAAAATCGTTTCCCTTATCCAGCTTTGTTCCACAGTTCCCATTCTTCCTCTCAGTCTCCTAACACCACTTTCTCATCCACCATTCCTATCCTTCTGACACCTCCTTTGAATCCTGTCCCTCTTAATCAATTTCCTCCCCAGCCATCTAATTCTAATGTTCCTTCAGAGTCGTCTAGTCAGCACAACTCCCCTTTGCACTCTCCCTTCACCAATCACCCATCTGATCTGTCCCCTGTTAACTCTGTCCAGTCATCATCTTCGGGTCACTCTCAGTCTCAAGGTCAGTCTGTTAGCCCTGCAGCCTCTCCTTCTCCCATCTCAGAAGGTGTTGCACCTAACTCACCTGCAGGCTCCCAATCTACTCACTCAAGATCATCCAGTCCTGTTCCCGAGCTCCCCTCTCATCCCATGCTCACTAGGTCCAAGACAGGATGTCTCCCTCCTAGACTCTATCTCACTCACATGGAACCCCACTCTATCAAGCAGGCCTTGTCCAACCCCGAATGGCTGTCTGCCATGAAAGATGAACACTCAGCCCTTTTGAAAAATCAAACTTGGTCACTGGTGCCTCTCCCTCCCAATGGGAAGGCAATTGGGTGCAAATGGGTCTTCAGGATTAAAGAAAATCCTGATGGCACCATCAACAAATATAAGGCAAGACTTGTTGCCAAAGGGTTCCATCGACGGCATGGCTTTGACTTTCATGAAACTTTCTCACCTGTCATCAAGCCAGTCACTATCCGGATCATTCTCACCATGGCCTTAACATCCAAGTGGGTTATTCAGCAGATAGATGTTAATAATGCCTTCCTTAATGGCCTGTTGAATGAGGAGGTGTACATGACACAACCTCCTGGCTTTGAATCTGAGGACAAATCTCTAGTGTGCAAGCTTCACAAAGCCCTCTATGGCCTCAAACAGGCCCCAAGGGCATGGTATGAGAGGCTCACTGACACACTGCTGCACTTCGGGTTTATGATTAGCAAATGTGACCCATCACTCTTTGTCTACAACAAGGGAACAATCTGTCTGTATGTGTTGGTTTATGTGGATGATATCATCCTCACTGGGTCTTCACCTTCTCTTATTGCTGAGTTAATCAAGAAACTGAATGCAACCTTTGCTCTCAAAGTGCTTGGCAGCCTGGACTATTTCCTAGGGGTAGAAGTGAAGCACCTTCCTAATGGCAGCCTTCTTCTCACTCAATCCAAGTACATCAGGGACCTTCTGTCCAAAGCAAACATGCTGGAATCGAAAGGAATCTCTTCCCCCATGATCAGCAACTGCAAGATGAGTAAATTTGGCACTGATTCCATGGCAGATCCTACCCTCTACAGGTCAATCGTGGGGGCTCTGCAGTATGCAACTCTCACCGCACCGAGACCGCCTTTAGTGTCAATAAGGTCCGTCGGTTCATGTCACATCCTTTGGAATCACACTGGCGGCGGCAAGAAAGAGGATATTGCGATATCCGAAGGGCTCTCTACACTATGGGCTTCTTCTAAAACCCGCAATCCGAGCCACACCCTTCTCTATCACCGCCCTCTTGTGATGCTGATTGGGCCAGTGACCCGGATGATAGGAGATCCACTTATGGTTCATGCATCTATCTAGGTCCCAATCTGATTTCCTGGTGCTCCCGCAAGCAACAACTGGTTGCTAGGTCAAGCACTGATGCTGAATACCGCAGCATGGCCAACACCACAGTTGAGATCTTGTGGATCATGTCCTTACTCACTGAATTAAAAGTCCCTTTTCTCACTCCCCGCCACGTGTGACAACCTAAGCACTGTCTCTATTGCTCATAACCCTGTATTGCATGCCAGGACCAAGCACATTGAGTTGGACGTCCACTTTTTGCGTGAAAAGGTGTTGTCTAAAGCTCTGTCAGTCGTTCATGTGCCAAAGATCGATCAATTGGCTGACTGCTTTACTAAGCCACTTCCTTCCTCCAGATTCACTGACATCAGAACCAATCTCAATGTTGTTGCTGCTCCTCAACCATCTTGAGATTGCAGGGAGGATGTTAGAGTATAGGAAATATATGGGCCCATTGTAAGCCCATTGTAACTAAGCCTAGGCCCATTGTTAGAGCAGTTAAGCTTAGGCTACAGCTATATAAACCATGCACAGTGTACACTTCTTTTCAGAATGAAAAACATATCAATTCTGCAATTCTGTTTTCATCTTCTCCATTCTCTCAATTCTTCTCTCAACTCTATTATTGAATATTTCCCTAACAGAGTTTCGAGCTTCCACCATTTGTTTCCTCTTCGACTCGACTTCTCTCCACCCACCGTACGACCACCGTCCCTGGTATTGCTACCACCGGAGTTATGATGGTGATGACCCTTATTCCGCGATTTCCGATCAAGAATTTCTAGAATCTCACTGAAAAGCCTCCGATTTTCCGCCATACAGTCTTCACGAATCTGCCTCAATTCGTCCCAGCTTCTCCTCCAGTCATCAAACCCAAGTTCAAGCGTTTCAATATTTGCCTCCATTCTTCGCGTTTGGACCATGTACCATGCCCAGAAAAGAGATTTGATACCAGTTGATAGGAACCAACTGCTATTACTATAGAAATTAGGGAAATTCCCTTACAAAAGCGTAATCCTAGAGTATTTGAGAGACTCTAGACTCTCCCAATGCCCAAAGGCCCCAACTATTCCCAAAACACAAGATATCCTCCTCTCTCAATCTATCCTCTTATTTATAGGCAACATGCCTTATCTCCCTTAACTAACTCCCTAACTCACCTACTAACCAATTAACTAATTAACTAACTACTTAGCTAACAATATCTAACAGCATTCCACAAAGAAATATTTATTTCCCAAAAGCAACCAAAAAACCCAGTTAGGAGATCATAACTTGAAATATCATACCATTGACCTGTAGGTCTGTATATTGTGGCCATTGCATCCTGAATGAAACTTTGTCGTTCAGAAGCATACACCAAGCCTGTATATGATGTCATTTGGCATACATCAAGATTCAATACACTACCTGGATAAAAGGTTATGAATCAAAATTACTCGCACTGAAACACCAAACCAACCTGAACATCAAATTCTGGTCTTGAAACCAAGTCCTTGTCAGATCTCGTAAGTTGAAATGTTCTCTCCACGCTCTGAACTGGGTTGGTTCTGAACAACTCAAACAGAAATATTTCAAGTCATTCGAGCAGAAAGTATATAAAAACCTAGTTTATAACCATAGAAAAATATAAATGTTTGCACTGGTTAGCTCCATCTCAGAAAGATTTAAGAAAACCTTAATACAAGAAAAGAAAAACTCAAAGAAAGATGGAAAAAGTTTAACTTTTCAATACAGTATTGTCCCGAGAGAAATTTCACCTGAGAGAAACATATTCAACACCTAAACAATTTTAATTCACAAGATATGCCCATGGGGCTCTTTAATGATGTTCTTTGTTAGACATGAAGGGAGATTGACATGCTTTGTCGCATGGCTGTCACATGGTTTTAGTTGTTTCCTTTTGTTTTGTTGTTTGTGAGGATGCATTATCCTCTTCCTTTGTACTTCTCTCCTCTCTTCTAATAATGTTTCCTTTATTATAAAAAAAAATTTAATTTACAACATAAATAGGAAATAGCACTAACATTATGATCCTTTCAAATAGCTCAAAAGAACTGAATGTAGAACATCTATGAACAACATAGAATTGAACCACCATTTTTCCATAGAGCTTTTTCTCCACTACTTCCATGAAAATACAATAGATGAACAGTTATTAGATGAAAAATCATACACTTGTTGCAGCATCGAATAGATCATATATAAATTCTCTTTGAAAATATAAAATGGAGGAGTTTGTGCACCAACATCTGCCTGCCATAAAGGGTCCAAAAGCTATGCACAACAATGCACATGCATCGGATATTGGAATTAGATACCCCTCCCCCGCCACATAAAGGAAATGGATAGTAGTCAAGTCTGAATGGACCTTTATGTCACTTACAACTTATGCAACGAAAAAATAAAATAAAAATCTCAAGGTGACATATAACATAGACTTATGATACTACACAATCTCTGTCTAACTTTAACTAATCCACACAATTTACTCACCCATCAGTTGGAATATTTGTTGTAGTCAACTTCACAGGAAACAAAGGGTGTGCTACTGAAACCCAAAACCTGTAACAGAGAGAAGCAAAAATGCAAATTTGAGTTGGGCCAAGGTGAATGAAAAATAATAGAAGGATTGGAAATCTATTCCAATAAGAAGAAAATATAATAGAAAAAAGGAGGAAAAGCCAATCAATACAACAAACTTGGCATATGCCAGAGTATCCTTATCGGATCCTTGAAATGAAAAATAGTATCAAATAAAAGTATGAAAGCCTCACAAAACACAATAATAATTAAATACGAATATCTATTCAAAACTAAGACTGAAATATAGCAATGCTATCACAGAAGAATATACAAATTTACGAACTCTACAACTACCATTGCGCCACATACAAAAATTATACAGGGAAAGAAAAATTTGCAACACCGCAACATGCTATCACCTGACAAGTATTAAGCTCAGTTTAAAGCACCAAGTAGGAATAGGAAATCATGCCTGACAAATTGAAAATCACAAGCAAATTATGCCAACCAAGACGAGCCCTTGAAGACACAAACAAACACACACACACACACACAAAATCGCTCTTGAAGTAAACATAAAAACTATTCAGCACTATAATATTCAAAAAACTTCCAAATACTTTATTCCCACACTATATAAGATTAAAAAAGGGAAGATGACATACGGGTCTGCACGACTAAGTCGACAGATTTCACAATAAAATTTATCAGGAACTGGTGGGGTTCCTCCTTCCATAGGTTTCTCCGGAATAATAACACAGTTGATGTGCTGCCACACATGGCATCTTGTATCTTCACACTGCAATTCGATGAGACAAAATAAAATGCCTTCAACAAATATAAATGATCTTTGGAGATCTGTATAAAAACTACATGTCATCAAGGGGAAAAAAGGGTATGAAATCTATAATTTTACTGATTATCAATGAATTCAGATGTGCACATAAAAATCCATAGAATTTAATATATCATGATAAAAAAAGACATGTATTGAATATTACACCTTGATCAATAGGTCTGTTTCCAATGAACTTCCACAGAGACAGCGAATCTTTGTATCCGATTGAAAGGAATCATCAATTTCCCCTTTAATATTCACATTACTGATATCTGAGGAACCCTGTCCCTTTGATGCTATATCAGTGGCCCCAGATACCTGCAGTTTTCTGGACAAAAAGGAAATAAAAAATATCAACAAAGAAAAATAATAAAACCAGGAGATTAAGCATATATGTACCAGTATAATCAACCTAAAAACAAATTACCAAATCATGTGTGAACTATGAACTGATCTAAATAGTTTTAGCCATCACATTTATCTGAAGCATTGCAGAGTTAGATGAAATGTCGTCGACAGGTTTGTCACTAACACTTACCTATATGTGTCATCCACTAATTTTGCCACATGTTCTTTTCCAACAGAATTCTTCTTAGCCCACATTTTGGAAACTGGGAAAAAACCAACAAAAATAGGAAAGGAATACGGGAAAGCCAACTTCACATATTAGAACCATGAAATTGAATTACAAATTTACTAAATATATGTCATATGGTTCAATAAACTATGCCCACACAGAAGTTGCCATCACTCCAAACACACAGAATATGACGGGCCATATTTTAAAATAACAAAGAAGAGAATATTAATAGGAAATTCTGGGCACAAACACAAACACGTGTAAAGAAACATCTCAAATTCATCTGATTAAGGACAATTTACTACCTGGTGCAAATGAAAAATTCACTGTATTTTTCTAGAAATTCCATCTAACATGAATTTAGTCAATAACTACTATGCAGATATAGTCTTAAACTTCCAACAAATAAGCTTTCTCACAACCCAAACAGAAACATTATAAAAATAATCAGAATACAGGATAGAATATAATCAAAGGTTGAGTCATGCGTGTGTATCATAGAGAGAGAGAGTATAATCTTACCTTGTTCGTCTGAGAGAATAGATAATATCCTATCAACAAGATCCTGCAGAAAATGAAGCATTGGCAATTTGGCATCATCATATCATCCTAAAACTCGAAAGAAGATAGCTTTAAGTTAAGCACCAACAGACAATAATGCAGGGACTCAAAAGTCAAAACCAAAGTTACAACAATCATAAAATTTCCAGACATAGATTGGAAATATCATCTGTTCTGTTTCAAACTCATACTAGATCAGTAAGAGAAGTATGAAGTCTGAAACATACAAGATCAAAATATAGTAATTCAAATGGCATGTAATCTAGTGGGAGAAGGGGTACCAAAAAAAAAAAAAAAAGTAGTCAGTCAGCAAAAACTAGTCAATGATGCATGATGCATCAATGTATCATTTAGGTTTCAATTTTCAAGGAAAAGCCTGATATTCACAATGACAGGATCAGTAATATTATTCTTCTCTTACCTGCTTCTTTCCCTGCTTTGAAAGCCCTAACTGTGTGAGCACATCTTTGAGTTCTTTAATACGAAAATATATCAACTTTTCCTACAAGAAATGTAAATCGATCAGTAAAGCAGAACAGCATACTCCATTGTTAATATCTCGTATCACAAACCCAAAATAGAACAAAAGAAAGGGGGAATAACAAGAAAACCAATATGCTTTGCATAAGAAGTGATGCAAATGAATCTCAAATGTCATAATACGTAAAATATTTATATCCACTTCAGACTACAGAATAGTATCATAGCAAAGTGAACTGAAAAAGTATCTAGACATAGCAGGACTGAAATGTTCGGTGATAACTGATAAGCAACCCAAACTAAAATGCAATCAATGGACAAGACACAAACTATACTTGCCAGAAAAATCCTTTCACCTATCCATGAAAATCAAATTTTAAAACATGAAATTTCCTTGCTCTTCTTACGGGCTTCTAGCTTCTAAACCTCATTGCCACTTGCAAGGAAAATCAAAACTGTTCTGCATTAATAATAAGAGACTGAGCCAGAACAATTTACCAAAAAAGAAAAGGCAAACAAACAATCCATGGAGTTCAAAAACAACACTTAGTTTTTTTTTAAAAAAAACAAAGAACTAACTTCCCAGTTTCGTATGCAAAAGTAAGTTACACTAAAATGCTACTATGACAGGACCTTCAAAATTAATAAATAAACACCCCGTTTAGTAAAATCTTCGACAAAGATGAATAAAATTTGTTCAATATGAAAATTAAAAATAAAAACGAAGGTTATACCTTGCAACTAGGTACCAAATCCATTTTGCACAGAATCTTCAGCAATAACAAGCGGCAATTAGCAATCAAAACTACTAAAGCTACTGCATGCTGCTCCGACCAGTGATCGATCTACTCGAATAACAAAAAATCAACCAAAACAAAAGCAATCAGTTGAGTTTATAAGCTAGAAACAAAATTTACAAGTAAAAGTGTAAAAACACATAACTAGAGTTGCAATTTGGTCGAAGGAGAATGAAATCAACCTCAAACTAGAAGATACAAAGCACAGAAACAAATCGAAACCGCGATGCAATGAGAAAAATCCGAAGGAACAGTGAAGGTTAGGGTTTCGAATGCTTGCGCCGACGCTGTGATTGTCGTCTCTCTGTGAGTTGGGTGGTTTGCGCATCTTTTTGACTCAACAAAACCAAATCTACACTAACAAAGTTCGGACCTATCGCCGATTATCAAATCCGGTTTATTTTACGGGAACACGTCCGGGTTAAGCTTCCCTGCATTCGCGTCTATGTTCAATGGAACATTACATGGTCGGTTCCTTTTTTCTTCTTTTTGTCTACATTTTGTTTTTATACTTTTTAAAACTTGGATGGGTCACAAACTTGTGTCATATAAATCAGTATGATTTGCTTCAAAATCCCAATTTCTTTAGAGCTAAGCATAATGTAGTTGTAGAATTTTATTGGGACTAAAATTTTCTTGCCTAAAAAACCATACTTTTTAACCGATAAAATCCGCTCATGCCATCTCTATTCTGACATGGGCTTTGGAGGTTGGCGGCCAAGTTGAGATTGTTATGATAGGTCTTAGCTATTAATAGAAAGTTTGTTAGTCTATTAATAAAAAGTCTGTTAGTTCTGTTAGTTTTCTGTTTTGGTAGTTTTTTTGTTAGCTAGTTGCTATGCCTTTGTTGCTAGCATTGCTATCTTTGTAGCTCTATAAGAGCATTCTCTTGTGATGATTATTGCAGAAAAGTAATTCAGCAATATTACTTTTGTTAATTCTCTTAGAATCCTAACAATTTGGCATTAGAGCTCCTACTGGGACCTGAGTAGAAAGTGTGAGTCATAGTGTTCTTGTGAGTGGAGAGAAATGTCGAATGCAGATGATAGTAGTTTTGTGCAACCTGCAATTCCTCGTTTCGATGGTCATTATGATCATTGGAGCATGCTAATGGAGAATTTTCTCAGATCCAAGGAGTATTGGAGCTTGGTGGAAACAGGCATTGCAGGACCAGACAAAGAAAGTGTGTTGACAGAAGCTCGGCAGAGGAGAATTGATGAGCTGAAGCTGAAAGATATGAAGGTCAAAAACTACTTGTTTCAAGCCATAGATAGAACAATCTTGGAGACTATCTTGCAAAAGAACACATCAAAGGAGATATGGGATTCAATGAAGAGAAAGTATGAAGGCAATGCAAGAGTAAAAAGATCAATTCTTCAAGCCTTGAGGAAAGAATTTGAAACTTTGGAGATGAAAACGGGTGAAACAGTAACTAACTATTTCTCTCGGGTTATGAGTGTGGCTAACAAGATGAGAACTCATGGAGAACAGATGAAGGATGTGATCATTGTTGAGAAGATCCTTAGATCCTTAACTGACAAATTTAACTATATAGTTTGTTCAATTGAGGAATCTAAGGATACCGATTCCCTTTCTGTTGATGAACTTCAAAGTTCTTTGATAGTTCATGAGCAGAAATTCCACAAGAATCATGGAGAGGAGAAGACTCTCAAAGTAAGTTCTGATGAGAGGAATGATAGTGGAGGAAGAGGTAGAGGTAGAGGAAGAGGAAGGGGAAGAGGGAGGCAAAACCGAGCCACTGTTGAATGTTTCAAATGCCACAAACTTGGACATTACAAGTATGAATGTCCCGACTGGGATAAAGAAGCCAATTATGCTTCTTTCAATGAGGAAGAAGAACTTTTGTTGATGGCTCATGAGGAATTGCATGATGTGCAAAGGGCAGATGCATGGTTCTTGGATTCAGGGTGCTCGAATCATATGTGTGGAAACAGATCTTGGTTCAAGGAAGTGGATGATACTTTCAAGCAGTATGTGAAGCTTGGAAATGGCACAAAAATGGAGGTGACTGGAAAAGGGAGTGTGAAGCTGAACATTAGAGGAGTCACTCGTATAATTAGAGATGTGTTCTTGGTGCCAGAACTCAAGATCAATCTTTTAAGCATAGGGCAGTTGCAAGAAAGAGGTTTGACTATAATGTTTCAGTTAGGAACCTGCAAACTCTTTCATCCTGACAAAGGGTTGATTTTGGAGACTAGCATGACAACAAACAGGATGTTTATCTTTCCTTCTTATGGCACTGCAGATATGCTCATCTGAGTCACAAGGGGCTGAAAACTCTTCAGAGTAAAGACATGGTCAGGGGTCTCCCTTCCTCATTATCTGCAATAGAGAAAGTGTGTGAAAATTGTATGAAAGGAAAGTGTAACACCCCGATTTTCACTGTTTCAAAATAATCGAAATGCGAACGATTATTGGTATATATTTATATGAGTATTAGAAAATTATTTTAAATAAACGGAGTTCATCACTCAATCCTACTTGAATGTAGGAAGCTACGATTAAAATTTAGGTTGAAATGACGGGCGAATCCCGGCCCGCTATTTTCACCGACAATATATTTATATTGCTCAAAAGACCTAATTTTAATTCGTGAACGAAATACTTAAGGTTTTTATTTTATTTCCTACAACTCTGTATTTTTAGAATTATTTCAGAAAAAATAAAATAATTTACGTTTTTCGGGCTTAATACGTAATCGGGTGAGCGGCGGAATGGATTTCGGAGTTTCCAAGAGCAGATGAAGAGTTTGTCTTAGGATTTTGAGATGATTCATGGGGATGAATCACACTTTTAAGCTTAGAAGGTTCTACAAGGTTAAAGTGTCAATTTTTGAATTTTACGCTTAAGTCCCTGAACTTTCTGTTAATTACACTTTGGTCCCTAAGTTAGTTTCTAGGTTCTCTAAGTGAGTTGGGCCAGAATCTTTGTTCCAAATCTCTTATTGGACCGTGGCCATGAAGCCCAAAATCCTAGTCCATGGATTAATTCCATGAAGCCCATTTAAAACCATATAGGTTTCCTATGTCATGCTTAAGCTTAAATCTTTTGGTGGGCCCCACAAGAATGAATCTAAGCCCAAATATATTAGGCCCATGCACAAGCCCATGAGGAGTAGAGGCTGCCCTCATCTTGGATGAGCAAAGAGCATTCTAGAATTTTCTACTACATTCCACACCATTCTACATTTTTCTACTACATTAATTCTACAATCTTCTCAACTCTTCTCAAATGTTCTAGGTTTTTCTTAAAATATCTTATGAAGAAAATCAGCCAAGAATAGTCAAGACAAGACCACATTTAATGTGGCACATGGTCATCATTACAACTTATTGACAATTTGCAAAATAGTCCTTATACTTTTGGCATCTTTGCAAAATGGTCCTTAAGAATTAATTTCACTTTAATCCTTTGAGAAATCACCTCCTTTCTACTTGTTCCTCAAAAGTGGCGCACAACATGCCTATAAATACCTTGCTCTCACATTTCATTTAGTTTCTATTGCCTTTTTGTTCAAAAAACCCTAAAGTTCATAAGTCTTTTAGTGTCAAAATTGTGAATCAAGTTCTTGGATTTCCTTTGTCTTTGATCTTCAAGAGGTAAATACTATTCTTCTCCCTTTACCATGTCTATGTTCTTCAATAATTTTCATGATTCAAAGTCTATTTCATCTATGTTCATCACTTTTAAGTTTCTAGATCTAGAACTTTGAAAATTCATAACTAATTCTAGAAAAATCCTTTTGACATGAAACCAATTGCTATGATCTTATAATCATCTCTATTTTCATCATCTAGAAGCATATGATCATGAGAAATTTCCTTCCTTGATTTATGGACTGGGCCGAACCTAGGAGGATGGGTTTGATAGGGTTTTGTTCATGTGTTGTCATGTATGATCATGTATTTCATATGACATGTATGCCTACACACTCTAATCCATGATTAGTTTATTAAAATGAAAATCCTTACCCTAAAATCTCTATGTTGGTCGAACCCTAGGTGGATGAGATTTGATGAGTTTTTTTCAAAGTTTTCATAAATGATCTTGGTTGATTAAGGACCATTAATCCATGACTTAATCATGATTAGAAATTTTAAGGATTTTGAACCCTAAAAGTCAGCCCTTGGCCGAAACCCTAACCCTAAAGGTTAGAGGATTTTGTTTCAAATTTTAGTCTTGCAATAAGTAATCTATGTTAGTTGAGACTCTAGTAACTAGGATCCAAAAGATGGCATTAAGAAGATAACCCTAAACCTATTTTCTAAGTCTTGGCCGAACCTAGCCCTAAAGTGTCATAGATGGTTGTTGTTTGATTAATTATAGTTATGTTGTTTGATTCAAGGTGAAACTATTAAGCTGTGGTGTGATAGCGAGGAATGTCGAGTTCGAGAGTTCGGTGCTAGCTCAGGTGGGGAAAAGAATCAACCTATCGTCGGAATCGATAAGTAGTAGATTGTATGATAATTGTGTAGGGCGACCTAAACCCTACTAGTAGTCGAGTAATCGACAAGACCAAAATCCCATTGGAAACATTTTCTGTAAAACCAATGGCGATTCGGGGATTGTAGGTTTATCGACATTAAGTTGATTTTAAGTATTTGAGGATGTTTGATTTTATGTTATCGAATTTACTGTGATATGCTGGTTGAGGTATTCCATCTGCATGTGACGTATTATTGCGGTGTTTGAATATTTATGATATTGAGGATGTTTGTTGTCCGTCACGGCCGTGATGGCTATCACGGCCAGGCCGTGACAAAGTCTGACTTTATTATTTATTTGGTTAGACTATTATGAGTTGGTTGTGATAAATTGCCTTATATGATATTGAGATATTTAAATATTCTGTTGATTAATGTGTTATGCATTATCTGCCTGGTTTTTAAGTAAGGATGTGTGTTGTTCGGGAGATAATTGTTTGGGTGAGAGAATAAAGGTGATTTAGAGGTGCCTAGCCTAATTAAGTGGTTTTATCTATGAGGAAAAAGGTGTTGAGACTTTGATGGAAGGTTGAGGCACTATGTTGTTATTGATGTAATTGTTATTCACAGCCGTGTGAGTGGAACACACGAGGTCAGGATATCCTATTTTGGGATATCGGATATTGCGGGTGAGTGCCCTACGGATGTGGATGCCGAGGTAGACTACCGTAATACTCTTTAGTTCTTGACGCGTTCGAATGTTCTTGGCACTGGACCGTTATGGAATGATATTCCTTGACGAGTTCGCGTGATCTTGGCACTGGACCGTTCTGGATTGATACTCCTTGACGCGTTCGTATGTTATTGGCACTGGACCATTTTAGACTAATACTTGTTTAGTCTTTGATGCATTCGAAAGTTATTGGTACTGGACCATTCTGGACTACTGACTAACGTGATAGGAATAGAGATGGCCACGTCAGTATAAAAGTTTAGTTATATTAGATTGGGGTAGAAGATGGATACTTGAGTTTGAGGATGTTTTGTTAGGTGTTGAATGATGTTATGTATGTGACAGTTATTGTATAATTTACTATTACTCTTTTCCGCTTTTTGATGATAGAACTGTTTCTTATTCCCTATATCTTTCTGCGTGTTGTATTTTATTTCTGATGTGATCGTACGAGAAGACCCGATGGAGGAACCAATTGCTGAGGAGTTAGATGGAACTCCTTACGAACCAGATGCTGGAGGTCGAGCTGTGATTCATGGCGATTAGAGTATAGACATTATGGCCAGTGTGTCTAAGGAGTATTTATAATTCCGCTAAGTATGTCTGTAGTGAAGTTTATGCTTGTGAGGGATCCTACTGAGAGGATACCCTCAACAGTGTTTTGGTAATGTAATAAATAAACATGTGTGTAATTATATAGTACAACTTTGGTGTGTTTTATATTTGTAGAAGTTATATGATTATTAATTAAGTTTTAATTTTTACGTATTTTCAACAGTAAGCGTGCGATTAAGTAAATAAATATTAATGTTTTAATGTAATAATACGATGGGGCACATCGGGGTGTCTCAGAAAGCAGCACAGAGTTCCCATTCCAAAGAAGAGTCAATGGAGAGCAACTCAAGCTGGAATTAATTCATGCAGATATTTGTGGCCCTATCACTCCATCATCCAATAGCCAAAAGAGGTATTTCTTGTGCTTTATAGATGATTGCTCTAGAAAAGCATGGATTTATTTCTTGATGGAGAAATCAAAAGCCTTTCACCATTTTCAATGTTTTAAGAAATTAGTTGAAAAAGAATCTGGTTTGTTGATCAAGTGTCTTAGAACTGACAGATGAGGAGAGTTTACTTCATTGGAATTCAATGAGTTCTGCCAGAAAACAGGTATCAAAAGACAATTGACCACAGCCTTCACTCCACAGCAGAATGGGGTGGATGAGAGGAAGAATAGAACCATCATGAACTTGGTGAGAATTTTACTGACAGAGAAGAAGATTCCAAAGTCTTTTTGGCCAGAAGCTGTGAATTGGGTGACTTATGTGTTGAATAGATCACCAACCTTGGTTGTGAAGAATCAAACACCATAGGAGACCTGGAGTGGAGTGAAGCCCTCAGTTGAGCACTTTAGGGTGTTTGGTTGTGTAGCACATGTACACATTCCAGATGCCAAAATGACTAAACTGGAGGACAAAAGCTGCAAGTGTGTTTTGTTGGGAATAAGTGAGGAATCTAAGGGATACAGGCTTTATAATCCAACTACAAGGAGGATTGTTGTAAGTAAAGATGTGATCTTTGAGGAAGATACTCAATGGAATTGGGATTAGAAGCAAAAGGAGGAACTGATTGTAGATAATGAAAGTGGGGATGCTGAGAGCATTACTGATTTTGAAGAAGAAAGTGTTGCAGACAGTGAGTCCAATGATGAGGAAGATGGGATTCAGACACAAACTGAGAGAACTGAAGTTGTTAATGATGAAGGAGGCAGGAATTGGCATCCACCTGACTGGATGAGTGACTATGTAACTGGTGAAGAGCTCTCAGAACCAGAAGATGCAATCAACATGGCCTTCATTAAATGCACAAATCCTGACAGCTTTGAAGCTGTAGTAAAAAGTATTAAATGGAGACAAGCTATGGATGCTGAAATCAATTCAATTGTGAAGAATGGTACATGGGAACTCACCGACTTACCAGTTGGAGCAAAGAAGATAGGTGTCAAGTGGATTTACAAGACTAAGTTGAATGAACTTGGTCAAGTAGACAAGTACAAGGCCAGGTTAGTGGCCAAAGGCTACTCTCAGCAGTATGAGGTGGATTATACAGAAGTGTTTGCTCCTGTAAGTAGAATGGATATTGGTGATTATAGCTCTTACAGCACATAAAGGATGGAAACTGTATCAACTTGATGTAAAATCAGCTTTTCTATATGGCACTCTTACCGAGGATGTATATGTGGAACAACCAAAAGGTTATGTGAAGAAGGAAGTGAACACAAGGTGTACAAGCTCCACAAGGCCTTGTATGGATTAAAGCAAGCTCCGAGAGCTTGGTTTAGTCGAATTGAGTCATACTTCATCAGTGCAGGCTTCAAGAAAAGCAATCATGAGCAAACATTGTTTTTGAAGCACTCTTCACAGGGAAGGTTTCTAATTGTCAGTGTGTATGTTGATGACCTCATATACACAGGCAATGATGAATCCTTAATGAGTACCTTCAAGAATTCAATGAAGGAAGAATTTGATATGACTCACCTTGGTAAGATGAGATTTTTCCTTGGAATAGAGGTACTGCAAGAGGAATATGGAATCTACATCTATCAAAGAAAGTATGCCTTAGTTGTGTTGTAGAGGTTTGGTGTTACATCCGTGGCTACTTTATGGATTGTTTGTCCCCACAGACCAACACGGGTCTTTCGGCGTGCTTTGTCCTCACTCACACGCTTCGGGAAAACTTCCCAGAGGTCACCCATCCAGAATTGCTCCAAGTCAAGCACGCTTAACCGTGGAGTTCTTAAGTGATGGGCTCCCAGAAAGAAGATGTATCTTCTTTGGAGCCCATCACTAAGAACTCCACGCTTAAGCGTGCTTGACTGGAGCAATTCTGGGATGGGTGACCTCCGGGAAGTTTTCCAGAAGCGTGTGAGTGAGGACAAAGCACGCCTAAAGACCCGTGTTGGTCTGTGGGGACGTCATCAATCCATAAAGCGTCGAGGATGTTACAAATGGTATCGAGCGTCACCTCTCCGATGACGGTGTGGTTGGGGACGAACCAAGTGGAAGCTGTTGGGTATGTAACACCCGGTGCCGATGAGGGCGGGAGTGGTCGCCGGTGCAAGAAGGCACGGACAAGGAGCGCTCTGGCGGGCTTCTAGGCGGAGGGACACATGAATGAACCGATTACACACCCGAATGAGAGGGACCCCGAGACTGTGTAGGTATGAGACTATACGATTGAGGAAGGCTTATATGAATTGATTGGTACTACCTATACTAACAAGATACATCTTCTTTTGGAAGCCCATCACTTAAGAACTCCACGATTAAGCGTGCTTGACTTGGAACAATGCAGGATGGGTGACCTCCGGGAAGTTTTCCAGGAAGCGTGTGAGTGAGGACAAAGCACACTGAAAAGACCCGTGTTGGTCTGTAGGGACAGTCATCAATCCATAGAGCAGTCAGGGATGTTACATTTGGCATGACTGATAGTAACTCAGTTGGAATTCCTATGGTGCCAGGTTACAAACTATGCAAAGATGAAACAGGAATAAAGGTAAATGAGACTCAATACAAGCAATTGGTGGGAAGTCTCATGTACATTACAAGTACGGAGCACGATATGATGTTCTCAGTCAGTTTGATCAGTCGGTTTATGAGTCAACCTACTCAAATGCATATGCAGGCTACAAAGAGAGTTTTCAGGTATCTTCAAGGCACTGTGAATTTTGGCATTTTGTATAAGAAGGGAGGAAATGAGGAACTGTTAGCCTATACAGATAGTGACTATGCAGGTGACTTGGAAGATAGAAAAAGCATTTCTGGTTATGTCTTTCTGTTGAGTAATGGAGCAGTAGCTTGGTCCTCCAAGAAACAGTCAATTGTGACTCTCTCCACCACAGAAGTAGAATTTGTGGTAGCTGCAACTTATGCTTGTCAGGCTGTGTGGATGAGAAGAATATTGGAAGAGCTGGGACATACTCAGGAAGGTTGCACTACCTTAATGTGTGACAATAGTTCAGCTATCAAACTTTCAAAGAATCCAGTCATGCATGGAAGAAGTAAACACATTGATGTTCGGTTTCATTTTCCGAGGAACCTATCTAGAGATGGTGACATAGAAATGGTTCATCGCGGAGCTAAGGAACAAATTGCAGATCTACTGACAAAGCCACTTAAGTCAGATTCTTTCCTGAAGCTTAGAGAGCAACTGGGAGTTTGTGAAATTCCTAAGTTAAACTAGTTGCTTATAATTGCAACAGTTTAAGGGAGGGATTGTTATGATAGGTCTTAGCTATTAATAGAAAGTTTGTTAGTCTATTAATAAAAATTCTGTTAGTTCTGTTAGTTTTCTGTTTTGGTAGTTTTTTGTTAGTTAGTTGTTATGTCTTTGTTCCTAGCCTTGTTGTCTTTGTAGCTCTATAAGAGCATTCTCTTGTGATGATTATTGCAGAAAAGTAATTCAGCAATATTACTTTTGTTAATTCTCTTACAATCCTAACAGAGATTAGGCCGCAGCTCCATGACTAGGTATAATGTCTAATGCCCAAGTCAGTTGGTACTCAAGTATTATGAGTACACGCATAGAGTGTGTGTAAAAGATCCTCATATCTTAAGGCTTTGACCAATATATATAGAGCGATGATAGTCGTTACATGGCATTAGCGAGTCATTATGAGTGATCGTGGATATCATTGATGAGGGCAGTTACAAGGTCCGAGGTTGGTTACAGATTTCAACAGTCATAACTTAATAGGAGATGACCAACTTATTAGACATACGGTCTAAAGATGGCTATGGGTCATGTCGTAACA
Source organism: Sophora flavescens (assembly GCA_030762895.1). Taxonomy (NCBI): domain Eukaryota; kingdom Viridiplantae; phylum Streptophyta; class Magnoliopsida; order Fabales; family Fabaceae; genus Sophora; species Sophora flavescens. The sequence goes on from CM061066.1 coordinate 170,371,077, forward strand.
ATCTCTAATCATGATATAATAGAACAATTGAAGATGTGGTAAAAGTTGTAAAATTGTAAGTAACTTACATTTATATATTTATACGTAACTAGAGCGAATAATTTAACATTGTGTGTAAAATGCCATGTAAAGTTTAATCGTAGTCTCTATTTCATAAGCTTAATTGTTATGTTTATTTTGGGTGGTTGATGGCAAAGTAACAAAGGAATGGCTTTCTGCCTGTCTGAACAAAAACACTTATTTATTTTGGTTTTTTATAATATAATATATTTGGTATCTTTGTTCCTAGTTATTATCTTCCTACAAGGATCAATCTCTACATTAACATATTTATCATTTATTAATAATTGATGTTGTAATTTTCTTATTAGTTGGTTAGATCACAGTCAAATTTTATGTTATGTATTTATAGTAATAATATGATAAATAATTTTTATAAACCACGTATTGATCTAAATTTATTTATCTAATTGTATATTTTAGATAATAAAAGCACTTATAAATAATTTTCACTATAATAACCTATAACTTGGTAGCAAAGAATCAATTCACTCTTCCAACTTTGAAAACAACACGGGATGCACTGTTTTTCTCTTTATCACAAGTTCTTTCCATCTTACTTCTTCAATTCTGTGATCTCCTAGTCTAGATTTCATTATAGTATTAAAAGTTAATTGTAGATCTTTGATGTGCATGCCAATGGACCACATGATTGATACATGTTATAAGAAGAGTGAATATTCATCTATACTAAGCCTCCAAATTTCAAAACTAATATAAATAATGGTCTCACAAATGGATTTGGATCGTTTGTGGCAAAAAATAGTCAATCCTCTCTCCAGTAGAATTACAATCCTTGGATCTAAAAGAAAAAAAATGCATACCCTCTCTCTTTGGATTAAACCAAAGGTTGTGATTTTGCTGGAAGAAGGATGGACCATTTTTAACTCCATACGATCCATGCACCTCACAAATGAAGATGAAGAGGTGCTTCCTGTTCACCTAGTGAGCGAGGATCATTAGGACTCACGTTCTACTTTTAGCCAAGAACAATAATGACTTATAGTTTGATTCAATAAATATCTCATACAACAATTCAAAGTTATATTGTCACTCAAGTCAATAGGTTTAGGATTGCTTCTTGATCTGAACCAACTCGATGAACTCAAAAATTCTAACCAAACAAATTAAATTGATTCAAATTTTTTGGTCTTTAGGTTCGAACCGAACCAAATCCATCAATAATTGGTTCGGTTCTCGAGTTTGTAGATTTTGGATCCGAACCGATCCGATGATTATATTCTAATATTTTTATATACTTTTAAAATATTTTCATTTTTTAATATCTACTATTTCTAATATATTTATATATATATATATATATAATATTTTCAAATATTATAACATTTAATGGGTAAGAACCGAACTAACCTGTTATTGATCGGGTTAGTTTGGTTTAGATTTCCTAAAAAAGATGCAAATCCAAATCGAATCAATTGATTTTTATTGGTTCGAATTTTTTTCATGCAAATTCAAAATAAACTGATTCATGTACACCCCGAGTATATCATTCATTTTGTCCTACATATAAGTCATTGTTTTTTTTAAAGACACGTGTTATTCTTCAAATTATTATTTTTACACATATGGATACATTAAGACTATAATAGTCAAACTCATTGATGGTAATCAAGGTTTAGTTCACATTCATTGTTTATTTTCCAAATTCTTATTTTTCTTATTGATGCCTTATATGTTCTAAAATTTACTTTTAGAGTGTGTTTGAGAAAGCTGAAAAAAAAAAGATTGTGAGTTTGTTTGGGAAAGCTGGAAAAAAAAATATTATGCTGATAATCGATTTTTGTATAATCGATTATTGTGAAACTCGGTTATAATCAGAATCTTTTTTTGTTTGGGTATGTTTGCTGAAAATCAATTTTAAGATAATCTATTTCATTTGAGTGTTACAAAAAAAAAATTTACATAATAAATTATACAAAAGGGTTTGAAGTTTTATTTGTTTATAATATATAAAAGTTTTAAAAGAGAAAAATGTCATCACAAGTGTGTACAAATTATGTGTGCACGTCCCACGAGGAGGGGCAATTACATGAGAAGGCAATCTTTGAGAGAAATAATAATAAAAATTCATCCAACCGTCCTATGAGACCGATGGTGCCAAAACAGCTTTTTTGGCCAATTAAAAGCTTTTTTAACAATTAAGCAAATGACCCAAACATAATATATTTTTATCAAAAAGCTTTTTTCTTGAAAAACAGCTGAAAGTCCAAAATATAATCATTCTCAAACATGCTTTATGCTGATAATCGATTTTTATATAATCGGTTATTGTGATAATAGATTATAATCAAAACCTGTTTTTGTTTGGGTCGATTTGCTTAAAAGTGATTTTAAAAAGTCTAGTGATCATTTGAATTGAAATAAGTACGATGAGATGAGAATTTGACAATAACTTGGATACACATGATCTGATCTAATATTTGCTTTTCAATGCAAAACTTTTTGCCATTAAAAAATTGAATGCCAAATGAAGATGCATAAAGCTCAACAATTTTATTGTTATTAGAAATATGAACGGTGAAAGAAACGCTCCAAGAATGCTTTTCTTCGGAACTCCGAATTCGTCTCCGGCATCCGCCCTCGATCCAGCGAATGCTCCTCCTTCGAAGCCTCCCGATGGTCAACAGAAAGCGAAACTCTCGTTTCGCGATAAACTTCTTGGGGCCAAAGAGCCTATTCCAAGGAAAGAGAAGTCCGATCTCATTGAAAAAAATATCTTCAAGGTTGTGCTCGAAGATGGAAACAGGCTTAGACCGAAGTGCTTCCTGGATGAAAGTTATATTCAAGACATGAGGAAACCTTGGCAAGATGCTATAGTTATAAAGCTTCTTGGCAAGTCTGTAAACTATCTCACTCTGTGAAATAGACTGAAATCGGTATGGAAACCTGCGGGAGGATACGACATGGTGGACATTGGATTTGGATATTTCATGGTCAAATTTGATCTCCCTAAAGATCGTGACATGGTTATTGGAGGTGGTCCTTGGATGCTCTTCGATCACTGCCTGGCGGTGAGGCCGTGGTCGCCGAACTTCATTGCCTCGGATGCCAAGATTGATAGTACGCTGGTTTGGATTAGATTCTCTTGCCTTGGGATGGAGTACTATGATGAAAGCCTACTCCTTGCCCTAGCCTCGGCTGCGAGTAAACCGATCAAAGTCGATTCAAGAACCACGGAAGGATCATGTGGAAGATTTGCTTGCTCGTGTGTGTGTGGAAATCAAACTGGATCAGCCAGTGGTGGTCAAGTTTTGGTTTCGATAAAAATGGTTCAACATTTAATATGAAGGCGTCCATTTACTGTACAAATCTTGCAGGCTTTTTGGACATGTAGCAAGAAATTGTCCCAAAAAGCCTGATGCTAGACAACATGGGACAGAGGGAGGCCCTTCTTCTCAGGTCCCAGGGACACAAGGTCAAGAAGCTCATGCTCAAGAACTGGTGCCTCTTGGGAATGAAAGACCCGTTCAAACAGGGTCTGGGGTCGAGGGTATGAAAGAAAACCAACATAAAGATCTCTATGGAGACTGGCTTATTGTGGAAAATCATAAAAGAAATCCTAAATCAAAGGCTCAAGGTAACGTCCCTAACCTTAAATCCAAGAATGCTAATTCTACTGAGTTAAAGGTGGCCGATGGTGGAAATAGATTTGAGGGTTTACAAAAGGTGAACAAGGAGTTGGTTGGGAATAATTCACATGGCGCCTCTAAAGAGGTATCCCTACACAAGATTATTGATGCGTCTAACAAAATTGGCAAGAGAAAGAAAAGACCAAAGGTTTCGAAGCCAAGTGATCCCTCATCTTCGAAGGGAGGTAACACCTCCAGGAAGGATACAGAAATTCCACGTCCCTTTCCTACGGTAATGCAGGTGCATGCACTGAAGATGCTTGAGGCTATCATACCCACCTCGCCTACTCCAGACCTAAACGTCCCTACACCAGAAGTAGGGGGCTCTAGTCCCATGCAAATCCAGAAACCACCAGATCCGGGCATGTCCTCGAATGAGAACGTACAATTTGATATGAACTTCATGGACTCTGTGGATGGCGATGTCTCAGTAGTTTCCAAAACCCAAATTAACCCTATGGTCTAAGGTTCTTTGGCTTTCTCATTTCCTCTCCTTTTTGTTTATTATGAATTATCTTGTACGAAACTGTCGCGGGGCCGAAGGCCGTTTCTTTCCGGGCTTATTTAGAGACTGTACCAGATTGTACGGTCTTTGTTTCATGGCCATCCTTGAACCACATATTAGTGGTGATTGTGCGACGAGAACTGTTGATAGATGTGGCTTTGATGGAGGCGTGAGAGTGGAGGCAAATGGCTTCTCAAGGGGTGCATGTGGAACCGGAACCGCATTGCTGTTGATGTGATCTCTACCACCCCTTCCTGTATCCTTTTGCAAATTAACCCTAGGGCTAGTAATACTTGGCTTCTTGCGGTTATCTATGGTATCCCCCAAGAGCGCAACATAGAGGATTTATAGGCTGATCTAGGGCGTATTCACGCAACCTATAATCTTCCTTGGTGCGCAATTGGCGACTTTAACACTATAATGTATGAACATGAAAAAAGTGGGGGAGGTAGGGTTAACTTTAGATCATGCAATAGATTGTACGAGTGTATGAATTCTTGTAGTTTGATTGATCTAGGCTTTCATGGCCCCTTGTTCACTTGGAAACGTGGTGGCACCAGTGAAAGGCTTGATAGAGCCTTAGTCAATGCTGGTTGGCAAGACTCCTTTCCTAATAGCTCTATCACTAATCTCCCTCTCCCTAGCTAGGATCACTGTAGCATATGGTTGAGGTTTGAGGATGACAAAGAGGGTTTCAAACCTTACTTTAAATTCTTTTCCTCGTGGTTAGATCATAATGACTTTCACTAACATGTAGTTAGATCCTGGATTCCTTCTGATTCTTGGGTGCATAATATTAAATGTTTGACTGACAATGTTATATCTTGGAATAGAGACTGTTTTGGTAATATTTTTTGCAGGAAAAAGAGAATTATGGCAAGGCTTGAGGGCATCTCCCGTAAGCTCTTAGAGGGGGAAAATTACAGACTTTCACAGCTCAAAGAAGAGCTTTGGACGGAATACACTACCATCCACTCTCAGGAAGAAGCTTATTGGTTCCAACAATCCTGCTCTCGGTGGATCACTCTTGGAGATAGGAACACCAGGTTCTTCCATCAAACTGCTTTGACAAAAAGACGAAGGAAGAAAATTGCTGCCCTTCTCAATGAACAGGATGAATGGATCCATAAGGAGAGGGCCATTTTCAATTTGCTTGTGGAATTTATCAAAACCTTTTCTCGTCTGTCGGGGTCGTTCCTCAGGGTCTTATCACCATGCATGTATATCTGCCAATTGAGGAAGGGAACCTTGCTTCCTTAAATAGCCAAGTCTCGATGGAAGAGGTCAGGAAGGCTTTGTTTGGTATGGTGAATCTTAAAGCCCTAGGACCCGATGGCTTTCACCCTTTGTTCTTCAAATCAAAATGGGTCATTCTAGGTGACTCTATCTTCAACTTTGTGGCCAATGTCTTTGAGAAACCTGAAATGATTGAAGTTACGAACCAAACTTTGTTAACTTTAATCCCTAAAGGGAATGATCCTACTAGCCCCTCGGACTTCCGCCCTATTGCCTTGTGTAATGTCATTTACAAGGTGGTTACCAAAGTCATTGCCAATCGCTTCAAACCCATTCTCCCCGGTGTGATTTCTGCCACTCAAAATAGCTTTATTGTTGGCAGGAGCACCTCGGATAATTTTATCATCCAACAAGAAGTTGTTCATTCCATGTCTTCTATGGTTGGTAAGAAAAAGATCATGGTGATAAAGTTGGACCTCCAAAAAGCCTATGACAAGATGGAGTGGAACTTTGTGATAGAGTCGCTTAGGCTTTTGGGTGTCCCTGACATGTTAATTCCAGTGATATATGCTTGCTAGGCTACGGCAAGGATGAGTATAAATTGGCAAGGAAGACCCTCTTCAGAATTCTCCTCTTCGTGTGGCTTAAGACAATGAGACCCCATATCCCCATACTTGCTTGTCATTGCTCTGGAAAGGTTAAGCCATATTATCCTGGATGCAGTTGACAATGGTACATGGACCCCCGTACGCATTGGAAGAAACGACCCAGCCCTCTCTCATCTAATGTTCGCAGATGATATTCTCCTTGTTGCTGAAGCATCTTATTCTCAAGCCCAATCCATCAGAGTAATTCTAGATTCATTTTGTAGTCATTCGGGCCAAAGGATTAATCTATCAAAATCAAAGGTTTTCTTTTCTAACAACGTTGGGCCATCCAACTCCGAAGCCATTAGCAACTGTCTGGGTATAGGGCCAACTGAAGATGTGGGTCACTATCTTGGTTTTCCAATTATCACGGGCAGCAAATGTAAGGTAACTTATTCTTTCATTGTGGAAAAGGTTCGAAATAAACTAGCAGGCTGGAAGACCAACTTGTTTTCCCTAGCAGGCCAGGTAACCTTGGCCCAGAGCTACATCCTTGGTATCCCAAGCTATGTAATGCACGCCTCAATCATCCCTGCCTCCACTTGTGATGAAGTTGAAAAACTTTGTCGCGACTTCATATGGGGATCCACGACCGACTCGCGCAAATCGGAAGGTGGGTTGGGCTTTAGGAATCTCCGGGTGGCCAATGTTTGCTATATGCTCAAATTAGGCTGGAATATGATTGTTAATAAAGATGCCTTGTGGGTGAAGGTCTTAAGGGCCAAATACAATTGTGGCAATCTCTATGTACCTTTAATGAGATGTGGATCCAAACCATCTCACAGTTGGCATGGGATTGTGCAGTCATGGGATTTGGTGAACAACAGCTTATTGTGGGTTGTGAGGGATGGGCATATAGTCCGGTTTTGGCAGGAATCCAGAGATTGGGCCGCTAAGTGAACATGTGTCGAACATTCCAGAACATGAGTGGAACTTCCTTACATCTTCTTATGCCTTGGAGAATGATTGGAATTGGGCCTAACTCCAGCATCGCATTCCAGAGCATATTAAGTCAAGAATTGCTAGCTTAAAACCCCCATGCCCGGGCTTTGAAGACTTCCTAGTTTGGGCCCATTCCTCTGATGGGTTTTTTTCCATCAAGTCGGCCTATCAATTCCTATACAATGACATCGTGAGGAATCCCCTTGGCTTTTGGTTTGAGCTCATCTGGAAGTGGAGAGGGCCTCCGAGATTCCAAGGTTTCTTGTGGAAGGTTGCTCAAGGTAGAATCATGACCAATGAGGAGAGGATGCGAACGGGATGTGCCGGATCGGACCTATGCCCGCTCTGTAATCAACACCGAGACTGTAATGCATGTCCTTAGGGATTGCAAAGTGGCCTCAGAAGTTTGGAACAAGGTGGTCTTGGAAGACGGATGGAGTAAATTCTTCAGCCTTGGCACCAATCAATGGATGGTTGGAAATCTAAAATCTGAAGATTTTGGTTCGGGTGAGCTGGTGTGGCCCATGTTGTTTGGCATCGTGTGCTACTTCCTCTGGAAGATCCAAAACCAAAAGGTGTTTTCGCCAAACAATGTGCCCCAAGGTTCCCTGTTTGAGTGGATTCTATTCCAAGTGAAGGTGGTGCAAAACCAAATCCTTAGCTCTGATCTTTCTAATGGACCTTCTTCTAGGCACGAGATTCAGGTCTCTTGGAACCCCCCCCCCCCCCCCTCCGCGGGCACCTTTAAACTTAATATATATGGGCCCATCTCCACCATTCAGGTTTATCCGCTTGTGGTGGGATTATTAGGGACTCTGATGGGAGATTTGTGATCGCGTTTCATTGCAACTTGGGAGCATCAACCTCGGTGTTTACTGAACTTTGGGGGCTGGTGTATGGTCTCTGGATTGCTCGTGACCTTGATCTTCCACGACTCTTTGTTGAATTAGATTCAGAAGTTATTGTGAACAGGATCAGAAGGCGGAATTCAAACTTCTTGTATGTTAAGCCGCTCTTGGAAAAAGCGATATCCTTGATCAACTCCAGTAATGGAAGGATCTCCATCACCCATATTTTTCGAGAAGCAAATAGATGCGCTGATTGCTTGGCTAACCTTGGTCACTTTGGATCGTTCTCCTGCTCTATCCTAAACTCTGCTCTTGATATTATCAAATTTGTGATGGTAGAAGATGCCAGAGGGGTGCCTCTTTTTCGTTTAGTTAGTTAATGCTTTACCTTTCCTTTGTATAAAAAAATACAATCTATTTCGTTTGGGTGGTGGAAAAAAATCACTTTTATATAGTAAATTACGAAAAAGGGTATGAAGTTATTTGTATAATTTAATAATATTTGTTTAAAAGTTAGTTTTGTAGGGGTAAACAGGGAAGAAAGTTTTGAGAATGAAAAATAATTAAATTACAACAATCTTAGAGCATGTTTGGGAAAAATTAAATTTTTCCCAAACAACTGTTTTTACACTGATTAACTGTTTTTTGAATAATTATTTCTATTTGGGCTTAAAGCTGAAATGAAGAAAAAGTTTTTTTTATACAATTTTAAGTTGTTTTTAAGCATCTATGAAGTAGGACAGTTGGATGGAAATTTTCTGATTATTTTGTAAACAGACTTTGCCTTTCCAGTAATAACCCCTCAGTGCTGGTTATGTGGCGCATGCCTGCCTCTCTTCGTGAAGGATAGCAGGAGGAGATTTCAATCCATTGAATTGGCTTTTCAATCCACTGATTGTGACGTAGTTTTTCAACCTGCGATTTTCTATATATTTGCAAATCTTTGTTTTAATAAGGGTCCAATCCATTGAATTAAATATAATGCAACTTTTTTCCCAACTGTACAGCATATATATATATATATATATATATATATATATATATATATATATATATATATATATATATATAAGGGTCCAAATCTTTTTCAATCAGTGCATTAAACTCATTTCATTTCAATTGAACTTGGATTTTGAATACAATTTTTTTAGACGCAAGTCACAGGTATCAACCTTATGGCCATTAGATATTGATTGTGGCATTGTGCTCTGATATTGTGAGCCATCGTGCTAATTTTTGTAAATATGATGTTGTGATTGATATTTATGTTGTAAATCAATGCCAAATTTTTATTTTTGCTTAATTGCACTTTTAGTCCCCCGGGTATCACATAGTATAATTTTGGTCCCTCAAATTTCAATTGAGTAAATTAGGTCCCTCAAATATCTCAATTGTTACAATCAGGTCCTTCCATCCATCTTCCATCCAATTGTTAACGGTTTGACTGAGTTGACTGTTGTGAGTGTAGTTGATGTGGCAATTTTCTCACGTGCTGCACTTTAGACACACTAGGAACCCAATCCTCCATTCATGTCCTTTGCTCCCAATCAGAATACATTGCCAGAATCCAAAAGAGCTATTACACTGCCATTGAAGTTGTTCAAAATACATTGAGCAGACAAAATTTGCACTAACTCAACCTACCCCAATTTTCCTATCAGAATCCAAATCCCTCCCATAAAAAACTCTCTCCCTGCACACCAACTTTGTTACAATCACAGTATAGAAGAATCTTGATGTTAGTATTTCACAGGTGGGTAGTCTCCTTTAGAGCAGGAAAGGCTCCAAAAGAAAGGGAAGGAAGCTAGAAGAAAATTGTCTTGAATGTTGTGCTTTGTGGTTCATTAGCAATAGATGGTCCAAAATCCTCAGACAGATGCGTATCATTTGATTATCTTCTTTTTGTGTTGGTAACCTAGTATGTTGAAGCATCTGAATAAGCCACAATTTTTCTTGCCCTCCACCTTTGAAAACCAGAAAACCTTCCCATTTCTTCTCCTTTCTAATTATCGTTTATGAGTTATGGCTGCATCTGAATAAGCCACAATTTTTCACACAGCTCTGTCTCGTTTATGACTTTTGGTCACTGCTCTGCTGCTTCCCCCACCTCCGGCGGCCCCCGCTCCGCCGTTTCCCCCACCTCTGACGATCGCTATACGAATCAGAGTCTAAGGAGAGAGAATGGCTTCGTCCAAGATGTAACATCCATTATTTTATGCATGGTTAATGTATGAGGGTTATGGTGAGGACTTGGATTATATAGCTGGGATGTGGTTTGAGGCATAGAAACCTTTGCTTGGCAAGCACACAACATTTTCGAGTGAGTTTGAACGTAGAAACAAAATTAGGGTTTCCCGGTTAGCATCTTTGAGACATCTGAGTGTGAAATAAGAAATTTGGAGTTAGGAATGAGATTAGACCTTTTTGATGGTTTGAAGCTGTTTATTAGGTCTTGATGAGCCTATATCTCAAATTTTAGGTCAATCGGACGTCGAACGGGTCAAGAACGCAAAGAAACACAAACCGAGTGTTTTGTGGTCGATTAATTAATTGAAAGTCAGAATATTAATTTAGGTCAGTCCTGAGTACAATAGGTCTTAGGATTAACCTAAAATAATTACAGAAAAATATTCCAGCAGTAGGTTACACAGGAAGATGCGAAAGAAAACACCTAGTTGTGCCGACGGAACAACACCCAGTGATACGTGTCGTTACCAGGAGGAAGGTGGCCATGGTGATGCCACCTCACATTCCACCTAACCCTTTTGAATATATGACACCTAACCCTTTTGCATGTGTGACACCTAACCCTTTTGCATGTCTGACACCTAAACCTTTTGCATCTGTGACACCTAACCCCTTTGCATGAATGACACCTATCTCCACTACCCCTTTGGCATGCATGACTTGTCTTCCCACTAACTTATCAAAACCTACCTAAATTCATCTATAAAAGTAAAATCACAAAAGTGACTTCATTTTTCCTCCTCCAGTCTCATTTCACTCATCCTTCCATAGCCAATTTCGTTCCCTCACCTCTGCATGTGTTGGCTGAATAGTTAAGTGAAGGAAAGAACAAGTTGCACACTCATTCACACCAAAAAACTCTTCTTATCCCGTTTCTGTAAAACCATCCCTCACCTTCTTCCACCGTTGGATCTTGTTGAAATTTCATGGAGAGGTTCTAGGCTAGTATTTATTCTCATCCAACGGTTAAAAGTTCTGTGCGTTCCCCAGAGTGAGAGTTATTCAACTCAGAAAAAGGAGATAGGCTCAAGCCGAGTAGCTCCTGACCAGTCACCTTGGGAGGTTCATCCTAGGCTCATACACCGTTGGATCGAGCTGAAATTTTTGGAGAAGGTAAGGAAAAGGTACCTATTTAATATCACCGTTCACTTTTGCAAATAAATGTATGGGATGTGAGATATAGAGCCAAAACAGTGGCGGATTTTAGGGTGTTTGTTGTAGATTCTAAGTTCCTTACAAGGTGTTGTTCACAATGTGGTTTCTTAGGTGGACTTTCGGAGACTCAGGGGCCTAGGTCCGTGTGAGGCAGAATCGTGAGGAGTAGAGGGCGAGTAATTTCGTTGCGTCTAGGTCATCATACGACTCTCCAGGTGGGGGAAAGAAATTATTTAACGTCGGAAACAGCACAGTGACGTTTAATTCGATAATGGCGTAGGGCGACCCAAACCCTACATGATTGCGAGTAACGGACAATGTCCATATCACGTTGGGGACTACTTAGTAGTACTCGTGATGATATTGAGATTGTGCGTTTATCACCGTTATGTTTATTATATATTATTTTATTATTTTATGATTGTCTGCTTGGATGATTTGACTGGTTGAATTGATGTTGATAACTGCTGGATGATGATGTTATGAGTTGTGATCATTTTATAAGCATGATATCTTATTATTTTAATTAGATTTTGATAATGATTATTAGTTTGGAAATGATGATTTTATGACATGTTAGTGATGATGATGCTATGACATGATGATATTATGGTATGATTTGTTGAGTGTTATAATTGTGATTAGAGTTTGAGTAAACGATAAGTTATATCAAGACATGAGGATGTATTGGGGAATTCATGTTATGTGTGTTAGTAGTGCCTGACTAAAATGATTCCTGAGATATGATGATAATGAGATTGATGAGATAAGATTTTATTGAGGTTACCTATGAGATGACGATGAACGGTTAGGGTACTAGAGGGTGACTTGAAACATGGTCTGTGATATGGTGGACCTGAAACATGGTTGTGTGGGGTCTATGCCTCGGAGGGAGAATTCCTGGGGATAGGCTAACGGCGGACCGTCCCAGACATGATTTCATTTTAGTTGCAGCTATAGTTCATGCGTTGCATGAGCACCCTGGCCGGGGTTCAGAGGTGTGCTCCGGATTGTGCAGCTATAGTGTCATTACTTTGCATGGGCATCCTCCATCCGCGGACGAGGGTGTGCGCCGGGGACTCTAGGACGTGTCGATTTATTGATGTGATATCCGGATATGACCGATACATGATGAGATGATTCATACAGCATTTGCATTGCATCATGATGGAGGGTAGAGGAAAGATCCTAGATGTGGATTGAGGATGATTGTGTTTTATTTATGTATACTCTTGGAGATGGATGTTTAGTGTGCCGTTATTTAATTAAATGTTGCTAAACCCTTTCCACGTTTGACGTTATATTGTTTCTTATCCCTTTTCTTCGTGTTGTTGGGTATGTTTTATTTATGTGATCGCTATAAGAAGACTCGGTGGAGAAGCCAGCTATGGAGGAACAAGATGGAACCCCTTATGAGCCAGATACTGGAGGACGAGCAGTGGACTCGAGTAGTTAAGTAGAGAGACTACGGCCAGTGCGTCTTTTTGAGGTGTTTTATCTTTTGCTGTTTATATTAGTTTGTACCAGTTTGTACCTATTGGGATCCTACTGAACGGATCCCCTCTACTGTACTGCATCAGGATATGATGTGTATATGTTATGCATCTGTGTATATATGTTGTTTATATTTTAAGTTCAAATTTTTCCGCCGTTTTAATATATACGCTTAACGATAATAACACGATTAGGTCCTAAATATTATGGGTTTTCTTTAATGGGACGTCGGGGCGTCTCACAAGATGTCTTCACAGTGGGGCTTCCTCCTCACGCGTGCTGGCCACTATCGCTGAATGTAGATGCGGAAGAAATTTCAAGGGGAATACGAAATTGGGATCAAAAGACGTAATGGTCTTGATGAGTTTCATGGGAGGAAGGTGAAAATTGGGAGTAGAAGACATGAATGGAGGATTTAGGGTTCCTTGTGTGCCTAAACTCTAACGTGCAACGGTGAAAAAATTGCCACATCAGCTACCTAACAGTCAATTGAAACTTGTGGGATCGAAATTGCACATATGTGATATTTGAGGGACTAAAAGTGCAATTAAGCCTTTTATTTTTGTTTATAATTTACCTCTCAAATTCTCTTTGTTATTAAACTGAAAGGATTTAATTGTTATGTACTGACGGTGTAAAGATTTTTTTACACTATCAACCAATCATAACTTACCACATTAACAAAAATGTTTGACTCTTACACTGACAATGCACAGCAATTTAAACTCAAACCGAACTATATATTAATTTTATTTAACTATTGTAAAAAATAATATATTTTCACATGTTTTCCATAATCATGGAAAAAAAGTTATAAATTTTATTCAATTTATTTATAAATAAGTAAAATTTTGATGACAAGGATCACAAGATATATATATATATATAATTTAATGTTAAAAGAAAAACAAATGTTATAAACAAACATCTCCATACCATTTTTCGTAAGTTACTATGTAAAAGTGATTATTTATGCAGCATCCAAACGAAATAGATTATCTTTTAAGCGTTTTTCAGCAAACGTACCCAGACAAAAACAGATTCTGATTATAATCGACTATCACAATAATCGATTATTTGAAAACAGATTATCAGCATAATCTTTTTTTTTTTTTTGGCTTTCCCAAACACACTATTAAGCTAAAACAAACTAGATGTCATATAGCATTTTTTTTCTCCAGAAAAAGCTTTTTAAAAAAATAAGCTCCTTACCCAAACAAATTATTCCCAAAATATATAACTTATTACACCAAAAACAACTGAAAGGGAAAAATATAATCTTTTCCAAACAAACACTCATTTAATATTATTAGCATGTTTGGTTGGGTCCTTCATTGCAAACAAACCTTTCTTTATCTCAATTGTGTTATAAAAGTTTTGAACACTTCAAAGATGATTTGTGTCACTAATCTGTGAAATAACTTATGTTTATTCGCGTCTTCTCCTTCACCTCAATTATCGGTCAATTCCAATGTTGTTAAAGTCAATTATGTTTTGATTCAGGTTTAACTGTATCAAAATGATAGTTCAGAGAAGAAAGAGAAAAAGAATGAAGAGAAATTGTTCTCATTGATTGTATTTGTAATGCCCCGATTTTTCGGTTGTTCTATAATCGGTATTTATGCATGTCTGTGAATATTTAATATTCTAATTTTGAGTAAATTATTTTATAAATCTAAATTATTTACATAATGTACTTTATAGTAGAAAACTACTATTAAATTTCCGGTAGAAATTTCAGGTAATCCCGATCTGAGTTTTCACTGTCAGTTAAGCTGTACTGACCCAGAAAATGAATTTCGATTAGTAAAATAAATTTTTTTAATTTATTCTAACCCAGTTATAATCATTTCCATGATTTTAAAAAATTTCTTTAAAATATAAAAATTTTTCGGGTGGAAAATTAACGAAATAAAATACGATCGATTTTCACTAACGGGAAACAAACGGAACCAGAACGACTCAAGATTTCCAAAATCTAATTTGGTGCATATTGAAAAGATTGAATGAAAGAATGACTTGATGGAGTAGATATGAATAGTGTTAGCAATTAAACCATTTCATCATTTTATACAATTTTGCAATAAATGCATTATTTTAATAGAAAAACCAAGTTTTTAATTTACAAAAAAATTAAAATCTCTCTCTATTTCTACTGGGACAGCAGCATCCCCCCTCCCCCCATTCTCCTCTATAAAAACTCCTCTCTCACACCCCTGTTTCACTTTGTCTTCTTCTTCAAAAGAACTCAATCACTTCCTACTTCCACCAAACTAGTGCAAAAAAGAGATTTCAAATTTGTTTTTTTTTTGCTTTTCACATCGGTTTTCAAACTGATGTTGAAACGGTCGATGTGGTTTATTGCCACTTTTCACATCGGTTTTAAAACCGATGTCAAAAATTCTATTTCAGCATGACAATAATTCTTGTTCAGCACTTTTCACATCGATTTCTGAAAAAACCGATGTGGTAACCCCACTTTCCACATCGGTTATTTTAAAAACCGATGTGATAACCCAACAATTCACATCGGTTTTAAAAATAACCGATGTGTAAAGTGGGGTTATTTTCAGAAACCGATGTGAAAGTTTCTTTTTTTTAAAAAAAAAACACCACTTTACAGTAGTGACAGTCATTTCCCCTGTTTCAGTAATCCAGTAATCCAAATCAATACAGAATCTAAATATTCTCAACACAATCACTTTTGTACAACCAAAACACACTAAATTAAAAGATTACAAACGATAAATATATTCAATTACATTCAGACAACAAAGATAATTAGAAACCAAAAAGCTACATATGATATATTTTAGATTTCATGTCAA
This sequence comes from Sophora flavescens, assembly GCA_030762895.1. Lineage (NCBI taxonomy): Eukaryota > Viridiplantae > Streptophyta > Magnoliopsida > Fabales > Fabaceae > Sophora > Sophora flavescens. Next base: position 170,386,689 of record CM061066.1, read on the forward strand.
AACATATATCAGTCAAAAGTACACTATAGCTAGTACATGATGCGTTTATTATAAACTAACTACATATAAACTATGGCAATTGGTACACTTCAAGAAAGAAAGTTGCCCAATGCATCCTTATGTTATTGATGTTGGCATCAGAGAGTGGAGTCGGATTGTTGAATATCTACAAGTTTAATTGGACATAAGATTATATCTTTTACGTAATAAACTAAAATAAAACATATAACGAGTCTATAACCGTTAAAACTAATTGTGTTACCAATTAACATTTACCTCCTGCCATCTTTCAGTGATACTGGAGGAGATAATTTTGACCATCCACTTCATCACATAATATCCACATTCCCATGATCCACGTTGTCTACAGGACTAAGTACAAATGAAACCCAATTAGAATATAAGGAATTAAATAGAAATCAATAATTATACCCACTGTGCTTGAAGCATTTGTAATAAATATCTTACGTTAGGAATAATCCATCTAATAGCCCGACACCTTTCACCATGCAGCATGTGGATTGCATCAATAGAACTATCATAAGAAAATAAACATTAACTAAAGTATATCTTATAGATTTCAGATGATTAAAACAACTTTATTACTGATTATAAATTATTTTAATGCTTACGTTTCCATGATGATCTTCAGTTGCTTCGCCGGCTTATTTCCCATCGAGCAGAAAAAGACCACGACATTCAACCAAGGGCACAAGATCAACAATTGCCAATGTTTACTACATTTGTGGAACAATTAGTAACTAAGTCATATATAGTACGTTATAATTAAATAATCGATACTTACTTAATGAGATAAGGTGCAAGGTAGAACTGATGATCATCTCGGGCAAGTATATCACGTATGATGGCGATTGGGTCTTCTGATGTTAGGAGAACATCACCCTGAATGAGCATGGGGTCAATGAACCCATAAAGGGTGGGGTTGCCCTGATCAATTAACATGCGATGCAGATACCTAATATATTGATAAAACATTATAATTATCATAGTATTTAAAATTTAATTACTTAACTTACAAATAAAATGTACTTACGTTCACCATAACGAGATGTATGCAGCACTAGCCATTTCACGATCGAGCACCATCTCCATAAGCTCCTTCTTTGGGATATACAGATCGTCACCTGGCCTGACATCATGTTCCAACCTTACCAAAACTGCGTCAGCCTCCATGTTCACAACCTGTATAGCCAGACGTGTAAAAACACCCCCAGGATCCCCTTTGTCAATCCCCTAAACAACAAAGATATACATTAGTAATCACAGTTAAGTTATTTCATTTGTAATTAATTGAATGGTCAAATAAATACCTTGGCAGGAGCAGACTTCTCTGGTCTTCCTGGATCCGACCTTTTAGGCAGAATATCATTTCCAACATCCTAAAAAAAACATTATCTTTAAACAATAATAAATAATTTCAACTATAAATATATAAAAACACAACTAATTGAATACCTCAGATGCAACAAGAAACCTGACTAGTCTTCTTGGCCAGGGGATGAAGTTACCAGTGGCATGGCCCACTGTTTGAACCTCCTCAGTGGGCACAGGGACTCGAGCATCAGCATCTCGAATAATCTCAACCACGACTCTCACCTGATCATCCGGTAATAAACGGTGGTGTATGGTATTACCTAAGTTATGTGCCCTCCCCAATGCCACTAAGCGGGGATCATGATGATCATCAACATTCAGCTCACACCTATAAGGGTCGTTGTCGTCATCATCATCATCATCATTTTCAGGCTGATGAGGAGGATCACATGAGCCCTTAGTGCTCACATGGACAGAGGGGTGGACAGAGGGTTAGACACATGTGTTTTGCTGGGACATAGCAGCCATTATTGCCAGCTGCTGGGAAAACTACTGGGCCATCTCCTGTCTAAGCTCATCTGCAATATCCCGTTTTAGCCGTTGTCTATCTGCATCAACATCCCTATGGCGTTGTTGTGAAGATGAGCCAATGCCCCATCCAACACCAATGACATGGCCTGGGTGGTCTGGTTTACCGATGGTAACAGCTAAGATATCCTCGCATCCTCTAGGAACAAAGGTTCCTTGAGTGACCTGCTCGTCCAAGGCATCATACAACATATAAAATATTAAGTCACATTACAATTCAATAACATTGTTAAAATCACAATTACAATTCAAACTATACTTACAATCTTCTCAGCTACTTGGCGGGCCTCCTCAGATGTATATTGTCCCGTACTTCTTTGTCGGGCCCTCTTCCATTTACGATGGCATGGGGGTGGAGGTGGATCAACAACTTCTGGATGATTATCAGCTGTAGGATCTGCCTGAGATGCTTCTTGCTGAAGTCTTTTCTTTTCCTCTTCCACCATTGTCAGGTTAAGTTTTTTATATCCCCCACGAGACAGTATATGGGGGTAGACATTCTTGCTTTGGTTTTCCTACCCCTTTTTCCTCTTCTCCTGTTATAAATAGAAGGCAATTAAATTACATAAGTAATTTAATAAAATTAATGAAATTACATAAATTTAGAGACAACTCAAGTAAGTTAACCTGACAGCTGTGATCATGTCGGCTCTGAACAAAGCGATCCCATGTCACCTGGTCAAGAAACGGGTACACCTCAAGTGGGTTCTTTTCACAGCTTGGCTTGAATACATAATATCTGCCCAGGTCCACCTTAAAAGCCCTCTAACGCTCACCAGCATACTTTATCAAATGCTTCTTCATATCCATCGTATCCGACAGATCAAAGGTGAGCTACATTAACACCAAAAGAATCAACGAATTACTGTATGATATTAATAAGATTAAAATAAAGTAGATACAAACACAAGACGTAAAAGTATAGATACCAGAATACTCTCCCATATCTGATCCTTCACCCCCTACGGTACATCTTTCCAACGCTCAATAAGTATACTCGGCTTGCTTTGAGCAAGGGTCCCCACAAAACTGATAAACTGCTCTGTCATTGGCCCAATAGGATTGAGATTAGCATCAAAGTCGATTCTCATCCTTTGATTTGAACCACGGTTGGCAGTCAAATTCCTGAGTCGTGTGGCTCGTCTACCCTTTCTACCCATAGATAGGGTCTCCGACCCGCTGCATGAAGGAGGGATATCCTAAAGATCAGCTAAGTATACTTGTTTAAACAAAAAAAATTTGTCGATATGTCTTGATAAATATCAAACATAACTTATAAATATCGATCAACATAAGCATAACTGATAAATATCAACGTAAACATATAATATGACTTTAAACATAACTCAAACTAACTTACACTATGGTCAAGTAGTAAAGTTCTCCCATAACCCTTCTTGGTGATCATTACGAGTAGCATGTATATCGTCCACTTCATCATTGAAATTAGGCACCCGTGTTGAGAAAGAAGGAGTATCAGAAATATCAAGAGTTGAATCTTGATTTTCCTCACTACAATTATACATGTTTTTTCCATGGAGAACCACTGGCCATCTTTTGTTAGAAGGATCACGGATATAAAACACTTGTTTTGCTTGGGATGCCATGATGAAAGGCTCTTCTTTATTACCTACCTTATTAAGGTCCACCAATTTGAATCCTAACTCATCGGTTTGCACACCGTTATTACTGTCGACCCACTGACATTTAAAAACAGGCACTCTAAACTTCGTCCCAGATCTCTTCAATGATTCCAAAGTATGAAATAGATGCCATAAGAGGGTTTTTATCTTTCGAACTAGAGAAATGCATGGACTCAGCGACGACCACAACCCCACTGTTTTGTATAGTACTTTTGTCATCCTGGGACTTTGTATAGAAGGAAAACTTATTGATATCGTACCCACTCCAGCGTATGACATCAAAGTTAGGCCCCTGTGCTAGCCATTTTAATGTATCAGAAGCAGTACTATCCTTTGCAATTTTTTCTTTAAACCACTTCAAGAAAGTTTTGTTATGCTTGTTCAAACACCATTTTTCATTCATTATAGTGTAAGTTTCATTGATGATACTTTTGTGCTCACATAAGTATGATTCAACCTCGTCAGTGTTATTCAATATATATAAATGTGCTTGAAGCACTTCCTCCCGATCCATGCTCTTAACAGTGATACCTCGTGTACCCTTACCATCATATCTTCCTTCATGACGATACTTTGGAAGCCCTACAGGTTCCGCTTCTGACATGTAGTCTGTACAAAACTCAATAACTTCTTCTGTAACATACCTTTCAACAATAGATGCTTCGGGACGGTGTGGATTCTTCATATATCCTTTCAAGATCTTCATGTATCGCTCAACCGGGTACATCCACCTTAAATAAACGGGGCCACACAATCTAATCTCTCTCACTAGATGAACAATCAAATGAACCATGATGTCAAAAAATGAAGGTGGAAAATACATCTCCAATTGGCACAAGATAATGACTGCCTCATTTTCCAAGTCATCCAATTTTTTAGTGTCAATGACCTTGCAACATATAGCATTGAAGAATAAGCATAACCTAGTAATGGCATGCCTGACTTTTTAGGAAAGATGTCACGAATGGCCACCGGTAGTAGTTGTTGCATCAAGACATGGCAATCATGAGACTTTAAACCAACTAATTTGAGATCTTTCATTGAGACAAGTCTCTTGATATTTGAAGAGTAACCCTGTGGCACTTTGACTCCCCGTAGACATTCACGGAAACTTCTTTTCTCTTTTTTTTGATAAAGTATGACATGCTGGGGGCAAATAAGTCTTCTTATCCCCCACTTTATGTGGAGCTAACTGCTTTAGTATACCCATCGCAACTAGATCCAGACGAGCATTCACACCATCCTTTGACTCGCCTTGAATGTTGAGAAGCGTTCCGATTAAACTGTCACACACATTTTTCTCCACATGTATCACATCAATACAATGTCTTACATCAAGCTTGCACCAGTATGGAAGATCAAAGAAGATCGACCTCTTCTTCCATATATTCTTCTCAGTAGACTTCTTCTAGGTCTTCCCATAGATAACATTAGTGTTCTTCACCCGTTCATAAACTTGGTCTCCAGTCAAGGCCACCGGAGCAATTTCATTCTCTGAAAGTCCATTGAAACCTTTCCTCAATCTACGATAAGGATGATTACGCTGGAGAAATCTCCAATGCCCAAGGTAAATTGTCTTCCTTCGATGTTGCAGTTGATGGTGACATGTGCCTTCTTCACATATTGGACATGCTTTATGCCCCTTAATACTATACCTGCACAGGTTCCCGTATGTTGGAAAGTCATTGATGGTGCAAAATAACATGACACGCAATCTGAAAGTCTCATGGAAATACCCGTCGATCACATCAACGCCTTCATCCAACTGTTGGGAATTTGCGTATAAAACAAAATAACGTAGCGGGAAAAAAAATTCCCATCAAAGGATCCTTGCGAATGGTCATGATTCATGGTTAGAAGATTTACCTCTTGAAGCGATGACAATTGATTGAAATCATCTATCACGAACACCGCACGAACAATGTCTCTAAGGTATCCACACGAGCAGATCCCGTGAACGTCCAACGTCACGAACACGAAGCGTCTCTGCCTCACAGTGCTACCTTCGAAAACCGAGACCTGCTGCTCATTGTCACTCTCTATGTGTGGCTAGGGTAAAAACCATGTAGGCACAATAGCTTAAGTGGTCTACTTATAGTAGCACCTCCTTAAGTGAGTTAGTGAGCAGCGTTTGACCTAAGCCCCATGTACTATGCACTAGGCCCAATAGAAGAGTCCAACTCTCCTTTTAATGCTTCTTTTGATCCGCTCTTATGTGTGTGACCCTATAGGTTCCCAAAACGTTAGTAGTAATATTAAATCCCATTTAATATTACAAACAGTGAGCGGTATCTAGCAATACATCACTGCCACCTAAGTAGTGAGAAAGTCATTGATTTGACGAAACCTTTCTGTGACAAATATTCATGTGCATTATTATCCCTTTGTCCATATATCTATATTGAACACAAGACATACAATGTGTCACCCCTGTATGGTTCAATATCATGTTCCCTGATACCCGAGTAGACTTAACAACAAATGAAGTTAATATCTTATATTGACTCATTTCAGTACGGCTATGCATTTTACAGTCTCACTCTATCAGGGGGCCACAGATATTACTCCTGTTATGTAGGAGGGACAAATTCCATCTAGGTCACTCACATCCCTCTGCATGACTCGTGGTATGCCCAATGACCGTCTTTATAATCATCCTATTATAGATAACGTTTGACGATATTAAAGCACACGACTCCTCATGTAGGGATCGTAGCGATTTCAGGTCGAAGGATTGTATACACCATTATCACTGTGAGAACTACTTATGACACTCACATAACGCTCCATGTAGTGTTCTCATGGTGGGTCAATCCAGTACATCATTACTCTAATGTGTACCTATGTGGCGACTCGATATCTCATATCCATGACCCGTCAGATATGGTCATCAGTTTGCACACATAATAGTCTCAATTGTATTATTATTGTCCTTATTAATAAAATACTTGACTACGGATATTTAAGAATAGGATTTCATTGTTCAATAGTGTCTCACGATCAAGTCATATACTTGATATTCTATTAAACTGAAATTTCTATTCTAAGGACTTTATTGTGTTTAAACAAGTAACACAATAAACTGGAATGCCTCATATCATATATATATAATAGCAAGATACAAATGTAAGTCTAAGAAATACACTGGTCTCTAGGTCTTACACCAACAATCTCCCACTAGCACTAGAGCCAATCAGGCATAAATCTAATTCCCATCGACCTAGTGTGACCTTCATGCTTCTGTTGAGCAAGAGGTTTCGTAAGTGGGTCAACAACGTTATCAAGTGTTGGTACTTTGCATATTTTCACATCTCCTCTATCGATAATCTCTCGAATGAGATGGAAGCGTCTAAGTATATGTTTGGACCGTTGATGAGATCTAGGTTCCGTAGCTTCTGCAATGGCCCCATTGTTATCACAATAGAGATCAATGGGGTCCACAATACTAGGAACTGTACCAAGCTCAAAGAATGAACTTCCCGATCCAAACAGCCTCCTTTGCTGCATTGGAGGCGGCAATATACTCACCTACTGTAGTAGAATCGGCGATCGTCTCTCTTTGAGCTCTTCCAGCTCACCGCCCCGCCATTCAGGCAGAACACATAACCAGATTGCGATCTGGAATCATCCTTATCGGTTTGGAAGCTAGCATCGATGTAACCTATTACAGCAAGCTCTTCCTCGCCTCCATATACCAAGAACGAATCCTTACTTCTTCTCAAGTACTTAAGGATGTTCTTGACAGCTGCACACAGCTGACTTTCACCGGATCGATCGGTAGTACCTTTCGTTATGCTTAAAGCATATGATACATCTGGTCGAGTACATAACATGGCATACATGATATATCCAATTGCGGATGCATATGGAATCTTACTCATGCGATCCCTTTCTTCTTGAGTGGAAGGGGATTGTGCCTTTGATAGGCATATACCATGTGACATAGGCAAGAGTCCTTTCTTGGATTCATGCATGTTAAAGCGTCTCAACACTTTGTCTATGCATGTACTCTGACTTAGGCCAAGCAATTTCAGCGATCTATCCCTATAGATCCTGATTCCCAATACATAGGTAGCTTCACCCAAATCTTTCATAGAGAAGCAATTCCCTAACCATGTCTTTACATTTTGTAGTGTAGGGATGTCATTTCCAATGAGTAATATGTCATCTACATATAACACTAGAAAAACAACAATGCTCCCACTAACCTTCTTGTAGACACAAGGTTCATCTTCATTTTTGATGAATCCGTACTGTCTTACAACATCATCAAAACGAAGGTTCCAACTTCTGGAAGCTTGCTTCAATCCATAGATTGATCGCTGCAATTTGCATACCTTTCCGACATCCTCTGAAATGTCAAAGCCTTCAGGTTGTGTCATGTACACATCCTCAAGAAGCTTTCGATTAAGGAAAGCAGTTTTGACATCCATTTGCCATATCTCATAATCATGGTATGCAGCGATAGCAAGTAAGACCCGGACGGATTTAAGCATCGCAACAGGCGAAAATGTCTCATCATAGTTGACACCATGAATTTGCTTGAAACCCTTAGCGACCAATCGCGCCTTAAAGGTGTGTACCTTACCATCCATGTCAGTTTTCTTTTTGAAAACCCACTTGCACCCTATGGGTTTCACCCCTTCAGGTGGCTCTACCAAGGTCCATACCTGGTTGGTGTACATGGAATCCATCTCAGATTTCATGGCCTCAAGCCACTTCTCATATTCTGGGCCAGTGATGGCCTCCGGTAAGTCACAGTGCTCATCTTGATCCATGAGCAATACATCACATTGTGGAGTCATGAGAAATCCATATCTCTCAAAGCCTGGTGACGTATCCTGTTAGACCTACACTTGGTCTTGTGCTCTATCGAGCAGGTTGTTCCTCCACAACATTTTGTGAAGGTTGCTCCTGCTCCACCAATGGTAGGTCACTACTCTGTGATTCTTGAATTTCTTCAAGTTCTATCTTCCTCCCACTGGTTCCTATGGAGATAAACTCCTTTTCTAGGAATACACCAATCAGGTGCGATAAACACTTTGCCTTCGGAAGGATTATAGAAATAGTATCCCTTGGTTTCTTTGGGATACCCCACAAAGAAGCATTTATCAGATTTGGGATCAAGCTTATTAGAAACTTGACGTTTTACATATGCTTCACAACCCGAAATCTTCATAAAAGACATCTTGGGTCGTCACCAGTCTATATCTCATATGGTGTCTTTTCTACCGTTTTGGATGGAACACGGTTAACTGTAAAAGCTGTTGTTAATAGAGCATGTCCCCAGAAAGAGTTTGGAAGGTTTGCATGACTCATCATAGACCGAACCATGTCCAACAAGGTTCGATTTCTCCTCTCAGAAACACCATTCCATTATGGCGTTCCAGGTGGAGTGAGTTGAGATAAAATTCCACACTCTCTCAGATGATCATCAAACTCTAGGCTCAAATATTCACCACCTCGATCTGATCGAAGAGTTTTAATATTTTTACCAAGTTGGTTTTGTACCTCATTTTTGAATTCCTTGAACTTTACAAAGGATTCCGATTTATGTTTCATAAGATACACAAATCCATACCTACTGAAATCATCAGTAAATGTGATGAAGTACTGAGAACCACCTCTAGCTAATGTGTTTAGGGGTCCGCATACATCGCTATGTATAAGACCCAAAAGATCGTTAGCTCTTTCACCTTTTCCAGTGAATGGAGCTTTAGTCATCTTTCCCAATAAACAAGACTCACATATCTCATATGATTCATAATCAAATGAGTCCAAGAGTCCATCTTTATGGAGCTTCGAAATGTTCTTCTCATTTATATGGCCTAAACGACAATGCCAAAGATAAGACGGGTTCAACTCATTTGGTTTGAACCTCTTAGTATTTATGTTACAGATGGGCATTTCAAGATCAAGGACATAAAGCCCGTTACTCATGTGTGCACTAGCATAGAAAATATCATCCAAATAAATAGAACAACTTTTGTTCTTTATTATAAAAGAAAAACTAATCTTGTCCAAACAAGAAACGAAAATGATATTCTTGCTAATTGCAGGCACAAAATAACAGTTCTCTAACTGAATAGTAAGCCTAGTGGGCAAAGTCAATACATAAGTCCCTACAGCTAAAGCAGCAACCTTTGCTCCATTTCCAACTCGTAGGTTGACTTCGCCCTTTGCCAATGGTCTACTCCTGTTTAGATCCTGCACATTTGTACAAATGTGAGAACCACATCCAGTATCTAATACCCATGATGCAGAAGTAGATAAATTGACTTCTATAACAAAACACACCGAAGTGGAAGTCTCACATCCCTTCTTCTTCTTGATTTCTTCCAGGTATTTTGGGCAATTTCTCTTCCAATGTCCAGTCCGACCACAAAGTGGAAGCAATTGCCTTCCTTAGCCACACCACCCACGGGCTTCAAGCCGTAAACCGGGCTTGATCTTGTTGATGGCTTTGCCCTTGCCCTTGCCCATTTGTTTGTGCGTGGGCTTCTTGGGCTGTTTCTTGCTATTTCCAGCTGGACCATCAAAATGGCCTTCCCCTTTCCTTTGTTAATATTTTGTTCAGCAGTTCTCAAAGATGCTCAACAATTCTCGCAAAGGTTTGTCAAGATCATTCATATTATAGTTCATGCTAAACTGACTATAGCTCTCGTGCAACGATTGCGAGAACTAAGTCGGTGGCCAACTCTTGGTCTAAAAGAAATCCCGATCTCTCGAGATTCTCAATGTACCCGATCATCCTGGAGTACATGAGGACTCACAGGATTCCTTCCGCCAATTTACACCGGAAAAGGGCTCTGGAAACTTCGAACCGCTCATGCCTTGCTTGCTCTTGGTAGAGCAGCTTGAGGTGCACGATCATATCGTACGCCTCCATGGTCTCATGTTGCTTTTGCAGCTCCGAGGTCATGGTAGCAAGCATAAGACAACCGACGTCTAAGGCGTCATCATCCGATGCTTCTTATAAGCATCCCTGTCAGCCCTAGGAGCATCTGGAGTACATGAGGACTCACAGGGCTTCCTTCTGCCAATTTACACTGGAAAAGGGCTCTGGAAACTTCGAACCGCTCATGCCTTGCTTGCTCTTGGTAGAGCAGCTTGAGGTGCACGATCATATCGTACGCCTCCATGGTCTCATGTTACTTTTGCAGCTCAGAGGTCATGGTAGCAAGCATAAGACAACCGACGTCTAAGGCGTCATCCTAATGCTTCTTATAAGCATCCCTGCCAGCTCTAGGAGCACTTGAAGCCGGTGGCTCCTCAGGAATAGGCTCCTCAAGAACATACAGCTTTTTCTCATGTTTGAGGACAATCCTCAAGTTTCTGTACCAGTCCAGAAAATTTGTTCCGGATAGTTTGTCCTTCTCAAGGACGGATCGCAATGACAAAGTTACTTGATGTGTTTGATGCCATGGTAATCTACAGAGATAAATATGAAAAATATAGGTATCATGCCATGAAGTTATTTAATAAGGTCTTTAATTAAATACGCCTCCCACTATTTTACTCAAAACAATGACCCTCATCATTGATTCAGAAAATCCTGTTGGAAGATCTTCTAGTGGGCCAAGATCCATGTTTCACCTAGCTTTAAGTCAGCTTTGGCTGATCACTCAAAATTCAGTTATATAGGTAGGAAACACTTTCCGATTGCATCTCATGCAACTCTTGGACAGTTGGGTGAATAACTCTTATTCTAATCCATCACATGGACAAAAGCCCAACTTATAAGCCTCTAAGCCTTTCAATCCTATTGAAGTTGGCTTAGTTAAGTCAGACCCAATGGATAGCAGTTGAACATTACATTTGTCCCATCGCGTATTACTAGTATAGATAAAGGTACCCCGCTTTGGCAGACCCACACTTAATCGATCATAATCTTGACGAGTGCCATGCATTGGAAGGCCTTTAGATGTGACTTAATATTTCCTTTTAAGGGATTTGATTAAAATTTGATCTCATCATTTGTTAAACTCTTTAACTTACTATTTACATACATGCATCTCATACATGTATTAGTTAAACCCTTTTTAACATACTATATACATACATGCATCTCATACATATATAAGGCAAATAAATGTGATATGGTTATGGCCCCTAACGCATTGATTCTCCCAAGCCAATGAGAGAATCTAAACTGAAACCTAGGAGCGTCCAGGCTTCTCCAAGCATGATCTCCCATAGGATAACGTCTTCTTGTCTCCATCATTACATTACATAAACAGAAACCTCATTTTACATATGAGGGGAGTGAGATGAGAAAAGAATATACATATGGAATATAAGAGAAAGGCACGGCACGCAGGCCATATTTCAAAATATAAACCAAAAGATTAAAGGACTAAGGCCATAACCATTCACCATACATTACCAAATAAATAGTAACAACCAATAATAATACACAATTATTATTATTATTATTATTAATTAGAGATTTCAAAATCTGAATTTTGAAAACATAACATCTATATAATAAATCACATTTATTGTAATTGATGTTACTATAAATCACATTTATTGTAATTGACGTTACTATAAATCACGTTTATTGTAATTGATGTTGTTATTAAATGGTGACATAAAAGATTTCAAAAATTGAATTTCGAAATAACACACTACTCAGAGGTAGCACGGGGTTCCCGCTTCCTTGGCGGCTAGGGCTTCAACCTCTCAACCCTCAAGGCCCGTGAACACTTCACGCTGCAAGGAACGGCGGCCAGGGTTTCAACCCTTGGAACCTCAGCCGCAAGAACATGAACTTTTCATGTCTGACACCCTTTAACGCCGCCAACAGAGAACTGAAACCGATCATGTTTAACATCAACACTTGACGCCATCGCAGAACATAATAAGGATTCCAGAACCAATGTACATATCGCATATATATACATAAACATGCTATAGATGCATATATCATATACATACGAAAATTACAGAAACAAGGTTTCGCAAAAACGGATGCAAACGATTTTCAGAAAACAATTTTTAGAAAAACGATTCACATTATTAACATGTTATCATACATAACAGGTAAACCACGTAACGGAATCATGGTTTCGCAAGCGGCTCTGATACCACTGTTAGGAATTTGCGTATAAAACAAAATAATGCAGCGGAAAAAAATTCCCCATCGAAGGATCCTTGCGAATGGTCATGATTCATGGTTAGAAGATTTACCTCTTGAAGCGATGACAATTGATTGAAATCATCTATCACGAACACCGCACGAACAATGTCTCTAAGGTATCCACACGAGCAGATCCCGTGAACGTCCAACATCACGAACACGAAGCGTCTCTGCCTCACAGTGCTACCTTCGAAAATCGAGACCTGCTGCTCATTGTCACTCTCTATGTGCGGCTAGGGTAAAAACCATGTAGGCACAATAGCTTAAGTGGTCTACTTATAGTAGCACCTCCTTAAGTGAGTTAGTGAGCAGCGTTTGACCTAAGCCCCATGTACTATGCACTAGGCCCAATAGAAGAGTCCAACTCTCCTTTTAATGCTTCTTTTGATCCGCTCTTATGTGTGTGACCCTATAGGTTCCCAAAACGTTAGTAGTAATGTTAAATCCCATTTAATATTACAAACAGTGAGCGGTATCTAGCAATACATCACTGCCACCTAAGTAGTGAGAAAGTCAGTGATTTGACAAAACCTTTGTGACAAATATTCATGTGCATTATTATCCCTTTGTCCATATATCTATATTGAACACAAGACATAGAATGTGTCACCCTTGTATGGTTCAATATCATGTTCCCTGATACCCGAGTAGACTTAACAACAAATGAGTTCAATATCTCATATTGACTCATTTCAGCACGGCCATGCATTTTACAGCCTCACTCTATCAGGGGACCCACAGATATTACTCCTATTATGTAGGAGGGACAAATTCCATCTAGGTCACTCACATCCCTCTGCATGGCTCGTGGTATGCCCAATGACCGTCTTTATAATCATCCTATTACAGATGACGTTTGACGATATTAAAGCACATGACTCCTCATGTAGGGATCGTAGCGATTTCAAGTCGAAGGATTGCATACACCATTGTCACTATGAGAACTACTTATGACACTCACATAACGCTCCATGTAGTGTTCTCATGGTGGATCAATCCAGTACATCATTACTCTAATGTGTACCTATGTGGCGACTCGATATCTCATATCCATAACCCGTCAGATATGGTCATCAGTCTGCACACATAATAGTCTCAATTGTATTATTATTGTCCTTATTAATAAAATACTTGACTACGGATATTTAAGAATAAGATTTCATTGTTCAATAGTGTCTCACGATCAAGTCATATACTTTATATTCTATTAAACTGAAATTTCTATTCTAAGGACTTTATTATGTTTAAACAAGTAACACAATAAACTGGAATGCCTCATATCATATATATATAATAGCAAGATACAAATGTAAGTCTAAGAAATACACTGGTCTCTAGGGCTTACACCAACACCAACAACATTCTCAAGTCTTCAATCAAGGGACTCAGATAAACATCAATATCATTTCCTGGCTGTTTTGGCCCGAAATCATTATACTTAACATAATGTATTTACGCTTCATGCACAACCAAGGAGACAGGTTGTAAATTACCAGGAGAACAGGCCATGAACTATGAATACTACTTAAGTTTCCATATGGATTCATTCCATCGGTAGCAAGTCCAAGCCTGAGGTTTCTGGGCTCATTGCCAAACTCTGGAAACAAACTATCAATTCTCTTCCATTGCAAAGAATCAGCCGGATGACGAAGCTGTCCATCACATTTCCTCTCATCTGCATGCCATCTAATATTCTTTGCATCCTTTTCATTAGCAAACAATCGCTTGAACCGCGGAATTACTGGAAGATACCATAACACCTTCGCAGGAGGACCCTTGGTGACCGCATCACAACTAGAATCACCATCCTTCACTTTGTAGCATGATACCCCACACCTAGGGAACTCGTGCATCTCTTCAAACTCTTTCATGTACAATATGCAATCATTGGGGCAAGCGTGTATTTTCCTATACTCCATACCCATCGGACACTATCTTCTCCGCCTCATAGTTTCGAGACGGTAATATGTTACCTTCCGGAAGCATGTCTTTCAACAACTCAAGCAATTCGGTAAAGTTTTTATCGCTCCACCCATTTCTCGCCTTCACATTGAACAATCTTAACACTGCTGACAACCGTGTGAAATTAGTGCACCCCGGATACAAAGTCACTTCTGCATCACTGCACAAAGTATCTTCTACTCCATTCTCATACTCATCACTTGTCCGTCTAGCATTCATCCAACTGCGATCCATGACCAAAACCAATAACTTCGTACTTAGTCCAAGATCTTCATCAACTACTTATTATGACAGGGTATGGCCCTATCCCATTCGAGAAGAGACTTTTTCAACATTCGGTTAACAGTTAGTCCTTAACTCTCATGCTCATACTCGACGAAATTTCGGCAGCATTTCCCTTCGGTCTCCGACGTACACGACTTGAACGCGATGACATCCACCACGATAAAGTATTCACCTGGAGAACGAAAGTAAATGTATCAATCCAATCTTTCATCAAGTATAGATGAGAATCAATGAATAACTATTTTAACTGAATGAAGAAAAAGTTTTTTCCCAAACTGTCCAACTTTGGACAATTCAAGATCCAATACAATGAGCGGTACCTTAAGCACGTACACGTGTTCTCATTAGTATTGCATCTCAAACGGGAAACTAAGGCGCTTTACTAATTAATTAACATTAAGAAAAATAATAAAACACTCCAATCCCCAAGTACAATGCAAACAAAAACCAAACGAGAAAAACGGAGAGGAGAAAGCTTATCGGGTGTGTGAAGAACACTCAGCCGAAAACCATAATGAAAATGAATATTCTGCTTAATATTCTTCTTGAAACTTGTACCGTAATAGTTTCGATAACAACAAGTGTAACCATACAAAAAGATAAGCACTTTCTGAATATTTTCATAACAAGACCAGAATAACAAGTTCACAACAATAATTATGTAGCTTGATCAAGTATAGAAGCATAAATACAGAAGAACTATGATGACAGAGATAAAGCATGCACGTACATATAAGAAATAGCTGAGCTTACAGTAGAAAATCCAAGTTGATGAACACATATAAGGCTACACATATAAATGATTTAGTAGGTAGAATGATAAGTCACGACACCAAAAAAGAAAGGTAAAGAATCAGAGCACCAAAAAAGAAAGGTCAAGAATCATGGCCTATATGTGCATTGCAAAAATTTATGCATGTTATTTTTCTTGGCATGATACAAGTGAATAATAAGCCATGCAGATGTCATGCTCTGAATATAAAAACATCTTTTGATGAAAATAGGCATTTTCCTATGCACTCGATTATTCAATCACATCTCTCACTCACTCACTCTCAATAAGTAGTCTCATGTTAGCACATATAAGATAAGAGCACTATAACCACATAATAAACTAAGTCAAATTGGCTAGAAAAAAATCATTCTAATTTTTTCAACACTTGTTCTTCAATCACATTAAAAAAAAAAGAGACAAATAATAAATTTAACGTGAAAGGTAAAATAAAAGAAGCAGTACCTTACAAGCGAGAGCAAGCATTACGGTTTCCATATCTTTTTGAGCTTTTGATAAACCAAATAATATTTGCTAAGTAATCTACAAATGAAAAGATCGAAAATAAAATCTCGAATTACCATTCAAGTTAAAGAGAGGGGTTGTTAGAAATTAAAAAAAAACCATTCATGAATGCCCAATCCTTCTCAATAAATTAATGTTGAGTTCAATGTACATGGGTTGCATTTTTCCATGTTTCAAGCCCACTCAACAACTTCAGCTTAATCTAAAAATGGAATGATAGTAAATAAAACTTCAAATTACCATTTAAGTGCAAGAGAGGGGTCAATGTCAACCAAGCTATGCTCATAGTTTGATTAAGCGTGGAACCCTTGATGTCTCAAGCCCTTGACTAAACAAGTACTTCAGCTTAATCTAAAAATAAAATGATGGCAAATAAAACTTTAAATTACCATTCAAGTGCAAGAGAGAGGTCAATGTGCCAACCAAGCTATGCTCAAAGTTTGATTCAGCGATGAACCCTTGAGGAGAAGAAAACCCAAACCCACTACCTCACGCGGAAAAAGCAGAGGCTACTGGGTCACGACACGAAGTGGCGTAGCAAGCGGAGGGGCTTTGAGGCTGAGGTGACAGCGGAGGACGTGGCAGAGCGAGCAAGAATAATGGAGGTGTGAGGGTGTGAGGGTTACGGAGCGTGCTGCAACAGAGAATAATGTTAAATGAAGAAAATGAAATTGGAAGGTTGTAGTGGGCAAGAGAGATGAATTAGAGGGATGAAAAAATATTGAAACAAAATGAAAATACACATCGGCTATATCCAAAACCGATGTGTTATATTGATTTTCCACATCGGTTAACAACAAAAACCGATGTTAAAAATGTTGCTGCTTAAAAAAATTCAATTTTTTTTGTTCAATCTTCCACATCGGATATAATAAAACCGATGTGTAATCTTATGGCTAATTATTTTATTTTGTTTCCCTTTTCCATATCGGTTATTATAAAACCGATGTCTAAAATTAATATTCCACACCGGTTATACTAAAACCAATGTCTAATCTTATGTCTGATAAAAAAAATATTTTTGGTTTCACTTTTCCACATCGGTTATACTAAAACCGATATCTAATCTTATGTCTGATAAAAAAAATATTTTTGGTTTCAGTTTTCCGCATCGATTTTTTTAATCAGTTTTTTAAAAAATCGATGTTAAATATTTTAGAACATCGGTTTTTATTATAACCGATGTTAAAATATTTCAGTTTAATTTCAAAAATGTCACCGTCTCCTTTTTCACATCGGTTTTGTTAAAACCGATGTTAAATGCATATTTTGCACTAGTGCCAAAACCATACTTAGAAGCTTTCCAAAATTCTTCATCATCTTACTCTTGAGGAGGTTCAAATTTGCTCATTCTCATCATCATCAACATCATCAAGGGTATAATCCTTCAACTCTATTCTTCAATCTCTTCAAAAACCTAAACTTTACCTACATGCATGTTAAAGATCTTGTGATGCAAGTTGATTTTATCATGATGCATGTTCCTAAAACCAATTTATTTGAGTTCATCCTCACCTTCACTATCAATTTCAACACTTGCATAGTACAAAAAGGTTTCCCAAGGCCTATTTTAATGGATGACTGAAAACCCTAGAAGGAGAAAATGGTGTTTTTACTCAAAATTTTCACATGCATGTTATTGTTTCAAGTTACATGTTCATGACTTTAGCTTAAAATCTTCAAGAAAACTCTTTTTAGCATGAAACCAATTTTTATCAACTCATACTCATCTCCACTTTTATTTTAATAAATTTCATATGATGAAAAATCTATCCAACCTTAATTTTTTTAAGTGGCTGAAACCACCATGGGTAGGAAAATGGAAGATTTTGTTGCAAATCTCACATGCATGACTTAAATCTATGGATGCATGTATTTTTAAACTCGTGAACTCTATCAAAAATGTGTTTTCTTTCCTATGTTTGTTGATATGGCCGAAACTCTAATTATATGAGTTAAGGAAGCCTAGTTTTAATTTTTGAAAAGATGTATGTTTTGATTATTTTTAATTTAATTACATGCATGTGATTCACAAGTTGAGAATGACTTAAAATTTAAAATTTGAAAGAAAAGTACTTGGATCATCATTGGATTTCATGTAATTTGATGAAAAGTTGAAGAGATTTTGAGTTATATTTATTTTATGAAGAACCCTTGCTTTAATATTTATTTTAGATACATGCATGTGTTCATAAGGTTGAGAAATTAAATCTTCCAACCTATATTTTGAGTAGGCCGAAAATCACTTTTATATAAGGTTAGAGGATTAAAATTTATTTCTAAGTTTTGAACCTTTATTTTATCTCTATGATGCTTAAGGATCATAAATCCAAAAGCTTGTAAAAATTCAAAATTTTTATCATACTTTGCTAGTCATGGCCGAGACATGCATAAGGAATTTAGGGTATTTTATAAAAAAAAATTAACTTATGTAAATACTTGGTTTTGTTTAGATTCACAATCATGACCGGAGTCCGAGTCCGTTCTCTTGAAACTGCGAGATAACTACACTCCTTTTACACTTCTTTTTAAGGTAAGGGGAGAAAGTCTGATGGATAATTATGATATGATGACTATTTGTCTTGTGTGCTTGTTTGATGTGTTTGATTGATGTGGTTATTGTTGTGACTGATTTGTTTGGATTTTTTTTGAGTTCATGATGAGTTGATGATGTACTTGAAGCTTTATATGTATTAATTGATGACTTATGAATATATGCATGATGCTTGTATATGTTGAAGTTGTTGTATATATGTTGTGATTATTGCATGGAAGCCTGACCATTGGTTAGGACTTGAATAATGAAGATAAAAGCTTTAAGAAAATATTTACAAAGAAAATTATAAATAAATGTTTCTTTTTGACAAGGTTTTGATAAAAAAGGGGAAGTTAAATAATTTTAGTGGTTTGGTGAAAATTTTAGAGAATAAAACAAGTTATAAAATTCAATTGGAAAAAGGCACACTTCTTACCCGTCAAGACTAATTATACGGTGGAAAATCTAACTGAGGTGTATATCAGGGACATGATTAGACTTCACAGAGTGCCTTCTAGTATTGTTTCTGATCGAGACCCGAAGTTTACTTCGCGTTTCTGGAAAAGCTTACAAAAAGCACCGGGAACAAGGCTAAGACTAAGTTCGACTTATCATCCGTAAACCAATGGACAGACGGAAAGAATGATACAGACCCTAGAAGATTTGCTAAGAGCGTATGTTTTAGATGATCGTGGAAGTTGGGATGATCTCTTACCGCTTATCGAGTTCACGTATAACAACAATTTTTATTCGAGTATAGGAATGGCACCCTATGAGACTCTGTATGGAAGGAAGTGCCAAACACTGCTGTGTTGGTATCAAGATGGAGAAAGCACAATTTTAGGGCCTGAAATTGTGCAACAAACAACGAAAAAGGTGAAACAGATCCGTGAGAAGATGAAGGCTTCACAGAGCAGACAAAAGAGCTATGTCGATTGGAGAAGACGACCTCTTGAATTTCAATAAGGCGAGCATGTATTTCTGAGAGTCACACCTGCCCAGGGTAGGTAGGATTATAAAATCCAGAAACTCACTCCAAAATTTATTGGACCTTATCAGATTCTTCGTCAAATCGGTCCAGTAGCCTATCAAATTTCTTTGCCACCTTTTCTTTCAAATATCCACAATGTCTTTCATGTCTCGCGATTGAGAAAGTATGTCCCTGACCCGTCACATGTAATTGAACCTGATGTCATACAGTTAAGAGAAAACATGTCATTTGAGACTCCACCTGTATCGAGGATAAGAGGATTAAATAACTCAGAGGAAAACAAATTTCTTTGGTTAAGGTTATTTGGGACGAAGCAACTGGAGAAGCAACCTGGGAAGTAGAAGATAAGATGAGATTACAATATCCTGTTTTATTTTCAGGTACGTAATTTCAAGGACGAAATTTTTTTTAGTAGGTAGTAATGTAACGCCCTGATTTTTCGGTTGCTCTATAATCGGTACTTATGTGTGTCTGTGAATATTTAATATTCTAATTTTGATTAAATTATTTTAATAAATCTAAATTATTTTCATAATATATTTTATAGTAGAAAACTACTATTAAATTTCTGTTAGAAATTTCAGATGATCCCGGTCTGAGTTTTCACTATCACTTAAGCTGTACTGACTCGGAAAATGAATTTGGATTCGTAAAATAAAATTTTTAATTTCTTCTAACCAAGTTATAATCATTTCTATGATTTTAAAAATTTTCTTTCTATATAAAAATTTTTCGAGTGGAAAATTAACGAAATAAAATACGATCGATTTTCATTGACGAGAAACAAATGGAACCGGAACGAGCCAAGATTTCCAAAATCTAATTTGGTGCAGATTGAAAAGATCAAATGAAAGAATGACTTGATGTAGTAGATATGAATAGTATTAACAATTAAACCATTTCATCATTTTATACAATTTTGCAAGAAATGCATTAATTTAATAGAAAAACCAAGTTTTTAATTTACAAAAAAATTAAAATCCCTCTCTATTTCTGCCGGGACAGCAGTGCCCCCCTCCCCCCATTCTCCTCTATAAAAACTCCTCTCTCGCACCCTTGTTTCACTCTGTCTTCTTCTTCAAAAGAACTCACTCATTCACTTCTTACTTCCACCATAACCATACTCCGAAGCTTTCCAAAATTCTTCATCATCTTACTCTTGAGGAGGTTCAAACTTACCCATTCTCATCATCATCAACATCATCAAGGGTATAATCATTCTACTCTATTCTTCAATCTCTTCAAAAACCTAAACTTTACCTACATGCATGTAAATGATCTTGTGATGCAAGTTAATTTTATCATGATGCATGTTCCTAAAAGCAATTTATTTGAGCTCATCCATACCTTTACTATCAATTTCAACACTTGCATGTTACAAAAAGGTTTTCCAAGGCCTATTTTAATGGATGGTCGAAAACCCTAGAAGGAGAACATGGTGTTTTTACTCAAAATTTTCACATGCATGTTATTGTTTCAAGTTACATGTTCATGAATTTAGCTTACAATCTTCAAGAAAACTCTTTTTAGCATGAAACCAATTTTTATCAACTCATACTCATCTCCACTTTTATTTTAATAAATTGCATATGGTGAAAAATCTATCCAACCTTAATTTTTTTAAGTGGCCGAAACCACCATGGGTAGGAAAATGGAAGATTTCGTTGAAAATCTCATATGCATGACTTAAATCTATGGATGCATGTATTTTTAAACTCATGAACTCCATCAAAAATGTGTTTTCTTTCCTATGTTTGTTGATATGGCCGAAACTCTAATTATATGAGTTAAGGAAGCCTAGTTTTAATTTTTGAAAAGATGTATGTTTTGATTATTTTTAATTTAATTATATGCATGTGATTCACAAATTGAGAATGACTTTAATTTTAAATTTTGAAATAAAAGTACTTGGATCATCATTCGATTTCATGTAATTTGATGGAAAGTTGAAGAGATTTTGAGTTATATTTATTTTATGAAGAACCCTTGCTTTAATCTTTATTTTAGATACATGCATGTGTTCATTAGGTTGAGAAATTAAATTTTCTAACCTATATTTTGGGTAGACCGAAAATCACTTTTATATGAGGTTAGAAGGTTAAAATTTATTTAAGTTTTGAACCTTTATTTTATCTCCATGATGCTTGAGGATCATAAATCCAAAAACTTGTAAAAATTCAAAATTTTTATCATACTTTGCTAGTCATGGCCGAGACATGCATAAGAAATTTAGGGTGATTTTATAAAATTTTTAACTTACGTAAATTCTTAGTTTTGCTTAGATTCGCAATAGAAAAAAATTGAGTGATTTTAGACAAAAAGGACAATTGATTTCCTTGAAAATGTTTTGAAGAAAAACAAAAGTTTGTTTGGAACTTAGAAGGAATTTATTTGGAAATTTCAAATATTTTAGGAAAAAGAAGATATGAAAATAATTTTTTTATGAAAATAGAAATGGATTTTCCAAAACTTAAAGTTTTAAACAAAAAAATTTCAAAAGAAATGTTTTTATTCAAAAATATTTTATTCAAAAAGAAATGTCTGATAACTTGGATAAGTTATGGAAAAATTTGGTTTTCGTATTTGTTTTTCACTGAACGAAAAATAAGATGAAAAGTGAACCTAGTAACCGAGACGTCGGGGTACCAGAGTTTTGGCACGTGGATCCAGGATCCGTATCACAACGCTGTTGACTGTGTGTCCTATATATGATATAGTGGACTGTGTGTCCTATACAAGTTGTTGTGGACTGTGTGTCCTATATATGTTGTTGTGGACTGTGTGTCCTATATGCGTTGTTTTGGACTGTGTGTCCTACAAACATTGTGATAAACGTGGAAAACGGAGTAAAAATGGTAAAGGCTGTTTTTCTACGACCACAAAGTTCTAGACTAGTGCACGAGTCTAGGGCTGTGTGATTGAACACTCGGGCTTTAATGTCCTGTGTTGATAATAAAACCTTTAAGACATTTAAAATTCACGGGAGGTCGTGAGCCTTGAGCCTCGACAAGGAAAGAATGAAGCATAAAGAAAAGCCGCGAAAATAAAGGTTTTACATGCATTGTTGGTTTTTTTGGCAAACGTGCCGATTATTCCGGATGTCTTGGTAAACTAGGTATTTGAGATGGTGTTATTCTGGATATCTTCATGAATAAGGTATTCGAGACGGTGTTATTCCGGTTATCTTGGTGCACGAGGTATTTGAGACGGTGTGCCTTTGTGGCAATTGAGCTTGATCAGCTCTCTGTTTTTCAAAAAAAAAAAAAAACGGCATGGTGTTGGGGTCTCCGGAGATTAGGATAGATTGATGAAATATAGAAGTGTCATGTTTTCAACAACGACGACGATTGGTGATTGATGTGATTATTTTGTGAGAAATTATATGTTGAACATAAATATCTACATATACTTGCTGCTCTGTGTTTGGGCATTTAGTTGTCATAATTCATCCATATATTGGTATCTCACCCTTGCATTTTTGTTGTTTTCTTTTTCTTGTTATATGCATATATGTTATATACTTGAGAATAGATGGATCCGACAATGATAGAGCTGGCACACTTCAGGTCTCGGGCTCTTCTGTTTGAGAACGGTGATGACCCTACTGCGTGGACCTTTGCTCCAGGCTCATCTCGCGCAGTGACGTATACGGGGCCTGTTTGTTCCGTAGAGGGTTCAGAGGAAGCATCCATGGGACGTGTTCATACTGTTGAGACTGTTCATATCTGACTGCCACCTATGGAGCTTTATCTACAGCATATGGCCAACCTGGGCCTCTTGGATCTTGAGTTTCCTCAAGCACAGCCTCAACCGGAAGGAACTCCAGCTTCCCCGATCGAGGAGGATCTTGAGGAGCTGATGGAGGAGGATCCTATAGAGCTGATGGAGGAGGAGTCCCCCGTTTCGACCTCTTGGAGATGATGATGATGTTGACGCTCCCGGCGAGGGAGTAGAGATGGAGGTGACTGCACCAGCTACACCTCCCAGAGGCGGGGATGACTACCATGGTTTCCCTAATGGGCATCTTTAGCTTTGGCCAGCTCTTTGTAAATCTTTATTTTGGGGTAGTTTGATATGAACCAATGTATTTTGAAACAGATGTTTAATTATGACTCTTTGACCTTAAATTTAACTTCAACAGTAGAAATCATGTAGCAGATCTTATGAACTATCACTATGTAAATTTGTCATGAAGCCTGACTATATAAAGGCTTAAGAATTAATGGACTTGATGTAATTTTCAGGATTCTTTAGCTTTACTTTGTGTATGTTGTTTATGTTTTAAATTGTTTAAGAAAGTAAATATCATTATTAGAAAAGATTTTTAAAAACGTTAAGTTTTCCGAAAGAAAGTGGACATCTTGATAAAAGTGATCAATCAGTTTTAAATAAAGTAGTTAATGTGATACTCGGGTTAAGGGTGTCACAGTATCGAACTGAGTAATTTGTACACAATGTGCTTCTATATATATTATTACAATACCCAAGATAGTTGGATAACTAACTTCTCAACCAACTATAACTGAACAAACGGAATAAACTAATTTAGCAACTACTCTAACTGATTACATTTAATACTCCCCCTCAAGTTGGGAGCTATGCTTTGAAGTCCCAACTTGGAAGTGAGGAACTGAAACTGTTGCTTGGGAATTGCCTTAGTTAGCGGATCAGCTAGCTGCTCATTTGTTCTTACATGAACAAGCTTAAGGAACCCGGATTGCGCATGTTCCCTTAGAAAGTGGCAGTCTATGTCCACATGTTCAGATCTCTCATGGCAAGTAGGATTGTTTGCCAATTGGATGGCTGACTTACTATCACACATCACCATAGTAGTCTCCATCACAATTCCAAATTCCCTGAGTAATTGCCTAAGCTATAGCAGTTCAGAAGTGAGTGTGGCAAGTGCTCGATACTCAACTTCTGCTAAAGATCTAGCCACAATGGCTTGCTTTTTTGATTTCCAAGTAATCAGGGAGGTTCCCAAGAATACACAGAAACCTGTAGTTGATTTGCGAGTAACCGGACAACTTCCCTAATCTGCATCTACATATGCAGATATGCGCACTGAGCTTGATCTGGGAAACATGATTCCATGTCCTGGTGTAGCTTTCAAGTACTGCAGTAATTGGTGTGCTGCTTGAAGGTGTGGAGTCCTGGGATAAGTCATGAATTGGTTGAGTTTGTTCACTGCATATATGATATGTGGTCGCTAAATTGTCGAATACATAAGCCTTCCAATGAGGCATCTGTATTGAGAAGAATCACGGAGAGGCTCACCATCAGTTTCATTGAAGTACCCATTAGGTTCCATAGGGACAGATAGAGGCTTAGCAACCATAAAACCAGTGTCATTCAACAACTGTAGAGTGTACTTTCTTTGACACAAATGGATACCACTTTCGAATTTTACAATTTCTAATCCTAAAAATACTTTAGATCTCCAAGTATTTTAAGTTTGAAATGCTGCTCAAGTACCTGTTGTGCTTGGTGTACTAGGGATGCATTGGGCCCTGCAATGACAATGTCAGGAAACTGCATATACACTTCTTCAGTCAACTCACCATTTAAGAACGCGTTATTAATGTCTAATTGCAGCAAGTGCCACTTGAACTGTGCTGCTAGAGTAAGAAGGACTCTGACTGATGTGAGTCTGGCAACCGGACTGAATGTGTCAACGAAATCAATACCAGCTTGTTGGGTGTATCCTTTGGCTACAAGGCGGCTCTTGTACCTGTCCAAGGTCCTATCTGCTTTTTACTTAACCTTGTAAAGCCAACAACAGCCAATTGTTTGTTTTCCTGGAGGTAGAGGCTTGACACTCCATGTCTGGTTGGCTTCAAGTGCTGCAAGTTCTTCAACCATTGCTTGGCGTCATTCAGAGTACTTCACTGCCTTATGAATGAAAGAAGGTTCATGGATGTTGGAGACTTGACAAATGTAGTCTCTGTATGAAGGTGAAAGTTTGCTATATGACAGGTGATGTTGGATTGGATGAGTGATGTTGCAAGCATAGTCTTGCAATCGGGTCGGGGAAGTCGTGAGATCCAAATGACCTTCTTAAAGGTTGAATGGGATCCGGTTGGTCATTAGGGTCGGGTGGGGGTGGGGAGGGTGGTTGTGGAGGATCATCATTTAGAGGGTGATGATCATTTGGTGGGTTGTTTGGTGTGTGATTGATCTCTGGCAAGGGGTTGGGTATGGTTAAGTCTTTGGTAAGGCTTGGTTTAAGGTTGGTTTTGGTTTCAAAAGGAAAGATTGTCTCAGAGAAAGTTACATCTCGTGAGATAAAGAATTTGGCAGCTTGTATGTCAAATAGTTTGTAACCTCTAGAGTCTGGAGGATATCCCATGAAGACACATGGAGTGGATCTTGGACTGAATTTTATCCTTTGTGAAGGAATGGTGGCAGCATGGCATAAACAGCCAAATACTTTGAACCTTGTGTAATCAGGATTTGTTTTGTATAGAAGGTCAAAAGGAGAGCTATTTTGCAGAACCTTGGAATGTGTTCTGTTCATGATGTATGCAGCTGTTGAGACTGCGTCTCCCCAAAATCGAACTGGCATATGTGCCTGGAACATGAGTGCTCTAGCAATGTTGAATATGTGCTGATGCTCTCTCTCCACAACCGAATTCTGTTGTGGCCTATAGGGACATGAAAATTGATGCTCAATTCCTTGCTCTTTCAAGACGTTTCGCAGTTGAACCTCTTTTGCATTATCAGACCTTAATGCTTTAATGGTCTTAGAAAACTGAGTTTGCACATACTTAAAGAACAATGACACTAATCTAGCAGCTTTTGATTTGTGTTTCATCAAGTGAATCCAAGTGAATCGGGTGCCGTCATCAACAATTGTCAAGAATTAGTGTTTGCCATCATGGGTGGGGTGTTGGAAAGGCCCCCAAGTGTCACCATGTACCAAATCAAAAGGTGCATCATCAAAATTGTTATGAGAATCAAAAGCAGCCTTTTAAATTTAGACAATGGGCATATATGGCAGCAACTTGAATTAAAATCAGATGGACAAGAAAAATGGATTTTATTGCTCATAGTTTTGAGTACAACATCAGACAGGTGACCTAGGCTAGCATGCCATAGTGCAGCATCATTTTCCCTAACTGAATTGCAGCGAGATATAGTATTCTTATTACAATAAATTGAATGAACTAATGAATTTTGGTGATGATATGTCATGTATATGAAGAGTCCTTGGCAGAGACTACCCTTGCCAATCCATACCTCCGCAAGTGGTTGTCCTGAATCAAGAAGGCATAATCATGAAACAAGACAAACAGATTATTAGCATGCCTCAACAAAGCACTGACTGAAACTAAATTGACATGAAAGTCTGGAATGTAAAGAACATCTTTGAGTGTCAAAGATTCATTTAGAAAAAACATTTCCTATTGCCGTGACTTGGATTTTAGTATTGTTAGGAAGTGTGACAAACTTGTTTGACAAGTGGCTATATTCTTTAAACATGGGCAGAGAATGACAAATATGGGAAGTGGCACTTGAGTCTATAATCCAAGAACTAGTATCAACAAGGGAATTAAGAGGCTACAAAAAGAAACTCATACCAATTGTTGATGTGTCTAGCTGAGTGATGGCAGAAGTGTGTTGCTTGGTCATTTGATCTTGCAAGAAGGCTATCATCTGTTGAATCTGTGATGTGTCCATGCTATTACTGTTGTATTCACCGACACGATTCACGCGATGGTCGACCCTTCTTGTGCCCTCGGAGGGTATCCATGAAGCTTGAAACACTTATCTTTGGTGTGGCCAAGCATTCCCACGATGAGCACACAATGGCCTATCTTTCTTGCCTCTTGATCCTTGACCCGATTGCACATCACAAGCCAGTTGACTTTCAGTTTCAAGGTGGAGATTCCCAACTTCTCTTTGTTTCTCTTCTTGCAACACAAGGGAGAACACTTGTGTTATTGGAGGAATAGGGTTCATCATAAGAATTCGACCTCGAATGTGATTATAGGACTCATTGAGCCCCAAGAGGAAATTCATGACATACTCAGACTGCAAGTACTCAATAAGTGGTTGTACACCACCACAATTACACGTATGATGTGGCTTGTACTCACCAAGATCTTCCCAGATGGACTTGATTTTGATGTAGTACCGAGAAACAGATAAGCTACCTTGAGTGCAAGAAACAAGATTGCGCTTCAGTTGAAAGATCCTTGGTCCATTTCCTTGTTGGAACAGATCCGGAAGCTCTTTCCATATTTCTGATGCAATAGAGGAGCGTATGACACTAGCTTGTCTCTACCTGTACATGTTATAGTTTTTCTGATATCACTTGTAAATAGGTGAGTACACTTTGTACTCATTATATTATTACACTTTTGCTTATAAAAAAAAAAGTGATTTCTTTGGAGATTGCATTAAGCAACCAAGATGCAACAATGTTGTTGTTGCGAAGCCAGAGGCGATATTATGGATCTTCAGGAGGTGGGGTGGGGGTGGGGGTGGGGGTGGGGGGGTGGGGGGGATGTTGGAGCCATCAGCGAATCCCATCTTATTCTTCCCTACCAAAGCCATGATCATGGCGCGTCTCCAAGAAGTATAATTGTCTTCTGTGAGGGGATGAGAAACGAGCATCAAGCCAGGACCATTAGAATTATGAAGCAGGAAAGGATTGTTTTCGTCTTCCATGACTTTGAAAAAGAAGAAAATAGAAACTCAAAGAGAGAAAGAGAGCACGATTGGCACATAAACAGAGAGACTGAAGCGGAAACTCAAGAACTTTCCACTGATACCATATCAAACTGATAGTTCAGTAAAGAAAAAGAAGAAGAATGGAGAGAAATTGTTCTCATTGATTGATTGTATTGAACTAAGTAATTTATACACAGTGTGCTACTCTATATATATTATATATTATTACAAAGCCCAAGATAGTTGGATAACTAACTTCTCAACCAACTATAACCGAACAAACAGAATAAACTAATTTAGCAACTACTCTAACTGATTACATTTAATAAACTGGTTTAATCAGATGGTCTAACCGAATAATATATAACATAAAATTTTCTCATAAGTTATAACATGTAGTACAATAAAAAATATTATAATAATTAAAAGTTAAAATAAGAAATTAAAAATTGAAATTATCATCTCTAGAATATAATATTATAAAGTTTATAACTTTTAACTTTATATTTTTTAATTCTTAACTTTACAAGATTCGTGATTTTGTCTTCAAATTTTTTTTCCAGTTTTTAAATTTTATTTTTTCTCTCTATAAAACCGGTGAGATCTTGTTTAACTCGGTCCAACCTGGTTTAACTGAGATTTTGACTGGTTTAAAGCGGTCTGACCGAAGAAACGATTTTGACCCTAGATCAGAACCGAACAAGAGGTCGGTTTACGATTCTACCGGTCCAACCTGTCGGTCCAGTCTGGTTTTGATAACCTCGATCAATTCTTCTATATTCTCTATTTTATTTTATTTTTCCATTTGTGACATTTTTTAGATTGGGACATTTATCTCGTGAGAAAATAAATGTGACTCAATTTTTTTTTATGAAAATCACTTTTTTCCATAAAAAAAAGTTTTTTTTTATTTCAAGTTAATTTATGAAAACATGATAAATTAATTTATGAAACATTTTTTTACTAAAAAAACTATCTCAAATATCTTTTTAGTATAAAAAAAATTCATTATCAACCAATTATAAATTATCATATGATTAAATATGTTTGACTTTTATAATAATTATATATGAAATCATAGATTGAATGATAGCATTGAAAACTTTTAGATAAACTACATCAAAATCAAACTGATATTGTAAAAAAAAAAAAGAATCAAACTGATATTATGAGTCTCAAATAAGAGTCTCTCCTTTGCCACTTTGCCACTCATATTAAAAAAAATAAATATCAAACATTATTAGTTGATGGCATGACCGAAATTTTTGTCACACGAATCCTGGACCTAAACATAACTTGGGCTCCAAGCACCGAAAAAAAAAAAAACCATAACTTGGGCCCCACGTTAATCCATCACCACCACAGTTACACAATCAGATGACTATAAAAAACCTTTTTCCATGAGAATTCCATCTCACACACGCTTAGGGATGTCAACGGGGCGGGGCGGGCACGGATACTGGATACCCGCTACCCGCCCCGTTGGATAATAAAACTACCCGTACCCGCCCCGTACCCGTACGGATATCCGTTTAACGGGTTCTTAACGGATTCGCGGGTATCCGCGGGTATCCGCGGATATTAAGGTAGTAGTTATAAAAAAAATAAATCTTTTTTTTTAATTTAAAAAAAAACATAAAACTTAAACAAACCACCACATTAATATCTTCCGATATTTGAACAAAATAGCACCTACAAATTAATACATCACACTTAAAATATCCATGAAACAACACAATAGATGAAAATTATCTAGAAAATGATATAAGGACTTTGAGAGTAGATATATATAATAAAGGGTACTATAGTAATTAAATGCTAGATGCGGGTATCCGCGACGCGGATAAGATGATACCCGCCCCGCCTTCGTTTATAAACGGGTATTGGAATTACCCGTTTATTTTACCCGCGGGTACCCGTTTAATTACCGCCCCGTACCCGTTGCGGATTTTATCCGCGGGTATCCGCGGGTACAGATAAAATTGCCATCCCTACACACGCTGTATAGTCTATATATAAGTATCATTACAGCAGTGCTACCCTGCCTCACTTTGCGCTTCGTTTTTCACTCTCATTCTCAGTGGTTAAGGTTTTTTTCATCCTAATCTTTTTATGTTAGTGTCACATTCTCGTTGTTTGTTCCCTTGAATTTCTGTCTTTCAAATATCAATACTTGTTGTGATGCTTTTCTTGAGGGATTTAGATGCTTTCTTTTTTTTCCTTTTTTTTTTTCTTTCATTCTTTTATGGACATGTTAGGGAGAGAAAGAAATATATAATATAGGCTTTATTAAAAATTGCTTTGTGTCTTTTCTCTCGTGTGACTTAACAAGAAAAGGAGAGAATGTTTGCGAGTTTGTCAATTTTTGATGTTTTTTAAATTTCTGTAATCTCAGTTTATGATTTTTTTTATTTGTAAAAACAATGAAAAACTTATGTTAAATTTATCTCAAAATAGTATGATTCTTAAAACGTCTCAAACTTATACTTTATTGTCATTTATTTTCTTTAATGTTTTTATTATCATCTGATGCTTTTGACTGTATTGTACTAACCTTTTTCCAACATGCTAATTCTTTCTTTTATGGTATTTTATATCTTTTTTATGCTCGGTATTTTATTTCTTTTAAATGCTAATAAACTATGCTATTAAGTAAAAAAACTACAGTTTTTTCTTTCAATTGCAAGCGTTACAGTGCCTTAAATAGAAAACACTGCAACGTACATGTCCCATGCCATTATTTTAGGAGGAGGTGTGTTTTTATGGTTTGATACACAAACAGAGAATATTATTTTTCTTTTGGTTCTCAATCCTATAATTGTGAATCTCTTAAGAGATTTTCTTTCTTCTCTTTTTTTTTTGTGAAATTATCTTTTTTTTATCTTTACTCTTTACTCTTCAAGAGAAAGAGATCCTTCTTGCTGTTTAGATTAGCCAGGTTAATAATAATATTATTATTATTATTGTGAAGAATCTGTTAAATTTTAAGGATATTCATATTATTATTACCATTATGATGAAATAATCCTAAACATGATGTCTTACATGTTTCAGACGAAATTTTATTGATTTCCTACAATTTTTTATTTTATTTATTTATTTATTTTATATATTACCTTTTTTAGCAAAAATTTGTTCATTTTTGTTGTTTCATATTTTCTCCAAGATTAATCATATTCCGTTGCTGTTGCGGATGGGTAGATTTTTTTGTAATCTAAATAGATGCACGTGTTGATTAATTTTGAAGAAAATAAAAATTACATTAAAAATGCTATTTCAGCGTTAATGATATTGATCAACATAAATAAAAAGCATCAGTTTATGATTTTTTTTATTTGTAAAAACAATGAAAAACTTATGTTAAATTTATCTCAAAATAGTATGATTCTTAAAACGTCTCAAACTTATACTTTATTGTCATTTATTTTCTTTAATGTTTTTATTATCATCTGATGCTTTTGACTGTATTGTACTAACCTTTTTCCAACATGCTAATTCTTTCTTTTATGGTATTTTATATCTTTTTTATGCTCGGTATTTTATTTCTTTTAAATGCTAATAAACTATGCTATTAAGTAAAAAAACTACAGTTTTTTCTTTCAATTGCAAGCGTTACAGTGCCTTAAATAGAAAACACTGCAACGTACATGTCCCATGCCATTATTTTAGGAGGAGGTGTGTTTTTATGGTTTGATACACAAACAGAGAATATTATTTTTCTTTTGGTTCTCAATCCTATAATTGTGAATCTCTTAAGAGATTTTCTTTCTTCTCTTTTTTTTTTGTGAAATTATCTTTTTTTTTATCTTTACTCTTTACTCTTCAAGAGAAAGAGATCCTTCTTGCTGTTTAGATTAGCCAGGTTAATAATAATATTATTATTATTATTGTGAAGAATCTGTTAAATTTTAAGGATATTCATATTATTATTACCATTATGATGAAATAATCCTAAACATGATGTCTTACATGTTTCAGACGAAATTTTATTGATTTCCTACAATTTTTTATTTTATTTATTTATTTATTTTATATATTACCTTTTTTAGCAAAAATTTGTTCATTTTTGTTGTTTCATATTTTCTCCAAGATTAATCATATTCCGTTGCTGTTGCGGATGGGTAGATTTTTTTGTAATCTAAATAGATGCACGTGTTGATTAATTTTGAAGAAAATAAAAATTACATTAAAAATGCTATTTCAGCGTTAATGATATTGATCAACATAAATTAAGTTAATTTTTTTTAAAAAATATTAATTTGATTGTGTTATTCATGAAATTGATGTTGATGTTTTATGTTTTGTGCAGTTTCTGTGTACATGTGTGTGATAATGGGCAAAGAAAAGGTACACATTAACATTGTTGTGATCGGTCATGTTGACTCTGGAAAGTCAACCACCACTGGGCACCTAATCTACAAGCTTGGAGGCATTGACAAGCGTGTGATTGAGAGGTTTGAGAAGGAAGCTTCTGAGATGAACAAGCGTTCATTCAAGTATGCTTGGGTTTTGGACAAGCTTAAGGCAGAGCGTGAACGTGGAATCACCATTGACATTGCCCTTTGGAAGTTTGAGACCACAAAGTATTATTGCACTGTCATTGATGCACCTGGTCACCGTGATTTTATAAAAAACATGATCACTGGAACCAGCCAAGCTGATTGTGCTGTTTTGATCATTGATTCAACCACTGGTGGCTTTGAGGCTGGCATCTCCAAGGATGGCCAGACCCGTGAGCATGCTCTTCTTGCTTTCACTCTTGGTGTTAGGCAAATCATCTGTTGTTGCAACAAGGTATATATTGACTTTTAGTTATTGTTCATTGTTTTTGTTGTCTTACCATGTTATCTTGTTAACCTAACGGAATTCGTCACTTCGTTTATTGTATAGTACCACATTCATTTTAAAGGAGATCTTGTAATAATAATATAAAAAGTGATGAATCTTTTATTAAATGACCTATATACCATATATAACGTATTCACTCTTTACTATTAGATGAATTTCATACGGGTCATGAATTTTAAAAAAGTTTACATGGAGGCATCGATTTTAAATTAGTGAATCCCATGTCCAACAACAAAGAGTATTTTAAAAAGGAGTGTATCGTGAGCATTTCTTGTAATATATATATATTGTCTTGTGCTAAAGTATTTTTGGGTCTTGTGTTATGCAGATGGATGCAACAACCCCAAAGTACTCCAAGCCTAGGTATGAAGAAATTGTGAAGGAAGTTTCATCCTATTTGAAGAAGGTTGGTTACAACCCTGACAAGGTTCCATTTGTTCCAATTTCTGGATTCGAGGGTGACAACATGATCGAGAGGTCCACCAACCTTGACTGGTACAAGGGTCCTACCCTCCTCGAAGCACTGGATCAGATCAACGAGCCCAAGAGACCCTCTGATAAGCCTCTTCGTTTGCCACTCCAAGATGTTTACAAGATTGGTGGCATTGGAACCGTGCCAGTAGGTCGTGTCGAAACCGGTACCATAAAGCCAGGAATGGTCGTGTCCTTCAGTCCCTCTGGAATATCAACTGAAGTTAAGTCCGTTGAGATGCACCATGAAGCACTTCAAGAAGCTGTTCCTGGAGACAACGTTGGTTTTAATGTTAAGAATGTTGCTGTCAAGGAACTGAAGCGTGGTTATGTTGCTTCTAACTTGAAGGATGATCCTGCTAAGGAAGCTGCAAACTTCACTTATCAGGTTATCATCATGAACCACCCTGGTCAGATTGGTAATGGTTATGCACCAGTGTTGGACTGCCACACTTCACATATTGCTGTGAAGTTTACTGAACTGTTGACCAAGATTGATAGGAGATCAGGGAAGGAGATTGAGAAAGGGCCCAAGTTTTTGAAGAATGGCGATGCTGGGATGGTGAGGATGATTCCCACAAAGTCTATGTGTGTTGAGACTTTTGCTGAGTACCCTCCACTTGGGAGGTTTGCTGTGAGGGACATGCGTCAAACTGTGGCAGTTGGTGTCATCAAGAGTGTGGAGAAGAAGGAACCTTCTGGGGGAAAGTTGTCCAAGGTTGTCGCAAAGAAAGCTGGAAAATGAACGGTGCTGTTGCTACATCCTCAAATTTACCATAGGAAAAGTCGTTTTGAGGATGTAATTTTAAGTAGGAATTTCATAAGTTTTTTGTGTCGTAGTAGTGTTTTGTCATCTTTGTTGTGTATCCGGTTCCAGTCTCAGAATTGGGTGCTTGATAGACGGTGGCGAGGCTAAAACTTGGTTGTTTTTTTTTTGGGTTTTAATATTCAGTCAATATCATAGTGTCTGAGGTTGCTTTGGTTATGCTGAAGCGGGTCATTATATATATATATATATATATATATATATATATATATATATTGCATTGTTTACATTTTTCTTTATTGTTATTAATAACTTTGACATAATCAACACAAGTGTCTCGGATAACTATAAGTAATAAAAATAGTGACAAATCAGATGTTGTTCACAGCCATTGGTTGTCAAATACTAATTCGTACCTTAAATAGACTATTTTGAACTTAGATTTGGTATGAAGATCGAGTGAGAAAGAGCTAAAAAACATTAAATAAGAAATAAAAGTAAATAAATATTTTTGATTTTTTTTAGAAGATAAGAAATCTGATTTGATTCAATTATGATTATGATCCCAACCCAAATTTCTTTTCAAATTAAACCCTATCAACTAGCCTGTTTCTGTAGGTTAGGACAATAAACTCAATGGAATTTTTAAGCACAATCACATTAATCAAGTTTTTATTTATTTATTTGGATTAACCCAATCAATGGTATCATAAGTGGCAAATCCACGACTTATGAAACACATGAATAAAGGGCAAGCATTCAATAGTATTAAAAACAGCTATCAACACATTAAGATAAATCATTCGTGAAATAACTACAAATTATTAAATTTTAGTATAAAATATATAATATTGGGATTTCATTCAATCCTAAAACAAAAAACATAAAATTGAATCAATATACAATCCAAAGTAGAACTGTTTATCGGATTCGATTGACTCGATGAACTTGATGATCCAAAATAAATCAATTTAATTGGTTTGGATTGATTTTGTTGAACTACCCTTAAAAGGACAAAATTTATGACTCAAATATGCACATTCCCGCTTGAATCAATATGTTATTATAGAAATAACTTGAGGGCAGACAGAACCCACCAAGTGGGGGGGATTGGACTAATTGGACATAATTGATGTGGCAGTTTTGTGGTCAAATTGAAGTGTCTGCCACATTTACAGTGGGACATTGCATATATGCAACATGAGAAGAATTAATCATAGGAGCAAGAATACAAGGAAAAAAGGATCCACATTCCACATAGTTAAAGAAAAATAAAATTGGAATTACACAACAGAGAGGATCAAACATGGGAACATAATAAAAATATACAACAGGGAACATAAGATAATCAATCAAGTCCACAAAGAAGTGGTGATCAAGTTGGTGAGAAGAAGCTAAGCAGCTTTTGCTGTTAAACCCAGATGATTGGTGGATAGATCATCCAGATCTCCATTTGTCTGATCACCTTTGACCTCCACAAAATCTGTTCCCAAATTTATGATTATGAAGCTACCCATTTCATGATTTGGATGCATACCCTCTCTGGCCAGTGATCTTTGCCTCCTCATGGCTTGCCTCCTGCTTTCATGATCTGCCATCCTACACCACCAACCACAGATATATATTAGAGAGAAAGAGAACATTAAAAGAGTGAGATAAGAGATAAGGGTGTATATTAAATTCAACAGTGGAAAGGGGGGTTACTCAAGAGAAAGAGCAAGAGGGTGGATGATCCCTGAAAGACACAGTGGGATGCCATGGGTGGCACGGATGTTTAACATGGACTGCATTATTTTGGTGTCTTTGTAACAGTTAAAGGACACTCTTTATTGTTACATATAAGGCAGATGGCAGATATATACACGACACAAACTATAATGCTGTAAATATGTAACTTTGCTTCTGTTTTTCCATTCTTCTGTATTCATTTGTCTTTTTAAGGGTTGTCTCTATCGTTGTCTTGGAACTTATCTCTTCATGTATTGATGATCATTAAATAACATATAGGTTTCATTTTCATATGTTTGGTTTAAGAATCAAACACGACAAAATTGGATCTGAATTCCCTAGTCCCTACATCTGGGAATCCCTAAAATTAGGCAAAATTGTGTCAAGTAGGTTTACGAAACTAAGTTGGAATATTTGTGACAAACTTAATAGAACATTTAGCAAATTAAAAGCATAGGATAAGGAGATAAGTGCATTCCTCTCAATCTCTTTGAGCTTGAAATGCATTATCAGGAAAATAAGTTGATTTGGAACTGAAAAGGG
The DNA here is from genome assembly GCA_030762895.1 of Sophora flavescens. Taxonomy (NCBI): domain Eukaryota; kingdom Viridiplantae; phylum Streptophyta; class Magnoliopsida; order Fabales; family Fabaceae; genus Sophora; species Sophora flavescens. Next base: position 170,423,500 of record CM061066.1, read on the forward strand.
AGCTCCAAAGGTTTTCTTTATTTTTAGCTTTGTGATGCCATATATATAAACAAATGTGACATAGTATAAACCATAGGGACGATTCGACGGTCCAATGCAGCGGCAGGAGCATCCTGCCGCTGGAGCGAATCCGGGTCCTAAGACCTTCCACAGTCTCTGCTTCATCTTAAATTCACACCAAACGTTCTAGCCATTCCATTCACTGGTAACACGCCATTTAATCCCTTGTACCTACTTTTAGTTAATACTGTGCAGGTAGTGGTTATATACGTTAAATGTTGATTTGAGCAATTATGACACAAAGATCTAAGATTTGTTTGGATGAATTTTTCCACGTGCTTCTCTAATCAAGTGATTATATAAAAAAAATAGTTATAAAATTTCGTTTTGAACTTTAATATCTATTTTTCTTATTTACATAGTTATATAAGTACTTTATCCGAACTCAATTATAAATAAAAAAATATTTATATTTTGTGGACTCAAATATAAGTAAAATCTAACCAATTCAGCTCTATTTAGAGTGTGTTTGTTATTGCTTAATTTGCTAAAAAATCATTTTTTAAAACTTTTAGTGTGTTTATCTTTGCTTTTGAAAATAATGAAAAAAAAAAATCATTTTCATGGTTAAAATGAAAAGCAACTTTCATTAGCTTTTGGAAAAATATCAATTTTTATAACTAACTATTGTTTAAAAAAATGATTTTTTTTATTGTAAACAAACACAAATCTGCTTCTTCTTTTCTTTAAAATCTATAAAAATAATCACTAATCCAACCAATTTTTAATCTTAAACAAACTGGTTCTTAATATCAGTATTTCAAAAATCAAGAAAATTAACCAATCCAACCAATTCTCCTTTTACTTTTCCAAGAGTATTGCACACTCCCGAGATAATTAAATGGTAATTTAGTAATTATCCCTCGGAGACTCAATTATAAGCAAAAAAAATACTTATATTTTGTGGACTCAAATATAAGCAAAATCCACCAATTCAACTCTATTTAATGTCAGAATTTCAAAAATCAAGAAAATTAATGAATCCAACCAATTCCCCTTTTACTTTTCCAATAACATCGCACACTCTCGAGGTAATTAAAGGATAGATTAGTAATTGTAACTCATTTTTTTACATAAATCAAGACAACCAAACTAAAATAACCAACTTTGTGAATTTAGTTAATTTTGCCTATAATTGAGTCCAGAGGGAGTATAACACGTTTTTTTTACATAAATCAAAACAATTAAACTAATTTAACTAACTTCCATAATAAGTGTGAAATTAATTAATTTTGCTTATGATTGAGTCTGGAGGTACTCCTCTGGACTCAATTATAAGCAAAAAAGTACCTATATTTTTGGACTCAAATATAAGCAAAAGCCAACCAATTCAACTCTATTTAATGTCAGTGTTCCAAAAGTCAAGACAACCAACCAATCCAACTAATTTCCCTTTTATTTTTCCAAGAGCATTGCATACTCCCAAGACAATTAAATGGTAATTTAGTAATTATAACTTTTTTTTTTTACATAAATCAAGACAAGTAAACTAAATTAACTAACTCCCTTAATAAGTATAAAATTAGTTAATTTTGGTTATAATTGAGTCCGGAGGGAGTATCATATAACAACAACAAACATGATAAAAGATAATTTCCCTGAATTTCTACACCTTAACCGCGGTCCGTACCATTGCCTATAATAATATTGGGAATTGTTCATTCCACCATTTTTTAGGGTCTTGCTAACCAATACCTTAAAGATTCCAATAAAAGCAAGTTTTCATGGAAAAACAAAAAATAACACTTTTCAAAGTTTTGAATGCGCCAATGGAAACTACTCTTATTTTGATTCCTTACCCAATGTCGCAAGACACTGGTTAGTATTCTCCTTTTTCTTTAATATCTAAATTTAACCCCTTATTTATCATCTATCCATTATTGTTTCCAAAACAAAAAGTAATTTGATGAATTATGTGTTAAAAAATGCAAAATAATAATATTAATAATAAATATGTGAAAAGATTATGTTTGGATAATTATATGACGCTGGTTGGTCTTGCCTTGCAACAATTCAGAAGAACGAAACAGTGAAACACCATGTTGGTACCTCTTGACCATTACTTTCAATCTCACTCAATCACTTAATTTCTTCAAGGATCCCTCATTCAAAAGCTGACACCTGCCCCTTCTATGTTTGAAGTTAATGTCTATCATAACATTTGGTGCATGTTGGCGTCCTTGATCTCTCCGCTACCAAAACTAGTGTCTACAGTTGGAGAATTTTAGCAGACAAGGGCCTTAGTTTGGAATCCATAAACTCCATATATAATGATATATTCCGGGACCAAGGACCTTATAACCTTTACGGCATCCTTTTTGTTTTACTTACACTAGTGTTGTAATTTGAGGAAGAGTTATGGATGGAATCGGTGGGTATTGAAAATGAAGGTGTCATTATAGGATGGTATAATCATCTTTATAGAAGAGAGCTATAGGGAAAAACTATAACTAACCAGCCTCACTTGCAGAGAACTCTGGTATACTAAAACTCTATGGTAAATAATACACTATTTATTAAGTCAGTTGCTTTATGTTGATTTCCATAATGATTAATGACAACATATTTTCATATGCGGGTCCATTGAAATACAAAGTTGCATTCAAAAGACAGAATGATAGAAGAACAAATCCTCAAGAATGATTAATCATCATGTTGCAACTTGAAAAATGCCAAGAACACACTTTTTATTACACTCCTTTCTAATGCACTCTATTATTTGGTGAATTTTATGAGACCCACCAAAACAAATAGTCACACATGAAATCCACCCAACAATATAGGGTGTGTTAAGAGGAGTATGATAGCATTGCTCTTGGAACTTTTGAACAGATGTTATCACTTTTTGTGAAGTATTTTAATTTAAAGAGAAAATAAAAATAAAAATGTGGTAGAATACAAAATTAATTCTACATTGATAGCTGCATGTTCGTATGAGTAAATGTTGATCGGAACTGAGCAGAATGGATCTTCAGTCTTCACCAATCTCAACTTGACTACTATGCTGGGATAAAGACCTGGTTGCAATCCATGTAATGACTGCAAGAGAAGCAATTATAATCAATCAATTGGCACACCACATAAAAATATAGTTAATTTATTAGATGAAAAATTAAAGGGAGAGTTATAATATAGAGTGTGGTGGCAATATCTTAAGATGATTAACCAAAAGCTTGGTCAGTTGGTTAAAGGTAGAGGAACACAGATATATTGCTGCCAAAGACTGATTGATGTAAGGAATGTCCTTAACTCCACCATTATGCAATACTATTAGAAATACTCAATTGAAGGAACAGAAAGATAAACCCAAAGAGGCTGGGTGCCTTGGTAGTATACCTCAAAGGTTGTTACAATTCTTTATCACTGTCAAGTTGTGCTTTTGCTGCTGCTTTTTCAGCTTCTTCCAAAACAAAGGTTTTCAATGATTCAACATCCCTCGAACCTGATCATTTGCACAGCATGTAAAAATAAGTATAGATCTATGATCCATCACTTCTTCTTTTAGCTCTGATTGGGAGAAGCGAGAAGGGGAGAGGGGAGTAGCTATTACAAGTGCCCACGAACAAAAGCATGTAAAACTCAAAAGCATATAAGCCAGAAATTAATCTATGATGAGAAGACCACGATTTATTTCTCCTTAAAATTACAGAATATATTTCTTGATTTCTTCCTCCAGGGCAGATAAAATAAAATGGAAATGAATCATAAAAAGCTTAAATCCATTACTATCAAGTAGTTCAAATAAGTTTCCCTCCCTTCAAGTACCTGTGACTTCAATAACCGTAAAATGCAACAGGAAAATTTAACATAAGAGTTTGTTTGCATAGCTGAATTTAGTGGTAGACCGGATGCATGATGTAAGGATATGTTCTTGTGCTACCCTCTATAATTACCATAGATCACAATCTCTGATAACTAGCAAACTCATTTGATCATCAATTTTATTTGACACGTGACAATTGCCATCTTGCACTTTCATTCATCATCAGAAGGTATGTGTGAGGGTTAGAGACTAGAGAGCCGTCGTAATCACCGAATTTATATTTCAAATTTATCCACATTCATGATGAGGTGGGAAAGACAGCACTTGCATAGATGCAACGGCTGAGGTGATACCTTGTTCCATTTTCCAAACTTGATATTATCAGAAATTCAAAAGAAGTTTGATTTCAATCCCAATCCAAGTAATATACTAGAAATCAAGATTCAAGGGATATAAGCAAACATGAAAGATCAGCTAGTCATAATTGGTTATGAACTTATGATCATTCAAAGTGAAAGATCAAGCTTGAGCATGTGAATTAAGTCGAAGAATACAGGGGAACTGAATTGAATCCATGAAGGTAAAATTCCAATTACCTTGGTATCTGGCAACCTCTTCACCATCATAGAAGACCTTAAAGGTAGGATATGAATGAATGTCAACTTTGCTACATATTTCTTTATCCGCGCCGCAATCCACTGCCCCAATTTCTATTTCATCTTCTCCTTCCATTGCCTTCCCCAAATCATCCCACAATGAACCCAAGTTCTTACTGCCAACCATTTTTATTATTTTAAAAGTTAGCAAACAGTTAAAAAATAAAGAGCAGGTTTAGCATCATCAAGTTTATGGCCTATTTGGATTGACTTATAAACAGCTTATTTGGGCTTATCTACTGGCATAAGCACTTGTCAGAACATTTGGAAGAGCTTATGAAAACAGCTTATGACATGTCCATAAGCTGTTTTCAACTTATTTTGATAAGCTCTCCAGGATACCTTATAAAAACTTATAGCTTATATGAAAACAGTTTGACTATATTTTCTCTTTGATTATAGAAATAGCTTATAAGCGCTTATATGATAAACTCTTATCCTATAAGCGCCTTCGTTTACCCAAACAGACCCTTAGAATATTGCAGTGTAGGTAAAAGAATTAATCACCAATGCTTGCACCATGGAACACAGAATTTCACAAACCACGCGGTATCTTTCTCCTTGATCTAAACGCAAAACAAAAAAAAGCAATTCAGAAAAAATATCATAACAATAATGAGTGAGATACATTTCTATAATAGTTTACCAAAAAAAAAAAAACCCTATAAACTCAAGCACGCACTCACAAAACCCTAATTAAACAACTTCAATCTCTATCTATCTGCATCTATAGAGGAAAACTCCAATTAGCCTCATAGATCATTATTGTTAATTTTTTTTTTTCAAAAAATAAAAAACAAAACTTCAATTGCAAGAGAGATAAAAAACAGAAAATCCAAAAAGGGTCAATAATTTCAAGCAATGCATAAACTACGATAGTTAAATATAAAAGAGGGTTGATGGATTGGGGCAATGTAAAGCAATAAAAAGCAAGGATTTTTAATCAGAAAACGGAGTTTGAGAGTAACCAGCGATCGCAAGTGGGAGGAACCAAAATAGAGTTAGAATTAGGAATATAGTTTGACGTACCTTGTCAGAGAATGTGTCAGCGCTTAAGGTTATAACCTCAGATTGGGTCGGAATGATAAGTGAGAGACATGTTGTTATTATTAGGAGTACAAGAATGGAAGCAGAAGCACGGTGACTTCTCATGGCTGATCTATGCTATCTCACTCGAACTGCTTCTCTCTTTGCGACACCCAATATTGGATCGGAGGTTTTGTCTAGTCACGTGTTTTACACGTGATTCACGGATATCATTGGTTTCGAAAAATGATATTTGTACACAGCTATTAAACAACATTCGTTGATACTGGTGGCAGTTTTGCAATTATGCTTAGTGTTACGGACAGTTTCGTAATCTTAATGTATGAACAGTGTATAAACAGTGAATTTTTGGATTTTTTTAAATATTTATCTCTTTTGAAAACTTGGTTATTTGATTAATTACGTGTAAATATTTGGTTAATTACGTACAAATATTTGATTAATTCAGTTCATTATATGGTTAACCGGTCATCTAGCTTCAGGGTAACACATTATCCATATAGTGAACTGAATTAACCAAATACTTACACGTGATTAACCATACAAATTTTTTTTGATAAGCGATTAACCATATAATTACATGATTGTGGAAAATGATTGTAAGCTTCAGCATGACCCATTAACCAGATAATGAAATGTATTAACCAGATATCTGTACTTGATTAACCAAATAATTGATGGGTTGTGAAATATTTGGTGTTAAGTTTCAGGATAACTCATTAACCAGATAAAACAATGAATTAACCAGATATCTGCACTTAATTAACCAGATAAGTGAGGCATGTGAGTCATGAAGCTGAAACATAAACCCGCTATAGTACCATACGATGTCAATCGTATAGTGTCTGGACCTTGTGTCCAAATATCATATCTCTTGGTTTCAGATGGAGCTATGTTACTTGTACAAGAGAAATGTTTTTCTAACACCACATTTGACAATTATACGGGACAACTCGAATATGTGAACGGTGTTTCACTTTTTTAAAAAAAAATTTCGTTTTTTTTAATATTTATTTTTTTATTACTAAATTTTTTGGTTAATTAGGTGAAAATATTTGGTTAATCACGTTTAAATATTTGGTTAATTCAGTTCATTATATGATTAATGGGTCATCCTGAAACTTACAATCATTTTCCACAACCATGTAAATATTTGGTTAACCACGTGCAAATATTTGGTTAATTCAGTTCATTATATGGTTAATGGGTCATCCTGAAACTTACAATCATTTTCCATAACCAAGTAAATATTTGGTTAATCACGTTCAAATATTTGGTTAATTCAGTTCATTATATGGTTAATGGGTTACCCTGAAGCTAGATGACCGATTAACCATATAATGAACTGAATTAACCAAATATTTGCACGTGATTAACCAAATAACCAAGTTTTTTAAAAAGCTAATATTTTTATAAAAAAAACCGAAAATGCACTGTTCACGTACTGTTCATTACGAAAATGCCACTACCCATGGTCAAAATTACAAAATCGCCACTCCCCCACTGCATACATACTGGTTATCCAGTAAGTTGTCCCTTTGAGATGTCACAATAACACATCTGTTTGTACTCTATCTCAAAATACAATACATCTCCTTCCCACCCACACTCACATCAATCTACGGTGTCTATACGAGTCTCCAAATCCAGGTGTACAAAAAACATAAGTGTTTCGGATATAGACTATACTACTATAGAGAGGGATTAAGATAATTTTTTTTATAAAAGCCCAAATTGGTCCCTGCAAAAAGAAAAATGTGACGTTTTAGTTCCTGAGAAAGGGAAAATATCAATTTAGTCCTCAAGAATGTAAAATGCGGGTCAAAATAGTCCTTGATAGGTGTTAAGGAGCAGGAGGTCCAGGGTTCAAACCCTGACAAAGAAGAAAACTAACATAACATTTAACGTACTAACATTGACCTATAAAAAAAATAGTCCTTGATAGGGACTAAAAAGTCCCTAAAAATTATCCTAAAAGGAACATTTTTTACCTTTATTTTACATTCTCTTGAGGATTAAATTGGTATTTTTTACTTTTCAAGGACCAAAATGTCACTATTTTTTGTCAGAGGACTGGTTTGCACCTTTATTCTAAAAAAATTCTTTAAGAAAGTGAAGTAGGAAAACAAATTTTATGTTTGGTATTAAACATATTTTAATATTTTTGAGAAAGTGAGGTAGAAATAAAAATTTCTTATGCTTAATATAAGAGATAAAAAAAATTACTTTCAAATATAGAAAGATGTTTTAGGATAAAATTTGTGAATAAAACTTGAAAATTATTTTCGCCCTCATGAGGACAGGAAAGAAATATTACGAAGAAAAGTTTATGATTAATCATCACCACAAAACTTAGATACAATTTCATAGGTATATTAGGTGTTGTTTTTCAATGACAATAGGATATGTGTAACAACTGTTACACATGTTATGTTTTCATTGATAAGCAGTTACATGTATCATATTATCGTTAAAAAAAATACATAATGTATCTATGAAATTGTCCCAAGTCTTATTCTAGTCATCACCAATTTCTTTGAAACATAAGTCTACCAAAAGGGTGTTGGGCAATTTTAAGGAATAAGTCATTTGTGGATCCATTGGAGAGGGAAACAAATGGGGAGGGAAGATGATAAAATGAGGATGTCATCCTTAGGGAAAGGGTATTAGGCATGGTGAGGCAAGTGATGGGTGAAGTTTATCGAGAGATAATGTTGCAATAGAAATGTTTAATGCTTGGAGAGGAGGACAACACCGAAATCAAATTTAATATTGTGCTTTTACTCAAATTCAATGGTTACTTAATCTTTATAATAAACTTAAGCTAATTTATCCCCCTTTGACATTATTTATTTGTTTGTTTTAGTGGACATTTATTTTCTGCCACCCTAGTAGCTTAGTCTGTACCTTATATTTTTGTGGCATAATACTATAATAGCAGTAAGAGTTGCTGTCATATATTGATGCATAATTGCCTAACTAAGAAATAACTAAAAATCGAGCAGCAGTAACAGACAACTGTTGACTGTTGTGATGTGAAAGATTGGTGTTGGATGTTTTTTCTTTGGCACAGATTGGAGAGAAAAAAACCTTGAATGACTTTGAATTTGAATTTTTGTTCACATGAAGATAGATTGCTTTGTCGATGATATCTAGGAAGATAGAATGCTTAGTAGCAATGTAAATGACATTGGTTCTTATGGTCACTTTCATCAATTAAAAGTTCTATGGTTTCATAGAATATATGTCTGATTCTTGCTTATGTTAAATTTGGCAGGGATAAGATGAATCAACCTTAAAGTATCCAGATTCTTTGTTGTCCCAAAAAACTGGGTGATATTGTTACAAAACTTTAGGGATTGTCATTCTTCTCTATCTTATTGCATTCATTCATTTACTTGTTATCCACTCAACATTCTTTAAACCATTGAATGAGTAACTATTAATGATATCAATGAAAGCAGTTGGTTTTATTCAAAACTCAGGACAACCTGTGAACCATCGTCCTAACAAAAGGAAAACAAAAACAATAATGAACATCAACAACAAACGACAAGAGATAAAAAAAAAAAATATAACAAAAAGAATAAAGCCGAGTAGATTCTAGCCACCTAGCCCTTCTTACCACCTCAATGTTCCATCTTATTCTCACTAGCACTACCCAAATCTTCCTCTAATAATCTAATCAAAAACCCATAATCATCTCATTCCTTATAAGCTTTGGAAGAGTGTCCACATTCTTCTTGTTTTGCTTTGCATGAGAAGCCCAAGGGGTAGGTAGTATCACAGCCTCATGTTGTGCATTAACCATGCGCCTCATGGTGTCCTCGCTCACCCCAAATGCTGCTGCGAGCTCAGGCCCCATCATGGTCCTCATAAGCGATGTGGCACCCACCAGAAATTGTGGCTTGTTCTTCCTAGCTGAGGTGGTGAACCCAAAGAACTCTAGTGGTCCATTCCTTGATGCTATTTGGCAAAAAGGGAAGTATCTTGGCACAAAAAACACATCCCCTTCTTTGACATGGGTGTCCATTGCATTGCTTCCATTTGGAAATACAATTTGGATTCTACCTGACCCTTTTAGCACTATGCCATACTCTGTTGCCCTTGGATTCACATGGGGTGTCATCATGGATCCCTGCCATAGAAATATTTTTTCAAGATTAGTACTTTACTATAATATTGAATGAAGTTCTTATTGTAATTAAGTACAATCTAATAAAAGACAAGTTTATTTGTCATACATTGTCTATCTTTCATAAATCATCGTATGTGTCATTTTTTTTAAGATAGTTACTGTAAGAAAGGACTTATACGTATTATATGTCTCTATATGTCTCATCAGACTAACCAAACTAATTTCATGGACCCACATGAATTTTAATAGGAGAGAGTCTATTGATAAGAGAATGGTAGAGAATGTGTTGCTAGCATTTCTCTCTAATGGAAATACATACCGCTGCGAGATTGACGTGATAAATGCCAACTCCAGACTTTTTGAGTGGAGAATAATCAGAGCCATCTAAAGCAGTGCTCCAACCATAATTGTTTCTGAAATCTGGTTTTCTGTCATAGAGGTTACAAGAGTGTGGGGATTTAGTGTTACCCTTTTCCCTTGTATCCTTGTTATCATTCCTAAATACAGATTCCAAGAGCTTTCTCCATGATAATTTTGTATGCTGCTCTTCTTCTTCTTCTTCATCTTCATCATCATCATCATCATCAGGTCCTTCTTGGTCTTCAACCATTTTCCTAAGTCGTTGCAGTTTCTCTTCCTCATTCAGTTGAAGGAATTTGGTCCATATGCTTGTGGGACGTGAATTATCCAAATGCACAATTGGGCCCTCATGTTGCCTGGTGAAGATTTTCCTTAGCTCTTCCCCTGATACCTGTATATATAACAATGTGTTACAAATTAAAGACATGTGTTAGTGGTTTATGTCAATGTTGGTTTCTTGGTTCTCCATGGTGATACATAATAGGAGTTGTTAGCTTACGTTAAAAGCAGTTTTAATGATTTCAGGCTCGAATCCTGAAAGTACTGATGCTGGATTGGCTCCTCCTCCAATATAGAATGACTGTATAGCCCATAAAACATTGAAGAATGTTAGTCCTTGGTGTAATGCAACAATTGAATGTATCTAGCAATATTAGCTAGAATAGATTTAAAGAATTGTATAAACTTGGCTCACAACAACAACTACTACTACTAATTATTAATTCACTATAATAATTAAACTTTAAGTAATACTAATAATATATTGTCCTAACTGACTTACGTAGGTACTTTAAATATACAAGAATTTCTTTTTAGAGTATAATATATAGTATGATTTCAAAATGATAAAAGCTGCACCAAATGATGTGGTTCTTTAGCAGCATACTATTATATGGATGCACTTACCTGGAAAACATTAATTCCCATGCTCTCAGAGGGGTCAATGCTGCAAATAATGTGAAGCCTCTGATCCCCCATTGTATTCACCAAATAGAATGCAGAACCAGCTGGAATTGGATACACATCCCCCATCTTCAATCGCCTTTCCACCAGTTTACATTTATACACGAATCCAACCTTTGCTTCCCCTGAAACCAATTGCCAAGTTCACTACTAAATTCTCATGTTTCAAATATATAGTTAGATGGGTTATTTGTTGATGTTGCACACGTTTCAAGTTCATTCATTTTTGTCACTTGAGTTAGTTGGAGTTTGACTATATGACCTGGTTGAAAAGTCAACCATCCCAAGTTTCAATCTAGTTGGTCTAGATTGTGTCTCTTGGGTGGTGTATAAATACACCATTTCGATGGATGATGCACCTTAGACAACACATTTTTACACTATTGTTATATCAGTTAATTATATCTAAAAAAAACATTGATTAACAACGTATATTAATTGATTATATATAAGAACTCCTAAAAAACATGCATGCATAAAGTGAAGAAACATGACAAAGACAGGGGAAATGTTGAGAGATTCTGATACCTGCACGCACGAAAATGATGAAAGTGGAGTCAAGGTACTGAGGAACAAAGAGAGACCTTGGTTCCATAGTGATGAAACCAATGTGCAAGCGCCTATCCATAATCCTACCACCATAGCTTTCTAGCACTCTCATCTCACCAGCATCAGTCTTGATCATACGCTTAGAGTTCCTCATCAAGAACATCTTATTTGCCTTTGGATCCCACTCTTTTCTTTCTTCCATCTGATCTTCCATCCAGAATCCCATTGTTAAAGCCACACCATTACAAAGAACAAGGAGCAACATCAAAAGGGTAGTTTTGTTTGCCATAGTTTTTTGTTGCTGCATGCACTGAAGGGTTGGTTTGTGTTGAATTGCTTTGCATTTTGAGGGTTGGTTTATATATAGGGAGAGATAGAGAGAATTAAGGGAGATACGTGTTAGCCATGTAGAATCTTGGGGAGTTAGTTTGCCACATGAGATCCGATAAGAAACATTCTATCAAAGTTGAAAATGTCTACTAAGATAAAAAAAAAAAAAAAAGTTGAAAATGTCAACATTAATATAGCTTTATACGACTTCTTTGCAACATTTTCTTTCATTTATTAGGGGTTAAGAATGTCCACTTCCCTTGTAAAAAAAAAAAAAAAAGAATGTTCACTTCTTATTTTGATTATTGAAATTTACATTTTTTTTACGAAAAAAATTATATTCCAATGAAGTGTATTGAAAAGATAATTAATTTTAGTTGTCAAGAAAATAAATGAGTAAATGATACTCTTATATATAAACAAAAGTCAGTCTATAAAAATAACTACTGCATATAAAATTTTAGTATAATATTATATTTTATTTAAATTTCATTTAAAGGTTGGTTTATTCTTGTACAGCAGAGTTACACAAAGTTTTAAAACACTGTAACACAAAGTTTTACTTGGCATTATGAGCATGATTTTGAGGAATTGGAATTGCATGGATTCTAAGGGAAATTTCCCAACATAAGTTTAAGATTTTATCATGTTATAGTTAGTTTTAGTCTTTTTCACTGGATATTGTCACATGCATTATTCCTATGATATTAACTCTGTAGCATTATTGAGATTAGAAGACAATCCCAGCAATTATCTTTTCAAGAATTTGAACTTTAATACTTTTTTTTTATAAGAGTGCAACTCTCTCACTAATACACTCAGCCTTAATGGTATATTAATTAGCGGTCGTATTAAGCCCTTTATCTCTTTAGGTAAGATCCTTATTGTAATTTTGGGGGCAACAATATGCTTTCATCTTGGGTGGTCGGACCGGAGAAGCTTTGTGCCAACATTGCATATCAAAACGGTGAATATACCGAATGTATCGAATATCAAATCGTTGCAAGTAATAAAGTGCTGAATAGATTGAGTACCATTCACTTGGGTTGGTTGTCAATTAATAATTCACAAATTATGAAGAGAGTTCAAAAACATAAAACAAGCAATAAAACCAAATAAAAAATTTTGGATTTTTTCTCTAGGGAACTATAACAAACACTAAGATAGAAAAAATAGGGATAAAAGTGTTAGGGATTTGATTTCATTCAATATATGACTATGGATTCTTCATCGACAAAAAACCTTTTGAATTATCGAAAACCCAATTATCTTAATTCTAATTCACTTCTTGAAGGTTAAATTTCCTTAAGCGGTTCCTACCCAAATTCATTTGGTGAAAAATACAATCAAACCCCCACCTACTAGTATAATTCCCTAGGTGAAGTTAACAAAGCATGATGATTAAGTAATCAAACTATCTATTCATAGATTAGGCATTGCCTATTGGGTGTCCAGGCACTCAACCTCCAGAACTTTGTGCATCATTCATCTCCAATGTCTAGGCATTGACTTCAACTGTGCCTAGCTTGCCTCCATCTTGATCATTTTAAATCTCTTTTTGAGACAACAATTAAAAAACAAAGAGTGAATTCAATTTATTAATATTTTTGCTATTAAACCCAAAAAAAACTAACTTATGCTAGCAAATACTTATTAAACTTGAAAATTTTAGCATAAAACACTAATCAAAATAATGCATTTTGTACAAACATCAGCAACATACTTTCGTTTTGGGTGGCCGGAGGGAGAATGCTTGGCCCAATAATGCATGGATAACTATCCTCATTGAAAGCCCATGCATGTTTCTATTGGGATCAAAGTACCTTATAAATGTAACACATACGTTCCAATACATGATGATTGTAGCCTAAACACTTTCTTCGGTTGCCTAGAGATTGACATAGATTATGGCCCAAACATAAATTTTCCAACATAATAGTGTTAGTATGATCGTATTATCTTTAGGATCTGAATATATTAAGATAAAAATGAGTTTAATTTATATAAGTACAAAAGAGTTTTACACTGACGTCTAATGATATTTTGACCAATCGATATTATTGTTATTTCCTTCTCTTAATTATCAAAATAAAAATGTAGATGTCAAAATGTTGTTAATATAAAACTTTTAATACTGACAGTAAGTGTTACTTTAATCCAAAAAAACCGCATTATCAATGAATCATAATTTGTCATATTATTATTGTTTTTTTTTATAAAAGTCAGATCATTATTGTTGTAATCCTACTATCATGGATTCGGATTCCCTGCAGTCAAAGGAATCTCACACTCACATGATCAGTCACTCTACCATCATTGGATTTGTTTCACACTAGAGAGAGATAAAAATAGGTGATGACATAGAATATGCATCCCTAGCTAGTATCATCATAGCGGAAGATTCTGACATTTGGTTCCATGTTTTTCCCTTCATTTTTAGGGGTTTTTTTTAACGTAAAAATTCATATATCTCTATCCTTATATTTATTTATTTTTCTCCTCTATCTTAATCGCTCTAACTGGCTTCCGTATTTTTGGTTAGTTCGTGCATATCTTATAGGTGTGAAGTGTCTATTGACTTTGTCGATGACTACTCTTCATCGGAAAACCTAACCTTTAGTAGGGTTCTCTCTTCCAATCATATTTTTTGAATCATAATTTGTCATATCATTATTGTTTTTTTTATAGAAGTCAGTCATTATTGTTGTAATCCTACTATCATGGATTCGGATTCTCTGCAGTCAAGGGAATCTCACACTCACATGATCAGTCACTCTACCATCATTGGATTTGTTTCACACTCCCAACTTTTGATTTGCTTTGTTCAAAAAAAAAAAAGCAGAGAGAGATAAAAATGGGTGACTGCATAGAATATGCATCCCTAGCTAGTATCATCATAGCGGAAGATTATGACATTTGGTTCCATGTTTTTCCCTTCATTTTTAGGGTTTTTTTTACGTAAAAATTCTTATATCTCTATCCTTATATTTATTTATTTTTCACCTCTATCTTAATCGCTCTGATTGGCTTCCGTTTTTTTGTGTAGTTCGTGCATATCTTATAGGTGTGAAGTATCTATTGACTTTGTCGATGACTAATCTTCGTCGGAAAACCTAATCTTTAGTAAGGTTCTCTCTTCCAATCATATTTTTTCCATCCACAATACTCGAACCAATGCCAAAGGATGTCTTGGGCAAATGCCATAGTTAAAAATATTCTTGTATGAAAAAGGATATATCAAATGACTGCGCATTAATTAATGCAAAAAAGTAGATAATTGCAGGAAGGAGATGAATGAGAAAAAGGCAGAAGACATTGAAAAAGAGCCAAAATAATCAACAGAGAAGAAAAAAAAAATTCTGTTCTGTTGGGGCCTGGGGTCTATTCACATATAAACGAGTAAATTAATGACATTATCTGATTGCCTTTCCTCAACAAAAATTCAGAAACAGCGTCTTCGTTCCCACTTCCAAACCACCAAATAAAAAGATCGCGTTTTGTTGCAGATTAGATATGTTCATTTTTTTATGTCCTGCTATCACTGTAGAAAGGTACCCTTTTTATTTCTTTCACCGATCGTGATTCGTCTACGAACGAAATAGTTATTGTTTCGTCGTCTAGTTGGTTTTGGTTTCAAACTTTGGCCTTTCTTTTTTATAGATAGGTTCATGGTATATAATAGGCATTCAGACAAAGCTCAACCTAATGCCACTAACAATTGAAATTCGAGAACTTTCAGATATATATATGGCAAATCTTAGTAACTAATATGTTATTTCAGTGGAGTGAGTTAAATCCATGACATTCTTATCATTCCAATCCCTATATCCCTCCCTAAACCATATTAACCACCTTATAACTCATTCACGCTATCATATCTATCGGAAAAAGTTAAAAATTCTTTTAAAAGTTTTGATTCTTTTGCAGAGTCTTTAGTGGAAATGAGGTGGCTGGTAAAATCCACGCCAAAACACACGCACAGCTGATAAAGTCCATGCAACAGACACATGGGAACATAGGAACAATTCTTCCCCTGCCATTTAAAGTAATTTTTCTAATGATTTGATTTTCTGAATAACTATTTTCATATCATAACTGTTATGGATGGGTACTCCAGCCCAACCTCCCAACCTTCCTCGTATAAGTCATACCACAAATAGATCTTATCATGTTATGATTGGGTCGAGTATGAACTCGAGCCCAGCCTCTAGAATATTCCGGTCGATTTGTAGGAAAATTAACTTGAACCCAACTATTGGAATGTTCCGCCTGACTTGTAGGAAACATAACGAACATAATTAAGAGGCTTTAATGTCCGTCGGCAGAGTAAAGATGACTCAATAGGCAAACAGTCAGCTCATAAAAGTGGACGTTTAGCTACCGTAACGGACAAAAGATCTAAGATAAATAGTGAAATAACCAAAATTAACACAAGAAGAGGGGTTGAATTGTGTTTACCAACTTTTTTGGTTACTTAAAAAGATTTTCGCAGGCACAACAAGCAGAACTTAGATTAGAGAAAATCAGATGAGTGATACGTCTAATATTCAGACAGAACTTGCAAGCGAACAAAGAAGAGTAAAACAGAGTTGGATATTCACAATATTAACTCCCCAAATTAAAATCTTAAACAGAATAATACTTAAGCAAAATAAAGAGATAAGGGAAGAGGAATATCACTCAAGAGTTTTATACTGGTTCACCCCAAAATCCACAGGACTACGTCCAGTTTCTTGGCAGCACCAAGTTTTCACTATAACTGGGTAAATTACAGTACATGTATTCTTTGCACACCTAGTCTCTTCAGGCTAAACACTCAAACAAGTATTCTTTGCTCACCTAGCCTCTTCAGGCTCAATCAATAAGGAATGAAAAGGTTTCCTGTAATTAATACAACTTGCAAGTCTTTCAGATCACACTCAAAGAGTGGAATAAATATGAAGCATGAAAGACTGCGAATTAATATCAAATGATTGAAAGTGTATTCAATGAAAGAATGAAGAAGTTAATGAAGAGAGTAAATGCTTCTACGCAGTGTTCTTAACGATATTCAACTTCTTGTCTTCATCTTCATTATTTGGTCTATTTAAAGACTTCAATCAAGAGATCCATTTAGACACAACTTCAGAAAGTGTGTTCTTCTGATTTGAGCTTCTGAGACACCATTAATGCCAAAGAGTCGTTATGTATAAACATTAAATACTTGGGAGCGTTGAGCTTTGACAAGGTTGTCCAAGAGTACACTTTATTCTGAGTAGCTGTTGTTTCAGAGTATGCAGCAGCAGGCTTCTTGTACTTGTAGCAGAGAGTTTTCCTTTTTCAGTACAACAGTCAGTTCACTTTCCAGAAAGTACTTTTACTTTGTACTAAAATAGCTAAAAAGTCACTGCTGTGGTATAGAGATTGCGTGTTTATTCCTTAAAACCTTGAAACAACCGTTCTTTATTTTTTGTCCTTTGAGATATTGTCCAGAGGTCTTCGAGATCCTTAGCGAAGGCATCTAATTTGAATAAGGTGACTTGGACTTCATTTCTGGCGAACTAACATCATAGCAGTGTTGAAAATTTAGACGGGTGAAAGGCAATCCAAAAAGTAGACGGGTGATTATGCAGTCCAAAACTAGAAGGGTGATCATGCAGTCCAAAACTAGACGGGTGCTAGCGTATTCCAAAAACTAGACGGGTCATCCATTGAGTCTGTTTCAGACAGATACTTCTTGCCACGTCATCAAGTAAATTCAGATCTTGACTGAATGTTGACTTGGTCTTTGACTGAATTTCAGACGAGTGGTTTTCAGACAAGTCTCAAAACTGAGCTCTACTAAAAAGTAGACGAGTCAGAAAGTAGACGAGTGACCTTAAGTCTGTTTTCCTGCACACTTATCAGATATGCCATTAATTTCACATGGTTAAATATTACCATACTTAATCTACTTGGAACCATCAAAACTTAGAGAACCTACACATGGCGTCTCAGACTTATGAGGTCTCAACATTCTCCTCATTTTTGATGATGACAAATAACTTTTCTGATTTTATTGAACATCAAAAAAAGGATAAGAGAAAAATTTCCAAACAGATATAATTGTTCACAGTATGTTATGCTCCCCCTTAGTTTATACATCAGATAAAAGAATATTCAGAGCAAAAACAGGGTATCATAGCAAATAAATATATTTAATCAAATTATATCAGAGCAACCATAACTTTTGGAACAGAAAGGCAACAATTTTCTTATTTTTCTATTATATTTCCTCCCCCTTTTGACATCAATCAAAAAGTAAGTAAAACAGATATATTAAGACAGATAGCCAAAAGAAATACCAAAATAACAATTCATTTCATATAACCAGAGTCAGAAGTGTTACAAGTGATAGACATCACTGACTAGTACATTGCATGACTCAAGAAGGAAATGAAAAAGACTAAGTCCTAAGATCTAAGAACTAGGGCCTCCTTGGCTTTTGAAGAAAGCTTCCATCATCTTCCGCATTGCTTGCTGCTGAACTAACATCTGAGCTTGAAATGCAGCTTGCTGAGCAATTGCTTCATCCTGTCTTTGAATGACAGTTTGCAAACTCGAAGACATTTCATCTAGCCTCTAATGGGCAGTAGGATCATAAGCAACTACTGGAGCAGTAGAATCTGTTGTGGCCATTGTAGTTGCAGATGCGGATGAAGGAGGTGGACTAGGAGGAGGAGTAGGAGGTAACTCTTCAACAATAATGTGGTCCTCAGGCTGAGGGTCTAGAAAAACATTGGTTGAGAGAGTTGTGACAAAATCATTATTTGGATAGAATTCATCTAGAAAAGTATGAATTTGTTCATGATGAAGAGGAGAATCTACTACAGAAAGAAGAAATTCATAAGATCTCCTAATGAGATTTATGTGAGTAAGAGGGGTAGATTCAGGGAAGTTTAACAAAAAGAAAGGGAAAACCATGAAGAAGGGAGGGATTGTGTAAATGGGAAGGTGAAAAAAGGTAAAGAGCATAGGCTTGGCTACCTCTGGTTGGAATGGAGACTTTTTCGTCTTCATTCAATCCCGAGCTTGAACCACATCTCCAGTAAATGTCTCCGACTTTCAGAAACTGATGATGAGTCTCAGTGGTCAGAAGCTTCTTCCTGAACTTGCATTTGTTGTCATTGATCTTGATGACACAAAATTGTTGATCTCCAGGCAAGTCAATGATCTTCTGCTTTCCTTTCAAAGTCATGGAGTCAAGCATTACTTTGATGTCAGTTGAAGGCTTCATGAAGATATGTGGATTGAAAAGCCATTTTCCTACAAGCTTATGTTTTCTGGAAAGCTTTACAAGCTACCTTTCAGCTTCAAGTGAGGCAATGACATCTAAGTTCTTGCTATTGAGGAAGTTGGTGCATGATTCATCTGTGACAGAAAGTGAGTGATTTTGGAAGATAGGTTATATGGAGGTATAGAGATAAAAGGCAGAGGGTTGTGTCTGGTTTCGGAGAATAAATCTGGAAAGACTATTCTTAGAGGGACTTGGCACTGGTTTCTGATGTAATCAGGGGTTAGTATTTTGGGTGAAGGTGGAGGAGGAGTGGGATTGTAAAAATATGCGAAGTCATTGACATCCTCAGTGAGAAGAGTGTCAGTATGGTGAGATGTTTGTAGTGTGAAAGGTTTTGATGAGTGAGTTTCAGACATGTGAGTTTCTGAGATGGTAGGGTTGGGTTCAGAAGTGTGATGGATAGGGTCAGAAACATAAGTTTGATGGATATGTGATGTGTGTAATGGAGTTGGAATTTTTGGTGAGGTAGGTGGAGTGGGGATTTTTTGTTGTGGTTGAGGTGATAGTGTTCTTTGTAGTGGTGGTGTTGGTGCTTTTTGTGGTGACATAGCAGGTAATGGTGATGAAGGTTGTGGAATGGAAGTTGTTGTGACTGTTTATTGAGGTTGAGAAGATGATTCTTTTTGAGGTGAGGGTGATGGTGAGGGAGTAGGAAGCAAGACAATCTTCCTCTTTGCCACAATAGTTCTCTTTCTCTTAGGGATCACAGTCTCTTCTGGTTGAGACTCCCCTCAACTTGCACAACTCTCTTCCTCTTGAAGACTTTTGTTATACTAGGTGCAATAGGAGCAGAAGCAGCAGCTTGCCCAGAAGATTCAACAACAGGTTCAACAACCTAGGAGGCATTAACAACATCTTGAAATACAGAAGCTTCAGCAGTTGACTGAGTAACTTTCCTCTTCTTCCTCTGAAGTTGAGACCTTTCTTCTTCAACTGGTTCCTCAAAAGGTTCAGCCTTAACAACTGGACCATTGAGCCTTTCACTAGCAAGTGCAGCAGATGATGATGCTTCAGCAGTAGAAGGTTCAACTATAGGTTGAAGTTGTACCTTCATCAAAGACAGTGTCTTTGAAGTTATCTCTGTGCAAAGATCAGCATGGAAGGCTTTTGACATGTTTTTCAAAGAATTAGCCCTGAAGACTCTTATCATAAGCATGCCATAGGGATATCCACCCTTGCATTTTCCTTTCACAGTCTTCTCCATGTGTCTAAAAATTAAATCTATGATATCTATTTTGACTCTTTGGACTAAGTGATAGATAGTAAATTTTTCTATCTTACTCACATGATCCCTAGAGCCAATTTTAGGCATCACACAGTTAATTAAAAATACATGAAGAAATCTTGCCTTAGGTGTTAGGTACTTTGAATCAAAGTCCTTTAGCTTAGGAACTCCATACAGTATGAGGTTTATAGCCATCTCGCCACCTTGATTTTTCATCCAGCTCTTGTCGTACCCAACTCCATCTCTTGGGCATTTAATCACTTCAGTGAGTGACTCGTAAGTAATGAGGACATGGTGCTCATCTACGTATCCAGAAACCATGAAGGTTGTGTTGTCCTTAGTGACTATAGAGTTTTTCCAAAAATCCCTAACCAAGGAAGGAAAGACATCTTCCATAATTTGGAAGAATGGTAACCACCCAACATAAGTAATTTCAGGCTTAACATCCAGTCCTTTGTTCTTCAGCTCAGTGAAGTTAGGGACCCTTCCAGGGTGTACTCGAGACACCCCGTTGTGCCCCTTTGTGTCATTAGATTAAAACCTCATTATTTAATTATTTAATTGCACGCTTAACGTGAAAATATGTAAAAAAAATTAAAAATTAACTTATAACGTATACAGCTTCATATAGAAAAAGCATCACAATCTAAGTATATTAAACATATTACAAAACACTGTTGAGGGTATCCTCTCAGTAGGATACCTCATAGACATATCCTTGTACCAAAGTTAAACAAAGCGGAAACATATAAAAACGCCTCACGAGATGCACTGATCATAACTAACTAGACTCTAATCACCATGGGTCACAGCTCGTCCTTCGGCATCCGGTTCGTAGGGAGTTCCATCCAACTCCTCCTGGTCACGCTCATCCACAGGGTCTTCTCGTATGATTCCACAAGGAGATAATATACAACATACAGAAATATACTGGGGATAAGAAACAGTTCTATCATCAAAAGTGGAAAAGAGTCATGGTAAATTATACAGTAATTATCACAGACAATCAACACACCTAACTAACAAATCATCCTCAAATTAATATATATCATCCTCTACCCTCAATCTCATGCTACTCAAAGACACCACAACTGCACACCTATTTCTAAGGTGGAAGTGGTCTCGCGAGAACTCTTGATTTTACGTGTATTATATTACCAATACACGGTGTATTATATTACCAATACACAGATGGGTTTTACGTGTATTATATTACCAATACACGGTGTATTATATTACCAATACATATATTTCCTTGTGTATTATATTACCAATACATGGTTGTGGACAACAACACCTATACTTGAATCTCACCAACCCGTTTTAATAACATCTTAGTGCCTTAACCTTCCATTAGAACTTGACACATATTCTATGCCATAACACCTCTTTAACATTCCTCATCTAAGTTAGGCACTTCTAAATCATCATTATCCTCACACCCAAAACAATCATCTCTTAGACAACATATATATCTTTGCTTAAAATCCACTAAGCATAATAATAAAAACCAGGCAGATCATGCATAACACAATATCAATCAAAATATTCTAATATCACCAACATAGCACAAAATCAATTCAATAAAGGTAATAAGCTCAAATCAACCATCAACAATATAAAATCAACCTAATGTCGATAAAACTACAATCCCCGAATCGCCATTGGTTTTTCAAAAAAGGTTTCTGATAGGCGCGCGACGCGCGTGTGTTGCGTGCCGCGCTCTGCGATTCCGGCAAGTGTACCGGATTGCCGCCAAGTAATAAAAGATATCGAACCCACAGAGACTGTGTTCTCGAATCGCAATTAATTTCGAATTAAGTGAATCTGGACTGTTTAAAAAGGATTTTTATGTTTTGAGTGAACAGGGTTTTGAATTTGAAATTAAAAGATAGATGAACAGAAAACAATTAAAACAGAAAACAAATCTTTTTGGGGTTTTGATCTAAATGGATTCCTAGGGATTTAGGTTACCTTTGAGGCTGTTTATGTTGCTAATCTGATTTACCTTTGTTGATTACCGAAATTGCCTTGAAGGCGAGTTTATCCTCTGATAGCTTAAGCTCCCTCTCGGGTTACAAAAGCCGTGCCCAATTGACCCGACCCCTACTCTCGTGGTAGTCGATCCCAGATTGGACCCTTTGTGCTTCGTGACAACTCGTTGCTCCTCGAGGGACGGCTTCTAACTCTCGTGATTTCAGTCCCAAGTCTGACTTCTATAGGTCCGACACCTAAGTTCACCGCTAGGTTCCTCCTTAGAATGTCTAAGTCATGCAAATAACCTAAGTTCACCGCTAGGTTCCTCCTTAGAATATCCGCATCTCGCAGATAAGCGGCCGCCGGACTTTACGAGTGAAACACACTAGAAATCCTAAGTTCACCGCTAGGTTCCTCCTTAGAACGTCTACGTCACGCAAATAAGCGGTCACCGAATTTACGAGTGATTAACACACTAGAAATCAGATCTAAAACAATAACGAAATCAACAACGATTTTACATCAAATCAACAACATTTACAAAACTCGGGCAGAGCCCCAATCCCTAGAAACAAACTACTACTCCAGTCTTGCCATGGAGATGACAAGCTGGGTTGACAAAATCATGAAAAATCAGAAAAGAGAAGAGAGGAGGGGAAGAGAGATCTATGCCTAGAGTCCTTCTATGTGTGTACAAGTCTAAGATGATCCCGATCTCTCTATCCGATCTCTGTTCCTTCTGCCTTGATCCTTATTTATAGAAATTGGGAAGTTAGAGTCCCAATCCAACTCAAAATCTGATCTATTTCGGTTGCTTCTGATCCAAGTAATGCGTGTCACGGCCGTGATGGCCATCACGGCTAGGCCGTGACGGTCTCTGCTTCTGGCAATTCTGCAAACTTCAAACTCTCGCGACGCGAAAGGTGTCTCGCGACGCGAGCCCTCAGATTTTGCCCGTGATCTGTATCACGGCTAGGCCGTAACGGTCTCTGACTTGTGGTGGTTTTGGGTCACGGCCGTGATGGCTATCACGGCCAGGCCGTGACAGACTCTGACTTCAGCCTTTGTTCCTTTTCAGTTTTGCTCGATCATGACCGTGATGGGCATCACGGCTAGGCCGTGATGGGCTCTATTTGGCTCATTTTATTCACTTTTAAAGCTCTATCTTCATCCAAACTTCATCATGGTTGATCTTGATCATTTTACCCTTGATATCTGTAAAACAACACACGAAAACCGCCTTACCCGTTCCAAAGGAAGATTACCCTAAAATCTAATAAAAATATGCCTAAACTACATGAAAATGCATGCGAAATGATAGACAAAGATGATGTGAAATCACACTCATCAAATCACCCCAAGCTTAAAACTTTGCTTGTCCTCAAGCAATTACTCAGGCCATAAGATAAATCAATCAAAGCATGGATAGTGAACCAAGAACCCTAGAAGCTAATCCAAGTGACAGGCATATTTAATAAGCACTCAAGAGATAATCAAGTTCAAGTCCAATTAGAAGCTTAGGTTCTTCAAGTTCATATTCTCACTGATTTGGGCACTCATCTCACCTCACTCAAGTATTTTAGGGTATATGACAATTCGTTCAGTTTCCTCAAGGAAAGTACTCTACCATAGGTGATGAGTGTGATTTCACCTCATTTTCCATGTACATTTCTGCATGCATTTGCATTTAGTTAGGCCATTTTAGTTGGATTTTGTTTAGTTTTTCATTTGGAACGGATAAGGTGGTATTGTGTGTTGTTTTGCAGGGATTTTTGATTAAATGCCCAAGTTTTAGCCATGAGGAAGCTGAGATGAAGAGAAGGCCTGAAAACTGAAGAAGAAGGGGGCCAAAAGTCGGGAATCTCATCACGGCCTGGCCGTGATGGCTATCACGGCCGTGACCCAAAAACCAGCAAAAGTCAGAGACGATCACGGCTTGGCCGTGATAGAGATCAAGGGCGTGAAAAGTTGGTTCGCGACGCGAATGATAGCTCGCCTCGCGAGAGAGTGATTGTGCCAAAACCAGCAAAAGTCAGAGACGATCACGGCCTAGCCGTGATCTATATCACGGCCGTGACCCAGAAACCTCCAAAAGTCAGAGACGATCACGGCCTGGCCGTGATGGGGATCACGGGCATCAAAAGTCGGCTCGCGTCGCGAAATAAGTGCTCGCCTCGCGAAAGAGTAGTTTGGTCAGAACTGGAAGAGACAGAACCCGTCAAGGCCTGGCCGTGATGGCTATCACGGCCGTGACCGGCCATGAGTAATAAAAGAACTGAGCAGAATAGAAGAAAAGGCATTTCAGAAAACCCTAAAGAAAAATCCTCTGCTGCTGTGGCTGCTGTGCATCATTCCATGGAGCTCTCCCCTTTGTTCATCTCTGTAATTCTCTCTTTTGTTTTGTTTTCAATTATGTGTAGCTAAACTCCCCTTTGTTGGGGTTAGACTATTGCTATCTGAACTTGGTTGTAAAATGGCTTGATTCTAATACAGTTTCCTTCTTCTTTATGAGTGTATAATTCTATGCTTAATGCTTTCCTAGGCTTGATCATCTTAGGAATGATTAGTTGCTTTAATAGACAATTGAAAGGTTGATGTTAAAGCATGCTTATGAATTATATGCCAAGTAGTCCAAGAATCTAGACATAGGTGTTGGCTGCTTGCAATCTTATGAATCTTTATTCTTAATGCAATTTCTCTTATTAATCCACCTAAGACATTAGGGTTTAATTTGGGATTTTAGGCTCAATGCACCTAAGACATTAGGCTTGAGTATATTAGAAAAGATTCGATTGTCATAAGTGAAGTAGGAACTGTGTTAGTTATCATTTCATAACAATCAAGGGAGGATTAGCTTAGTTTAACCCTAGCAATTCTATCTCATTGTTATTCATCTTTCTGTTTTCACATTAACTGTTTGAAAAAAATCCAAAAAGAACAAAAACATTTTCTTCTTGTTTGTTTGTTAGATGTTAGAACAACCTTCACTCCAAAATTCGATCGCCTAGATAGTAGTCAAATTTGCGAAGAGGTAATTGTCCACGATCCCTGAGAACGATATCCGGTCTTACCGTTTTATTACTTGCAACGAACCGGTACACTTGCCGAGTCCGTGTCAAGTTTTTGGCGCCGTTGCCGGGGATCGGTGTGCCAATATCACGAGTACCAAAGGGGACTCCTAATTTAGGCACTTTCTTTTTTTTTTTACTATTTTCCTACTGTGTTTTTTCGTTCTTATTGTCTGTATCTCTGCTGTGAATTTCTGTAAGTGCTGTTTTTCTGTTTGTTCTGTGCTACTCCGTTTGTTCAGTGTATGCGAGGTACAATCGAACCAGGTGAACTCCAATTCGAACCTGAGATCGAGAGACTCTGCAGAAGGAATAGAAAGAAAACCAAGGCAAGACAGAACAGAGAAAGAGCATCTTCTAGTAGACAAGAGCAGCAAGTTGAGTTACCCAGTGTGCAAGAACCACAAATTGAAGTAGCAGCTGTCACCATGGCAGAAGAGAATGCACCAAGGAGAACAATGGGGGACTACACTTCCCCTAGAGTTGATAGATGTGGAACTCCGATTGTGAGACCTGCAGTGGCCTGCAATAATTTCGAAATCAAGGCATCACTTCTCCACCTTGTGCAGCAAAACCAATTTGGAGGGTTGGAGAGTGAAGATCCTCATGCTCACATTGGTACTTTCATTGAGCTGTGTGACACCATCAAGTTAAACGGAGCTTCCGACGAGGCCATTCGGTTAAGGCTTTTCCCTTTCTCTTTGAGGGATAGAGCTAAGGCATGGCTTCAATCTCATCCTCATGGAAGCATCATCACCTGGAACGACTTAGTCAGCAAGTTTTTATCTCGATTCTTCCCTCCGTCAAGAATGATTAAGCTGAGGTCAGAGATCAATGCCTTTGCACAGAGGGATAGTGAGTCACTATATGAAGCCTGGGAGAGGTTCAAGTCTTTACTCACAGCTTGTCCAAATCATGAACTAGAGACATGGCAGCAGGTTGCAACGTTTGTTAATGGGCTCAACAGGAATTCAAGAAGTATGATTGAAGCGGCTGCAGGAGGGACATTGAGTCAAAAGACACCGGAAGAAGCAAAGGACTTGATTGAGAACATGGCTAACAATGACTATCAAATGCCTAGTTCTCGGTCAATGGTCAATAGAGGTGTTCTAGAGCTGGATGAAATTGGCGCTCTCAAAGCACAAATGGCTATTCTTACCAAGCAATTGGGGTCAGTTCAACTGCAGAATTCTCAACTGCAAGCTGTTCAAGTTCAAGGTGCCTCAGTGTGCGATTTCTGTGGAGGCAACCATGCAAATGGAAACTGTGAGATCAATGTGGTTGGAAGCTCGGGACAAGAAGAAGTAAATTATATGGGCAACCAAGGGCCTAGAAATGATCCCTACTCCAACACCTACAATCTGGGGTGGCGCAATCATCCTAACTTTAGTTGGAGACAAGGGCAAAGTTCAAATACTCAAGCAAAGCCTCCTCAAGAGAGTTCAAGTAAATTGGAGAACCTTCTAGGCCAGTTCATGCAAGCTACTCAAGAGACTATAAAGAATCAGAATGCCTCAATCAAAAACTTGGAGCATCAAATGGGCCAACTAGCAAGGCAGATGGCAGAGAGACCTCCAGGACAATTTCCTGGGGATACTGAGAAGAACCCAAGGGAAGATTGTAAGGCCATTGTTACAAGAAGTGGGAGAGTGTTAAATCCACAAGAAAAAGAGAAGGAAGAGAAGACAAGTGATGCTGGAATTGATAAGGGGCAGTTTGAAGAGGTAAACAATGAAGAACCCGGAACTTCCCAAGGTACTACCTCTATCCCTATTGATGTAGAAGCTGAAGAACCGCAGAGGGAGAAATTGGTTGATGAAGAATTTGCGAAGAAAAAGACTAAAAGACAGATTCTGGAAGAGGTCGATAATCCCAAGGAGCTGCCCCCATATTTCAGAATCCCGTACCCCCAACGGTTGAAAAAAGAGGCAAAAGATCAGCAATTTTCTAAGTTCCTGGATGTATTCAAAAAGCTACAAATCAACATCCCGTTTGCTGAAGCTCTACAGCAGATGCCTTCCTACGCGAAATTCATGAAAGAGATCCTTACAAACAAAAGAAGGTGGAAGGAGGAGACAGTGATGCTTACTGAAGAGTGCAGTGCTATACTTCAAAGGAAGCTGCCAGTAAAAATGAAGGACCCGGGCAGTTTCACTATCCCATGCACGATTGGTCATCTGAACATAGGGAGAGCATTGTGCGATTTAGGGGCAAGTATTAATCTGATGCCGCTCTCCATTTTCAAGAAGCTGGGGATTTTTGAGGTAAAACCAACAGGGATTTCTCTTCAACTGGCAGACCGCTCAATTACATATCCCTATGGTGTTGTGGAGGATTTGTTGGTGAAGGTAGATAAGTTCATTTTTCCAGCAGATTTTGTGGTGTTAGATATGGCTGAAGATGGTGATACTCCTCTGATTCTTGGGAGACCATTCCTAGCAACAGGTAGAGCCTTGATCGATGTCAATCAAGGGGAATTGGTGCTTCGGGTACAAGACGAAAAGGTCACCTTTAATGTGTTTGAAGCGATGAAACACCCAAGCGACAAGGACACATGCATGATAGTAGACCTCATTGATTCATTATCTGACAAGAGTTTGCACCATAAGTTTGAAGATTCGTTAGAAGCAGCTCTAATGGTAGAGGATGTAGAAGAAGAAGTATGTGCAGAAGAAGTTGATCTCATGATTAAGTCTCTGGAGGCTTGTCTGGTTGTGAATACTGATGAAGACAAAGTGGTGGAAGATGTGAGAATTGAAGACAAGGGTGACCCACCGGTGCTAGAGTTGAAAGAATTGCCATCCCATCTCCGTTATGCTTTCCTTGGGATGAACTCTTCATTCCCAGTTATCATCAATAGTGGGTTGAATTCCTTGGAAGAAGAGAAGCTGTTGAGGGTGCTTAGGGAGCACAAATCTGCAATCGGATGGTCTATGTCCGATTTGAAAGGGATAAGCCCCTCCTTCTGCATGCACAAAATCCGTGTGGAGGAAAAATTCAAGCCGGTTAGGCAACCGCAAAGAAGACTCAACCCGAATATGAAAGAAGTTATGAGGAAGGAGATTGTGAAGTTGTTGGATGCGGGCATTATCTATCCCATCTCCGATAGTCCATGGGTGAGTCCGGTCCAAGTTGTGCCGAAGAAAGGGGGGATGACAGTGGTAGCGAATGAAAAGAATGAACTTATCCCCTCTAGGACCGTGTCTGGATGGAGGGTATGCATTGATTACAGAAGACTGAATGAGGCCACTAGAAAAGACCACTTTCCATTACCCTTCATTGATCAGATGCTAGAGAGGTTGGCGGGCCATGCTTTCTATTGTTTCCTTGATGGATACTCCGGGTATAACCAGATTGTGGTTGACCCAGAGGACCAAGAGAAGACTGCTTTCACCTGCCCTTATGGAGTCTATGCATACAGGAGAATGCCTTTCGGGTTGTGCAATGCACCCGCCACTTTTCAAAGGTGCATGCTATCCATATTTTCTGATATGAATGAGAAGTTTATTGAGGTATTTATGGACGATTTTTCTGTATTTGGTGATTCATTTGATAACTGTTTGAATAATCTTGCCTGTGTTCTAAAAAGGTGCCAAGAAACTAACCTCGTTTTAAATTGGGAAAAATGCCATTTCATGGTTAGGGAGGGTATAGTTCTTGGGCACAAAATTTCATCACGAGGGATGGAGGTTGATAGAGCCAAAATTGAAGTGATTGAAAAACTTCCTCCTCCCTTAAATGTGAAAGGTGTTAGAAGCTTCCTAGGGCATGAGGGTTTTTATAGAAGGTTCATAAAAGATTTTTCAAAAATTGTGAAACCCTTATGCAAGCTTTTGGTAGCTGATACTCCTTTTATATTTGATGATGATTGCATGCATGCCTTCAAAATTTTGAAAGAAAAACTCACCACCGCACCGGTCATTGCACCTCCAGATTGGAGTTTACCTTTTGAGCTAATGTGTGATGCAAGTGACTATGTGGTGGGAGCCATTTTGGGCCAAAGAAAAAACAAAGTGTTGCATGTCATTTACTATGCCAGTCGTGTGCTTAATGATGCCCAATTGAATTACACTACGACTGAAAAAGAATTGCTTGCTGTGGTATTTGCTTTTGATAAATTTAGATCCTACTTGATTGGTTGTAAAACTACAGTCTACACTGATCATTCTGCTTTGAGATATCTTATGACTAAACAGGATGCTAAGCCAAGGCTTATTAGGTGGATACTACTACTCCAAGAGTTTGATTTGGAAATAAAGGACAAGAAAGGAGTAGAGAATGTGGTAGCCGACCATTTGTCCAGGCTTCCACAAGCAGATGTCCAAGCAGAAGCAAAGTTGCCAATTCAAGAGGAATTCCCAGATGAACAGTTGTTTGTGGTGCAAGTGGCACCTTGGTTCGCGGATATTGCAAATTACAAGGCGGCCAATAAGATTCCTAAGGACTTCAATGCGCAACAGAGGAAGAAGCTCATTCATGATGCCAAGTTCTATATTTGGGATGAGCCGTATCTTTTCAAAAGAGGTTCAGATGGAATTCTGAGGAGGTGCATACCTGAAGAAGAAATTAATGGAGTGTTGACCCACTGCCACAACTCACCCTATGGAGGACACTTTGGTGGTGAGAGGACCGCCATGAAGATTTTGCAAAGCGGGCTATTTTGGCCCACTATTTTCAAGGACTCCCGAGCTTGGGTGATGAATTGTGATAAATGCCAGAGGACCGGCAATATTTCCAAGAGAAATGAGATGCCCTTAAAGGGTATATTAGAGGTGGAGCTCTTTGACGTATGGGGTATTGACTTCATGGGTCCTTTCCCGTCATCTTACAACAACAAGTACATCCTGGTGGCGGTTGATTATGTGAGCAAGTGGGTGGAAGCCGTGCCAACTTTGAAGGATGATGCAAGAACTGTGATCAGTTTTGTGAGGAAGAATATTTTTACCCGGTTTGGGACCCCTAGGGCTATCATAAGTGATGGGGGTACCCACTTTTGCAATAATGAGTTCAATGCAGTGCTTGCCAAGTTTGGGGTGAACCACAAAGTTACCACACCATACCATCCCCAAACCAGTGGGCAAGTGGAATTGTCCAACCGGGAGTTGAAGAGAATTTTGGAAAAAACTGTGAACAATGCAAGGAAGGATTGGGCGAAGAAGTTGGATGATGCACTTTGGGCCTATCGGACTGCTTATAAGACACCTATTGGTATGTCACCGTACCAATTAGTGTTCGGGAAATCATGTCACCTTCCGGTAGAGCTACAACACCGTGCTTTTTGGGCAGTGAAGGCCCTGAACTTTGATACAAGGCTGGCCATGGACAAGAGGATGCTTCAATTGAATGAGTTGGATGAGTTCTGACTCTTGGCTTATGAGAGTGCTAGGATATACAAGGAAAGGACAAGGTTCTGGCATGACAAGTACATTCTTCCCAAGAAATTTGAAGAAGGCCGATCGATTCTGCTTGTTTAACTCAAGACTCAAGCTCTTTCCAGGCAAATTGAGATCAAGATGGTCAGGCCCATTCTATGTCAAGTCTGTCTCTCCATTTGGTTCAGTTAAATTGGAAGATCCATCATCAGGTGATACCTTCACTGTTAATGGACAAAGACTAAAGCACTACCTTGGAGGCAACTTTGATCGTCAGGCGGTCTCCGTCACTCTTCAGGCACCATCTTCTTAAAAAAAAAAAAAATTTTTTTTCATCCGTCAAGCTAGTGACGTTAAAGAAGCGCTTATTGGGAGGCAACCCAATTTTTATTTTCCTCTTCTCTTTTGTTTTTGATTTCTCCTCTTGAATAATTTGAGAAGCTCAAGAGGTTTGCTAATAGTTTGTAGAGTGGTTTCAGATTTTGAAGGAAGGAGGAGAAAAAGGGCAGGAGGAAACAAAACCAGAAAGCATGTGATTCAGCACCACTACCACCTTGTGAGTTGTTCTAGTTTTCTCCCCTCTCTAAGCTTAATTATTTACATTGAGGACAATGTAAGTCTTTAAGCTTGGGGTAGGGGTAATCTTTTTGCTTGCATTGTAAATATTGCATTCATATAGGCTTTAGTCTTGCATGATCACATGAATTAATTGCCCCCTGCTTAGATTGAGCATCTAATTGTGAGAGCTAAGTGACAATTTTTCTGTGATAGTGAATTTTTGGACCCTGATTTTATATTCTTGTGATATGGCTTCATTAAATATGCTTGAGATGGTCTTGGATAGTTGATGATTAGCATGTGTTTCTATGGATTTGTGTTCTCACTGGGTCTTGAACTGATAAATGTGAGCTTTTGAGCCATTAGGGGGTACTCACTAAATCTGCCCCCATTCTTTGTGTAGAGTGTGTTCCTCTTGGATTGTTTTTCTCTAGAACTTGACTTGAAACCATTTCGAAACTTGAAAATTTTTTAGAATATTTTTGAAAAGGATTGAGGCAATAGGTGTTTTTTCTGGCCTTCTGAGCTTTGAATGAATAATGCTACCCTTAGTTGCCCCATTTTGAGCCTGAATGAATAACATGCTTTTCTTGGTACCCTGAAATGTTGTGTTAAATATGCTTATGAGGGACCTTCTAAAGTACTGTGCAAAAATGGGTTGGAAAAGGTAGTTGAATGTTTGGGATGATGAAAAGAAAAAAAAAATGAATCTGAAAAAAAATTTTACTTCTCTTGAATTGCAAAATCTCCCCTTTTTCAAAAAAAAAAAAAAAAAAGAGAAAAAGAAATAAAAATGGGGAAGGGGATGACAAAAAGGAATGAGAAGTAAAAAAATGAAAGAATGGTGGAAGAGTAAACTGAAACCCAAAGAAAGGTATTTTAGAAGGTCGTGCCTTGCAATGCTTGATTGTTTGTATAGCCTTTTGAAATTTCCTGTTCTTGAAATTCCCACCTAAAAATTGATCCCATGGCCCCATTACAACCAAAGAATAAGACCTCTTGATTCTTAGATGTTTTCATTAATAAAGTGAAGATTTGGTTGATAGTCAAGCTTATGGTAGGAATCATTCTTTGAGGAAAATGGAGTGAAATGTCATATTCCCTTAACACTTGAGTGAGTGAGGCAAGAAAGAGAGCCAAGCAAGTGAACAAGCTTGGGGTGAGCTGCAAGTGAGATAGAGTGCCCGAATTAGTGAGAATGTGAGTCTAGGGAAACTAAGCCCCTAATTGGACTTGAATTGATTGTCTCTTGCTGAATAATTGACTGCCTGTTGCTTGGATCATTTTACTCGGGTTCTTAGTTCACTATCATTGTCCTGGTTGTTTTCATCTTATGGCCTTGGTTTTTGCTTGAGGACAAGCAACATCTTAAGCTTGGGGTGATTTGATGAGTGTGATTTCACCTCATTTTCCATGTACATTTCTGCATGCATTTGCATTTAGTTAGGCCATTTTAGTTGGATTTTGTTTAGTTTTTCATTTGGAACGGATAAGGTGGTATTGTGTGTTGTTTTGCAGGGATTTTTGATTAAATGCCCAAGTTTTAGCCATGAGGAAGCTGAGATGAAGAGAAGGCCTGAAAACTGAAGAAGAAGGGGGCCAAAAGTCAGAATCTGTCACGGCCTGGCCGTGATGGCTATCACGGCCGTGACCCAACAACCAGCAAAAGTCAGAGACGATCACAGCTTGGCCGTGATAGAGATCAAGGGCATGAAAAGTTGGTTCGCGACGCGAATGATAGCTCGCCTCGCGAGAGAGTGATTGTGCCAAAACCAGCAAAAGTCAGAGACGATCACGGCCTAGCCGTGATCTATATCACGGCCGTGACCCAGAAACCTCCAAAAGTCAGAGACGATCACGGCCTGGCCGTGATGGGGATCACGGGCATCAAAAGTCGGCTCGCGTCGCGAAATAAGTGCTCGCCTCGCGAAAGAGTAGTTTGGTCAGAACTGGAAGAGACAGAACCCGTCACGGCCTGGCCGTGATGGCTATCACGGCCGTGACCGGCCACGAGTAATAAAAGAACTGAGCAGAACAGAAGAAAAGGCATTTCAGAAAACCCTAAAGAAAAATCCTCTGCTGCTGTGGCTGCTGTGCATCATTCCATGGAGCTCTCCCCTTTGTTCATCTCTGTAATTCTCTCTCTTGTTTTGTTTTCAATTATGTGTAGCTAAACTCCCCTTTGTTGGGGTTAGACTATTGCTATCTGAACTTGGTTGTAAAATGGCTTGATTCTAATACAATTTCCTTCTTCTTTATGAGTGTATAATTCTATGCTTAATGCTTTCCTAGGCTTGATCATCTTAGGAATGATTAGTTGCTTTAATAGACAATTGAAAGGTTGATGTTAAAGCATGCTCATGAATTATATGCCAAGTAGTCCAAGAATCTAGACATAGGTGTTGGCTGCTTGCAATCTTATGAATCTTTATTCTTAATGCAATTTCTCTTATTAATCCACCTAAGACATTAGGGTTTAATTTGGGATTTTAGGCTCAATGCACCTAAGACATTAGGCTTGAGTATATTAGAAAAGATTCGATTGTCATAAGTGAAGTAGGAACTGTGTTAGTTATCATTTCATAACAATCAAGGGAGGATTAGCTTAGTTTAACCCTAGCAATTCTATCTCATTGTTATTCATCTTTCTGTTTTCACATTAACTGTTTGAAAAAATCCAAAAAGAACAAAAACATTTTCTTCTTGTTTGTTTGTTAGATGTTAGAACAACCTTCACTCCAAAATTCGATCGCCTAGATAGTAGTCAAATTTGCGAAGTGGTAATTGTCCACGATCCCTGAGAACGATATCCGGTCTTACCGTTTTATTACTTGCAACGAACCGGTACACTTGCCGAGTCCGTGTCAATAGGCTTGACTATTAACCAAATCTCTACTTTATTTATGAAAACACATAACAATCAAGAGGTCTTTCACTTTGGTTGTAATGTGGCCATGGGATTAATTGTTAGGTGGGGAAATCAAGAAAAGGGAAATTCAAGAAGGCTAAACAAATTATCAAACATTGCAAAGCATGACATCTTCTAAAATACCCCTTTTTTGGGCTTTGATTTACTTTTCCACCTTTCTTCCTTCTATTTTTTTTTCTTTTTCTCTTTCTTTTCTTTTCATTTCTCACTTTCTTTGTCATCCCCTTCTCCATTTTTTTCTTTTGTTTATTTATTTCATTTTTATTTATTTGGAGAAGGGGAGATTTATAACTCAAGAGAAATTATTTTCTAGCTTTTTCATCCCATACTTTTTCCAACTACCATTTACCATTTTTGTAATACTTTAAAAGGTGCCATACCAAGCATTATTTATCAAAGTAATTCAAGGTACCAAGAAAAGTATTTTTTTCTTTTAGGCTCAAAATTGGGCAACTAAGGGGTAGCATTTAAACATTCAAAGTTCGGGAGACCGTAAAAATACCTAGTGCCTCAATCATTTTCAAAAAATGTTTTCAAAAATTTTTAAGTTTCGAAATGGTTTCAAGTCAAGTTCTAGAAAATACAGTCCAAGAGGAATTAAAACACTCTATCACAAGAAATGGGGTAGATTTAGTGAGTACCCCTATTTGGCTCAAAATCTTACATTTAGTAGTTCAAAAATCAGTGAGGAACACAAATCTAAGGAACCACATGCTAATCATCAACTATCAAAAGATTATATCAAGAAATTTTATTTTTAGCCATATCTCAAGAATAATGAAAAATTGGGTTCAAAAATTCATTATCTCAATTCATTTGGCACCAAGTTCTTACATTTGGATGCATGTTCTAAGTGAGGGGCAATCTAAAGAATGTGATCATACCAATCTATGCCTATGAGAATGCAATATGGATGCAACAATGCAAATGCAAAAATACCCCCACCCCAAGCTTGATTACTTACATTGTCTCCAATGTAAATAATCAAGTCGGAGAGAGGAGAAAAATGGAACAACTCACCGAGTCGGTAGCGGGTGTTGGCTCACATTCCAGTCAAAACTTGGGTGGAAATAGTATCACGGCCGTGAGGCTCATCACGGGCAGGCCGTGATCGTTTCTGGTCCTCAGGAGTTGCCCTGTCACGGCCGTGATCTACATCACGGCTAGGCCGTGATGCTCTCTGGCCTTGGCATCCTACTCATCACGCCCGTGATGTGTATCACGGCTAGGCTGTGATCCTTTCTGTGCTCTTGTATTAGTTCATCACGGCCGTGATCACTGTCACGGCCAGGGCGTGATGGCTTATGACTTTATTTTTTTCTCTGCTCTTCTTCCCTTTCTCAACCTGAAAACACTAGATAAACCTATTAATGATATTTTTGCCTCTTGATCTTCTCAAATTATTCAAGAGGTTAAATCAAAACAAAAGGAAAAAAGGGAAAGAAAACTTGGGTTGCCTCCCAAGAAGCGCTTATTTATGGTCTTAAGCTTGACCATACTTCCTTCAATCAACCGGGGTCGGCTGGGCGTAGATGTGCCGGAACACTTCTCTTCCACGGAACTCCTTCAAAGAGCCGATTCTGCTCATACAGCCAGTCACGCTTCCGCTTCACTCTTTTCATTTGGAGCTTCCTAGCCTTCCTTCCTTCCGGCGGAAGTTTTGTTTCCGCATGGACAGCAATTCTAACTTCACCACTGCTGGGTGCATCATCAACCATGCATATCTTTGGGGTTGCTTCCATGCTAAGTTCTTTCTCTACCGCTGGAGACGTTACATCAATTCTGCACACATGGCTCTCAAAAGGAGGGTTGTTATAAGAGTTAGTCAATTGAAAATTTACCCTACCTTCCTCTACATTTAGAGAGAGTTTACCATTCCTTACGTCTATTACTGCCCCAGCGGTGGCCAAGAATGGCCTTCCTAAAATGATGGGGAATTCAGAATTCCCTTTCATGTCTAATACCAGGAAGTCGGTAGGGATGAAGAATTTCCCTACCTTTACAGGAACATTCTCTAGTATGCCTAGAGGAGTCCTAGTTGAGCCGTCCACAAATTGTAAGGAGAATTTGAACGGTCTCAACTCTTTACTTTCCAACCTTTCCATGATAGTGAGGGGCATCAACCGCGCACTAGCCCCTAGGTCACATAAGGCTTGGTCGATTTGCACCTGTTCGATCGAGCAAGAGATAGAGAAACTACCTGGGTCTTTCAGTTTAGTAGGCATTTTAGTCTCTACATCTACTTGCTTTTTCCTAACCAACCTTTGTGGGAAAGGTATCGGGGGTTGGTACGGTGGTGGAGGGACGTATTTCGGTTCTGGCTCTTCTTTTTCGCTCGTGTCCTCCTCCGGTTCCACGTCCATTTTAGCTACCCCCACCCCAAGTTTATCATCCCTTAAGTGTATGGCATTACAATGTTCAGTGGGATTTGCTTCGGGTTGCCCCGGGAATGTACCCTTAGGCCTCGAGTACGTGCTGGCTTGTTGGGCAATCTGGGTTTCCAGCATCTTGTTATGAGTTGCTAAGTTGTCTACCTTAGATGCTAGTTCCTTTATTGCCTCACTCACTGCCCTTCCTTGTTGTCTAAACTCCTTATTCTGTTTTGTCTGAGTTTCAACAAAACTTTCAAATAAAGACTCGAGTTTAGACTGCTGTACTTGAGGATACCCGGAGCGGGTTTCCTATTACCTTGGCCCTCTTGGAACTCATGGTTGAGCGTATTGCTGTAGTTGCCGTAGGAGAGGTAAGGGTTGTTCTTTCTTTGGTTGTAGGGATTTGGGGGAGCATAATTGGGCAGCTTCGGGTTTGTGTCGTAGAAGTTGTGACAAGAGTTCACTTGCTCATCCGAAGCGCCGGATCCATGAGCGATACCACGAGGGCATTCCATCATGTCATGTCCCTGCATTCCACAAATCTCACAAATAGAGTTAGTAGCACCTATTGCACTCACATTAGCTCTTTCAATTTTATCTAATCGTTTATTTAGTGAGTCAAATTTAGACATAATCAGATCAATGCTACTTACTTCAAACTTACCCCCCGAAATCTTGTTCGGGTTATTACCTCTTTCGGATCCCCATTGGTGGTAGTTGGTGGTGACATTCTCGATGATATTGAATGCCTCAATCAGAGGCCTATTCATAAATGCTCCACCCGCTGTAGAATCTAGTGACACCTTCGAAGATTAATCCAATCCGTTGTAGAAGGTGTGCACTAGTAACCACCTCTCGAGTCCATGGTGTGGGCAAGACTCCAGCAGTCCCTTGTAGCGATCCCAAGCTTCTGATAATGATTCTCCGTCTTTCTGGAAGAAGCCGGTGATCTGGGTTCTTATGTAGGCCGTCTTGGATGGAGGGAAGAATTTCTCCAAGAACGCCTGCTCCAGTTGGTCCCAAGTAGACAAGGTATTAGCGGGAATTTGCTTAAGCCAGGCCTTCGCCATTCCAGTGAGAGATGAGGGGAACAGTCTCAAACGCACAACATCGACCGAGGCTCCATTAATCCTGATTGCATCGGTGAACTCTAAGAATGTCTCTATGTGATCGGTCGGGTCCTCCGAAGGAAATCCTCCGAATTGATGTTGCCTAATCATGTTGATTAGCATGGGTGGTATAGTGTAGTTCTCCGCCTCAATCTCTGGCCTTGCAATCCCAGTTCGCAAGCCTCTCGCATTTGGGGCTGCGTAGTCCTTCAAAGGTTTTGTATCCGGGAGATTCGCCATGAGTGGAATGGGAATCGACCTTTCTCCCTCTCTTTGTAGTCTTCTACGTCTGTGGAAGGTCCTCTCGATCTCCGGATCAACTTCACCAAGGCTCCCAAGACTTAGGGATCTTTGCATATAACACACAGAGAGATGGATACAATAGAAGGAAAAGATTTTTTTTTTTGAAATTAAAAATAAAAAAAAAGAAAATTTCCAGAAAAATCAATTTAAAAACTAATTGAAATTCGAAAAGGCACAGTCCCCGGCAACGGCGCCAAAAACTTGGTGTGTCGTCGCGGCGCGCGTGTGTTGCGTGCCGCGCTCTGCGATTCCGGCAAGTGTACCGGATTGCCGCCAAGTAATAAAAGAAATCGAACCCACAGAGACTGTGTTCTCGAATCACAATTAATTTCGAATTAAGTGAATCTGGACTGTTTAAAAAGGATTTTTATGTTTTGAGTGAAAAGGGTTTTGAATTTGAAATTAAAAGATAGATGAGCAGAAAACAATTAAAACAGAAAACAAATCTTTTTGGGGTTTTGATCTAAATGGATTCCTAGGGATTTAGGTTACCTTTGAGGTTGTTTATGTTGCTAATCTGATTTACCTTTGTTGATTACCGAAATTGCCTTGAAGGCGAGTTTATCCTCTAATATCTTAAGCTCCCTCTCGGGTTACAAAAGTCGTGCCCAATTGACCCGACCCCTACTCTCGTGGTAGTCGATCCCAGATTGGACCCTTTGTGCTTCGTGACAACTCGTTGCTCCTCGAGGGACGGCTTCTAACTCTCGTGATTTCAGTCCCAAGTCTGACTTCTATAGGTCTGACACCTAAGTTCACCGCTAGGTTCCTCCTTAGAATGTCTAAGTCATGCAAATAACCTAAGTTCACCGCTAGGTTCCTCCTTAGAATATCCGCATCTCGCAGATAAGCGGCCGCCGGACTTTACGAGTGAAACACACTAGAAATCCTAAGTTCACCGCTAGGTTCCTCCTTAGAACGTCTACGTCACGCAAATAAGCGGTCACCGAATTTACGAGTGATTAACACACTAGAAATCAGATCTAAAACAATAACGAAATCAACAACGATTTTACATCAAATCAACAACATTTACAAAACTCGGGCAGAGCCCCAATCCCTAGAAACAAACTACTACTCCAGTCTTGCCATGGAGATGACAAGCTGGGTTGACAAAATCATGAAAAATCAGAAAAGAGAAGAGAGGAGGAGAAGAGAGATCTATGCCTAGAGTCCTTCTATGTGTGTACAAGTCTAAGATGATCCCGATCTCTCTATCCGATCTCTGTTCCTTCTGTCTTGATCCTTATTTATAGAAATTGGGAAGTTAGAGTCCCAATCCAACTCAAAATCTGATCTATTTCGGTTGCTTTTGATCCAAGTAATGCGCGTCACGGCCGTGATGGCCATCACTGCCAGGCCGTGACGGTCTCTGCTTCTGGCAATTCTGCAAACTTCAAACTCTCGCGACGTGAAAGGTGTCTCGCGACGCGAGCCCTCAGATTTTGCCCGTGATCTGTATCACGGCTAGGCCGTGACGGTCTCTGACTTGTGGTGGTTTTGGGTCACGGCCGTGATGGCTATCACGGCCAGGCCGTGACAGACTCCGACTTCAGCCTTTTTTCCTTTTCAGTTTTGCTCGATCATGGCCGTGATGAGCATCACGGCTAGGCCGTGATGGGCTCTGTTTGGCTCATTTTCTTCACTTTTAAAGCCCTATCTTCATCCAAACTTCATCATGGTTGATCTTGAGCATTTTACCCTTGATATCTGCAAAACAACACACGAAAACCGCCTTACCCGTTCCAAAGGAAGATTACCCTAAAATCTAATAAAATTATGCCTAAACTACATGAAAATGCATGCGAAATGATAGACAAAGATGATGTGAAATCACACTCATCAGTTTCCAATGTGATTTTGGTCTTGTCGATTACTCGACTACTAGTAGGGTTTAGGTCGCCCTACACAATTATATAATCTACTACTTATCCATCCCGACGATAGGTTGGTTCTTTCCCCCACCTGGGTTATCACCAGGATTCTGAAATCGATGTTCCTCATTATCACGCCACACGTTACCAATTCCTCCTTCAACCAACATCACATAACAACGATTAATCAAACAATTCCCACTAGGTTCACTTTAATACTAGGTTCGACCTCTCATTCAAAATGAGGCTAGGATTATTTTCTCACTCTAATCTTTTGGATTCTAGGTGTTTAGGTCTTAGATAACTAGAATAAATTGTTAAATTTGAAAATATGAAACAAAATCTTTAACCTCTAAGACTTGAGATAGATAAAACCGGATGAAACTTAAGGTTAGTTGAGGATTAGGAACATAGAAACCCTAAATAGTTTAGATCTAACCTCATTTGAGTTAAAAATTGAACAAAACCTCCTTTGTCCATTTAGACATAGGTTCGGCCTCTTTACAAAAATAGGGGAGGAAAATTTTGCTTGATGTGTGCTCTTAGATAATGAAAGTAGATATCATAACTAGATCATAGAAATTGGTTTCACATTCTTATGAATTTTCTGCAATTTTCTAGAGATTTTAGAAGTTATGGATCTAAGAATGATAAATGGAAGAAAATGACATTAACTCAACAAATAAGTGAATGAAATAACATAGATGAGTAGGATAAAGAAATGTTACCCTTGAAGCTTGAAGAAAAAGGAGGAAGAAGACGAGCTCTTGAAGAAATCCAATGAAGTTTGAAGTCAGAAAATGAGGTTTTTGAGAGTGTAAACCATGAATGAAGAAAATGAATGAATATATAGAGATGGGAGAGAGAGAGAGGCGTGTGGGAGAAGGAGAGGAGAGAACCTGGGGGCCAAGCTTGGCTTAGGACATGTTTGGTTGGTTAGGAGAGAGATTAATAGGTTTTAGGGTTAAAATACTATTACTTTCCAAAACATTATGATTCCTTTCTTGGATGTGACATGTGACTTTAGTCCATCAAGTCACTTCAACTCCATCAAGTCACTTCAGTCACCTCAGCTCTCCATTCTGCTCCGTTGTTTACCCGATTAAAGTTTCCGATCGTAATTCTCGACGTTTTTACCCGGATAAAATATTATATTTTAATTCTGAACGTAAAATTTCCAAAATTACTAAAGTCATTGGAAACACGACAAAAACACTAACCATTTCGTTCACTGGTCAAAATTAGGTTTTCTACTCAGTAAACTTTTACTGTCAGTGAACGCAGACCGGGTTTCGTCTGAATTTTCAACCCAAAATTTTACCGTAACCTTCTACCATAAAGTAGACTATGAATATGATTTTATTTTATTCAAAAACACTTTCTAACTCTCAGATTAAAATATAATTAATTATATTTTAACC
This sequence comes from Sophora flavescens, assembly GCA_030762895.1. Classification (NCBI taxonomy): domain Eukaryota; kingdom Viridiplantae; phylum Streptophyta; class Magnoliopsida; order Fabales; family Fabaceae; genus Sophora; species Sophora flavescens. The sequence continues at coordinate 170,464,889 of CM061066.1, forward strand.
GATTGAACAACATAATTAAAATGAGGCTGTTACATTACTACCCCTCTTAAAAGAAAATTCTGTCCTCGGAATTTACGTACCTTAGAAAAGATGTGGATATTGTTGTTGCATATCCTCCTCGCGTTCCCAAGTAGCATCTCCGGTAGTTTCAACCCATACGACCTTAACCAAAGGAATTTGTCTACCGCGAAGCTCCTTAATCCGTCTATCTGCTATCCTTACAGGTAGAGCCTCATACTCTAGATTTTCTCGCAGTTGTATGGACTCAGACTCAATGACGTGTGAAGGATTAGGATAATACTTTCTCAACTGAGAAACATGAAAGACATCATGAAGGATGGAAAGATTGGGTGGTAAGGCAATTTAGTAAGCTACTGGACCAATTCGTCGAAGAATCTGAAAAGGTCCAATGAATCGAGGAGTAAGTTTTCTGGATTTGATAGCTCTGCCAATTCCAGTTTTCCGAGTAACTCTAAAATACACGTGATCACATTCCTGGAATTCTAATGGTCTCATCCTCTTGTCACTGTAGCTCATTTGCCTATCCTGTGCTTCCTTCATCTTTTCCCGTATCTTCCTAACTTATTCCGTAGTTTGTTGCACCACATCTGGACCCAAAACTTGTTTCTCACCAGTCTCATACCAACATAACAGTGTCCTACACTTTCTGCCATACAAAGCCTCATATGGTGCCATTCCGATACTACTATGGAAACTATTTTTATAAGTAAATTCAATCAATGGTAAGAACTCATCCCAACCGCTAGTGTGCTCCAACGCACAAGCTCTCAATAGATCCTATGATGACTGAATTGTCCTTTTTGACTGTCCATCAGTTTGGGAATGATAAGAAGAACTCATCCTCAACTTTGTTCCCAAGGCATTTTGTAATTGTCTCCAAAATCTAGATGTGAATCTAGGATCTTGGTCTGAGACAATGCTCGATGGCACACCATGCAATCTAACAATTTCTGTGATGTAAATCTGAGTTAACCTTTCCAAATTATAACTTTCACCAATAGATAAGAAGTGAGCACATTTCGTTAACCTATCAATGACGACCCAAATCGCATCATGCTTCTTAGGAGTTCGTGGTAATCCGACCACAAAATCCATAGCTATGCTATCCCATTTCCACTCTGGGATATCTAAAGACTGTAATAATCTGGCTGGCTTCTGATGTTCAATCTTAGCTTTCTGACACACCAGACAAGATAAAACATACTCCACTACTTCTTTCTTCATCATTGTCCACCAAAACATTTTCTTCAAATCCTGATACATCTTTGTGGATCCAGGATGGAAACTCAACTTACTCTTATGTGCCTCCTCTAAAATCATATTCCTAAGTTTGGCATCCTCTGGCATACACATTCTATCTCTAAACCTTAACACACCATCTGTTCCTATACTAAACTCAGAAATTTTACCTTCATCGATTCCTCTTCTTACTTCCTGGAGGTATAAATCCTGAACTTGTTTATCTTTAAGATCTTTCATAAAATCACTACTAATAGTGATCATACTTAAGCAAATCTTATTCTCAACCAATTCCATTACTAAGTTCAAATCCCTGAACTGTTCAAGCAATTCTAACTCCTTAACCATCATCGCAAACACGTGCAAGGACTTCCTGCTTAAAGCATCTGCTACCATATTTACCTTTCCAAGATGATACAGTAATTCAAAATCATAATATTTGATAAACTCCATTGATAAGCCTCTGGCTCATCTAGTTTTATGGCTAGTATGACCAGGGTTTTGTGCAAATTATATCCTATTTTCACCCAAATTAGATTAGATTGTCCTCAAGCAAGGTTTTGAGTCTCTAGAGTAGTTTTAGGTTAATTTAGCTAGTTTTGAGTCAAATAATACACTTATAGTTGTGTCTTTGTTTTCAGGTTAAGTTGGAAGTCAAGAAAATAAAGAAACAGGGGATTCGCCTCGCGAACATATCTTCGCCTCGCGACCCCGAAGCTGACTGTTCCAAGAAAATGCAAGGTCTCTGGTTCGCCCCGCGAAGAATATCTCGCCCCGCGAGTCACCCAAGCCTGAAAAGTCAGAGACGATCACGGCTTGCCCGTGTTGAAGGTCACGGCTGTGGCAGTTTTGAAGTTGAAGAGTCTCGCCTCGCGAGCATCCATTCGCCTCGCGAGCCTGGAAGTCATAAAGCATCACGGTTGGCCCCTGATATTCATAACGGGCGTAACAAGAAGACTCTTCAGTGCCTCGCCTCGCGGAAGGTGTGTTCACCTCGCGAGAATACCAAAGGTTGTAGACTGTTCACAAGAATCGCGTTGCGAGAGAGGCTTTGCCTCGCGAGTAGACTTAATTTCTGATTAGTATAAATAGCTGTTCTGAACAGTTTGGTAGAACTTTTTTGCTTCTCCATTGTTCTGTTTACATTTCTTTTCTGTGTGTTTTCGTTTTTTACATGGAGAACTAAATTCTTAGATTTGTCTACTGTATGAGAATTCCATATACTTGAGGTTTTGTAATTCCTATTTTAATGGCTTTTCCCTTTTCAATACCATATTATACATTTCTGTTTGTTATTTCAGGAGTGTGTAGTATTGTATTGATTCGTTTCAATGATATTATATTCCTATACTAAATCGCGTTTGTTATTTCGCGTGTGTTCATTCATGTTCGTTTGTTCATGAGGGCTTAACCCCGTTTGTTATTTCGGGAATAGGAATATATATCCGTAGTAGCGATTACGTTGTTAGTTGTTGCTACAACTGAAAGGGGATTAGAATTTGCTTAGGGCTTGGGATTACATGAACCAAGGATAGTTGGGAATTCGAGGACAGTAGATTAATCGTTGTTTGCTATTTGATAATCTCTTTAAACTGCCCTGTTTTTAATTTCTCTGTTTTGCTTGTTACTTATTTGCATCCAAACCAACCCCCCCCCCCCCCCAAAAAAAAAACTGATTTTTGTGAAAAATAACACTTTAAGAGTCCTTGAGAGACGACATCCGAGTTGTCGCCCTAAACTCTATCCATATTAGCTGTCTCATATTCAATTCTTTTTTATCGAATAGATACTTCAGGCTCTTGTGGTCACTGAAAACATTAAACTTTGCTCCATACAAAAAGTGTCGCCATATCTTTAATGCGAACATGATTGCTGCTAACTCCAAATCATGAGTCGGATAATTTCTCTCATGAATTCTTAATTGTCGGGAAGCATAAGCCACAACTCTTCACTCTTGCATCAGGACACAGCCTAAACCTTGGTATGACGCATCATAGTATACGTCAAACTATCCTAGTAGGTATGATTAGATCAACACATGTGATGTAGTCAACCTGTCCTTCAGCTTTTGAAAACTTTGTTCACACTTGTCTGTCCATACAAAAGCTATATTTTTTCTCGTTAACTACGTCATAGGCAATGCAATCTTCGAGAATCCCTCTATGAACCTCTGAAAATATCCGGCTAGTCCTAGGAAACTCCGTACTTCACTTACTGACTTAGGCCGTTCCTTCTTAAGAACTGCCTCAACCTTAGCTGGATCTACGACTATTCTTTCTTTATTAATCACATGACCTAGGAACTAAACTTCCTCAAGCAAAAACTCACACTTGGAAAGTTTGGCATAAAGCTGCCTATCTTTCAAAACTCGCAACACCAATCTCAAATGTTCCTCATGCTCTTCCCGCGTACGCAGATCTTAAATCAATCTTAGAGAACATTGTTGCTCCTTTCAACTGATCCATCAGATCATCTATCCTAGGTAACATATATTTATTCTTAATTGTCACCTTATTCAACTGCCTGTAATCCGTGCACAACCTTGCACTTCCGTCCTTCTTCTTAACAAATAACACCTGTGCTCCCCACGGTGAAACACTTGGTCTGATAAACTCTTTTTCTAACATGTCATCCAATTGTTCCTTCAACTCTACCAACTCAACCGGTGACATCCGAAGAGGTGCTATAGATATAGGCCCTGTCTCTGGTACGAGATCTATAGCGAATTTCACTTCTCTTTCCGGTGGCAAACCTGGAACGTCTGGAGGGAAAACTTCAGGAAACTCTCTCACAATAGGCACGAAACTTATGCTAGGATTCTCATTAGCCTCCACTACGAAAAGCATCACAAACTGTTGAGAGCTGTCACTCCTCATAGAAACTACTTCATTGACATATGCTATACTATAAGGTTCAAGAAATGATAAAGTCTTGCTAGAACAATCTAGCACTACACGGTTAGTCGAAAGCCAATCTATGCCAAGAATAACATCTATCTGTTGCATAGGCAAACAGATAAGGTCTACAATAAATGTCCTATTCTCAACAACGATAGGACAGTGTAAACAAACAGACATAGTAGTTAAAGGATTATTGGTTGGAGTAGATACTGTAAGGGTATACGGTAATTTGGGAACAGTTAAGTTCAAATGATCCACACACTTATGCGAGATAAAAGAATGCATAGCTCCTGAGTCAAACAATACATTCGAGAGTCTACCAGCTATCAAACACATACCTTGTATAAGATCAGCAGATTGAGAGGATTCAGCTCTTTTCACGGTAAACACTCTTCCAGTGGCTTGAGGTCTGGCCACTTGTGGTCTTGCTGTTGGGAATCCTCTTCCAGCTCCACCTCTATTGTCTCCAGTTTCTCATCCGGCAGCTGTCTACTGTTGCATAACCCTTTGTCTGTAATCTCGTGACACATGACCTAGTTTCCCACAGTTGAAACAGCTAGGCCTATTTGTACAGTCTCTAGCATAATGCGATCCTCCACATATGAAGCAAACTAAGCCTTGCGATTGCTGACCCGCTCTAGCCACTAGTGCCAGTGTCAGTACCGGCGTTTGCCCGAGTCTAGCATATGGTCTCTGTCTCCACTGAGAACCACTTCCTCCACGCCTCTGGAAACTTGATCGGTTATGACCTCCACTCCTCAGTTGTTTTTGCTCATTGGTCATCCTTAGGTTTATACTTTCAATGGCACTGCATCTCTCGACTAGTTCTGGGAAATATTGTATGTCAAGAGACACTACAACCATTTGCAGCTTATATCTGAGTCCTTCCTCAAATCTTCTACATAATCCTCACTTGGAAACCTCTGATAGAATTATGAAAACTCGATCAAAGCCTCAAAAAGTGATGCATACTCACTAACAGACATGTTGCCTTGTTTGAGGTTTGTGAATTCCTTTTCCTTTTCCTTTTCCTTTTCCTTTTCACGTCTAACTATACACGAAAAATACTTCTCGAAGAAGCAGTCAGTAAATAGTTGCCAGGTAATTATTTTGTCTTCAGCCTCCAACAACCTTTTTTGCCTCTCCATCAAAACTCTGCTCCTTCAGTCAACATGAAGGCAGCATAAGTCACTTTCTTCTCCTCGCTGCAGTGCATAGTAACAAATATCTTTTCGATCTCTTGTATCCACCATTTTGACTTCTCTGGGTAATACCCTCCTCCGAATTGAGGTGGATTTCCGTTCATAAAATTAGCAATCCGGCATCTTTAGCTGCTACCGCCCTTCTCTGATTGTTAATTTCTAGCTGCTCTTTGTTCATCTGCAGCATCTCAGCATTCTGCTGGGTTTGCAATAGCATAGCAGTAGCTAGGGTTTCCATTACATTTGGAGTTGAAGATGATCCTCCTCCATTTTCAGTATTGTCAGCATTACCATTGATAGCTCCAATAATCCTTTCTGGATTTCCGTCACCACTGTTAGTTAGACGTCCTCTTTCGTGAGCCATTATTCTGTTAAAAGAAATCATCCGCTCTTATTAGTATGACATATAATACTACATAGACAAGTATATAAATACCACATGCCATACTAATATTAACCTCTCAGATTAGATTCAGACACACTACCCAACTTCTAAGTATAGTCAAAATCCGATGTGGATTCAACTAGACAAGGCTAGTAACAACATCCTAAACCTCGCAGTCCTTGATTCTGATCGGACATAACCCCAGAGTCCGTTTTAGAACCATACTGCTCTGATACCAAAATGAGACACCCTGCTGTGCCCCTTTGTGTCATTAGATTAAAACCTCATTATTTAATTACTTAATCGCACGCTTAACGTGAAAATACGTAAAAAAAAATTAAAACTTAACTTATAACGTATACAGCTTCATATAGAAAACACATCACAATCTAAGTATATTAAACATATCACAAAACACTGTTGAGGGTATCCTCTCAGTAGGATACCTCACAGACATATCCTTATACCAAAGTTAAACAAAGCGGAAACATATAAAAATGCCCATGAGACGCACTGGCCATAACTAACTGGACTCTAATCACCATGAGTCACAGCTCGTCCTCTGGCCTCTGGTTCGTAGGGAGTTCCATCCAACTCCTCCTGGTCACGCTCAGTCACAGGGTCTTCTCGTACGATTCCACAAGGAGATAATATACAACATACAGAAATATAGATGGGATAAGAAACAGTTCTATCATCAAAAGCGGAAAGGAGTCATGGTAAAATTATACAGTAATTGTCACAGACAATCAACACACCTAACTAACAAATCATCCTCAAATTAATATATATCATACTCTACCCTCAATCTCATGCTACTCAGACACCATAGCTGCACACCTATTTCTAAGATGGAAGTGGTCTCTCAAGAATTCTTGATTTTACATGTATTATATTATTAATACACGGTGTATTATATTACCAATACACAGATGGGTTTTACATGTATTATATTATAAATACACGGTGTATTATATTTCCAATACACAGATGGGTTTTACGTGTATTATATTACCAATACACGGTGTATTATATTACCAATACACATATGTCCTTGTGTATTATATTACCAATACATGGTTGTGGACAACAACACCTATACTTGAATCTCACCAACTTGTTTTAATAACATCTTAGTGCCTTAACCTTTCGTTAGAACTTGACACATATTTTATGCCATAACACCTCTTTAACATTCCTCATCTAAGTTAGACACTTCTAAATCATCATTATCCTCACACCCAAAACAATAATCTCTTAGACAACATATATATCTTTGCTTAAAATCCACTAAGCATAATAATAAAAACAAGGCAGATCATGCATAACACAATATCAATCAAAATATTCTAATATCACCAACATAGCACAAAATCAATTCAACAAATGTAATAAGCTCAAATCAACCATCAATAATATAAAATCAACCTAATGTCGATAAACCTACAAACCCCGAATCGCCATTGGTTTTTCAGAAAAGGTTTCCAATGTGATTTTGGTCTTGTCGATTACTCGACTACTAGTAGGGTTTATGTCGCCCTACACAATTATTTTATAATCTACTACTTATCGATCCCGACGATAGGTTGGTTCTTTCCCCCACCTGGGTTATCACCAGGATTCTGAAATCGATGTTCCTCGTTATCACGCCACACATTACCAATACCTCCTTCGACCAACATTATATAACAACGATTAATCAAACGATTCCCACTAGGTTCACTTTAATACTAGGTTCGGCCTCTAATTTAAAATGAGGCTAGGATTATTTTCTCACTCTAATCTTTTGGATTCTAGGTGTTTAGGTCTTAGATAACTAGAATAAATTGTTAGAAGTTGAAAATATGAAACAAAATCCTCTAACCTCTAAGTTTAGGGTTTCGGTCTTGAATATAAAAATAGGTTAGAAAATTTATTTGGATTCAAACCCTTGGACAATAAAAGTTTAAGTATCTAAAAGCATAAAAAGCATAATATGAACTCATTAACATTTTTAAACATTTTTACATAATATTTGAAGAAATAGATCTAAGACTTGAAATAGATAAAACTGGATAAAACTTAAGATTAGTTGAGGATTAGGAACATAGAAACTCTAAATAGTTTATATCTAACCTCATTTGAGTTAAACATTGAACAAAACCTCCTTTGTCAATTTAGACATAGGTTCGGCCTCTTTACAAAAATAGGGGAGGAAAATTTTGCTTGATGTATGCTCTTAGATAATGAAAGTAGAGATCATAACTAGATCATAGAAATTGGTTTCACATTTTTATGATTTTTCTACAATTTTCTAGAGATTTTAGAATTTATGGATCTAAGAATGATAAATGGAAGAAATTGACATTAACTCAACAAATAAGTTAATGAAATAACATAGATGAGTAGGATAAAGAAATGTTACCCTTGAAGCTTGAAGAAAAAGGAGGAAGAAGATGAGCTCTTGAAGAAATCCAATAAAGTTTGAAGTAAGAAAATGAGGTTTTTGAGAGTGTAAACCATAAATGAAGAAAATGAATGAATATATAGAGATGGGAGAGAGAGAGAGAGGCGTGTGGGAGAAGGAGAGGAGAGAACTTGGAGGTCAAGTTTGGCTTAGGACATGTTTGGTTGGTTAGGAGAGAGATTAATAGGTTTTAGGATTAAAATACTATTACTTTCCAAAACATCATGATTACTTTCTTGGATGTGACATGTGACTTTAGTCCATCAAGTCCCTTCAACTCCATCAAGTCATTTCAGTCACCTCAGCTCTCCATTCTGTTCTGTTGTTTACCCGATTAAAGTTTCCGATCGTAATTCTCGACGTTTTTGCCCGGATAAAATATTATATTTTAATTCCGAACGTAAAATTTCCAAAATTACTAAAGTCATTGGAAACATGACAAAAACACTAACCATTTCGTTCACGGGTCAAAATTAGGTTTTATGCTCAGTAAACTTTTACTTTCAGTGAAAACACAGACCGGGTTTCGTCTGAATTTTCAACCCAAAATTTTACCGTAACCTTCTACCATAAAGTACACTATGAATATGATTTTATTTTATTCAAAAGCACCTTCTAACTCTGAGATTAAAATATAATTAATTATATTTTAACCGGTTGAATAGCATAATTAAAATCAGGCTGTTATAGTACTTTCTTCAGTTCTGTTAGAGAAAGTCCAGATTTTTCAGCAACTTCTTCAAGAAAGCTTTTGGGTGCCATCGTTTCAGAAAAGAAGATTTTTAGGGTTTGGATAGGAACGGTTTTGAGAGAATGAAGACGAAGAGAATTCAGAGAGAGATTGTGAGCAAGAAATTATGAGTGGATAGTTTTAAAATGACACTGGTTTCTTTTGTTAAAACGCTTGAGTGCCTTTTGCGTTGGGAACAAGGAGAGCGAGAGTTGCTATAAATAGCAAAAAAATCAATTTGAAAAGACAGTTGTTAATATAATGGAAAGTTTTTCAGAGAAGGAGGGAAAATGCAATGTACATGTGTCTCAGTCAGGGTTTAGCGCACTAAGTGCTTTTAGCCACGTCATCAGACACTTGGCTAAAGTAGACGAGTGAAGCATAGAGAAAATAGACGAGTCAAGCAGATATAAAATTTAGACAAGTAAATTTTCAGACATATCAGCAAACACTCATTTAGACACATTATGCATATTAAGATTCCTTCTAATAAAAAAAAATCGATCTTCACTTAGAGGTTTAGTAAAGATGTCTGTCCACCGATAATCAGTGTTTACAAACTTAATTTCAAAAACGCCTTTTTGAACATAATCTCTAATAAAATGATGCTTTATTTCTATATGCTTTGCTCTAAAATGTTGTATGAGATTCTTAGACAAATTAATAGCACTAGTATTATCACACCAAACAGGTATATTGTGCTCAAACATTGAATAATCTTCAAGTTGATATTTTACCCAAAGCAGTTGTGAACAGCAACTAGCTGCAGATATATATTCAGATTCAACAGTTGATAGAGCAATGATACTTTACCTTTTGCTTGACCAGGAGATCATATTTGCTCCAATGAAGTGACATCCCCCACTGGTGCTTTTTCTATCAATTCTATCTCCAGCAAAATCAGCATCACAAAATCCAGCTAACCTGAAATCTTCACTTTTCTTATATAATAAACCAAGGTCAGTGGTTCCAATCAAATATCTGAAAATTCTTTTAACAGCCTTATGATGAGATTCTTTAGGATCTGATTAAAATCTAGCACAAAGACAAACACTGAATTGAATATTAGGTCTGCTAGCAGTTAAGTATAGAATAGATCCAATCATACCTCGGTAGACAGTTTGATATACCTTTTTACCTTCCTCATCCTTGTTTAGATTAATTGTTGGATGCATAGGAGTACTCATAGGTTTTGAATTTTTCATTTTATATTTTTTCAGAAGCTCCTTGGTGTACTTATGTTGATGGATATAGATTCCATCACCAGACTATTTTATTTGAAGACCAAGGAAGAATTTCAATTCTCCCATCATGCTCATCTCAAATTCATTCTGCATCAACTCAGAACTCTTTGCAGAGCTTTTCATTAGGAGCACCATATATAATATCATCAACATAAGTCTGTACTACTATGAAATCTTTCTTTGGGCATTTCTTGAAAAGTGTAGTGTCTAATTTTCCTCTAATGAAATTATTTTCCATTAGATATGTGCTTAACCTATCATACCAACCTCTACGAGCTTATTTGAGTCCATATAAAACTTTCTTAAGCTTATAGACATGGTGAGGATTTTTCAGAATCCTCAAACCCGGGAGATTGCTTGACATAAACTTCCTCCTCAATTATTCCATTTAGAAATGTACTTTTAACACCCATTTGATAAAGAGTTATATCATGTTGTGCAGCATATGACATGAGAATTCTAATTGCTTCTAATCTAGCTACAGGTGCAAAGGTTTTAGTGAAATCAATACCTTCCGGTTGATTATACCCTTGAGCAACTAATCTTGCTTTGTTTCTTACCACTTTTCCATCTTTATCCAGTTTAATTCTAAAAACCCATCTGGTTCCAATAACAGTTTTGTCTTTGGATTTAGAAACTAGAGTGCAAACATCAATTCTCTTGAACTAATTTAGTTCCTCTTGCATGGCTAGAATCCAGCTTTCATCTTGCAAGGCTTCTTCATTCTTTTTGGGTTCCAAATGTGATATGAAGGCCATGTTGTTGTTTTCATTGAGAGCAGATCTAGTTATAACTCCTTGAGATGGACTTCCAATGATAAGATCTTCTGGATGAGAGGTCTTGAATTTCCAATCTTTCTTCAAATTCTGAGTTTCAGACGCATCAACACTTGTCTGAATTTCAGACACGTCTACTTTTGACTTGCCTGAAGATTCGTCCATTGCAGGATTAAGTTCAGTACCTGCAACATCATCCTCTAGATCTGATAGTTCTCTATCAGTCTTTAAACCATCACTGAACTTTACATGAATTGATTCTTCTACAACAAAAGTTCTAGAATTAAAAATTCTAAAAGCTTTAGACATTTCAGAATATCCAATAAATATGCCTTTATCTACTTTAGAGTCAAATTTACCAAGATGATCTTTTGTATTGAGAATATAACATTCACATCCAAATGCATGAAAATATGATATGTTGGGTTTTCTACCTTTCCACAATTCATAAGGAGTCTTATTTAGGATAGGTCTAATCAGTATTCTGTTTTGCCCATAGCAAGCGGTGTTGATGGCTTCTGCCCAGAAGTACTTCGGAAGATTATTTTTAATAAGCATTTTTCTTCCCATCTCTTGAAGTGATCTGCTCTTTCTCTCAAATAATCCATTTTGTTGTGGAGTTCTAGGTGCAGAGAAATTGTGAGAAATACCATTTTCCTCACAGAACAGTTTGAACTGCTCATTTTCAAATTCTCCTCCATGATCACTTCTAATAGCATAAATGCAAAAACCTTGCTCATTCCGTACTCTTTTACTGAATACTGTAAATACCTTATAAGACTCATCCTTGTGGGTTAAGAAGAGTACCCATGTAAATCTAGAATAGTCATCAACTATGACAAAACCATATTTCTTTCCACCTAGGCCAGCTACACTGACTGGTCCAAACAGATCCATGTGTAACAACTGCAGAGGTCTAGAGGAGGTGACTTCTTTCTTGGATTTGAAACTTGATTTTACTTGTTTACCTCTCTGACATGCATCACACAGAATATCTTTCTTAAAAGAAATATTAGGAAATCCTCTCACAAGGTTATGTTTTTTTAATTTAGAAATTTGTTTCATACTAACATGTCCTAGTTTCTTATGCCATAGCCACTTTTCATCATCTTTATACATAAATCATGTTACACTTTGATTTGAAAGTTCATACAGGTCAATTTTATACAGATTGTTTTGCCTTTTGGCAGAAAAGAGGGTCTTTCCATTACTGTCATTGACTATGCATGCATCCTTAGAAAATGATACAAAAAATCCACTATCATATAATTGACTTATGCTAAGCAGATTATGTTTTAATCCTTTCACATATAAAACATCACAGATAATAGGCAAGGGAGGTTTACCACCAAATTTACCTACACCAACAACTTTTCCTTTATGGTTGCCACCAAAAGTTACTTGTCCACCTTTCTTAGGTTGGAGGTCAAGGAACATAGACCTTTCTCTTGTCATATGTCGCGAGCATCCACTGTCCAGGTACCATGACAGGTGTTTCTTTTGTCCTGTAAAGTAAGTCTGCAACAGGAATGTTCATGGACTTAGGTACCCATATTTTCTTGGGTCATTTTCTGTCAGTATAAGGAGTATGTGAAGACTTCTTTCTCTTTTTGTGGATACACTTAGACATGATATGTCCAGTTTTTCCACACTATGTGCATATAGGTTTATTTGAAGTAACTGACACAGATTTGACAATTATTTTTGAGAACTTTGTTGATCCTTTATGATGTTCTTGACTGGAATATCCTATACCTTCTTTGTTAAGGGAGTGCCTCTGACTTCCCAAAAGTTTAGTCACATTATCTCTACCATTAACAAACTTGGCAAGATCTAAGGTGAGCTCTTCTAATTTGTGTTTAAGTTTACTAACTTCTTAAGAAGATAGAGTTTCAACTGAGATCTCAGCTTTATACTTTTCAGTCTTAAGCATACTATTTTCTTCAACTAACTTTTCACACTCTTGAGATTTATGTGTATACTCATTTGAGAGTTTAACATACTGTCTCTTGAGGGATTTAAAAGCTTTAGACATATAGTTGGATTCCTCCAATAGTTCATCATAGGCATCATTCAATTTCTCAAGTTCAGAATGTACCTCAGTGTCTAATTCAGGATCAGTATCTGCCATAAGACAGAGATTTGCTTCAAGATCCTTTCCTTCACTTTCAGTGGAGCTTTCATCAAGATCTTCCCACGTGGCCATCATTCATTTCTTCTTTTTGTTGAAGAACTTCTTGGGAGATTGCTTCTTGAGTTGAGGGCATTCTGCCTTGATATGACCAGGCTTCTTATATTCATAGCACACAATGGCATTTGTCATTAGATCCACCATCTTTGTTGTATTTTTCTTTGTTGAAACACCCGAAAGGTTTGTCCTTTATGTAGTTTCTTTTCTTCCAAAGCTCTTTCATCTTTCTGGTGAAAAGAAAGTTCATAATCTTCATCATCAGAATCATCTTCATTTGATTCATCAGATTCCTCTGGAGATTCATCAACTTTGAGAGATTTTGAAGTGGTTCCTCTAGATGATTTCTTGTCAACTTTAGGGGCAATGGATTTGTTTTTATTCCCACTGTTTTCTTCAATCAGCTCTTGTTCATGGATTTGAAAAGTGCCAAGAAGCTCATCTACCTTAATTGTTGTTAAGTCTTTGGCCTGAGATACAGCAGTTACAAGTGGTCTCCATTGTTTTGGAAGACTTCTGAGAATCTTTAGAATGTGTTCCTCAGTCTGGTAAACTTTTCCCAGATATTTCAATCCATTGGTTGTAGTTTGAAATCTTCCATACAGTTGACCAATAGTCTCTCCTTCTTCCATTTTGAACAGCTCATATTTTCTGACTAACATGTAACTTTGGTCTCTTTGACCTTGCTGGTTCCTTCATGAGCAATAGCTAGTGAATCCCACATTTCTTTTGCATATTCACAAGCATATACTTTTTCAAATTCTTCTCTGCTCAAAGCACACATGATTGCATATCTTGCTTGGGCATTAAATTGACATTTTATTTTTTGATCAGCGGTCATGTTTGCTTTTGGAACAACAGTTCCTGCTTCATCTTTAGGAACAAATGGTCCTACTTCAATGACAACCCAAAGTTCAGAGTTAGTGGATTGCAAAAGCCACTTCATCTTTTCTTTCCATTAGATGTAGTCCGCTCCATTAAAGCAAGGAGGTCTCGACATTGAGGATTCTTCTCCAGCATGGTTCTTGCTTGTGCTAGCTTCCCCTGCCATCTCCAAGATATTTTCCTCTATACCGTTAAGTGCTCAACCCAGAGGCTGAGCTTTGATAGCAACTGAAATAACCAAAGTTAACACAAGAAGGGGGGTTGAATTATGTTTACCAACTTTTTTGGGTTACTTAAAAATATTTCCGCAGGAACAACAAGCAGAACTTAGATTAGAGGAAATCAGAAGAGTGATATGTCTAATATTCAGACAGAACACGCAAGTGAACAAAGAAGAGTAAAACAGAGTTGAATGTTCACAATATTAACTCCTCAAGTTAAAAGCTTTTAAAAAAAATAATACTTAAGCAAAATAAAGAGATAAGGGAAGAGGAATATCACTCAAGAGTTTTATACTTCTTCACCCCAAAATCCACAGGGCTACATCCAGTTTCTTGGCAGCACCAAGTTTTCACTATAACTGAGTAAATTACAGTACAAGTATTCTTTGCACACCTAGCCTCTTCAGGCTCAACACTAAAACAAGTATTCTTTGCTCACCTAGCCTCTTCAGGCTCAACTCTTTAAGGAATGAAAATGTTTTGTGTAATTAATACAACTTTCAAGTCTTTCAGATCACACTCAAAAAGTGGAATAAATATGAAGTATGAAAGACTGCAAATTAATATCAAATGATTGAAAGTGTATTCAATGAAAGAATGAAGAAGTCAATGAAGAGAGTAAATGCTTATGAGCAGTGTTCTTAATGATATTCAACTTCTTTTCTTCATCTTCATTGTTTGGTCTATTTAAAGACTTCAATCAAGAGATCCGTTTAGACACAACTTCAGAAAGTGTGTTCTTCTGATTTGAGCTTCTGAGACACCATTAATGCCAAAGAGTCGTTCTGTATAAACATTAAATGCTTGGGAATATTAAGCTTTGACAAGGTTGTCCAAGAGTACACTTTATTCTGAGTAGCTATTGTTTCAAAGAATGCAGCAGACAGCTTCTTGTACTTGTAGCAGAGAGCTTTCCTCTTTCAGTACAACAGTCAGTTCACTTTCTAGAAAGCACTTTTACTTTGTACTAAAATAGCTAAAAAGTCATTATTGTGGTACAGAGATTGCATGTTTATTCCTTAAAACCTTGAAACAACCATTCTTTATTTTTTGTCCTTTGAGCTATTGTCTAGAGGTCTTCGAGATCCTTAAGGAATGCATCTAATTTGAATAAGGTGACTTGGACTTCATTTCTGGCAAACTGACATCATAGCAGTGTTGGAAATTTAGACGAGTGAAAAGTAATCCAAAAAGTAGACGGGTGATTATGCAGTCCCAAACTAGATGGGTAATCGTGCAGTCTAATACTAGACGGGTGCTAGCGTATTCCAAAAACTAGACGGGTGATCCACTGAGGCTGTTTCAGACAGATGCTTCTTGCCACGTCATCAAGTAAACTCAGATCTTGACTGAGCGTTGACTTGGTCTTTGACTTTATTTCTGACGAGTGGTTTTTAGACAAGTCTAAAAAACTAAGCTCTACTAAAAAGTAGACGAGTCAGAAAATAGACGAGTGACCATAAGTCTGTTTTCCTACACACTTATCAGATATGTCAGTAATTTCACATGGTTCAATATTACCATACTTAATCTATTTGGAATCATCAAAACTTAGAGAATCTAAACATGGAATGTGTCTCAGACTTATGAGGTCTCAACAAATAGGACCCAAAGGGGCTAGGGGAAAGACAACTTTGATTGACCACTTGGTTGCTTGACCGACTGAGTATCTAGCTTTTCTGCTAGAATAATAACTTAGAAATTTATGTAACATAAATCATCTAGATACCTGCGGTTGCTTGCATTTCTCACACATTTGTTGAAAACAGGACAAAAACTATAGAATAAGAAATAATTAATTGAGAAAAAAATTGAAAAGGGTATTTTTGGAAACGATTAAAAGTATTCAGTTGAGTCAACAATGTTGCTTATATACAATGTAAGAAGACAATAAACTTGTTATTAACAATTAACTAACTGTAATAGTGTAACTAATTATATCTCTAACACAATTCTCAACTAAAATGATGATTAGATAAAACTTGCAACTGGTTTGGAAAAATACAATGCCATGAACCACTTCTAGTGGTCCTGATATTACTTGTTGGTGGGAAACCACCCGACATAGGTATAAATTATCACTTTGGATGGTCTATTGCTGTGGCTTTTACTATGTTTTGTTTTTTTGTGCAAGGTGCTCTTAGCTTTTGATGGGGCAAAGATTGCTCTTGAGATGTTTAAGAAAAAGCCCACGAACTCAGATTTTTTGAAAGCTATAGAGGGTGCAGATATTTTGGGGGCTAACTCTGATTTTAGTATCCTCTCCATTCCTCAATTGACTTCTGATCAAAGGGTTCAATGGGATAATTCCGCGACCACCTATTGTCGAACTGTGCCTAAAGAAGCCAAAGAAATTATTCGTAACTGGATAAGCGTAAAGACTGTGGCATCTCATCTTTTCCTAGTCCCTAACCGAGTGAGGAAGGAATTGTTAGGCTGGATGTTAGGATATAGAACTTGGTTAGATGTCCCTTTGCCTTCTGCACAATCTATGTGTAATGTTGTTGAGTTGGTTGGCTTAACTACTAGAGTTAGCCCCTTAATTTGGATGGGGAATGCCCCTACTTTTCTTAATCACCTTGATTGTATTTATCCTTATTTTAGCAATTGAATGAATTTTCTTTCCCGTAAAAAATATAGATATTACTTGTTGGTGGGAATCATTGTTGTTTGCATAGTGATGAGTAATAGTAACTAGTTTTTTTTTACTTTTTTGGCTAGAAATTTTCATTTTAGGCATAAAGGCACATCATGTGTAAAACTGTGTGTATAATATTTATAAAACAAATTTCTATTAATGCAACTTAATTTTACTCGTCTCAAAATATTAACTTGTATACTTAAGACAGAAAGTTTCCAATCCAAAAATGTTCTCCCTTTATTCCTTTTTTTTTTCATAGTACAACATTGTCTTTCATATTTGTAATATGGAATATGAATCATGCACCAGTAGTTGAAAAAGAAGCCAAATTTACTATGGCTTGCCTCTTCTGGAAGTTGGATTTGGCTTCCAATTAACTAATGGCAAGCATATGCAAAAGCGATCAAATTCTTACCTTATCAGTCTCTCAACCTCACGACAACGTGATGCATGAAGTGCAACGAACACTACCATTTTGTATGATTTCGTTTCTTTCCGAGTTCATGCATGCACCTTAAAAATGTACATCACGAATCGAAGCATATCATGTTGTAAGAAATTAGGAAAAAGGAAAGCAGCGAACATTGCACGAATGGGGAAAAAAGGCTGCATGTGTACTGTTATAATCAAAAGAATACATCAATCATGTTACTTTAAATGGTTAGGGAAAAAAATCTGATGAGAAAATTGGAGGGAGTATAATTGATACTAACGAATCTTTGGCTCTGGTTAGGGTGAGAGACCCCCTCATGTCTCTCACTGTGAGAGACGATTAGTCATCGTTGATTAAGTGATGGTATATGATATTATCATACATTTGCCCACACCAGAATATTTCCCTCTCCATTTTCTCTCTCTTCCTCCAACCCCACACCTCTCTCCTCCGCCACCCCCTCCTCCGGCACCACCAACCCCTACGTGGTCCAACTCTTGCATCACAACTCACATGATATTCTTCTGTGTGTTTCTCTCTACACTCCCTCTATCTATCTGTGCAATCCATGGGTTCAAACCCTAGCCCCATACCTTCCCTCCCTCAGAACCCCAACCCCTCCCTTCTTCGAATTCCGATTCTCAACCACCATCGGAACCATACCATCCAATTCTCCAAACACCAATGGCACCACCACTACAATTCACACCATCATATTTCCAAACCCTTGTTCTCCGACAAGGATCAATCCAGCGTCGAGGAAGAGACAACCAACAAGTGCCGCCATCGAAGCTGATGGGACCCCCAGCCCAATTCCAACGACCAGAGTGGTTCCGAATCAGGCACCGTAACAAAGAAGAGCTAAGGCTATAAATCTTAGCTCCGGTTCAACGACCGCGACATCATCACGAACGACCGCCGCGACACGTTAGACTTAAAATCCCTCCCGTCTAGTGAAATGACATCGGAGTCCACCTTGAGCGACACGATCGACGCTGCCGTTTCAGGAAACTGCTCCATGATGAGAAGCTTCGCGCCACGATACTCGAAGAGGAAGAGAAGCCTTGGTTTCTCATGTCAATTATCTTAGTTCCAAGATAGGGATTTTTCATTTAAGGGTTTGAGTTTTGAGGATCGGTGATCAATTTATGAACTAGAATTCTCTTTATTCTCCCAAGATTGTATGTATGTATCTTTTTGTATTGGAATTTTGTTAATTAGTAGTTCATGTGTGATTAGAGTTGAATGAACTTTTTGATTAAACCTGAGGGTGGTTGTAATTTTTAGGGTCCATTCGTGAGTTGTTGGAATCATGTTGAAAAGAGTGGGGAATTTTTAGGATTGTTCTTGCCGTCTCTTGTGTATGCTGATATGGAAAATGAAATGAGTGGGGAAGGTTCTAAGGTGGTGGGAGGTTGAATAAGAGTGTGTTTGGGAAAGCTGGAAAAAAAGATTATGCTGATAATCTGTTTTGTATAATCGATTATTATGATAATTGATTGTAATCAAAATCTGTCTTTGTTTGGGCATGTTTGCTGAAAAACGATTTTAAGATAATCTATTTTGTTTGGGTGATGCAAAAATAATCACTTTTACATAGTAAATAATGAAAAATGGTATGAAGATATTTGTTTATAATATTTGTTTTTTTCTTTTTTAACATTAGATTTTTTTTTATATTTTGTCATCAAATTTTTTTATATTTATAAAAAAATGAATAAAAATTCTATCTTTTTTTCCATGATTATGAAAACATGTAAAAGTATTTTATTTTTTTACAATAATAATTAAATAAAAACAATATATATATATATATATATATATATATATATATATATATGAGTAAAGGTTGTTACTCTGTCTAAGATTCATTCCCCCACTCATGATAAAGCCAAAGAATCCGCAACGTTATATATACATTCTTTAGCTGCAGATGTTGAACGAGTATAAAAGGATATTACGGGAATTGCAAGTTAATAATCTAAAAGCAATTCATCAAACTGTCCAACAATAAAGATGGTGTAAAAAAGTTTAAATTTGGGTTAAAAAGCTTTTCAAAAAATAAGCTTTGTACCCAAACATAAAAAATTATTTCCAAAACCACTTATTAGTCCCAAAACAGCTGAAGCTCAACAATTTCATCTTTCCCAAACAACCTCTAAGTCGGGGTGGTGGCAGAGGCAGGAGGAGGTGGGGTTGGTTTTGGTGGTGCCAGGGGAGAGGGGTGGAGGTGGGTGGCGAAGGATAGAGGTGGTGGGGTTGGAGGAAGAGAGAGAAAATGGAGGTGGAGATATTTTGGTGTGGGCAGGTGTATAATAATATCATGTACCATCACTTAATCAACGGTAACTAATCGTCTCTCACGGTAAGAGACATGAGGGGATCTCTCACCCTAACTGGAGCCCGAATCTTTTCATAAATTAGAGATTGTTCCTACGTGGGCCGAGAAGTAGTCGACCCAAGCCAATTAATCATGATACATCTCAGTGGCCCGTGTCACTTTCGGTTATGAATATTTGATTACAAAGTTACAAGTAATGAAAAATCATTAAGGTACAAACCTAAATGATCATGACATAAACCTGATCTGAAACACGACTCATCTGAAACACGATGGAGATTGGCGAAGTATTTGGAACTTGGAAGTGCCCCCCAAAGTGAAGTCCTTCATTTGGCGCGCATGCAGGGAGGTTCTTCCCACTAGAATAAACCTGCAGAGGCATGGGGTGGCTTGTACAAGTTCGTGTGTGAGATGCGAAACTGGTCTTGAATCTCAGTGTCATGCATTACTACAGTGTGACAAGAGTAGAGATATTTTGATTCAAGCTGGGTATTGGCACATCATTGATCCGTTTCTTAACCAGTTGAACAATGAGGATATGACTGGAACTCAAGTCATCAGCGGTTCAAAAGAGATGTTGTCCAGTTGGATTTTAGCTAGGAAAAGGAAACCCCCTTGGGTGGCTGTTGGTCCTGGAATTACCCGAGCTAGATGGTCACCTCTTCCTTTTGGGTCTTTGAAATACAATGTTGATACAGCTTTCTTCGAGGCCATAAATTTATCCGGGTTTGGCATGTGCATCCGTGATTATGAGGGCAAGTCTGTTCAAGCTAAAACAATGTGGGTAGAATCAAAGTTGGAAGTGAAGGTGGGGGAAGCAATGGGTCTCTTGTTTACCATTAAGTGGTGCATTGAGCTGGGTTTCACCAACGTCCACTTTCAAGTTGATAGTAAAGGGGTGGTGGATGAGTTATCTTCATCAAAGGAAAATATTACTGAGTTTGGTATCATTGTCAATTGTTGCAAGGGTCTTACTTCTTACTTTACAAACTTTTCAACAAAGTTTATTAGGAGGCAAGCAAACAAAGTGGATCACTCTTTGGCTAGGGTGTCTTTGTTGTATGCTAGCTCCTGTTGTTTTTACATTGCTCCTAGTTGTATTACTGACACTGTTATGAATGAATTTCCATAATTTGGCTTTTATAAAAAAAAGAGCGTCGATCGACTATTACAATTGAGGAAGGAATCACAGTAACCAATAGAGAAGAGCTATAGGCAGGCCTATTAAGGTGGCGTTTGGAAGAGCTTATCTAAGATCCTTTTGACTTATCTGATGACATAAGCTCTTATGCAGTTTGTTTGGCAGAGCTTATAAAAATAACTTATGTCATCCCATAAGGAGTTTTTGACTTATTTTCATAAGTCACTGGGAGAAGCTTATGGAATTATCATAAGCGCTTATGCACTAAACACCCTCTCCGTGTTTTTCACTATTCGAATCCTCTCATGCCCCTTTCTTTCTTTTTATTTCTTTAAGCGCTTATGGCATAAGCTCTCATGCGATAAGGTCTTATGTGATAATCTCTTAATTAAGTTGTTTACCCAAACGCACCCTAAATAGGGACATATGCTAGGTAGAAAGCAAATTAATGATACACATTATATTCACACTTCGAATAAACAGCCTATTCACGTTCGGACTAAGATATTTTAAAAGACTAAAAAATATTCGTAAGGATTTAAATATGTGTATGTGCATGTGTCTAACCAGATCAGAAATTTTTATACGAAATCAATTGTGAAAATCATTCATCTTCTTGCTTGAGCTTACTGTGAAAAGAGTGTTTCGTTCTCATAAGTGCTTCAATTTGTTTATCTGACTATTGAGAGTTAGGAATCAACTTTTGTTTTACTTTTGATTGTAAAGAGGGAGGGAGTCTCTCTGAGTGATTAGGGTGAGGTATCCCTAAGGTTGAACATTGAGGCTCTTCACAAGAGTGTGGTATCTCGAGGTGAAGGAGTGCTCTGTGGTGTAAAGGTTTTTCAAGCTACCTGGTAAAGCTAGTGTGTTAGTGTGTGAAATCCCACAGGTGGAGTGGGGACTGGATGTAGGTCACAGTGGAGGTTATTGAACCAGGATAAATCTAGTTCTGTGGTATCTCTAAACTCAAACTCTTTAATTTCTGTCGTGCGAACATAACTATGATCTTGATGCTCTAAGTATTCAATTGATATCAGTTCTTGGTTTGCATAATCATTATTTGAATTGAATCTTGCATCGTAACCACTGAAACCTGCAAGTTTTTTCTTGATTGTTAATGCTTGTATCTGAAACTTGCATAACTTGTTATTAATCTATAAAGGTTTAATCAGTTTATGTATTTTGTTATTACTGAGTTTTGAACTCGAACCTATTCTGAATTAATCTTTCTTATCCTCATCATCCTTCTATTCAAGATTTTATATAAACCTTTCATTGATTTTGTAAAAGATCCCGTGACCACAAATCCGCAACTCTGATTTTTAAAGTTTTGTGAAAAGTTTTTAAGAGGGAAATATTTTAAGAAGACTCAACCCCCCCCCCCCCCCCCCTCTTGTGTCGTTGAAGCCAAAACAACAATTGGCATCAGAGCTAAACTCTGAAGTTTGGCTTAACAGCTATAAGAGTATGGCTTCCAATGACTGTTTGAATGAAGGGTCTTCCCTTGCACGCCCTCCTCCCTTCAATGGATCTGAGTATATCTATTGGAAGGAAAGAATGATAATCTTTCTTGAGGCAGCAGGTGTTGACATATGGGATGCAGTAGAAAATGGACCATTTGCCCCCTCTACTGTAGATGCTAATGGTGCTCCAAGAAATAAGCCTAAAATTGAATGGAATGAGGATGATAAGAAAAGAGTTCAATATAATGCACATGCTAAGATTATTATAACATCTGCTTTAAGCCGTGATGAGTTTTTTAGGGTTTCAAATTGCAAATCAGTAAAGGAGATGTGGGATACATTGCAAGTAACACATGAAGGAACCACAGACGTCAAAAGAGCAAGAATGAACACCCTCACATCGTAAATCAATTGGCTGGTCTTGGAAAAGCTATATCAAATGACGATCAACTTAACAAAGTAATGAGATGCTTGAGCAGGGAATGGCAACCTAAAGTCACTGCAATCTCAGAATCTAGAGACCTCTCATCAATGACCATTGCCACATTGTTTGGAAAACTGCAAGAACATGAATTGGAGTTGAACAGACTGATTGAGAGTGAAGAAACTGATAAAAGAAAGAAGGGATTGGCTCTGAAATCATAAGTCAGAGAAATAGAAGACAGTGATGACGATGATTCAGCACAAGAGGCAGAATCTGAAGAAGAGATGGGAATGCTAGTTATAAATTTCAAGAAGTTCCTAAAGAAGAAAGGCAACTTCAAAAGAAATCCATCCACTTTTCAAAGGAGAAATTTCAGCAAAGGTGACAACTCTTCCAACAACATCACATGTTATGAATGTGGAAAGATTGGCCACATGAAGCTTGACTGTCCAAAGCTGCAAAAGAAGGACAAAACTGAAAAGTTTGACTCAAAGGACAAGAAGTGGAAAAAACCAAGAAAGGCCTACATTGCTTGGGATGATAATGATCTAGAATCCACTGAAGAATCTGAATCTGAGGAGGCAAACTTGTGCTTGATGACCAGCAATCATAGTGATTCAGAAAGTGAAGTAAGTTCTGATTATCAACCTTCTTATGATGAATTACAAAATGTTTTTGAATAAATTCATAAAGAATCCATTAGACTTGCTAGATTGCTAAATAAGTCTAAGAAAACCATCACATGCCTAGAAAATAAAATTTCTGTTTTAAACAAAGAGCTAGATGAATTAAAAACAGAAAGTTGTGCTGTAAAAGATAGATTAGCTATTGTTTTGGAACCACCTATATGCTCTAATTGTTCTAAGTGTTGTACATTGACTAAAGAAGTTGAAAAACTGAAAAATGACTTAGCCAAGTTCACAAATGGTAGAGATAACTTGAATGCTTTATTAGGACAGTAAAAGTGTGTTTATGATAAGGCTGGAATAGGCCATAAACCTAAGATACATGAGAAATCTTTCAACAAATTTTTTGCTACACCTAAGACATCAAACACACCATTTGTTAAATGCAATTTTTGTGCTAGAAAAGGTCACACAGCTTCTACATGTCATTACAGAAAATCTGCTTATAATGAGTCTAAGTATATATGGGTTCCTAAAGGAACTATTGCTGCAACTAACTCAAAAGGACCTAAACAAATTTGGTTACCTAAAACACAAACACGATTCTGTTTTGCAGGTGTGTTGGAAAACCAAGAATGTGAAATGGTGTAACATCCCTGGCTGCTCTAGGGGTTGACGACTGTCCCCATAAATCAACACGGGTCTTTTCTGCGTGCTTTGTCCTCACTCACACGCTTCCTGGGAAAACTTCCCAGAAGGTCACCCATCCCATAATTGCTCCAAGTCAAGCACGCTTAACTGTGGAGTTCTCAAGTGATGGGCTCCCGAAAAGAAGATGCATCTTGTTAGTATATGTAGTAACAATCAATTCATATATGCCTTCCTCAACTGTATAGTCCTATACCTATACAGTCTCAGGATCTCTCTCATTCGGGTGTGTAATCTGTTCATTCATGTATCCCTCCGCCTATAAGCCTGCCAGGAGCCGTTCCTTGTTCGTGCCTTCTTGCACCGGCGACCACTCCCCGCCCTTGTCGACACCCGGTGTTACAAATGGTATCTTGACAGTGGCTGTTCCAAGCACATGACTAGAGACAAAAGCAAGTTCATTTCCTTTACCCCTAAGCCAAGTGGTAGTGTTACCTATGGAGACAACAATAAAGGGAGAATACTTGGCATTGACAACATTGGAAGTGACTCAACAACAATCATTGAGGATGTACTATATGTTGAGGGACTGAAACACAACCTATTAAGTATCTGTCAACTATGTGACAAAGGCTTCAAGGTAAAATTCAATTCCAATAGTTGCTTAATAGAAAATCAGCATGATGAAAATTTGAAATTAATTGGACATAGGACAGATAACATCTATATGCTTGATTTAGATAATATCTCTTCAAATACTGCACGCTGTCTTATTTGAAAAGAAGAAGATAATTGGCTTTGGCATAGAAGAATTGCACACATTCACATGAACCACTTGAATAAACTGATTCCTAAAGATCTTGTAGTTTGCCTGCCTAAACTAAAATTTGTGAAAGACGGACTATGTGATGCATGTCAAAAAGGAAAGCAAGTTAAGTTCTCTTTTAAACCAAAGAACATTGTTTCAACAACTAGACCCTTGCAACTTTTACACATAGATTTATTTGGTCCGTCTAGAACCAAAAGCTTTGGTGGTAAATCGTATGCATTGGTAATAGTAGATGATTACTCTAGATATACATGGACATATTTTCTATCTCATAAGAGTGATTCATTTGCCGCATTTAAGAAAATGGCAAAAATAGTGCAAAATGAAAAGGACACGAAAATTGTTTTTATAAGATATGATCATGGGGGAGAATTTCAAAATGAAGTGTTTGAAAACTCTTGTGATGAACATGGCATTCAACATAATTTTTCTGCTCCTAGAACTCCACAACAAAATGGAGTAGTGGAAAGAAAGAATAGATCATTAGAGGAGATAGCAAGAACTATGTTGAATGACTCTAGCTTGCAAAAACATTTTTGGGCAGATGCTGTCAATACAGCCTACTATGTGCTAAATAGAGTCTTGATAAGACCAATCTTTAAGAAAACCCCTTTATGAGCTTTACAAAGGAAGAAAACCAAACATAGCACATTTACATGTTTTTGGTTACAAATGCTTTGTTCTTAACAATGGAAAGAATAATCTTGGAAAATTTGATGCAAAGGCTGATGAAGGAATTTTCCTAGGTTACTCTCTATCTAGTAAAGCATTTAGAATATATAATAACAGAACATAAACTATCGAGGAATCTGTGCATGTGACATTTGATGAGTCTAACCCCAAAAGGTTGGGAAATGATTCTGTTATTGATGATCTTGCAGATTCAATTGAGAAAACTCTCCTAGAAGAGAAACAGGACAATGAAGAAGATGAAAGGTTAAAGAATGAATTGCTGCAGAAGGAGCAAACAGAACAACAGCCTGACCTACCAAAGGAATTGAGGACTGTCAGAAATCATCCAATTGATAACATCATTGGTGAAATTACAAAGGGGGTAACTACTAGCCATTCTCTTAGAAATGCTTGTAATCATATGGCATTTGTGTCTCAAGTAGAACCTAAGAACATAGATGATGCTATAATTGATGAACATTGGATGATGGCTATGCAAGATGAGTTAAACCAGTTGGAAAGAAACCAATTTTGGAAACTAGTGCCTAAACCCAAGAATTGTCAAGTAATAGGTACAACATGGGTTTTTAGGAATAAACTAGATAATAATGGTATAATTGTAAGAAACAAGGCTAGATTGGTAACCAAAGGGTATAACCAAGAAGAAGGAATAGATCATGATGAAACATATGTACCAGTAGCAAGATTAGAAGCTGTAAGAATGTTGCTCGCTTATGCTTGCATAATGGGATTTAAATTGTATCAAATGGATGTTAAGAGTGCTTTCTTAAATGGATTTATACAAGAGGAAGTGTATGTTGGTCAACCACCTGGTTTTGAGAATAATGAATTGCCTAACCATGTTTATAAACTGTCTAAAACACTGTATGGCTTAAAGCAAGCTCCTAGAGCTTGGTATGTCAATGATGGGTGAGCTGAACTTTTTCCTTGGACTGCAAATAAAGCAAACTGAAAATGGAATCTTTGCTAGCCAAACCAAGTACTGCAATGAGTTGATCAAGAAGTTTGGCATGGAAAATACTAAGGAGATGGATACTCTAATGAGTACCTCCTGTTATCTGGCGAGGATGAGCAAGCTAAACCTGTTGATGTTTCTAAATTCAGAGGTATGATACACTCACTACTTTATCTTACTGCTAGTAGGTCAGATATCATGTTTAGTGTATGCATGTGTGCAAGATATCAAGCAAATCCAAAAGAATCATACTTAACTCTGTTAAGAACAAAAGACATGGGATTATGGTATCCCAAGGGAGCTACATGTACTTTAATTAGCTATTCAGACTCTGATTTTGCTAGTTGTAAACTAGATAGAAAGAGTACTAGTGGAACTTGCATTTACTAGGAAACTCATTAGTATCATGGTTCAGTAAGAAACAATCTAGTGTGGCTTTATCCACTGCAAAGGCTGAATATGTAGCAGGTGTAGTAGTTGTTGTGCATCGAGTTTTATGGATGAAACAACAGTTAGTTGATTATGGTGTGCAACTAAACCAAGTTCCTATTAGATGTGACAATACAAGTGCAATTAACCTAACTAAGAATCCCATAATGCACTCTAGAACTAAACACATATTAATCAGACATCATTTCATCAGAGACCATATTCAGAGTAGAGAAGTTGAGATTGAATATGTTGATACAACTAAACAACTTGCAGATATTTTTACCAAGCCCTTGAACAAGGAAAACTTCATTTTCATTAGAAGAGAATTAGGCATAATTGATCAATCCTATATCTAATATCTATACCTCTATCATGAACAATTTTATATGCTATGTTTGAATGTTTAAATGCTTACCTTCTCTATTGCTTTAAATGTTTCTTTTCTTTAGTTTTTTTATAATGCCAAAAGGGGAGGAAAAAGTATGATATAGAGAAAAGGGATAATAACGAATTATACATGCATATGTTGAGGGGAGCTTAAAAGCTTACATGATTGATGGGAAGTAAATCAAATTCTGCTATGATAATATTTTTTTGCTCTGATATACTTCTGCTATGACTGCTTTGATATCATGATATAAATCTGCTAAAAACACTTAGCGTCTGCTACACTTATACTCTGAACTTATAATTTGTTAAAAGATTTGTCATAATCAAAAAGGGGGAGATTGTAAGACTCAATGACTTAGAGATTTTGATATATGACAAACACAACTTAATGTGTATGCAAGTGTTTTAGTATCAAATTGCAAAGGCAGGTATCAAGCAGTAATCAACAAGTTCAGTGAGCAATCAAAGGAGAATATTTAAGGAAGAACTTGATGGAATCAAAGAGCAAAGACAGAGATCAAAGAATCATCAACACAAGAGCTTAAAGGAGAAATTAGATTTAAGTCTTAGATGATTTGTATGAGATGAAATCTCTTATTCACAAAAAGCTCATTTAAAAGATGCATGAAGAAAATCAATTTTCATAACCTGTATTAAAAAGAATAAGTTTTCGTTAATGAAAATGATTTTTTGAAATAAGATTTTTGAAGTAATAGAAGCGCTCGTCCACTAAAGTGACAGAAGTGCTCGTCCACTAAAGTGACAGAAGCGCTCGTCCACTGTAGTGACAGAAGTACTCGTCCACACAAGTGACAGAAGCGTTCGTCCACAAAAGTCTTTGGACCTGCTAAATCCTTAAATGAGAAGCTCCGTCCAATGACATGGCATATGGAGCTCGTCTACTAGTTGGAGCACGTCCAAGTACTTTGTGTTTTAATACTTCCGTCTACTGAAGTGGCTAGATGGACGCGGTTATTATCAAGATGGACGTGAATGCTATAAGAGCTTATGTAGAATCTTATTTCAAGAACCAGAATCAAGAAAACAGATTCTGTTAATCAGATTCAAATCGGTTTTGGTTGATCCCAACGACTATAACTTGTTTTCTATATAAAGATAGATCAAAGGAACACTTTTAATAATCACAACCAGATCAGAAATTTTTATACGAAATCAATTGTGAAAATCATTCATCTTCTTGATTGAGCTTACTGTGAAGAGGGTGTTTCGTTCTCATAAGTGCTTCAATTTGTTTATCCGACTATTGAGAGTTAGGGATCAACTTTTGTTTTACTTTTGATTGTAAAGAGAGAGGGAGTCTCTCTGAGTGATTAGGGTGAGGTATCCCTATGGTTGAACATTGAGGCTCTTCACAAGAGTGTGGTATCTCGAGGTGAAGGAGTGCTCTGTGGTGTAAAGGTTTTTCAAGCTACCTGGTAAAGCTTGTGTGTTAGTGTGTGAAATCCCACGGGTGGAGTGGGTTGGTTGTCAATTAATAATTCACAAATTATGGAGAGAGTTCAAAAACATAAAACAAGCAATAAAACCAAATAAAAAATTTTGGATTTTTTCTTTAGGGAACTATAACAAACACTAAGATAGCAAAAACAGGGATAAAAGGGTTAGGGATTTGATTTCATTCAATATATGACTATGGATTCTTCTTGGACAAAAAACCTTTTGAATTATCGAAAACTCAATTATCCTAATTCTAATTCACTTCTTGAAGGTTAAATTTTCTTAAGCGGTTCTACCCAAATTCATTTGGTGAAAAATACAATCAAACCCCCAGATACTAGTATAATTCTCTAGGTCAAGTTAACAAAGCATGATGATTAAGTAATCAAACTATCTATTCATAGATTAGGCATTGCCTATTGGGTGTCCAGGCACTCAACCTCCAGAACTTTGTACGTCATTCATCTCCAATGTCTAGGCATTTACATACA
The DNA here is from genome assembly GCA_030762895.1 of Sophora flavescens. Lineage (NCBI taxonomy): Eukaryota > Viridiplantae > Streptophyta > Magnoliopsida > Fabales > Fabaceae > Sophora > Sophora flavescens. The sequence continues at coordinate 170,494,091 of CM061066.1, forward strand.
CAGAAAACCTAATTCTTTTGAATTTGAGCATTTAAGCATTCTTGCCTCCGATTATCAAAAAAATAAAATAAAAAAAGCATCCTAGCTTGGCTCCATCTCGATCATTTTAAATCTCTTTTTGAGACAACAATTAGAAAACAAAGAGTGAATTCAATATATTAATATTTTTGCTATTAAACCCAAAAAAACTAACTTATGCTAGCAAATACTTATTAAACTTGAAAATTTTAGCATAAAACACAAATCAAAATAATGCATTTTGTACAAACATCAGCTACATACTTTTGTTTTGGGTGGCCGGAGGGAGAATGCTTGGCCCAATAATGCATGGATAACTATCGTCATTGAAAGCCCATGCATGTTTCTATTGGGATCAAAGTACCTTATAAATGTAACACATACGTTCCAATACATGATGATTGTAGCCTAAACACTTTCTTCGGTTGCCTAGAGATTGACATAGATTATGGCCCAAACATAAATTTTCCAACATAATAGTGTTCGTATGATCGTATTATCTTTAGGATCTGAATATATTAAGATAAAAATGAGTTTAATTTATATCAGTACAAAAGAGTTTTACACTGACGTCTAATGATATTTTGACCAATCGATATTATTGTTATTTCCCTCTCTTAATTATTAAAATAAAAGTGTAGATGTCAAAATGTTGTCGATGTAAAACTTTAATACTGATAGTGTTATTTTAATCCAAAAAAACCACATTATCAATGAATCATAATTTGTTATATCATCATTATTATTTTTTTATAGAAGTCAGATCATTATTATTGTAATCCTACTATCATGGATTCAAATTCCCTGCAGTCAAGAGAATCTCACACTCACATGATCAGTTACTCTACCACCATTGGATTTGTTTCACACTCCCAACTTTTGATTTGTTTTGTTCAAAAAACAAAAACAAAAAATACAAATAGAGAGAGATAAAAATGGGTGACTGCATAGAATATGCATCCCTAGCTAGTATCATCATAGCGGAAGATTATGACATTTGGTTCCATGTTTTTCCCTTCATTTTTAGGGTTTTTTTTACGTAAAATTTCATATATCGCTATCCTTATATTTATGTATTTTTGTCCTCTATCTTAATCGCTCTGGTTGGCTTCCGCATTTTTGTGTAGTTCGTGCATATCTTATAGGTGTGAAGTGTCTATTGACTTTGTTGATGACTAATCTTCATCGAGAAACGTGACCTTTAGTAGGATTCTCTCTCTCAATCATATTTTTTCCATCCATAATACTCGAACCAACATATTTTTTGAGATCTTACTTAAGGGATCCGATTCATGTTCCACTCAGACCAACCTAACATTTGTGGATATAGTAGTAGAGTACATGACTAGTGCCAAAGGATGCCTTGGGCAAATGCCATAGCTAAAAATATTCTTGTATGAAAAAGGATATATCAAATGACTGTGCATTAATTAATGCAAAAAAGTAGATAATTGCAGGAAGGAGATGAATGAGAAAAAGGCAGAAGACATTGAAAAAGAGCCAAAATAATCAACAGAGAAGAAAAAAATTTCTGCTCTGTTGGGGCCGGGGGGTCTATTCACATATAAATGAGTAAATTAATGACATTATCTGATTGCCTTTCCACAACAAAAATTCAGAAACAGCGTCTTCGTTCCCACTTCCAAACCACCATATAAAAAGATCGAGTTGTAGAAAGGTACCCTTTTTATTTCTTTCAGCTATCGTGATTCGTCTACGAACGAAATAGTTATTGTTTCGTCGTCTAGTTGGTTTTGGTTGCAAACTTTGGCCTTTCTTTTTTATAGATAGGTTCATGGTATATCATAGGCATTCAGACAAAGCTCTGGTATATAATAGGCATTCAGATAAAGCTCAACCTAATGCCACTAACAATTGAAATTCGAGAACTTTCAGCTATCATATCATATATATATATATATGATATATATATATATATATATATATATATATATATATATATATATGACAAATCTTAGTAAATAGTATGTAATTTTAGTGGAGGGCTATATCCCTCACTAAATCATATTGAACACCTTATAACTCATTCACGCTATCATATCTATCGGAAAAAGTTAAAAATTCTGTTGAAAGTTTTGATTCTTTTGCAGAGTCTTTAGTGGAAATGAGGTGGCTGGTAAAATCCACGCCAACACACACACAGCTGATAAAGTCCATGCAACAGACACATAGGAACATAGGAACAATTCTTCCCCAGCCATTTAAAGTAATTTTTCTAATGATTTGATTTTTCTGAATAACTATTTTCATATCATAACTGTTATGGATGGGTACTCGAGCCCAACCTCCCAACCTTCCTCGTATAAGTCATACCACAAATAGAGTTATCATGTTATGGTTGGGTTGAGTATGAATTCGAGTCCAGCCTCTGGAATATTCCGGTCGATTTGTAGGAAAATTAACTTGAACCCAACTATCGGAATGTTCCGTCCGACTTGTAGGAAACATAACGAACATAATTAAGAGGCTTTAATGTCCGTCGGTCGAGTAAAGATGACTCAATAGGCAAACAGTCAGCTCATAAAGTGGACGTTTAGCTACCGTAACGGACAAAAGATCTAAGATAAATAGTGAAATAACCAAAATTAATACAAGAAGGGGGGTTGAATTGTGTTTACCAACTTTTTTGGGTTACTTAAAAAGATTTTCGTAGGCACAACAAGCAGAACTTAGATTAGAGAAAATCAGACGAGTGATGAGACACCCCGTTGTGCCCCGGTGTTTTATTAGTTAAAAACCTTATTAATTAATTCCTTAATCGTGCACTTAGCGTGAAAAGTATGTAAAAATTAAAACTTTATTTAAACAATCATATAACTTCTGCAAATTAAACACACCAAGCTTGTAATATATAAATACACACATGTTTATTTATTACATTACCAAAACATTGTTGAGGGTGTCCTCTCAGTAGGATCCCTCACAGGCATATACTTAAACATAAGTTGTGCTTAGCGGAAAATATAAAACGTCTCACGAGACGCACTGGCCATAGACTAACTAGACCCTAATCACCATGGGTCACGACTCGACCTCCGGCTTCCGGGTCATAGGGAGTTCCATTCAACCCCTCTTCGTTCAGCTCAGTCACAGGGTCTTCAAGTACGATCCCATAAAAGATAAAATAAAACATACCGAAAGATACAGGGGATAAGAAACAGTTCTATCATCAAAAGCGGAACAGAATACATAACACATAATATAATAATAGCCACAGACACGCATCACTCAAAATCAACAATCATCCTCAATTCACTCTATCATCCTCTACCCTCAGCCCCTGCAACTAAGACTTTATACTGATGTGGCCATCTTTACTCCTGTCACATTAGTCAGTAGTCCGAAACAGTCCAGTGCCAATAACTTTCGAACGCGTCAACGACTAAGCGAGTATTAGTCCAAAACGGTCCAGTACCAAGAATATGCGAACGGGTCAACTTCGGCGATCCTCGTTATCACACCACAGTTTAACAGTTTCTCCTTCAACCAAACAATACAACTATAATTAATCAACAAAATCACTCTTAACCTAACTAACTAGGTTTCGGCCTCCTAATTCAAAGTAGGGTTAGGATTCTTTTCTCATTCCAAGCTTTTGGATTCTAGTCCCTATAGTCTTAGATAGCTTAGATAAATTATCATAACTTGGAAATATTAACAAAATAATTTAATCTCCTTTTTAATTAAGTTTCAGCCTCACTTAGTAAAATAGGCTAGGAAATTCATTTTGATTCTAGCTATTGGTTTTAGATTACATAGATACTTAAGAGTATTAACCAATCATTAGAATTCATTAAATTAACAAAATCTATAAACTCCTAAACCCTAGATTTTCGGCCAACACCATAAAATTAGGATAGAAATCTTTGTTGAAGTTAAGCTCTTAGATTATAACCATATAGGTATTAGAGAGTATGATACAAGTGATATAATTGAGTAATGACACAAAAACTTCACACTCACTTTCTCACCTAGGTTCCGCCAAGAATGGTTAATAAGGAAGGAAAATGACTTTGATCACATGCTTTTGGATAATGAAAGTAGGGATCATATCTAGATCATAGAAATTGGTTTCACATTTTTATGATTTTTCTACAATTTTCTAGAATTATTACAAGTTCTAGATCTGGAAATGGAAAACTATGAAATATGAAGAACAAAATCTTAAACAAGAGATGAGATGATCATGTTACCTCAAGTTAGGAAAGTAGAAGAAGAATAGATGATGATCTTGGCAAGCTTTGTAATGGAATCACTTGGAGCTCTTGAAGAATGAAAATGGAGTTTAAGTGTTTTTGGTGAAGAAATGAAGAAGATGAAGAAGATGAGTGAAATGGTGAGGGAGGCCACGGTTTGGAGGGCTTTTATAGGAAAAATCTTAGGCCTTGTTTGGTTTTTAACTTTTAGATTAATGGGTTTTGTGATTATTTAATTAATATAAGCTTAACCATAGTTAATAATTAACTTAACTAGGGTTACTTTGCTTAACTATGGTTAATAAATATGTGGCTCACATTTGATGGAGGTGTGACTGATTTTGGGCCACACAAAGTGACTCACCAATGAGTCACCGATCCTATCCGTTAGCGGTTCTCGAAATTAAGACGCGTTGACTCAGTCGTTTACCCGATTTCGATTTTTGAGAGGAAAATAATGAAACGAAAGCAAAATGAAATAGGTATGGTTGAGTATATATGGATGCACGAAATTGAGGAGATGTGGGAGGTTTACAACAACGTAAAATGAGTGGTTAAGAGTGCGTAGATGTGTCTGGTTAATACCCGCGAAAGCTTGGGGGTATTTTGGTCTTTTTCACCTAAAAGTCATGATTACTAGCATTTAATGCTCATAAATGCTTGGTGACTCATCCTCCACGAGTCATCATGTATGACTCGTTGTCCCGATCTCTTGACGGTCTCCGCAGTTCCGTTTTGGACTCCGTCGGTTTCCCGATGAGGGTTTTACGCTCGTATAAAAGCGTAATATTTCGTTTTCGACTGAAAATTTTCAAACTAACCAAACTCGTTGAAAATATGATTTAAATATAAAACATTTCGTTCATGAGTCAAATTAGGGTTTTCTGTCAATATAAAATTATACTGTCAGTTAAAAAAACGCAGACAGGGCTCCGTCTGAATTTTCAACCCAAAATTTCACCGTAGCCTTCTACCATAAGAGAGACTATGAATATGATTTTATTTTATTTAAAATCACTTTCTAACTCTCAGATTAAAATATAATTAATTATATTTTAACTGGTTAAACAGCGTAATTAAAAATCAGGCTGTTACATTACTACCCCTCTTAGAAAAAAAATCCGTCCTCGAAATTTCTTAACACAACACTAGACATCATCTTGTAATCGTATCTTAATTTAAAGATCCAATATTATATTTCTCATCGTTGTTTTCCCCCTAGGTGACAGCGGTAACTTCATAACAAAATTCATTCTTATATCATTCTATTTATCCTCGAACTTATCCATCACTGTATTCTATTCATTGTTCTTAACCTTCCCAACTTGATCTAATATCCTTAAAGGACATAATCAAAACTTAATCCCTTCCTCTTCTTACTACTGATCCACTAGAGAACCTTATTTCAACATCTCAGCCGTAATTAACACCACAGTCAAAACTACCCTAACTTCCTACTTCATGTATCCAACCACAGTCTTAGTTCATTAGAATGTATTTCAATATTCTAGATTATATCAAAATCACACCTTTCAAGTCTCCAAATAAACATCTCAACACTCCGTAAGATAAATTTCAATCAAAAGAACAACACCTGTTAGGATTATCTAACTTAACAAATTTGAATTTCTCTTGTAACCTCAATTTACATCAAAAATCATCTTTTCTGCTCATATTCAACTTAGGTGAAAGCTCATATTCAACTTAGGTGAAATTACTATATACACTTTCGTTTACTCTTCCCAAACTCATACAATCCACATTAACTCCGATCCTTAATCATTGCCCTAGATTCCATAATGATACTATGCCTCGATCAACATTTGACTTATAGTAATTGTCTTACTCACTGATATTGATCTTAAAGGTTCACATCCTACCAGTCACAACTATACCTCAACAAAACTCTCATCACTTTCTTGTCTATCATGCTACTTAGACAAACAAACAAACAAAGTCTACCAGATATCAAATACATACCTTGTATAAGATCCCGGATTGAGAATTCAGCTCCCCTCACGGTAAACACTCTTTCAGTGGCATGAGGTCTGACCATCTGATGTCCTGCTGCTGGAACTCCTTTTCCAGCTCCACCTCTCTGAACACTAGTATACAACATATAATGCTACATAAAACTGGTTTATATATGCCATATAGCTGTTAATTATCGCGTCGGGACTCACTACCCAACTTCTAACCATAGTTAAAATCCGATGTGGACTAAACTAGACACGGCCAGTAACAATATCCTAGACCTCACAGTCTGATTAGAATGGAACTGCTCTGATACCACCAAGTGAGACACCCCGTTGTGCCCCGGTGTTTTATTAGTTTAAAACCTTATTAATTAATTCCTTAATCACGCACTTAGCGTGAAAAGTATGTAAAAATTAAAACTTTATTTAAACAATCATATAACTTCTGTAAATTAAACACACCAAGGTTGTAATATATAAATACACACATGTTTATTTATTACATTACCAAAACACCGCTGAGGGTGTCCTCTCAGTAGGATCCCTCACAGGCATATACTTAAACATAAGTTATGCTTAGCGGAAAATATAAAACGTCTCACGAGACGCACTGGCCATAGACTAACTAGACCCTAATCACCATGGGTCACGACTCGACCTCCGGCTTCCGGTTCATAGGGTGTTCCATCCAATACCTCTTCGTTCATCTCAGCCACAGGGTCTTCAAGTACGATCCCATAAAAGATAAAATAAAACATACCGAAAGATACAGGGGATAAGAAACAGTTCTATCATCAAAAGCGGAACATAATACATAACACATAATATAATAATAGCCACAGACACGCATCACTCAAAATCAACAATCATCCTCAATTCACTATATCATCCTCTACCCTCAGTCCCTGCAACTAAGACTTTATACTGATGTGGCCATCTTTACTCCTGTCACATTAGTCAGTAGTCAAAAACAGTCCGAGTGCCAAAAACTTTCGAACGCGTCAACGACTAAGCGAGTATTAGTCCAAAACGGTCCAATACCAAGAATATGCGAAGGCGTCAAGGAGTATCAATCCGAGCGATCCAGTGCCAAGATTATATGAACGTGTCAAGAACTAAAATAATATTACGGTAGTCTACCTCGGCATCCACATCCGTAGGGCACTCACCCGCAATATCCGATATCCCAAAATAGGATATCCTGACCTCGTGTGTTCCACTCACACGACTGTGAATAACAATACATCTATAAATGAATCTCTTTAAATTACATCAATAACAACCTAGTGCCTCAACCTTCCATCAAAGTCTCAACACCTTTTTCCTCATAGATAAAACCACTTAATTAGGCTAGGCACCTCTAAATCACCTTTATTCTCTCACCCAAACAATTATCTCCCGAACAACACATATCCTTACATAAAAATCAGCTAAGCACAATATTAAAAACCAGGCAGATCATGTATAACACAATATCAGAAAATAATTCAAATACCACAAAATATCACATATGTAATGCAATAATAATAATAAATTCAATCAACCTCGGATAAGATAAAATCATCCTAACGTCGATAAACCTACAATCCCCAAATCACCATTGGTTTTACAGAAAAGGTTTCTAATATGATTTTGATCTTGTCGATTACTCAACTACTAGCAGGGTTTAGGTCGCCCTACACAATTATTATATAATATGCTACTTATCGATTCCGACGGTAGAATGATTCTTTCCCCCACCGAGTTAGCACCGGAATTCCGACTTCGGCGATCCTCGTTATCACACCACAGTTTACCAGTTTCTCCTTCAACCAAACAATACAACTATAATTAATCAACAAGCTCACTCTTAACCTAACTAACTAGGTTTCGGCCTCCTAATTCAAAGTAGGGTTAGGATTCTTTTCTCATTCCAAGCTTTTGGATTCTAGTCCTTATAGTCTTAGATAGCTTAGATAAATTACCATAACTTGGAAATATAAACAAAATAATTTAATCTCCTTTTTAATTAAGTTTCGGCCTCACTTAGTAAAATAGGCTAGGAAATTCATTTTGATTCTAGCTATTGGTTTTAGATTACATAGATACTTAAGAGTATTAACCAATCATTAGAATTCATTAAATTAACAAAATCTATAAACTCCTAAACCCTAGATTTTCGGCCAACACCATAAAATTAGGATAGAAATCTTTGTTGAAGTTAAGCTCTTAGATTATAACCATATAGGTATTAGAGAGTATGATACAAGTGATAGAATTGAGTAATGACACAAAAACTTCACACTCACTTTCTCACCTAGGTTCGGCCAAGAATGGTTAATAGGTAAGGAAAATGAATTTGATCACATGATTTTGGATAATGAAAGTAGGGATCATATCTAGATCATAGAAATTGGTTTCACATTTTTATGATTTTTCTACAATTTTCTAGAATTATTACAAGTTCTAGATCTAGAAATGGAAAACTAAGAAATATGAAGAACAAAAGCTTAAACAAGAGATGAGATGATCATGTTACCTCAAGTTAGGAAAGTAGAAGAAGAATAGATGATGATCTTGGCAAGATTTGTAATGGAATCACTTGGAGCTCTTGAAGAATGAAAATGGAGTTTAAGTGTTTTTGGTGAAGAAATGAAGAAGATGAAGAAGATGAGTGAAATGGTGAGGGAGGCCACGGTTTGGAGAGCTTTTATAGGAAAAATCATAGGCCTTGTTTGGTTTTTAACTTTTAGATTAATGGGTTTTGTGATTATTTAATTAATATAAGCTTAACCATAGTTAATAATTAACTTAACTAGGGTTACTTTGCTTAACTATGGTTAATAAATATGTGGCTCACATTTGATGGAGGTGTGGCTTATTTTGGGCCACACAAAGTGACTCACCAATGAGTCACCGATCCTATCCGTTAGCGGTTCCGGAAATTAGCAGCCTCCGCTCAAGTCGTTTACCCGATTTCGGTTTTGAGAGGAAAATAATGAAACGAAAGCAAAATGAAATAGGTATGGTTGAGTATATATGGATGCACGAAATTGAGTAGATGTGGGAGGTTTACAACCACGTAAAATGAGTGGTTAAGAGTGCGTAGATGTGTACTGGTTAATACCCGCGAAAGCTTGGGGGTATTTTGGTCTTTTTCACCTAAAAGTCATGATTACTAGCATTTAATGCTCATAAATGCTTGGTGACTCATCCTCCATGAGTCATCATGTATGAATCATTGTCCCGATCTCTTGACGGTCTCTACGATCCGTTTTGGACTCGTCGTTTTTCGATTAGGGTTTTACGCTCGTATAAAAGCGTAATATTTCGTTTTCGACTGAAAATTTTCAAACTAACCAAACTCGTTGGAAATATGATTTAAATATAAACCATTTTGTTCACGAGTCAAAATTAGGTTTTCTGATCATTAAAATCTTACTGTCAGTGAAAACACCGAGATTTTTCGTTCGAACTTTAAACAAAATTCGTTCGAATAAACATAATATTTTATTTCTGATCAGAAATTTGAAAAGTAGACTTCCTCACGGACAAAATATAAAAATTCTACAAATTTCAGTTTTCAGGTCAAATTAGGGTTTTCTGTCAGTATAAAATTATACTGTCAGTTAAAAAAACGCAGATAGGGTTCCGTCTGAATTTTCAACCCAAAATTTCACCGTAGCCTTCTACCATAAGAGAGACTATGAATATGATTTTATTTTATTTAAAATCACTTTCTATCTCTCAGATTAAAATATAATTAATTATATTTTAACTAGTTAAACAGCGTAATTAAAAATCAGGCTGTTACAAGTGATATGTCTAATATTCAGACAGAACTTGCAAGCGAACAAAGAAGAGTAAAGCAGAGTTGGATATTCACAATATTAACTCCCCAAGTTAAAATCTTAAACAGAATAATACTTAAGCAAAATAAAGAGATAAGGGAAGAGGAATATCACTCAAGAGTTTTATACTGGTTCACCAAAAAATCCACAGGACTACGTCCAGTTTCTTGGCAGCACCAAGTTTCACTATAACTGGGTAAATTACAGTACATGTATTCTTTGCACACCTAGTCTCTTCAGGCTAAACACTCAAACAAGTATTCTTTGCTCACCTAGCCTCTTCAGGCTCAATCAATAAGGAATGAAAAGGTTTCCTGTAATTAATACAACTTGCAAGTCTTTCAGATCACACTCAAAGAGTGGAATAAATATGAAGCATGAAAGACTGCGAATTAATATCAAATGATTGAAAGTGTATTCAATGAAAGAATGAAGAAGTTAATGAAGAGAGTAAATGCTTCTACGCAGTGTTCTTAACGATATTCAACTTCTTGTCTTCATCTTCATTATTTGGTCTATTTAAAGACTTCAATCAAGAGATCCATTTAGACACAACTTCAGAAAGTGTGTTCTTCTGATTTGAGCTTCTGAGACACCATTAATGCCAAAGAGTCGTTATGTATAAACATTAAATACTTGGGAGCGTTGAGCTTTGACGAGGTTGTCCAAGAGTACACTTTATTCTGAGTAGCTATTGTTTCAGAGTATGCAGCAGCAGGCTTCTTGTACTTGTAGTAGAGAGTTTTCCTCTTTCAGTACAACAGTCATATCACTTTCCAGAAAGCACTTATACTTTATGCTAAAACATCTAAAAAGTCACTGTTGTGGCCTGAGGTCTGACCATCTGATGTCCTGCTGCTGGAACTCCTTTTCCAGCTCCACCTCTCTGAACACTAGTATATAACATATAATGCTACATAAAACTGGTTTATATATGCCATATAGCTGTTAATTATCGCGTCGGGACTCACTACCCAACTTCTAACCATAGTTAAAATCCGATGTGGACTAAACTAGACACGGCCAGTAACAATATCCTAGACCTCACAGTCTGATTAGAATGGAACTGCTCTGATACCACCAAACGAGACACCCCGTTGTGCCCCGGTGTTTTATTAGTTTAAAACCTTATTAATTAATTCCTTAATCACGCACTTAGCGTGAAAAGTATGTAAAAATTAAAACTTTATTTAAACAATCATATAACTTCTGTAAATTAAACACACCAAGGTTGTAATATATAAATACACACATGTTTATTTATTACATTACCAAAACACCGCTGAGGGTGTCCTCTCAGTAGGATCCCTCACAGGCATATACTTAAACATAAGTTATGCTTAGCGGAAAATATAAAACGTCTCCACGAGACATGCGGCCATAGACTAACTAGACCCTAATCACCATGGGTCACGACTCGACCTCCGGCTTAGGTTCATAGGGTGTTCCATCCAATACCTCTTCGTTCATCTCAACCACGGGGGTCTTCGATACGATCCCATAAAAGATAAAATAAAACATACCGAAAGATACGAGGGGATAAGAAACAGTTCTATCATCAAAAGTGGAACATAATACATAACACATAATATAATAATAGCCACAGACACGCATCACTCAAAATCAACAATCATCCTCAATTCACTATATCATCCTCTACCCTCAGTCCCTGCAACTAAGACTTTATACTGATGTGGCCATCTTTACTCCTGTCACATTAGTCGTGAGTCCAAAAGCAGTCCAGTGCCAAAAACTTTCGAACGCGTCAACGACTAAGCGAGTATTAGTCCAAAACGGTCCAATACCAAGAATATGCGAAGGCGTCAAGGAGTATCAATCCAGAACGATCCAGTGCCAAGATTATATGAACGTGTCAAGAACTAAAATAATATTACGGTAGTCTACCTCGGCATCCACATCCGTAGGGCACTCACCCGCAATATCCGATATCCCAAAATAGGATATCCTGACCTCGTGTGTTCCACTCACACGACTGTGAATAACAATACATCTATAAATGAATCTCTTTAAATTACAACAATAACAACCTAGTGCCTCAACCTTCCATCAAAGTCTCAACACCTTTTTCCTCATAGATAAAACCACTTAATTAGGCTAGGCACCTCTAAATCACCTTTATTCTCTCACCCAAACAATTATCTCCCGAACAACACATATCCTTACATAAAAATCAGCTAAGCACAATATTAAAAACCAGGCAGATCATGTATAACACAATATCAGAAAATAATTCAAATACCACAAAATATCACATATGTAATGCAATAATAATAATAAATTCAATCAACCTCGGATAAGATAAAATCATCCTAACGTCGATAAACCTACAATCCCCAAATCACCATTGGTTTTACAGAAAAGGTTTCTAATATGATTTTGATCTTGTCGATTACTCAACTACTAGCAGGGTTTAGGTCGCCCTACACAATTATTATATAATATGCTACTTATCGATTCCGACGGTAGAATGATTCTTTCCCCCACCTGAGTTAGCACCGGAATTCCGACTTCGGCGATCCTCGTTATCACACCACAGTTTACCAGTTTCTCCTTCAACCAAACAATACAACTATAATTAATCAACAAGCTCACTCTTAACCTAACTAACTAGGTTTCGGCCTCCTAATTCAAAGTAGGGTTAGGATTCTTTTCTCATTCCAAGCTTTTGGATTCTAGTCCTTATAGTCTTAGATAGCTTAGATAAATTACCATAACTTGGAAATATAAACAAAATAATTTAATCTCCTTTTTAATTAAGTTTCGGCCTCACTTAGTAAAATAGGCTAGGAAATTCATTTTGATTCTAGCTATTGGTTTTAGATTACATAGATACTTAAAAGTATTAACCAATCATTAGAATTCATTAAATTAACAAAATCTATAAACTCCTAAACCCTAGATTTTCGGCCAACACCATAAAATTAGGATATAAATCTTTGTTGAAGTTAAGCTCTTAGATTATAACCATATAGGTATTAGAGAGTATGATACAAGTGATAGAATTGAGTAATGACACAAAAACTTCACACTCACTTTCTCACCTAGGTTCGGCCAAGAATGGTTAATAGGTAAGGAAAATGAATTTGATCACATGATTTTGGATAATGAAAGTAGGGATCATATCTAGATCATAGAAATTGGTTTCACATTTTTATGATTTTTCTACAATTTTCTAGAATTATTACAAGTTCTAGATCTAGAAATGGAAAACTAAGAAATATGAAGAACAAAAGCTTAAACAAGAGATGAGATGATCATGTTACCTCAAGTTAGGAAAGTAGAAGAAGAATAGATGATGATCTTGGCAAGATTTGTAATGGAATCACTTGGAGCTCTTGAAGAATGAAAATGGAGTTTAAGTGTTTTTGGTGAAGAAATGAAGAAGATGAAGAAGATGAGTGAAATGGTGAGGGAGGCCACGGTTTGGAGAGCTTTTATAGGAAAAATCATAGGCCTTGTTTGGTTTTCAACTTTTAGATTAATGGGTTTTGTGATTATTTAATTAATATAAGCTTAACCATAGTTAATAATTAACTTAACTAGGGTTACTTTGCTTAACTATGGTTAATAAATATGTGGCTCACATTTGACGGAGGTGTGGCTTATTTTGGGCCACACAAAGTGACTCACCAATGAGTCACCGATCCTATCCGTTAGCGGTTCCCGGAAATTCCGTACGCAGCTCCGTCGTTTACCCGATTTCGGTTTTTGAGAGGAAAATAATGAAACGAAAGCAAAATGAAATAGGTATGGTTGAGTATATATGGATGCACGAAATTGAGTAGATGTGGGAGGTTTACAACCACGTAAAATGAGTGGTTAAGAGTGCGTAGATGTGTCTGGTTAATACCCGCGAAAACTTGGGGGTATTTTGGTCTTTTTCACCTAAAAGTCATGATTACTAGCATTTAATGCTCATAAATGCTTGGTGACTCATCCTCCATGAGTCATCATGTATGAATCATTGTCCCGATCTCTTGACGGTCTCTACAGTTCCGTTTTGGACTCCGTCGGTTTCCCGATTAGGGTTTTACGCTCGTATAAAAGCGTAATATTTCGTTTTCGACTGAAAATTTTCAAACTAACCAAACTCGTTGGAAATATGATTTAAATATAAACCATTTTGTTCACGAGTCAAAATTAGGTTTTCTGATCATTAAAATCTTACTGTCAGTGAAAACACCGACTGTTTTTCGTCCGAACTTTAAACAAAATTCGTTCGAATAAACATAATATTTTATTTCTGATCAGAAATTTGAAAAGTAGACTTCCTCACGGACAAAATATAAAAATTCTACAAATTTCAGTTTTCAGGTCAAATTAGGGTTTTCTGTCAGTATAAAATTATACTGTCAGTTAAAAAAACGCAGATAGGGTTCCGTCTGAATTTTCAACCCAAAATTTCACCGTAGCCTTCTACCATAAGAGAGACTATGAATATGATTTTATTTTATTTAAAATCACTTTCTATCTCTCAGTTTAAAATATAATTAATTATATTTTAACTAGTTAAAGAGCGTAATTAAAAATCAGGCTGTTACAAGTGATATGTCTAATATTCAGACAGAACTTGCAAGCGAACAAAGAAGAGTAAAGCATAGTTGGATACTCACAATATTAACTCCCCAAGTTAAAATCTTAAACAGAATAATACTTAAGCAAAATAAAGAGATAAGGGAAGAGGATTATCACTCAAGAGTTTTATACTGGTTCACCCCAAAATCCACAGGACTACGTCCGATTTCTTGGTGACACCAAGTTTTCACTATAACTGGGTAAATTACAGTACATGTATTCTTTGCACACCTAGTCTCTTCAGGCTAAACACTCAAACAAGTATTCTTTGCTAATCTAGCCTCTTCAGGCTCAATCAATATGGAATGGAAAGGTTTTCTGTAATTAATACAACTTGCAAGTCTTTCAGATCACACTCAAAGAGTGGAATAAATATGAAGCATGAAAGACTGCGAATTAATATCAAATGATTGAACGTGTATTCAATGAAAGAATGAAGAAGTTAATGAAGAGAGTAAATGCTTCTGCGCAGTGTTCTTAACGATATTCAACTTCTTGTCTTCATCTTCATTGTTTGGTCTATTTAAAGACTTCAATCAAGAGATCCATTTAGACACCACTTCAGAAAGTGTGTTCTTCTGATTTGAGCTTCTGAGACACCATTAATGCCAAAGAGTCGTTATGTATAAACATTAAATACTTGGGAACGGTGATCTTTGACAAGGTTGTCCAAGAGTAGACTTTATTCCGAGTAGTTGTTGTTTTGAGTATGCGGCGGAGGCTTCTTGTACTTTGTAGAGAAAGTTTTCCTCTTTTCAAGACAACGGTCGAGATCACTTTCCAGAAAGCACTTTTACTTTGTACTAAAACAGCTAAAAAGTCACTGTTGTGGTATAGAGATTGCGTGTTTATTCCTTAAAACCTTGAAACAACCGTTCTTTATTTTTTGTCCTTTGAGATATTGTCCATAGGTCTTCGAGATCCTTAACGAAGGCATCTAATTTGAATAAGGTGACTTGGACTTCATTTCTGGCGAACTAACATCATAGCAGTGTTGAAGATTTAGACGGGTGAAAGGCAATCCAAAAAGTAGACGGGTGATTATGCAATCCAAAACTAGAAGGGTGATCATGCAGTCCAAAACTAGACGGGTGCTAGCGTATTCCAAAAACTAGATGGGTGATCCATTGAGTCTGTTTCAGACAGATACTTCTTGCCACGTCATCAAGTAAACTCAGATCTTGACTGAATGTTGACTTGGTCTTTGACTGAATTTCAGACGAGTGGTTTTCAGACAAGTCTAAAAACTGAGCTCTACTAAAAAGTAGACTAGTCAGAAAGTAGTCGAGTGACCTTAAGTCTGTTTTCCTGCACACTTATCAGATATGTCAGTAATTTCACATGGTTAAATATTACTATACTTAATCTATTTGGAATCATCAAAACTTAGAGAACCTACACATGGAATGCGTCTCAGACTTATGAGGTCTCAATATTCTCCCCCTTTTTGATGATGACAAATAACTTTTCTGATTTTATTGAACATCAAAAAAAAAGATAAGAGAAAAATTTCCAAACAGATATAATTGTTCACAGTATGTTATGCTCCCCCTTAGTTTATACATCATATAAAAGAATATTTAGAGTAAAAATAGGGTATCATAGCAAATAAATATATTTAATCAAATTATATTAGAGCAACCATAACTTTTGGAACAGAAAGGCAACAATTTTCTTATTTTTCTATTATATTTCCTCCCCCTTTAGGCATCAATCAAAAAGTAAGTAAAACAAATATATTAAGACAGATAGCCAAAAGAAATACCAAAATAACAATTCATTTCATATAACCAGAGTCAGAAGTGTTACAAGTGATAGAAATCACTGACTAGTACATTGCATGGCTCAAGAAGGAAATTAAAAAGACTAAGTCCTAAGATCTAAGAACTAGGGCCTCCTTGGCTTTTGAAGAAAGCTTCCATCATCTTCCGCATTGCTTGCTGCTGAGCTGACATCTGAGCTTGAAATGCAGCTTGCTGAGCAATTGCTTCATCCTGTCTTTGAATGACAGTCTGCAAACTCGAAGACATTTCATCTAGCCTCTGATGGGCAGCAGGATCATAAGCAACTACTGGAGCAGTAGAATCTGTTGTGGCCATTGTAGTTGCAGATGCAGATGAAGGAGGTGGACTAGGAGGAGGAGTAGGAGGTAACTCTTCAACAATAATGTGGTCCTCAGGCTGAGGGTCTAGAAAAACATTGGTTGAGAGAGTTGTGACAAAATCATTATTTGGATAGAATTCATATAGAAAAGTATGAATTTGTTCATGATGAAGAGGAGAATCTACTATAGAAAGAAGAAATTCATAAGATCTCCTAATGAGATTTCTGTGAGTAAGATGGGTAGATTCAGGGAAGTTTAACAAAAAAGAAAGGGAAAACCATGAAGAAGGGAGGGATTGTGTAAATGGAAGGTGAAAAGGGTAAAGAGCATAGGCTTGGCTACCTCTGGTTGGAATGGAGACTTTTTCTTCTTCATTCAATCCTGAGCTTGAACCACATCTCCAGTAAATGTCTCCGACTTTCAGAAACTGATGGTGAGTCTCAGTGGTCAGAAGCTTCTTCCTGAACTTGCATTTGTTGTCATTGATCTTGATGAGACAAAATTGTTGATCTCCAGGAAAGTCGATGATCTTCTGCTTCCCTTTCAAAGTCATGGAGTCAAGCATTACTTTGATGTCAGTTGAAGGTTTCATGAAGATATGTGGATTGAAAAGTCGTTTTCCTACAGGCTTATGTTTTCTGGCAAGCCTTACAATCTACCTTTCAGCTTCAAGTGAGGCAATGCCATCTAAGTCCTTGCTATTGAGGAAGTTGGTGCATGATTCATCTGTGACAGAAAGTGAGTGATTTTGGAAGATAGGTTATATGGAGGTATAGAGATAAAAAGTAGAGGGTTGTGTCTGGTTTCAGAGAATAAACCTGGAAAGACTATTCTCAGAGGGACTTGGCACTGGTTTCTGATGTAATCAGGGGTTAGTATTTTGGGTGAAGGTGGATGAGGAGTGGGATTGTCAAAATTTGCGAAGTCATTGACATCCTCAGTGAGAAGAGTGTCAGTATGGTGAGATGTTTGTAGTGTGGAAGGTTTTGATGAGTGAGTTTCAGACATGTGAGTTTCTGAGATGGTAGGGTTGGGTTCAGAAGTGTGATGGATAGGGTCAGAAACAGAAGTTTGATGGATATGTGATGTGTGTAATGGAGTTGGAATTTTTGGTGAGGTAGGTGAAGTGGGGATTTTTTGTTGTGGTTGAGGTGATGGTGTTCTTTGTAGTGGTGGTGTTAGTGCTTTTTGTGGTGACATAGCAGGTAATGGTGATGAAGGTTGTGGAATGGAAGTTGTTGTGACTGTTTATTGAGATTGAGAAGATGATTCTTTTTGAGGTGAGGGAGTAGGAAGCAAGACAATCTTCCTCTTTGCCATAGTAGTTCTCTTTCTCTTAAGGATCACGGTCTCTTCTGGTTGAGACGCCCCTCAGCTTGAACAACTCTCTTCCTCTTGAAGACTTTTGTTATACTAGGTGCAATAGGAGCAGAAGCGGCTTGCCGGGAAGATTCAACAACAGGTTCAACAACTTGGGAGGCATTAACATCATCTTGAAACACATAAGCTTCCTTGATTGGTGAGTAACTTTCCTCTTCTTCCTCACGAAGTTGAGACCTTTCTTCTTCAACTGGTTCCTCAAAAGGTTCAACCTTAACAACTGGAACACTGAGCCTTTCACTAGCAAGTGCAGCAGATGATGCAGCAGATGATGATGCTTCAGCAGTAGAAGGTTCAACTATAGGTTGAAGTTGTACCTTCATCAAAGACAGTGTCTTTGAAGTTATCTCTATGCAAAGATCAGCATGGAAGGCTTTTGACATGTTTTTCAATGAATTAGCCCTGAAGACGCTTATCATAAGCATGCCATAGGGATATTCACCCTTGCATTTTCCTTTCACAGTCTTCTCCATGTGTCTAAAAATTAAATCTATGATATCTATTTCGACTCTTTGGACTAAGAGATAGATAGTAAATTTTTATATCTTACTCACATGATCCCTAGAGCCAATTTTAGGTATCACACAGTTAATTAAAAATACATGAAGAAATCTTGCCTTAGGTGTTAGGTACTTTGAATCAAAGTCCTTTGGCTTAGGAACTCCATACAGTATGAGGTTTATAGCCATCTCGCCACCTTAATTTTTCATCCAGCTCTTGTCGTACTCAGCTCCATCTCTTGGGCATTTAATCACTTCAGCAAGTGACTCGTGAGTAATGAAGACGTGGTCCTCATCTGCGTATCAAGAAATCATGAAGGTTGTGCTGTCCTTAGTGACTATAGAGTTTTTCCAGAAATCCCTAACCAAGGAAGGAAATACATCTTCCATTATTTGGAAGAATGGTAACCACCCAACATAAGTAATTTCAGGCTTAACATCCAGTCCTTTGTTCTTCAGCTCAGTGAACATAGGGACCCTTACAGGGTGTACTCGAGACACCCCGTTGTGCCCCTTTGTGTCATTAGATTAAAACCTCATTATTTAATTACTTAATTGCACGCTTAACGTGAAAATACATAAAAAAATTAAAAATTAACTTATAACGTATACAGCTTCATATAGAAAACACATCACAATCTAAGTATATTAAACATATTACAAAACACTGTTGAGGGTATCCTCTCAGTAGGATACCTCACAGACATATCCTTGTACCAAAGTTAAACAAAGCGGAAACATATAAAAACGCCTCACGAGACGCACTGGTCATAACTAACTAGACTCTAATCACCATGGGTCACAGCTCGTCCTTCGGCATCCGATTCGTAGGGAGTTCCATCCAACTCCTCCTGGTCACGCTCATCCACAGGGTCTTCTCGTACGATTCCACAAGGAGATAATATACAACATACCGAAATATACAGGGGATAAGAAACAGTTCTATCATTAAAAGTGGAAAAGAGTCAGGATAAATTATACAGTAATTGTCATAGACAATCAACACACCTAACTAACAAATCATCCTCAAATTAATATATATCATCCTCTACCCTCAATCTCATGCTACTCAAAGACACAATAGCTGCACACCTATTTCTAAGGTGGAAGTGGTCTTGCGAGAACTCTTGATTTTATGTGTATTATATTACCAATACACGGTGTATTATATTACCAATACACAGATGGGTTTTACGTGTATTATATTACCAACACACGGTGTATTATATTACCAATACACATATATGTTTTACGTGTATTATATTACCAATACACGGTGTATTATATTACCAATACACTGTGTATTATATTACCAATACACAGATGTCCTTGTGTATTATATTATCAATACACTTTTGTCTTTGTATATTATATTATCAATACACTTTTGTCCTTGTGTATTATATTACCAATACACGGTTGTGGACAACAACACCTATACTTGAATCTCACCAACCCGTTTTAATAACATCTTAGTGCCTTAACCTTCCATTAGAACTTGACACATATTCTATGCCATAACACCTCTTTAACATTCCTCATCTAAGTTAGGCACTTCTAAATCATCATAATCCTCACACCCAAAACAATCATCTCTTAGACAACATATATATCTTTGCTTAAAATCCACTAAGCATAATAATAAAAACCAGGCAGATCATGCATAACACAATATCAATCAAAATATTCTAATATCACCAACATAGCACAAAATCAATTCAATAAAGGTATTAAGCTCAAATCAACCATCAACAATATAAAATTAACCTAATGTCGATTAACCTACAATCCCCGAATCGCCATTGGTTTTTCAAAAACGTTTTCCAATGTGATTTTGGTCTTGCCGATTACTCGGTTACTGGTAGGGTTTAGGTTGCCCTACACAATTATTATATAACCTATTACTTATCCATTTCGATGATAGGTTGGTTCTTTCCTCCACCTGGGTTATCACCAGGATTCTGAAATCGATGTTCCTCGTTATCACACCACACGTTACCAATTCCTCCTTTAACCAACATCACATAACAATGATTAATCAAACAATTCCCACTAGGTTCACTTTAATACTAGGTTCGACCTCTCATTCAAAATGAGGCTAGGATTATTTTCTCACTCTAATCTTTTGGATTCTAGGTGTTTAGGTCTTAGATAACAAGAATAAATTGTTAGAAGTTGAAAATATGAAACAAAATCCTCTAACCACTAAGACTTGAGATGGATAAAACCAGATGAAACTTAAGATTAGTTGAGGATTAGGAACATAGAAACCCTAAATAGTTTAGATCTAACCTCATTTGAGTTAAAAATTGAACAAAACCTCCTTTGTCCATTTAGACATAGGTTCGGCCTCTTTACAAAAATAGGGGAGGAAAATTTTGCTTGATGTGTGCTCTTAGATAATGAAAGTAGATATCATAACTAGATCATAGAAATTGGTTTCACATTCTTATGAATTTTCTGCAATTTTCTAGAGATTTTAGAAGTTATGGATCTAAGAATGATAAATGGAAGAAAATGACATTAACTCAACAAATAAGTGAATGAAATAACATAGATGAGTAGGATAAAGAAATGTTACCCTTGAAGCTTAAAGAAAAAGGAGGAAGAAGATGAGCTCTTGAAGAAATCCAATGAAGTTTGAAGTAAGAAAATGAGGTTTTTGAGAGTGTAAACCATGAATGAAGAAAATGAAAGAATATATAGAGATGGGGGAGAGAGAGAGGCGCGTGGGAGAAGGAGAGGAGAGAACTTGGGGGTCAAGCTTGGCTTAGGACATGTTTGGTTGGTTAGGAGAGAGATTAATAGGTTTTAGGATTAAAATACTATTACTTTCCAAAACATCATGATTGCTTTCTTGGATGTGACATGTGACTTTAGTCCATCAAGTCACTTCAACTCCATCAAGTCACTTCAATCACCTAAGCTCTCCATTCTGCTCCGTTGTTTACCCGATTAAAGTTTCTGATCGTGATTCTCGACGTTTTTACCCGGATAAAATATTATATTTTAATTCCGAACGTAAAATTTCCAAAATTACTAAAGTCATTGGAAACACGACAAAAACACTAACCATTTCGTTCACGGGTCAAAATTAGGTTTTCTACTCAGTAAACTTTTACAGTCAGTGAACATAGACCGGGTTTCATCTGAATTTTCAACCCAAAATTTTACCGTAACCTTCTACCATAAAGTAGACTATGAATATGATTTTATTTTATTCAAAAACACTTTCTAACTCTCATATTAAAATATAATTATTTATATTTTAACCGATTGAACAACATAATTAAAATGAGGCTGTTACATTGCTACCCCTCTTAAAAGAAAATTATGTCCTCGGAATTTACGTACCTTAGAAAATATGTGGATATTGTTGTTGCATATCCTCCTCGCGTTCCCAAGTAGCATCTCCGGTAGTTTCAACCCATACGACCTTAACCAAAGGAATTTGTCTACCGCGAAGCTCCTTAATCCGTCTATCTGCTATCCTTACAGGTAGAGCCTCATACTCTAGATTCTCTCGCAGTTGTATGGACTCAGACTCAATGACATGTGAAGGATTAGGATAATACTTTCTCAACTGAGAAACATGAAAGACATCATGAAGGCTGGAAAGATTGGGTGGTACGGCAATTTGGTAAGCTACTGGACCAATTCGTCGAAGAATCTGAAAAGGTCCAATGAATCGAGGAGTAAGTTTTCTGGATTTGATAGCTCTGCCAATTCCAGTTTTCCGAGTAACTCTAAAATACATGTGATCGCCTTCCTGGAATTCTAATGGTCTCCTCCTCTTGTCACTGTAGCTCCTTTGCCTATCATGTGCTTCCTTCATCTTTTCCCGTATCTTCCTGACTTGTTCCGTAGTTTGTTGCACCGCATCTGGACCCAAAACTTGTATCTCACCAGTCTCATACCAACATAACAGTGTCCTACACTTTCTCCCATACAAAGCCTCATATGGTGCCATTACGATACTACTATGGAAACTATTTTTATAAGTAAATTCAATCAATGGTAAGAACTCATCCCAACTGCCAGTGTGCTCCACCACACAAGCTCTCAATAGATCCTCTAATGACTGAATTGTCCTTTCTGACTGTCCATCAGTTTGGGGATCATATACAGAACTCATCCTCAACTTTGTTCCCAAGGCATTTTGTAATTATCTCCAAAATCTAGATGTGAATCTAGGATCTCGGTCTGAGACAATGCTCGATGGCACACCATGCAATCTAACAATTTCTGTGATGTAAATATGAGTTAACCTTTCCAAATTATAACTTTCACCAATAGATAAAAAGTGAGCACATTTCATTAACCTATCAATGATGACCCAAATCGCATCATGCTTCTTAGGAGTTCGTGGTAATCCGACCACAAAATCCATAGCTATGCTATCCCATTTCCACTCTGGAATATCTAAAGACTGTAATAATCCGGCTGACTTCTGATGTTCAATCTTAGCTTTCTGACACACCAGACAAGATAAAATATACTCCGCTACTTCTTTCTTCATACTTGTCCACCAAAACATTTTCTTCAAATCCTGATACATCTTTGTGGATCCAGGATGGAAACTCAACTTACTCTTATGTGTCTCCTCTAAAATCATCTTCCTAAGTTCGGCATCCTCTGGCACACACATTCTATCTCTAAACCTTAACAAACCATCTGTTCCTATACTAAACTCAAATTTTACCTTCATCGATTCCTCTTCTTACTTCCTGGAGGTATAGATCCTGAACTTGTTTATCTTTAAGATCTTTCATAAAATCACAACTACTAATGATCATACTTAAGCAATTCTTATTCTCAACCAATTCCATTCCTAAGTTCAAATCCCGGAACTGTTCAAGCAATTCTAACTCCTTAACCATCACCGCAGACACGTGCAAGGACTTCCTGCTTAAAGCATCCACTACCATATTTACCTTTCTAGGATGATACAGTAATTCAAAATCGTAATATTTGATAAACTCCATCCATATTAGCTGTCTCATATTCAATTCTTTTTTATCGAATAGATACTTGAGCTCTTGTGGTCCTTGAAAACATTAAACTTTGCTCCATACAAAAAGTGTCGCCATATCTTTAATGCGAACACTTTTGGTTCTAATTCCAAATCATGAGTCGGATAATTTCTCTCATGAATTCTCAACTGTCGGGAAGCATAAGCCACAACTCTTCCCTCTTGCATCAGGACACAGCCTAAACCTTGGTATGACGCATCACAGTATACGTCAAAATGTCCTAGTGGGTCTGATTAGATCAACACATGTGATGTAGTCAACCTGTCCTTCAGCTTTTGAAAACTTTGTTCACACTTGTCCGTCCATACAAAAGCAATATTTTTCCTCGTTAACTGCGTCATAGGCAACACAATCTTCGAGAATTCCTCTATGAACCTCTGATAATATCCAGCTAGTCCTAGGAAACTCCATACTTCACTTACTGACTTAGGCCTTTCCTTCTTAAGAACTGCCTCAACCTTAGCTGGATCTACGGCTATTCCTTCTTTATTAATCACATGACCTAGGAACTAAACTTCCTCAAGCCAAAACTCACACTTGGAAAGTTTGGCATAAAGCTGCCTATCTTTCAAAACTCGCAACACCAATCTCAAATGTTCCTCACGCTCTTCCCGCATACGCGAATATATAAGAATATTGTCGATGAACACTTATCGAGGAACGGTCTGAAAATTTTGTTCATATAATCCATGAACACGGCAGGCACATTAGTTACACCGAAATGCATAACTAAATACTCATAGTGCCCGTACCTCGTCCTAAAATCCGTCTTGGGTATATCTTCATTTCTCACTCTGAACCGATGGTACCTAGATCTTAAATCAATCTTAGAGAACACTGCTGCTCCTTTCAACTGATCCATCAGATCATCTATCCTAGGCAACATATATTATTCTTAATTGTCACCTTATTCAACTGCCTGTAATCCGTGCACAACCTCGCACTTCCATCCTTCTTCTTAACAAATAACACCGGTGCTCCCCACGGTGAAACAATTGTTATGATAAACTCCTTTTCTAACATGTCATCCAATTGTTCCTTCAACTCTACCAACTCAACCTGTGACATCCGAAGAGGTGCTATAGATATAGGCCCTGTCCCTGGTACGAGATCTATAGTGAATTTCACTTCTTTTTTCGGTGGCAAACCTGGAACGTCTGGAGGGAAAACTTCAGGAAACTCTCTCACAATAGGCATGGAACCTTTGCTAGGAGTCTCATTAGCCTCCACTGCGAAAAGCATCGCAAACTGTTGAGAGTTGTCAATCCTCATAGAAACTCCTTCATTGGCAGAAGCTATACTATAAGGTTCAGGAAATGACAAAGTCTTGCTAGAACAATCTAGCACTACATGGTTAGCCGAAAGCCAATCCATGCCAAGAATAACATCTATCTGTTGCATAGGCAAACAGATAAGGTCTACAATAAATGTCCTATTCTCAACAACGATAGGACAGTGCAAACAAACAGACATAGTAGTCAAAGGATTATTGGTTGGAGTAGATACTGTAAGGGTATACGGTAATCTGGAAACAGTTAAGTTCAAATGATCCACACACTCATGCGAGATAAAAGAATGCATAGCGCCTGAGTCAAACAATACATTCGAGAGTCTACCAGCTATCAAACACATACCTTGTATAAGATCAGCAGATTGAGAGGATTCAGCTCCCTTCACAGAAAACACTCTTCCAGTGGCTTGAGGTCTGGCCACTTGTGGTATTGCTGTTGGGAATCCTCTTCCAGCTCCACCTCTATTGTCTCCAGTTCCTCATCCGGCAGTTGTCTACTGTTGCATAACCCTTTGTCTGCAATCTCGTGACACATGACCTAGTTTCCCACAGTTGAAACAGCTAGGCCTATTTGTACAGTCTCTAGCATAATGCGATCCTCCACATATGAAGCAAACTAAGCCTTGCGGTTGCTGACCCGCTCTAGCCACTAGTGCCGGTGTTAGTGCCGGCGTTTGCCCGAGTCTAGCATATAGTCTCTGTCTCCACTGAGAACCACTTCCTCCATGCCTCTGGAAACCTGATCGGTTATGACCTCCACTCCTCAGTTGTTTTTGCTCATTGGTCATCCTTACGTCTATACTTTCAATGGCACTGCATCTCTCAACTAGTTCTGGGAAATATTGTATGTCAAGAGACACTACAGCCATTTGCAGCTTATATATGAGTCCTTCCTAAAATCTTCTACATTGCCAATCCTCACTTGGAAACCTCTGATAGAATTCCGAAAACTCGATCAAAGCCTCAAAACGTGATGCATACTCACTAACAGACATGTTGCCTTGTTTGAGGTCTGTGAATTCCTTTTCCTTTTCCTTTTCCTTTTCACGTCTAACTATATGAGGAAGATACTTCTCGAAGAAGCAGTCAGTAAATAGTTGCCAGGTAATTATTCTGTCTTCAGCCTCCAACAACCTTTTCTTGCCTCTCCATCAGAACTCTGCTCCTTCAGTCAGCATGATGGCAGCATAAGTCACTTTCTTCTCCTCGCTGCAGCGCATAGTAACAAATATCTTTTCGATCTCTTGTATCCACCATTTTGCCTTCTCTGGGTAATACCCTCCTCCGAATTGAGGTGGATTTCCATTCATAAAATTAGCCAATTCGGTATCTTCAGCTGCTACCGCCCTTCTCTGATTGTTAATTTCTAGCTGCTCTTTGTTCATCTGCAGCATCTCAGTATTCTGCTGGGTTTGCAATAGCATAGAAGCAGTTAGGGTTTCCATTATATTTGGAGTTGAAGATGATCCTCCTCCATTTTCATTATTGTCAGCATTACCATTGACAGCTCCAATAATCCTTTCTGGAGTTCCGTCAACTGTTAGTTAGACGTCATCTTCCACGAGCCATTATTCTGTTAAAAGAAATCATCTGCTCTTATTAGTATGACATATAATACTACATAGACAAGTATATAAATACCACATGCCATACTAATATTAACCTCTCAGATCAGATTCAGACACACCACCCAACTTCTAAGCATAGTCAAAATCCGATGTGGATTCAACTAGACAAGGCCAATAACAACATCCTAAACCTTGCAGTCCTTGATTCTGATCGGACATAACCCCATGATCTATTTTAGAACCAACCTGCTTTGATACCAAAATGAGACACCCTGTTGTGTCCCTTTGTGTCATTAGATTAAAACCTCGTTATTTAATTACTTAATCGCACGCTTAACGTGAAAATACGTAAAAAAAAATTAAAACATAACTTATAACGTATACAGCTTCATATAGAAAACACATCACAATCTAAGTATATTCAACATATCACAAAACACTGTTGAGGGTATCCTCTCAGTAGGATACCTCACAGACATATCCTTATACCAAAGTTAAACGAAGCGGAAACATAAAAATGCCCCATGAGACGCACTGGTCATAACTAACTAGACTCTAATCACCATGGGTCACAACTCGTCCTCTGGCCTCCGGTTCGTAGGGAGTTCCATCCAACTCCTCCTGGTCACGCTCAGTCACAGGGTCTTTTCTTACGATTCCACAAGGAGATAATATACAACATACATAAATATACAGGGGATAAGAAACAGTTCTATCATCAAAAGCGGAAAGGAGTCATGGTAAAATTATACAGTAATTGTCACAGACAATCAACACACCTAACTAACAAATCATCCTCAAATTAATATATATCATATTCTACCCTCAATCTCATGCTACTCAAAGACACCATAGCTGCACACCTATTTCTAAGATGGAAGTGGTCTCGCGAGAATTCTTGATTTTACGTGTATTATATTATTAATACACAGTGTATTATATTACCAATACACAGATGGGTTTTACGTGTATTATATTAACAGTACATGATGTATTATATTACCAATACACATATAGGTTTTACGTGTATTATATTACCAATACACGGTGTATTATATTACCAATACACATATGTCCTTGTGTATTATATTACCAATACATGGTTGTGGACAACAACACCTATACTTGAATCTCACCAACTCGTTTTAATAACATCTTAGTGCCTTAACCTTTCATTAGAACTTGACACATATTCTATGCCATAACACCTCTTTAACATTCCTCATCTAAGTTAGGCACTTCTAAATCATCATTATCCTCACACCCAAAACAATCATCTCTTAGACAACACATATATCTTTGCTTAAAATCCACTAATCATAATAATAAAAACAAGGCAGATCATGCATAACACAATATCAATTGAAATATTCTAATATCACCAACATAGCACAAAATTAATTCAACAAATGTAATAAGCTCAAATCAACCATCAACAATATAAAATCAACCTAATGTCGATAAACCTACAAACCCCGAATCGCCATTGGTTTTTTAGAAAAGGTTTCCAATGTGATTTTGGTCTTGCCGATTACTCGACTACTAGTAGGGTTTAGGTCGCCCTACACAATTATTAATAATCTACTACTTATCCATCCCAACGATAGGTTGGTTCTTTCCCCCACCTGGGTTATCACCAGGATTCTGAAATCAATGTTCCTCGTTATCACGCCACACGTTACCAATTCCTCCTTCAACCAACATCATATAACAACGATTAATCAAACAATTCCCACTAGGTTCACTTTAATACTAGGTTCAGCCTCTAATTTAAAATGAGGCTAGGATTATTTTCTCACTCTAATATTTTGGATTTTAGGTGTTTAGGTCTTAGATAACTAGAATAAATTGTTAGAAGTTGAAAATATGAAACAAAATCCCCTAACCTCTAAGTTTAGGGTTTCGGTCTTGAACATAAAAATAGGTTAGGAAATTTATTTGGATTCAAACCCTTGGACCATAAAAGTTTAAGTATCTAAAAGCATAAAAACCATAATATGAACTCATCAACATTTTTAAACGTTTTTACATAATATTTGAAGAAATAGATCTAAGACTTGAAATAGATAAACCCGGATAAAACTTAAGATTAGTTGAGGATTAGGAACATAGAAAACCTAAATAGTTTAGATCTAACCTCATTTGAGTTAAAAATTGAAGAAAACCTCCTTTGTCAATTTATACATAGGTTCGGCCTCTTTACAAAAATAGGGGAGGAAAATTTTGCTTGATGTATGCTCTTAGATAATGAAAGTAGAGATCATAACTAGATCATAGAAATTGGTTTCACATTTTTATGATTTTCTACAATTTTCTAGTGATTTTAGAATTTATGGATCTATGAATGATAAATGGAAGAAATTGACATTAACTCAACAAATAACTTAATGAAATAACATAGATGAGTAGGATAAAGAAATGTTACCCTTGAAGCTTGAAGAAAAAGGAGGAAGAAGATGAGCTCTTAAAGAAATCCAATAAAGTTTGAAGTAAGAAAATGAGAGAGAGAGAGAGAGATAGAGGCGTGTGGGAGAAGGAGAGGAGAGAACCTGGAGGCCAAGTTTGGCTTAGGACATGTTTGGTTGGTTAGGAGAGAGATTAAAAGGTTTTAGGATTAAAATACTATTACTTTCCAAAACATCATGATTACTTTCTTGGATGTGACATGTGACTTTAGTCCATCAAGTCACTTCAGTCACCTCAGCTCTCTATTATGTTCTGTTGTTTACCCGATTAAAGTTTCCGATCGTAATTCTCGATGTTTTTACCCGGATAAAATATTATATTTTAATTTCGAACGTAAAATTACCAAAATTACTAAAGTCATTGGAAACATGACAAAAACACTAACCATTTCGTTCAAGGGTCAAAATTAGATTTTATGCTCAGTAAACTTTTACTGTCAGTGAAAACACAGATCGGGTTTCGTCTGAATTTTCAACCCAAAATTTTACCGTAACCTTCTACCATAAAGTACACTATGAATATGATTTTATTTTATTCAAAAGCACCTTCTAACTCTGAGATTAAAATATAATTAATTATATTTTAACCGGTTGAATAGCATAATTAAAATTAGGTACATTTGAGACTTTCTTGATTCTGTTAGAGAAAGTCCGGATTTTTCAGCAACTTCTTCAAGAAAGCTTTTGGGTGCCATCGTTTCATAAGAGAATATTTTTAGGGGTTGGATAGGAACGGTTTTGGATAGGAAGTGTTGAAATTCCAATCCCTTTTGAGATCATCATGAAGATCTTGACTTGTCTGCTGACTCGTTTGTTCCACTTGTCTTTCAGCCTCAGGCACATGTTTTGTTTTGGTTAGATCGGGTTGTTGACTTTCTGGCTTGTTTATATCAAGACCTGCAAGATCATCTTCTAGATCTGATAGTTCTTTATCAGTCTTTAATCCATCATTGAATTTAACATGAGCAGATTCTTCAATAATACAAGTTCTTGAATTGTATACTCTAAAAGCCTTAGACTTTTCAGAATATCCTACGAAAATACCTTTATCTACCTTAGAATCAAACTTTCCAAGATTATCTTTGGTATTCAGAATAAAACATTCACATCCAAAAGCATGAAAGTAAGATATGTTGGGGCTTTTTCCTTTCCACAATTCATAAGGAGTCCTTTTTAGAAAAGGTCTAATAAGTATTTTGTTTTGTACATAACAAGCAGTGTTTACAGCTTCTGCCCAGAAGTAGTTAGGGAGATTATTTTCATTGAGCATAGATCTAGCCATCTCTTGCAGAGATCTGTTTTTTCTCTCAACCACTCCATTTTGCTGTGGAGTTCTTGGTGCAGAGAAATTGTGAGAGATTCCATTCTCCTCACAGAACTGTCTAAACTGCTCATTTTCAAATTCTCCCCCATGATCACTTCTAAGGGTAGAAATACAGAAACCTTGCTCATTTTGTACTCTTTTGCAGAATACTGAGAAAGCCTTAAAAGACTCATCCTTGTGTGTTAGGAAGAGTACCCATGTGTATCTAGAATAGTCATCAACTATGACAAATCCATATTTTCTTCCAGCCAGACTGGCAACATTAACTGGTCCAAACAGATCCATGTGTAACAACTGAAGAGGTCTAGAGGTTGATACTTGGTTTTTAGATTCGAAACTTGATTTTATCTGTTTACCTCTCTGACATGCATCACACTAGACATATTTCTTAAAGCTAATATCAGGCAATCCTCTCACGAGATTTTTCCTTTTTAATTCAGAAATTAGTACCACCAATAGTACCAATTCCTATAACTTTCCCTTTCTGATTTCCTCCGAAGGCAACGTGTCCTCCTTTCTTAAGTTGGAGGTCTAGGAGCATAGACCTTTCTCCTGTCATATGACACGAGCAGCCACTGTCTAGGTACCAGCAGTGGTGTTTTCTTTGTCCTGTTGAGGACATCTGCAGCAAAAATTATTTGATCTTTAGGTACCCATATTTTCTCGGGTCCTTTTCATTAGTTCTAGGAGTCTGTAAAGACTTCCTTCTCTTCTTATGGATACACTTAGACATAACATGCTCAGTTTTTCCACAGAAGTTACAAATAGGAGTTGATTTGGTTACAGTTGACTTAACAGATACTGTAGGAACTTTAGTTGATACTTTATGATATGTTTGATGGACATATCCAATATCTTCTTTGTTAAGAGAGTGCTTCTGAATGCCAAGAAGCTTAGTCAGATTGTCTCTACCATTAACAAATTTGGCAAGATCAGAAGTGAGCTCTTCCACTTTCTGTTGAAGTTTTTCAACTTCTTCAGATGATGATGTTTCACTTGAGATCTTAGCTTCATTAGACTTTTCAGTCTTCAGCTCACTTTTCTCTTTAGCCAGCTTCTCGCACTCCTGAGATTTCTGCTTATGCTCACTGGTGAGATTTACATACTCTATCTTGAGGGATTTGAAGGCTTTAGATAAGCAGTTGGATTCCTCCAACAACTCCTCATAGGCATCAAGTAATTCCTCATAGTCAGGATGTACCTCATCATCAGAGTCTGTCAGTCTGATTCAGTGTTGGCCATCAAACAGAGATTGACTTCTTCCTCAGTTTCTTCATCAGAAGATGTTGACTCCAGATCCTCCCAAGTAGCCATCATTCCTTTCTTCTTCTTCTTGAAGAATTTCTTAGAAGGGGCCTTCTTGAGTTGAGGACATTCAGCCTTGAAGTGAGCGGGCTTCTTGCACTCATAGCAAACAATTGGAATTTTGTCTGTTGAGGTGGATTCTTTGAAGTTCTTGTCCTTGTTGAACCTTCTGAATGGCCTATCCCTCTTGAACTTCTTTTTCTGTAGGAAAAGCTTTATCTTCCTGATCAGGAGAGACAACTCTTCATCACTCTCAGAATCCTCGAGTTCCGATAGGTCGGCATCACTGGATGACTCATCTGCCTTCAGAGCCTTGGAAACTTTTGCTGAATTTTGATCAGCTTTCAGAGCAATTGACTTGCCCTTCTTTGGTGCAACTTCATCTCCAAGTTCTTGCTCATGAATAGTGAGTGTTCCAAGAAGTTCATCCATAGTCAAGGTAGTGAGATCCTTGGCTTGGGATATAGCAGTGACCAAAGGTCTCCACTGTTTAGGTAGACTTCTCAGAATCGTTCCAACCTTCTCAGCATTGGTATAGACTTTGCCAAGAGATTTCAAACTGTTGATTATAGTTTGGAATCTTCCTATCATCTGAGCAACAGACTTACCTTCCTCCATGATGAACAGTTCATACTTTCTGACAAGTATGGCAATCTTTGATTCTTTGACTTTAGCTGTTCCTTCATGAGTGATAGCCAAAGTGTCCCATATTTCCTTCTCAGAGTCACAAGCACAAACCTTCTCAAACTCCTCCAGACTGAGAGCACAGATGATGTTATATCTGGCTTTGTGGTTAAGCTCCCATTTTGTCTTTTCAGCACCAGTCCACTGAGCTTTTGGTTTGTCAGTGTTATCATCATTTTTGGGAATGAATGGACCATCTGTGATGACATCCCAAAGATCAGAGTTTGTGGATAGAATAAACCACTGAAATCTATCTTCCCAGTAGTTATAATTTTCTCCATTGAAGTAAGGAGGTCTGGTTAGGGAGGCTCCTTTAGTCTGATGACTTCCACTTGTACTAGTTCCAGCCGTCGTGTATATTCTTCAGGACCTTTTACCTCAACACTATTAGATACTCAACCCAGAGGCTGAGCTCTGATACCAACTGAAATAGACAACTATAAACACAAGAAGGGGGGTTGAATTGTGTTTATCAGAATTTAAGCAAAGTTGAAATCTTTTCGCAAACAAAAAGGCTAGATTTAGACGAGTGGAAGAATACAGGATGGACGGGTGACTTTTGCAAGAACACCACTTGATAGACGTAAGAAAACTAAGGCAATTAAAAAGTGTAAGGTAAGAGAGATTGACACGGTGATTTATCCTGGTTCACTATTCAAATCAAAGAGCTACGTCCAGTCCTTGGCAGCACCAAGATTTATCCACTATAACTGATAAGGTTACAGACTCAAGTATTATTTGCACACCTAGCCTCTTCAGGCTCAAGACAAGTATTATTTGCACACCTAGCCTCTTCAGGCTCACTCTGGTTTGTTTGAGAGATAGGGTTTGTAATAAATGCAATTTCTCACAGGCAGATCTTTCACTAACACTCAGAGAGTGGTTTAAATGTAAGGCTCAGGAAAGTCTGCGTAATAACTTCAAAATGATTGAAGAATACAGAATAAAAGAATGAAGAAATTAATGCAGAGTAATGGTGTTTTAATGCAATGTGCATTCTCTTGTTCTTCATCTTCAATGACTTCTGTATTTATGGTCTTCAAGCATTTAGGATCCGTTAGAGACATCTCCTCAGATGTTGGCTTCAAGCAGAACTTCATTAATTGCAATAGAGTCGTTCTGGGTAGTCATTAATGCAATAGAGTCGTTCTGGGCAGCCATTAATGCAATAGAGTCGTTGGTTGTACTCTAACATGAAGGATCATGGCTTTATTCATCGTGCTACAGCCATATCAAAGTTGTGTAGAAAACTTTTTGTACTTTACTGAGTACACTTCCCTTTTTGTGTAAGGACCAGAGGTACTAGGGAATAAAGCACGTTGGAAGTATTCTTTAACTGGTCTTTGGTTCTGATTATCCAAGGTTGCTTGAGAGAGTAGCTTCTGACTTTTCTTGATAATCGTGAAACTGAGTAGGAGAGAAGGCTTTAAGTCTCTTTCTGGTTCTTGAACTAAGATTCTGATAATCCTTAAAGAATTTGCGTTCATAAGATAAGTGCTTCCATCTTGAAAATAATCACGTCTATATAGTCATTTGAGTTTTCATTCGGGCTAGACGACGAGCTCCATATTAAGGACTCAGTAAGTCCAAAGACTAGTGGACGAGCGCTTCTATCACCTTTAGTGGACGAGCGCTTCTATCACCTTTAGTGGACGAGCGCTTCTATTACTCTAGTGGACGAGAGCTTCTGTCACCTTTAGTGGACGAGAGCCTTTGTTACTTTAGTGGACGAGAGCCTCAGTTACTCTGGTGGACGAGAGTCTCAGTTACTCTGGTGGACGAGAGTCTTTTGCCACGTCATTGGACGGATACATTCTGACCTTAATGGACGAGTTCCATATGCCACGTCATTGGATGAGCCATTCTGACCTTAATGGACGAGCTCCAATTGCCACGTCATTGGACGAGCCATAACCTTAGTGGACGGGCTATTCTGATACTTTATTGGACGCGCGGTTCTGATACTTTATTGGACGTGTTGTTTTGATACTTTATTGGACGCACTGTTCTGAATGCCACGTAGGTAGACGCTGGCTTTCAACACTTTGGTGGACGCAAGTTTGTTTCTCTTGCTTTTTGGACGTGCGCTTCAACCACTACAGTGTTGGACGTCTGCTTGTTACATTTTGTTGGACGTCTGCTTGTTTCACTTTGTTGGACGCCTGTTTGTCTTATTTAATCTGCACACTCGATAGACAGGTTAGCAACCAATATGAAGTTTAATTAAATCATTAACCAATGTTTAGTTCTCATCAAAACTTAGGGAAATGCACATCAGACATTTTAGAGACTTAACAGAGATTCTTTAGGATCTGATTGAAATCTAGCACAAAGACAAACACTGAATTGAATATTAGGTCTGCTAGCAGTTAAGTATAGAATAGATCCAATCATACCTCGGTAGACAGTTTGATATACCTTTTTACCTTCCTCATCCTTGTTTAGATTAACTGTTGGATGCATAGGAGTACTCATAGGTTTTGAATTTTTCATTTTATACTTTTTCATAAGCTCCTTGGTGTACTTCTGTTGATGGATATAGATTCCATCACCGGACTGTTTTATTTGAAGACCAAGGAAGAATTTCAATTCTCCCATCATACTCATCTCAAATTCATTCTGCATCAACTCAGAACTCTTTGCAGAGCTTTTCATTAGGAGCACCATATATAATATCATCAACATAAGTCTGTACTACTATGAAATCTTTCTTTGGGCATTTCTTGAAAAGTGTAGTGTCTAATTTTCCTCTAATGAAATTATTTTCCATTATATATGTGCTTAACCTATCATACCAACCTCTAGGAGCTTATTTGAGTCCATATAAAACTTTCTTAAGCTTATAGACATGGTGAGGATTTTTCAGAATCCTCAAACCCATATGTGAACGCCTAATTTTGTCCGGGTATTTTCCTTTTAATTAATATTTTGAAAATAAAAAAAAAGAGAAAATGCATAAAAATTCTCTAAAAAATTGGTTATGTTATCGGCCCAATTTGTTTTTGTTACAAGTTGTTTTGAGTCCAAGCCCAAGTGAAAAGATATTTAAATAAAAATTAATAAAAATAAAAATAAAGAGAAAATGTCTCTGCCTTGTATCCTCTTTCTCACGTAAAGTATATGTCACTTCTCCTCTACCATGGTTTTTCCCTTTAACCAACATGCTTCCAAGCAACTTTTTAACATAAGAAGAAAGCAAAATTCAGATGTGGGTTTCTCAAGGAGATAATTCTACCGTCAAACACATTTCCACACAAAGCTCAACATCAGTTTCCATCTTTAGTTGATTTTCAGAACTTGGGGAAAAGCATCTGCCTAGATCAGAGGAAGAAGAAACATAAATGGGAATGGAAAGGGACCTGACCATGGTAACATCTGCAACACTCAAGCTTGCAAGGTCCCAATGACATTGAGAAGAGTTCATCTTCTTCTATAAAAAAGGACCCAACAGAGACAACAGGGGGGAACACACAGAAAAATCTGAGGAAGGGGAGAGAGGACACAAAAAAATCTGAAAGAGGGAGGATTTGGCGTGAGAAAAAACGAGGAACACAACAACAGAAACAACAGAGGAGAAGGAGGGAACAACAAGAAAAACCTCTTTCTTTCTTTCGTTCTTTTTCTCCTTCCTCTCATTCTTCATCTCCTTTAACAAAACCAGCAACAACAAAACAGGAAAAAGGAAACCACACACATTGATCATGGCAGTAAACAGAGGAGGGAGGAAACATCCTCAGTCTCGGCAGCGTCACCACCACACAGCGGCCATGAACCACCGTCACGTTTAGCTCCGTCACATCCTCCGTCCGAGCTCCGGCTTGCGTCGCGGGTCGCAGATCCGCCGTCCTCGAACCCCGGTGCGCCACCTCCACTCCATTCCCTCAACAACAGAACCCAGTTCCATCGGACCACCACCCCCTTCTTCTCCATCGCTTCCAATCTGCTCTGCTCACTCGGCCATCCGTCACCACCGCGTGCAGAACCGTCACCACCGTGTGCAGAACCGCCGTTCTGGTGCCCAACCTCGCCGCGCCGCGAACCGCGATCGCCCCCTGCTTCTCCGCCATCGTCCCCCTCGAAGATGCCAGCCTGAGTCGCGTGCACAGGTCCGGATCCGCCGCGAACTCCGCCGGTACGCCGCTCCTTCTGCAACCGTGTCGTGGTTCGCTCGCCGCTGCCGTGGTTGCTTGCTCTGGCTCTGCGCACCCGTGAAGAAGAAAGGGTTTGGTTTCATCCACTCAAACCTCACTCTTTCTTTGTTATCTGATGTTATGACATAGTCTGGCCACTTTGCTTTTCTTTGTTTTGTTTATTGGTTGTTTTATATTGTTTATTCTATTTGTTTAAATTGAATTGTTAATGGGTTACATAAGTTAACTAGCTGGCCCAAATCAAATGAGGTTCCACCAAATTTTAATTGGGTTTGGGCTGATAAATGAATAAAAAGGGGTTTTGTATTTTCCTTTTTTTCTTTGGAAAATCTAAAAGCGAATGAATAGAAAATGTAAAAATAATAATAATAATAATAATAATAATAATAATAATAATAATAATCAAAAAATAATTATGGGATTGCTTTGTGAGAGGTTTCACACTCAATTCCTTAGATGCGAGATAGCTCTGTGGACGCATTTGCCATGTTCTACCTCGTTTAGGAGTTGTTGACATAAAAAAAAATATTAAATAAATAAAAAACGAAAATACATAAAATCCTTTTTTAAAAAAATGAAATCAAAACAAAATCAAATCTTTTTTATCAAAATTAAAATCAACCAACCAATCAAATCTTTTCTAAGAGAACTACGTGGCTTTGAGTTTCCCATCGCACCCGGGAATACGTAGGAGCAAGATAAATCATCTTGTCGGGCCAAAACTAAATTTTCCTTTTTTTGTGTCTCTTTTTATGTTAAAATAATTAATCAAAATAATTAAATTTTTCTCTTTCCAGGGATGCTCTGTGGACACGGTGCCATGTTTAATCCCTTAAAATTGAGGTTGCCCTGTGGACTCATGTGCCATGTTCAATCTCATTTAATTTTTATAAATCATAAAGTTAAAAATATAAAAATTTAATAAAAGTAAAAAAAATTAAAAATTAAAAAAATTCTTTCTTGTAAATAATTTTCGGGGTAAAATAAATATTTAAAAGGTTATTAAAATATTTTTTTTGCACAATTAACTTGAGGTACCGTTTTTAAGCAGGCGTGTGGGGTGCTAATACCTTCCCTATGCGTAACCGACTCCCGGAATCATATCTCTCTTTTCTAAAAAAGACCAGTTTACCTTTAAATAATTGGGTTTTCTAAGATTTTCCCAATAAAAATCTTAGTGGCGACTCCTCTGTTTCTATCCATCTTTTCGCGCCTCCCGGACGGGACGGTCGCGACAGCTGGCGACTCCACTGGGGACTTTAGAGAGTCAGGCCTATCATAGTTGGTTGTGCAACTTCTTTTAATAACTTTGAAAATATTAGTTTTACCCCTCTTTGTTTTATTTGTTTTGTAAATTGTTATATGCTTTAATATATGCCTTTGTATATTCTTGCAACCCTAGGGTAGAGAATTATTATGTAGTTGGCTGTTCTTTTTTGCATGTGTGATGTAGTTTTCATTTTAATAGGTTTGGAGCAGGTTTGTATGCTCCCAGCACACACATCACTCACACTTATTTCACACACTTTTAGCTCTATACCCGAGCTTGTGGAAGCTTAAGGATTAGGCGGTGTGTCGACATTGTCATTGAAGAGGTCTTGTACCCCCCTGATATTTGTCGATTCACCACTCAGGTTGTACTCGATATCATGGGATGGTCATATTGAGAGGGTTTATCCCTACTTGTGGCTAGACTCATGAGTCGGATCCTTATCTTTCGAGATAGGGGCAATCTGGGGACCATGGATTTTAGAAGTCTAGAACCTACCCAATTTTCACTGATAGAGCAAACTTAGGGGCCAACCAATTAGAGTTATGACTTCAGCTGTGTCCGACCCTAAGTTTTAACCGTCTTAAGACACAAAAGGGGGCATGATTATTCTCTACCTTTCTCTTCATATTCATACATCCATTTCAATTTTCAAAATAGGAAACGACCCATTTTAAAAAAAAAAAAAAAACCATTTCATGCATTCAAAAAAGAAAAAAAAAAGAACTTTTTTTTCCCTTCATTTGTCTCTAAACAAAGAATTCTCATTTGTCTCCAAACAAAGAAAATAAATTCATTCATCTCATGCATTTATAAAAAATGATTCTTCTAAAAAAAAAATAATAAGAAACTCATTTCATGTATCACTGTTTTGATAGAAGTTCCTTCATGCATCTCATGTATTAAAATTTGGGTAAGTATAAAAAAAAAAAGTAAATCTTTTCCATGCAACCCGTGCATTAACACCTTATTGGGTCAAGAAAAATCTTTTTCATGCATCTCAAAAGGTTATCTTCAGTAAACTTTCACAAATAAGGATTTAATCCCTTTTCCCCAAACTTCACAGTGACTTTTTGAATAATTGCTCTGTGGCACCCTTATTGGACTCGATCACAAGCCAAAATCATGGATGAGGAAGAGCAAACGCAGAAG
Source organism: Sophora flavescens (assembly GCA_030762895.1). Taxonomy (NCBI): domain Eukaryota; kingdom Viridiplantae; phylum Streptophyta; class Magnoliopsida; order Fabales; family Fabaceae; genus Sophora; species Sophora flavescens. Next base: position 170,532,955 of record CM061066.1, read on the forward strand.
TTCATAGAATATTGGAGTCAACTCAAAGAGAAGATGACCCAAATGATGGTAATGTTGCAAGTCATGCAGAAGGAAAAGAACACGAATGAGAGCCCTTCAGCCTCAACTGAAGAGCAGTCGGCCATACCTCTTCTCACTCATGAGAACAGCCAACAAGGGGTCGTGATGTCTTTCACTGGCTACCCAAGCAATCAAAATCGTCCTTCATTTGACCCAAGCAATCCCCCATATGGTCTTCCTCGAGGATTTGTGCCGCCAGTCGCTCCTGGACCAACAAATGGCAATCCAAACTCACAAAACACAACCCAGACACAGATCCCCACCAATTCTATGGTGCATTCCGTTAACCCAAACACTTCACCATTCACCTTCCACATCGGTGCCAATGGGATCCAAGTGGCACGGGGCTTCGCTTCCCCACAGTATGTTCCTGTGAATCAGTCGTGTGGGAATCCTCAATCCATAGAAAGGCTGGAGGTTCTAGAGGAAAGACTGCGAACTATTGAAGGGGCAAACAGTCATGGTCTTCGGGATGCCTCTGAACTCTGTCTAGTGCCCAATGTCGTAATACCTCCAAAATTCAAAGTGCCAGATTTTGACAAATACATAGGAACCACTTGTCCAAAAAGCCACTTAACCATGTACGTCAGGAAGATGGCATCACATGCCCAGGATGATAAGCTCTTGATTCATTTCTTCCAAGATAGTTTGACTGGGGCAGCTTCAAATTGGTACATACACCTCGAGCGGGCCCACATTCGATCCTTCAAAGACCTAGCGGATGCATTCCTGAAACAATACAAGTATAATATTGACATGGCTCCTGATAAGATGCAACTTCAAAATATGTTAAAAAGGGATACAGAAACCTTCAAGGAGTATGCACAACGGTGGAGAGAATTGGCTGCTCAAGTAGAGCCCCCATTAACTGAGAAGGAAATTATAGCAATGTTCATTGATACACTTCAGCCACCCTTCTATGATAGAATGATTGGAAGTGTATCATCAAACTTTTCTGACATGGTTATCATTGGAGAAAGAATTGAGAATGGGATGAGAAATGGTAAGATTGTTGAAAGTTCTGTGGGGGTAGCCGGGATGACAAAAGCTCCATTTGTCAAGAAGAATGAAGAAGAGGCACATGTTGTGGCATCAGAGCAAGAGTCTGAGTGGTCTGGGCATTGGATACCGGGTCAAATATCTGTCAACTCTCAACCGTCTTTTCAAACAACCTACACCCCATATTATCCATCACATCACCAACCTAACCATCCATATGTAGCCGCCATCTCACAATTTCCAACCCAATCCTATCCTATGAGGACACCATACCACCCATCAAACCCTTTCCAACATCAAACCTTTCCCACCATACCGCCCCAACAAAACCTAAATGCAAATCAAAGGAGACAACCTTACAACCCAGAAAAGAATCCCATGCAGTTTGACCCTATACCTATGACTTACACGGAGCTATTGCACAGCCTTATTGAAAAATCTTTGTTGGTCCCGGTCTCGACCAGGGCGGTGTGCAACCCCATACCCAAAATGGTTTGACCCAAATGTCAAGTGTGACTATCATGGGGGAGTGATAGGTCATTCAACTGAAAATTGCAAAACCTTAAAGTATAAAGTGCAAGATCTGATCAATGCAAATGTGCTAAGTTTCCAGCGAGACACTCTTGGTGCAGGAGGTTCTGGAGTCCATGCCGTAGAGGACACTTTGGAACATGACCTTTGAATCTTGTGTAGAGTAATTCATTGATGCAAATCCTTTAGCTCTGCCCAAGGCTTTAGGAAGTTTTTAATAATGGGCTTACTTGTTTCCATTTCAGTATGAATAAATGAATGCATTGAGTTTCCTTCCTTTCCTTCATCTTCTGATTTTACCTTCATCCTTCTTCTTTTTCTTGAAAGTTATCAATAAAGCAGATCTGAAGGTGATTCCCTTTAAAACTAAAATAAAATAATAAGTGTTAGAACCTCATCGTATGATCTGATCACCTCATTAACCATGCTGGTTCGGACTACTATGGAAAGCTTCCTCATGAGATCAACCGAAGATGATTGAGGCAATCAAAGGAAATCTTTTTGATTCAAGCTAGACACCATGATTTGAAAAAAAAAATAAAAAAAAAAATTAAAAGGGAAATCGAGAAAGAGCGTCCGGTTATGCTTTTTGCAAGTACTATCATTTTGTCTTTCATTTAAAATTTATGGAAATTAACAATCAAATTTGAAATGAAGAATGGCCATCTTTCTATATCTTTCACATACTTGTACTACCCCTTATTACCCCTTTTGAGCTTGAAACGTTTCTTCAAAGAACCTTGGACAAGGATCACCCCTAAGCAAGGGGCAAGCATGAAAGAATTGGCGATTATGAAAAGAAGAAAAAAAAGGGATAAAAAAAAAACTTCACGCAAAAAAAAAACGGGCAAGAAATAAAAAGGAAAGTTAGAGGAAAACAAAGGTTCTTAGATCATGGATCCTCAGTCCTATTCAACCTTAAAACATTTGTTTGAGCCTTATATCCTTTCCTTCATGACTCTCAACCATTGGCCGCGTTATGAGCCTAAAAAGTCCATTCTGATCAATGAAAGATTGTTATCATTTTCATTAACTTTAATTGTGAGACAAAATGTATGTGCTTTTTCAATGCATCGCTCTCGGAAAAAGAAAAAGAAAAGACAAGACAAGGAGAAAATAAAAAAAAACAAAAAAAAAAAACAAATAGGAGGAGGCTCGCTGGGTTGAAAACCTGCAAGGGCGACCTAGGCAAAATTAGAGCGACCCGGTAGGTTGAAAGATCGGAAGAGTAACCTGCGCAAAAGTTAGGGTCAAACAGATTTCTCGAAGCAACAAACTGGGGAAGTTTGAATTTAAAGGCAAATCATGTCCTCGGAAGGAGATTAAAGCAGTACTCGAGATCATACGAGTGTCTCTTGAAGAAATGCAAACTGCAAACTGGGGCAGTTTGAAGGTGAGTCATGAAATGCTCTCAATACATGAAGACTGGAACAAACCATGTTCTTGAAAGCTGATTAAAGTGGTGCTCGAGATTATACGCATGAGAAGCTAGCACTTATCATCTTAAAAGAGTATCACCTGAAGAAAAATGTGAACTCCATCCCGTCATTATTTCCTTCCTTCTAACAACCTTTCAATTCTTTCGCTCATATCCTTACCACTTTCCACATATTGTTACTCCCTGTCCATCCTCTATCATACCCCTCTTTCTACCATAGACTCAATTTGCATTCTTTAATACATACTGAAAGGTGAAGCAAGTATCAATAATGATATCATTTAGAGTTTCTCTCGGGATGCAAAGGTCATGGAAAGTACATCAATCTCCTAACAAAGGGCAATGTTGGAAAAGATAGAGAAATTAAGCAGTCTCATCCCTCGGGATAATCATTAGAAATAGGCATATTTGTGACAAGGGGCAAAGCATCAATGAGGAAAGAAAATGACAATCCGGATCAATGAGTGGCATTCCAGTTCTTCCTTAAATTTGGTTGTGATCGAAGCTTTAAGGGGCTAGAAATCAAAGAGTGGTTTGCGAAAAATGATCAAAGTTCATTATCAATCATTGAAAGAATCTCTTGCATCATGCATTATTTCATGCACCAGAATCAACATCATTGCATCACATTTAGGCATAGGGCCCATAAGCTCCCATTTTACTGGCTTTTACGGGCTTGGAGCCCATAAGCTTTGTTTTGTTAGCTTTAGCAGACGTAGGGTCTCTAAGCTTTCGTTTGTTTTAACGGGCACAAGACCCCTAAGCTTTGCTTTTGTTAGCTTTAGCAGGCATAGGGCCTCTTAAGTTTTGTTTGGTTGTAGTTTGGCTTTAGTGGGCACAGGGCCCCAAAAGTCATGTCTTGTCAGCTTTAGCAGGCATAGGGCCTCTTAAGTTTTGTTTTGTTGTAGTTTGGCTTTAGTGGGCACAGGGCCCCAAAAGTCATGTCTTGTCAGCTTTAGCAGGCATAGGGTCTCTTAAGTTTTGTTTTGTTGTAGTTTGGCTTTCTAGAGGCACGGGGCCCCAAAAGTCATGTCTTGTCGACTTTAGCAGGCATAGGGCCTCTTAAGTTTTGTTTTGTTGTAGTTTGGCTTTAGTGGGCACAGGGCCCCAAAAGTCATGTCTTGGTTGGCTTCGTAGGCATAGGGTCTCGTAAGCTCTTTTATCTTTCGATTCGAGCTTGAGACGGGCAATCCACCCCGTAGGCTCTTTTATCTTTCGGTTCGAGCCTCCGACGGGCAATCCACCCCGTAGGCTCTTTTTATCTTCGATTCGAGCTTCGACGGGCAATCCACCCCGTAAGCTCTTTTTATCTTTCGATTCGAGCCTCGGACGGGCAATCCACCCTATAAGCTCTTTTATCTTTCGAGTTCGGGCTTCGACGGGCAATCCACCCCGTAAGCTCTTTTACCTTTCAGTTCGAGCTTCTAACGGGCAATCCACCCCGTAGGCTCTTTTATCTTTCAGTTCGAGCTTCTCACGGGCAATCCACCCCGTAAGCTCTTTTATCTTTCAGTTCGGGCTTCTGACGGGCAATCCACCCCGTAAGCTCTTTTATCTTTCAGTTCGGGCTTCTGACGGGCAATCCACCCCGTAAGCTCTTTTACCTTTCAGTTCGAGCTTCTAACGGGCAATCCACCCCGTAGGCTCTTTTATCTTTCAGTTCGAGCTTCTCACGGGCAATCCACCCCGTAAGCTCTTTTATCTTTCAGTTCGAGCTTCTGACGGGCAATCCACCCCGTAAGCTCTTTTATCTTTCAGTTCGAGCTTCTGACGGGCAATCCACCTCGTAGGCTCATTTATCTTTCAGTTCGAGCTTCTCACGGGCAATCCACCCCGTAGGCTCTTTTATCTTTCAGTTCGGGCTTCTGACGGGCAATCCACCCCATGAGCTCATTTATCTTTCAGTTCGAGTCTGACGGGCAATCCACCCCGTAAGCTCTTTTATCTTTCACTTCGAGCTTCTGACGGGCAATCCACCCCGTAGGCTCATTTATCTTTCAGTTCGAGCTTCTGACGGGCAATCCACCCCGTGAGCTCATTTATCTTTCAGTTTCAGTCTGACGGGCAATCCACCCCGTAAGCTCTTTTATCTTTCAGTTCGAGCTTCAGACGGGCAATCCACCCCGTGAGCTCATTTATCTTTCTGTTCGAGTCTGACGGGCAATCCAACTCGTAATCTCTTTTATCTTTATGCTCGAGTTTCTGACGGACGATCCACCCCGTAAGCTCTTTTATCTTTCTGTTTAAGCTCGGCAGACGATCCACCCTACAAGCTTTTATGTGTAAACCCAATGGGCAATCTAATCCACTGGTCCTTTACAGGAAATCATTTTTGTAGTCACAGGTCTTTTCTGTTTGTCAATGTACCCCGAACAAAATTGGAGTTCATGTCTTTACTCGTTTCTTATAACGATAATAGGTTAACTACGGTTACATCTACTATCGAATAAGAAACAAGTAAAGAGGGGCAGCTGTGAACACCTAATTTTGTCCGGGTATTTTCCTTTTAATTAATATTTTGAAAAGAAAAAAAAAAGAAAATGCATAAAAATTCTCTAAAAAATTGGTTATGTTATCGGCCCAATTTGTTTTTGTTACAAGTTGTTTTGAGTCCAAGCCCAAGTGAAAAGATATTTAAATAAAAATTAATAAAAATAAAAATAAAGAGAAAATGTCTCTGCCTTGTATCCTCTTTCTCACGTAAAGTATATGTCACTTCTCCTCTACCATGGTTTTTCCCTTTAACCAACATGCTTCCAAGCAACTTTTTAACATAAGAAGAAAGCAAAATTCAGATGTGGGTTTCTCAAGGAGATAATTCTACCGTCAAACACATTTCCACACAAAGCTCAACATCAGTTTCCATCTTTAGTTGATTTTCAGAATTTGGGGAAAAGCATCTGCCTAGATCAGAGGAAGAAGAAACATAAATGGGAATGGAAAGGGACCTGACCATGGTAACATCTGCAACACTCAAGCTTGCAAGGTCCCAATGACATTGAGAAGAGTTCATCTTCTTCTATAAAAAAGGACCCAACAGAGACAACTGGGGGGGAACACACAGAAAAATCTGGGGAAGGGGAAAGAGGACACAGAAAAATCTGAAAGAGGGAGGATTGGCAGCAGAAAAAAAACGAGGAACACAACAACAGAAACAACAGAGGAGAAGGAGGGAACAACAAGAAAAACCTCTTTCTTTCTTTCGTTCTTTTTCTCCTTCCTCTCATTCTTCATCTCCTTCAACAGAACCAGCAACAACAAAACAGGAAAAAGGAAACCACACACATAGATCATGGCAGTAAACAGAGGAGGGAGGAAACATCCTCAGTCTCGGCAGCGTCACCACCACACAGCGGCCATGAACCACCGTCACGTTTAGCTCCGTCACATCCTCCGTCCGAGCTCCGGCTTGCGTCGCGGGTCGCAGATCCGCCGTCCTCGAACCCCGGTGCGCCACCTCCACTCCATTCCCTCAACAAAAGAACCCAGTTCCATCGGACCACCACCCCCCTTCTTCTCCATCGCTTCCAATCTGCTCTGCTCACTCGGCCATCCGTCACCACCGCGTGCAGAACCGTCACCACCGTGTGCAGAACCGCCGTTCTGGTGCCCAACCTCGTCGCGCCGCGAACCGCGATCGCCCCCTGCTTCTCCGCCATCGTCCCCCTCGAAGATGCCAGCCTGAGTCGCGTGCACAGGTCCGGATCCGCCGCGAACTCCGCCGGTACGCCGTTCCTTCTGCAACCGTGTCGTGGTTCGCTCGCCGCTGCCGTGGTTGCTTGCTCTGGCTCTGCGCACCCGTGAAGAAGAAAGGGTTTGGTTTCATCCACTCAAACCTCACTCTTTCTTTGTTATCTGATGTTATGACATAGTCTGGCCACTTTGCTTTTCTTTGTTTTGTTTATTGGTTGTTTTATATTGTTTATTCTATTTGTTTAAATTGAATTGTTAATGGGTTACATAAGTTAACTAGATGGCCCAAATCAAATGAGGTTCCACCAAATTTTAATTGGGTTTGGGCTGATAAATGAATAAAAAGGGGTTTTCTATTTTCCTTTTTTTCTTTGGAAAATCTAAAAGCGAATGAATAGAAAATGTAAAAATAATAATAATAATAATAATAATAATAATAATCGAAAAATAATTATGGGATTGCTTTGTGAGAGGTTTCACACTCAATTCCTTAGATGCGAGATAGCTCTGTGGACGCATTTGCCATGTTCTACCTCGTTTAGGAGTTTTTGACATAAAAAAAAATATTAAATAAATAAAAAACGAAAATACATAAAATCCTTTTTTAAAAAAATGAAATCAAAACAAAATCAAATCCTTTTTTATCAAAATTAAAATCAACCAACCAATCAAATCTTTTCTAAGAGAACTACGTGGCTTTGAGTTCCCCATCGCACCCGGGAATACGTAGGAGCAAGATAAATCATCTTGTCGGGCCAAAACTAAATTTTCCTTTTTTTGTGTCTCTTTTTATGTTAAAATAATTAATCAAAATAATTAAATTTTTCTCTTTCCAGGGATGCTCTGTGGACACGGTGCCATGTTTAATCCCTTAAAATTGAGGTTGCCCTGTGGACTCATGTGCCATGTTCAATCTCATTTAATTTTTATAAATCATAAAGTTAAAAATATAAAAATTTAATAAAAGTAAAAAAAATTAAAAATTAAAATAATTCTTTCTTGTAAATAATTTTCGGGGTAAAATAAATATTTAAAAGGTTATTAAAATATTTTTTTTGCACAATTAACTTGAGGTACCGTTTTTTAAACGGGCGATGTGGAGTGCTAATACCTTCCCTACTCGTAACCGACTCCCGTTTACCTTTACCTTTAAAAAAGACCAGTTTACCTTTAAATAATTGGGTTTTCTAAGATTTTCCCAATAAAAATCTTAGTGGCGACTCCTCTGTTTCTATCCATCTTTTCGCGCCTCCCGGACGGGACGGTCGCGACACCAAGAGATTGCTTGACATAAACTTCCTCCTCAATTATTCCATTTAGAAATGTACTTTTAACATCCATTTGATAAAGAGTTATATCATGTTGTGCAGCATATGACATGAGAATTCTAATTGCTTCTAATCTAGCTACAGGTGCAAAGGTTTTAGTGAAATCAATACCTTCATGTTGATTATACCCTTGAGCAACTAATCTTGCTTTTTTTCTTACCACTTTTCCATCTTTATCCAGTTTAATTCTAAACACCCATCTGGTTCCAATAACAGTTTTCTCTTTGGATTCAGAAACTAGAGTCCAAACATCAATTCTCTTGAACTGATTTAGTTCCTCTTGCATGGCTAGAATCCAGCTTTCATCTTGCAAGGCTTCTTCATTCTTTTTGGGTTCCAAATCTGATATGAAGGCCATGTTGTTGTTTTCATTGAGAGCAGATCTAGTTATAACTCCTTGAGATGGACTTCCAATGATAGGATCTTCTGGATGAGAGGTCTTCATATTCCAATCTTTCTTCAAATTCTGAGTTTTAGACGCATCAGCACTTGTCTGAATTTCAGACACGTCTACTTTTGACTTGCCTGAAGATTCGTCCATTGCAGGATTAAGTTCAATACCTGCAACATCATCCTCTAGATCTGATAGTTCTCTATCAGTTTTTAAACCATCATTAAACTTTACATGAATTGATTCTTCTACAACAAAAGTTCTAGAATTAAAAAATCTAAAAGCTTTAGACATTTCAGAATATCCAATAAATATGCCTTTATCTGCTTTAGAGTCAAATTTACCAAGACAATCTTTTGTATTGAGAATATAACATTCACATCCAAATGCATGGAAATATGATATGTTGGGTTTTCTACCTTTCCACAATTCATAAGGAGTCTTATTTAGGATAGGTCTAATCAGTATTCTGTTTTGCACATAGCAAGCGGTGTTAATGGCTTCTGCCCTGAAGTACTTCGGAAGATTATTTTCAATAAGCATTGTTCTTCCCATCTCTTGAAGTGATCTGCTCTTTCTCTCAACCACTCCATTTTGTTGTGGAGTTCTAGGTGCAAAGAAATTGTGAGAAATACCATTTTCCTCACAGAACAGTTTGAACTGCTCATTTTCAAATTCTCCTCCATGATCACTTCTAATAGCATAAATTCAAAAACCTTGCTCATTCCGTACTCTTTTACTGAATACTGTAAAGACCTTATAAGACTCATCCTTGTGGGTTAAGAAGAGTACCCATGTAAATCTAGAATAGTCATCAACTATGACAAAACCATATTTCTTTCCACCTAGGCCAGCTACACTGACTGATCCAAACAGATCCATGTGTAACAACTGCAGAGGTCTAAAGGAGGTGACTTCTTTCTTGGATTTGAAACTTGATTTTACTTGTTTACCTCTCTGACATGCATCACACAGAATATCTTTCTTAAAATAAATATTAGGAAATCCTCTCACAAGGTTGTGCTTTTTTAATTTAGAAATTTGTTTCATACTAACATGTCCTAGTTTCTTATGCCATGGCCATTTTTCATCATCTTTATACATAAATCATGTTACACTTTGATCTGAAAGTTCAGACAGGTCAATCTTATACAGATTGTTTTGCCTTTTGGCAGAAAAGAGGGTCTTTCCACTACTGTCATTGACTATGCATGCATCCTTAGAAAATGATACAAAAAATCCACTATCACATAATTGACTTATGCTAAGCAGATTATGTTTTAACCCTTTCACATATAAAACATCACAGATAATAGGCAAGGGAGGTTTACCACCAATTTTACCTACACCAACAACTTTTCCTTTCTGGTTGCCACCAAAAGTTACTTGTCCACCTTTCTTAGTTTGGAGGTCTAGGAACATAGACCTTTCTCTTGTCATATGTCTCAAGCATCCACTGTCCAGGTACCATGACAGGTGTTTCTTTTGCCCTGTAAAGTAAGTCTGCAACAGGAATGTTCATGGACTTAGGTACCCATATTTTCTTGGGTCATTTTCTGTTAGTATAAGGAGTTTGTAAAGACTTCTTTCTCTTTTTGTGGATACACTTAGACATGATATGTCCAGCTTTTCCACACTATGTGCATATAGGTTTATTTGAAGTAACTGACACAGATTTGACAGTTATTTTTGAGAACTTTGTTGATCCTTTATGACGTTCTTGACTGGAATATCCTATACCTTCTTTGTTAAGGGAGTATCTCTGACTTCCCATAAATTTAGTCACATTATCTCTACCATTAACAAACTTGGCAAGATCTAAGGTGAACTCTTCTACTTTCTGTTGAAGTTTACTAACTTCTTAAGAAGATAGAGTTTCAAATGAGATCTCAGCTTTATACTTTTCAGTCTTAAGCATACTATTTTCTTCAACTAACTTTTCACACTCTTGAGATTTATCTGTATACTCATTTGAGAGTTTAACATGCTGTCTCTTGAGGGATTTAAAAGCTTTAGACATATAGTTGGATTCCTCCAATAGTTCATCATAGGAATTATTCAATTTCTCAAGTTCATAATGTACCTCAGTGTCTGATTCAGGATCAGTATCTGCCGTAAGACAGAGATTTGCTTCAAGATCCTTTCCTTCACTTTCAGTGGAGCTTTCATCAAGGTCTTCCCACGTGACCATCATTCATTTCTTCTTTTTGTTGAAGAACTTCTTGGGATATTGCTTCTTGGGTTGAGGGCATTCTGCCTTGATATGACCAGGCTTCTTACATTCATAGCACACAATGGCATTTCTGTGATTAGATCCACCATCTTTGTTGTATTTTTCTTTGTTGAATCACCTGAAAGGTTTGTCCTTTATGAAGTTTCTTTTCTTCCAAAGCTATTTCATCTTTTTGGTGAAAAGAAAGTTCATAATCTTCATCATCAGAATCATCTTCATTTGATTCCTCAGATTCCTCTGAAGATTCATCAACTTTGAGAGCTTTTGAAGTGGTTCCTCTAGATGATTTCTTGTCAGCTTTAGGGGCAATGGATTTGTTTTTCTTCCCATTGTTTTCTTCAATCAGCTCTTGTTCATGGATTTGAAAAGTTCCAAGAAGCTCATCTAGCTTCATTGTTGTTAAGTCTTTGGCCTGAGATACAGCAGTTACAAGTGGTCTCCATTGTTTTGGAAGACTTTTGAGAATCTTTTGAATGTGTTCCTCAGTCTGGTAAACTTTTCCCAGATATTTCAATCCATTGGTTATAGTTTGAAATCTTCCATACAGTTGACCAATAGTCTCTCCTTCTTCCATTTTGAACAGCTCATATTTTCTGACTAACATGCTAACTTTGGTCTCTTTGACCTTGTTGGTTCCTTCGTGAGCAATAGCTAGTGAATCCCACATTTCTTTTGCATATTCACAAGCACATACTTTTTCAAATTCTTCTCTGCTCAAAGCACACATGATTGTATATCTTGCTTGGGCATTAAATTGACATTTTGTTTTTTGATCAGCGGTCATGTTTGCTTTTGGAACAACAGTTCCTGCTTCATCTTTAGGAACAAATGGTCCTACTTCAATGACAACCCAAAGTTCAGAGTTAGTGGATTGTAAAAACCACTTCAACTTTTCTTTCCAGTAGATGTAGTCCTCTCCATTGAAGTAAGGAGGTCTCGACATTGAGGATTCTTCTCCAGCATGGTTCTTGCTTGTGCTAGCTTCTTCTGCCATCTCCAAGATATTTTCCTCTATACTGTTAAGTGCTCAACCCAGAGGCTGAGCTCTGATAGCAATTGAAATAACCAAAGTTAACACAAGAAGGGGGTTGAATTGTGTTTACCAACTTTTTTGGGTTACTTAAAAATATTTTCGCAGGCACAACAAGCAAAACTTAGATTAGAGGAAATCAGATGAGTGATGCGTCTAATATTCAGACAGAACACGCAAGCGAACAAAGAAGAGTAAAACAGAGTTGGATGTTCATAATATTAACTCCCCAAGTTAAAAGCTTTTAAAAAAATAATCCTTAAGCAAAATAAAGAGATAAGGGAAGAGGAATATCACTCAAGAGTTTTATACTTGTTCACCCCAAAATCCACAGGGCTACGTCCAGTTTCTTGGCAGCACCAAGTTTTGACTATAACTGAGTAAATTACAGTACAAGTATTCTTTGCACACCTAGCCTCTTCAGGCTCAACACTAAAACAAGTATTCTTTGCTCACCTAGCCTCTTCAGGTTCAACTCAGTAAGGAATGAAAAGGTTTTGTGTAATTAATACAACTTTCAAGTCTTTCAGATCACACTCAAAGAGTGGAATAAATATGAAGTATGAAAGACTTCAAATTAATATCAAATGATTGAAAGTGTATTCAATGAAAGAATGAAGAAGTCAATGAAGAGAGTAAATGCTTCTGAGCAGTGTTCTTAATGATATTCAACTTCTTGTCTTCATCTTCATTGTTTGGTCTATTTAAAGACTTCAATCAAGAGATCCGTTTAGACACAACTTCAGAAAGTGTGTTCTTCTGATTTGAGCTTCTGAGACACCATTAATGCCAAAGAGTCGTTCTGTATAACCATTAAATGCTTGGGAATGATGAGCTTTGACAAGGTTGTCCAAGAGTACACTTTATTCTGAGTAGCTATTGTTTCAGAGAATGCAGCAGCCAACTTCTTGTACTTGTAGCAGAGAGCTTTCCTCTTTCAGTACAACAGTCGGTTCACTTTCTAGAAAGCACTTTTACTTTGTACTAAAATAGCTAAAAAGTCACTATTGTGGTACAGAGATTGCATGTTTATTCCTTAAAACCTTGAAACAACCATTCTTTATTTTTTGTCCTTTGAGCTATTGTTCAGAGGTCTTCGAGATCCTTAAGGAATGCATCTAATTTGAATAAGGTGACTTGGACTTCATTTCTGGCAAACTGACATCATAGCAGTGTTGGAAATTTAGACGGGTGAAAAGCAATCCAAAAAGTAGACGGGTGATTATGCAGTCTCAAACTAGACGGGTGATCGTGCAGTCTAATACTAGACGGGTGCTAGCGTATTCCAAAAACTAGACGGGTGATCCACTGAGACTGTTTCAGACAGATGCTTCTTGCCACGTCATCAAGTAAACTCAGATCTTGACCGAATGTTGACTTGGTCTTTGACTGAATTTCAGACGAGTGGTTTTCAGACAAGTCTAAAAACTGAGCTCTACTAAAAAGTAGACGAGTCAAAAATTAGACGAGTGACCATAAGTCTGTTTTCCTGCACACTTATCAGATATGTCAGTAATTTCACATGGTTCAATATTACCATACTTAATCTATTTGGAATCATCAAAACTTAAAGAATCTAAACATGGAATGTGTCTCAGACTTATGAGGCCTCAACAAATAGGACCCAAAGGGGCTAGGGGAAAGACAACTTTGATTGACCACTTGGTTGCTTGACCGACCGAGTATCTAGCTTTTCTGCTAGAATAATAACTTAGAAATTTCTGTAACATAAATCATCTAGATACCCGTGGTTGCTTGAATTTCTCACACATTTGTTGAAAACAGGACAAAAACTATAGAATAAGAAATAATTAATTGAGAAAAAAATTGAAAAGGGTATTTTTGGAAACGATTAAAAGTATATAGTTGAGTCAACAATGTTGCTTATATACAATGTAAGAAGACAATAAACTTGTTATTAACAATTAACTAACTGTAACAGTGTAACTAATTATATCTCTAACACAATTCTCAACTAAAATGATGATTAGATAAAACTCGCAACTGGTTTGGAAAATATACAATGCCATGAACCACTTCTAGTGGTCCTGATATTACTTGTTGGTGGGAAACCACCCGACATAGGTATAAATTATCACTTTGGATGGTCTATTGCTGTGGCTTTTACTATGTTTTTTTTTTGTGCAAGGTGCTCTTAGCTTTTGATGGGGCAAAGATTGCTCTTGAGATGTTTAAGAAAAAGCCCACGAACTCAGATTTTTTGAAAGCTATAGAGGGTGCATATATTTTGGGGGCTAACTCTGATTTTAGTATCCTCTCCATTCCTCAATTGACTTCTGATCAAAGGGTTCAATGGGACAATTCCACGACCACCTATAGTCGAACCGTGCCTGAAGAAGCCAAAGAAATGATTCGTAATTGGATAAGCGTAAAGACTGTGGCATCTCATATTTTCCTAGTCCCTAACCGAGTGAGGAAGGAATTGTTAGGCTGGATGTTAGGATATAGACCTTGGTTAGATGTCCCTTTGGAGGGAGTATAATTGATACTAACGAATCTTTGGCTCTGGTTAAGGTGAGAGACCCCCTCATGTCTCTCACCGTGAGAAACGATTAGTCATCATTGATTAAGTGATGGTATATGATATTATCATACATTTGCCCACACCATAATATTTCCCTCTCCATTTTCTCTCTCTTCCTCCAACCCCACACCTCTCTCCTCCGCCACCCCCTCCTTCGGCACCACCAACCCCTGCGTGTTCCAACTCTTGCATCACAACTCACACGATATTCTTCTATGTGTTGCTCTCTACACTCCCTCTATCTCTCTGTGCAATCCATGAGTTCAAACCCTAGCCCCATACCTTCCCTCCCTCAGAACCCCAACCCATCCCTTCTTCGAATTCCGATTCTCAACCACCATCGGAACCATACCTTCCAATTCTCCAAACACCAACAGCACCACCACTACAATTCGCACCGTCATATTTCCAAACCCTTGGTCTCCCACAAGGATCAATCCAGCATCGAGGAACAGACAACCAGCAAGCACCGCAATCGAAGCTGATGGGACCCCCAGCCTGATTCCAACGACCAGAGTGGTTCCGAATCAGGCACTGTAACTAAGAAGAGCTAAGGCTATAAATCTTAGCTCCGGTTCGACGACCGCGGCATCATCATGAATGACCGCCGCGACGCGTTAGACTTAAAATCCCTCCCGTCTAGTGAAACGACATCGGAGTCCACCTTGAGCGACACGATCGACACCGTCGTTTCAGGAAACTGCTCCATGATGAGAAGCTTCGTGCCGCGATACTCGAAGAGGAAGAGAAGCCTTGGTTTCTCATGTCAATTATCTTAGTTCCAAGATAGGGATTTTTCATTTAAGGGTTTGAGTTTTGAGGATCGGTGATCAATTTATGAACTAGAATTCTCTTTATTCTCCCAAGATTGTGTGTATATATCTTTTTGTATTGGAATTTTGTTAATTAGCAGTTCATGTGTGATTATAGTTGAATGAACTTGTTGATTAAACCCGAGGGTGGTTGTAATTTTTAGGGTCCATTCGTGAATTGTTGGAATCATATTGAAAAGAGTGGGGAATTTTTAGGATTGTTCTTGCCGTCTCTTGTGTATGCTGATATGGAAAATGAAATGAGTGGGGAAGGTTCTAAGGTGGTGGGAGGTTGAATAAGAGTGTGTTTGGGAAAGCTAGAAAAAAAAGATTATGCTGATAATCTGTTTTTGTATAATCGATTATTATGATAATTGATTGTAATCAAAATCTGTTTTTGTTTTGGCATGTTTGCTGAAAAGCGATTTTAAGATAATCTATTTTGTTTGGGTGATGCAAAAATAATCAATTTTACATAGTAAATTAAGAAAAATGGTATGAAGATATTTGTTTATAATATTTTTTTCCTTTTTTAACATTAAATTTGTTTTTTTATATTTTGTCATCAAATTTTTTCTATTTATAAAAAAATGAATAAAATTTCTAACTTTTTTTCCATGATTATGAAAAACATGTAAGAGTATTTTATTTTTTACAATAATAATTAAATAAAAACAATATATATATATATATATATATATATATATATATATATATGAGTAAAGGTTGTTACTCTGTCTAAGATTCATTCCCCCACTCATGATAAAGCCAAAGAATCCGCAACGTTATATATACATTCTTTAGCTGCAGATGTTGAACGAGTATAAAAGGATATTACGGGAATTACAAATTAATAATCTAAAAGCAATTCATCAAACTGTCCAACAATAAAGATGGTGTAAAAAAGTTTAAATTTGGGTTAAAAAGCTTTTCAAAAAATAAGCTATGTACCCAAACATAACAAATTATTTCCAAAACCACTTATTAGTCCCAAAACAGCTGAAACTCAACAATTTCATCTTTCCCAAACAACCTCTAAGTCGGGGTGGTGGCAGAGGCAGGAGGAGGTAGGGTTGGTTTTGGTGGTGCCAGGGGAGAGGGGTGGAGGTGGGTGGCGGAGGACAGAGGTGGTGGGGTTGGAGGAAGAGAAAGAAAATGGAGGTGGAGATATTTTGGTGTAGGCAGGTGTATAATAATATCATGTGCCATCACTTAATCAACGGTAACTAATCGTCTCTCACGGTGAGAGACATGAGGGGATCTCTCACCCTAACTGGAGCCCAAATTTTTTCATAAATTAGAGATTGTTCCTACATGGGTCGAGAAGTAGTCGACCCAAGCCAATTAAGCATAATACATCTCAGTGGCCCATGTCACTTTCGATTATGAATATTTGATTACAACGTTACAAGTCATGAAAAATCATTAAGGCACAAACCTAAATGATCAAGACATAAACCTGATCTGAAACACAGCTCATCTGAAACACGATGGAGATTGGCGAAGTATTTGGAACTTGGAAGTGCCCCCCAAAGTGAAGTCCTTCATTTGGCGTGCATGCAGAGAGGTTCTTCCCACTAGAATAAACCCGCAGAGGCGTGGAGTGGCTTGTACAAGTTCGTGTGTAAGATGCGAAACTGGTCTTGAATCTCAGTGTCATGCATTACTACCGTGTGACAAGAGTAGAGATATTTTGATTCAAGCTGGGTATTGGCACATCATTGATCCATTTCTTAACCAGGTAAACTCTTTCTCTTAGTTATATTTCTTGGTCAGTGGTGTTATTGACTCAAATAAAAGGGCGGATTTTGTGATGATATTGTGGGGCATATGGAAGGCCGGGAACCAAAAATTGTGGAACAATGAGGATATGACTGGAACTCAAGTCATCAGCGGTTCAAAAGAGATGTTGTCCAGTTGGATTTTAGTTAGGAAAAGGAAACCCCCTTGGGTGGCTGTTGGTCCTGGAATTACCCGAGCTAGATGGTCACCTCCTCCTTTTGGGTCTTTGAAATGCAATGTTGACGCAGCTTTCTTTGAGGCCATAAATTTATCCGGGTTTGGCATGTGCATCTGTGATCATGATGGCAAGTTTGTTCAAGCTAAAACAATGTGGGTTGAATCAAAGTTGGAAGTGAAGGTGGGGGAAGCAATGGATCTCTTGTTTACCACTAATGGTGCATTGAGCTGGATTTCACCAACGTCCACTTTGAAGTTGATAGTAAAGGGGTGGTGGATGAGTTATCTTCATCAAAGGAAAATATTACTGAGTTTGGTATCATTGTCAATTGTTGCAAGGGCCTTGCTTCTTACTTTACAAACTTTTCAACAAAGTTTATTAGGGGGCAAGCAAACAAAGTGACTCACTCTTTGGCTAGGGCGTCTTTGTTGTATGCTAGCTCCTGTTGTTTTTACACTGCTCCTAGTTGTATTGCCGACACTGTTATGAATGAATTGTCATAATTTGGCTTTTATAAAAAAAAAATAGCGTCAATCGACTATTACAATTGAGGAAGGAATCACAGTAACCAATAGAGAAGAGCTATAGGCAGGCCTATTAAGGTGGCGTTTGGAAGAGCTTATCTAAACTCCTTTTGACTTATCTGATGATATAAGCTCTTATGCAGTATGTTTGGCAGAGCTTATAAAAATAACTTATGTCATCCCATAAGGAGTTTTTGACTTATTTTCATAAGTCACTGGGAGAAGCTTATGGAATTATCATAAGAGCTTATGCACTAAACACCCTCTCCGTGTTTTTCACTATTCGAATCCTCTCATGTTCCTTTCTTTCTTTTTCTTTCTTTTAGCGCTTATGGCTTAAGCTCTCATGCGATAAGGTCATATGTGATAAGCTCTTAATTAAGTTGTTTATCCAAACGCATCCTAAACAGGGACATATGCTAGGTAGAAAGCAGATTAATGATACACATTATATTCACACTTCGAATAAACAGCCTATTCACGTTCGGACTAGGATATTTTAAAAGGCTAAAAAATATTCGTAAGGATTTAAATATGTGTATGTGCATGTGTCTAACCACACATAATATATGTTGCTCAACCACGTTACTAACCCCTTTTAATTTATCAACAAATTACATATGAAATTAAGAATGCCAAAAAATAAATTCAAAAAAGTAGAACACCTTATTTTTAAAAGACAGCTACATATATGACCTTTTTTTTGAATTTTGACGACTTTATTATATACGTTATGCTTATCAAGAAATGGCTTTTCAAAAGAGAGCAGTTTTTATAAGAACTAATTAAAATTGACTAATCAACTTATTGTATGAGTGACTATTATGATGTCATATAGCATTAGCATATATATGCAAAGTTACAAACTCTGATAGTCAATGAAAAGCAAATGTGTTTCCCTTCACGCATAGAAAATAATGGCATGTTGGGTGAGAGGAAGATAAAAACAGACATCAATGAGTTACCGACAAGTGACATTGTATCCTTTAGATATCAACTCACGTGGGCAGCACATGATTTGATTATAGCCCCAAAAAACGCGTTTAAGAGACACATGTCATCATCGCCACAAAGCTGTTTCATTATATTTCCACATAGGCACGTGCGTTGCTGATCATATTTTTATGCTCAGAACTATTCACGGATACAATTGGAAAGAGATTTTATTAAATCCTATATTCATAGAGTCCATTCAAAGTATATATTCGTAGGTTCTTGTCCTTAATCGATCGTGGAATTGAGGGATTTAAAGAAATAGAAGAGTTGGTTAACGCCGTGACAATGAAACAAACAATTTTAACGTAAGATATAGTTAACTCCCTTATAATTATCAGACTATATATGTTAATTGCTGATTAATAGCAGTCTACAATTCATACACTCTCCAAAATGAGAAATGGGAGAGGGAACAAAGTCAAACCGAAGATAATAAGTCTATTTATTTTAGATTTTGATAGAATTGATTCTGAAAAAATTGATTTTAAAAAAATCAAGGTTAAAAAAGTTAATTTGTGTTTGGTAACAATATTTTAAAAGTAGGTTTAGAAGAATTGATTTTATTTGAATGACAAAATAAAATCATTTTTGAGGTGTAAATATGTAGAACTTTATGGATCCTATATCTAGAATCAATTATTTTCAATACAAAAGCTAAAATTTTTTACTTCTACAAAATTCAGTTTTACTCATCAGAAATCAATTATTTTAGATAAGATTTTATACCCAAACATCCCAATTATTACAGTAACTGATGTGGAGTTTCAACTTCTACCCAAACAATCACTATGTCATTGATGTTTACCCATCGCTGGTCGTGAGTTTATTCAATTATAAGGGAGCTTCTTTTGGCTATGATGATTAACTGTTCTCTTAATCATCCATTTACATAGGGTGAAACAAAAGTTACAAATAGGCAAGTTACTCTTAATTATCATAATGTCTACTCTCTTTTAGAATATGATGGATTTAACATTGTGACTCATGTTTGGAGGAAAAAAAGTGTCGTGACGAATTTGAGAAATTAAATAAAGTCAGGGGAATTTTCTATAATTAAATAATAAAAATTGTGCAGGAATCATTCATTTATCTTCAATCCTAGCTAGCTATACTTGGTTGTTGTCCAGTACTTCATCTTGATGTTGCCTAGAGTTGCCTATTGATGGACTTGGAGCGCCTTATTTTTTTATTTTTTAGAAAAATCACCTATTTTTAAAATAAAAGTGTTTTTACGAAAAATATAAGTGTTCATTTGGATGAATTTTTGAAAAAAAAAACAAAAGAACGTATTTTGGTATTTTCTGAGGAGGTATACTTTCTAGCTTCTAAAAAAAATAGATGCATTAGAAGAGAGATAGTAAAAATGAATCATATTTTCTTGAACAATAATATCTCTATAATAAATATCATAAAAGCTATTTTTTAAAGTTTATCTAAATATAAAATAACTTCTACTTCTAATTCTATATCATAAAAACACTTTTTAAAAAACTCCATGCAAAGCTATCTTTAATTAAAAATTGGAAGGTTTCTGTAGAACTCCAAAGCCACGAGGTCAAAAGCTACTTTAACAAGGAACTAAGCATTCATGAGAGATCAATTTTTGAATGATTATCCGAAAGGTGTTTCAGATTCCAAATATCAGTAGCGCACACAAAACACTCTAAAAACATAACCCCTGTTTAATTTTCCCAATATTATTATTGCAAAGATTACATGGTGAGAAAATCATCTAACATTTTAAAAGATGACGTGATACTCATTTACTTTGCCTAGCTTGCGCAAAGAGACCAGAACCCAAATATATTACATTCTTTCCCCCAAAATGTTCCTCATACATGGAATTAACTACATTCCTAACTACCGATAAGTTACTTGAATAATTAATTTATTACTTCTAATTCATTACTTCATCTTCTCCTTAGGAGATTGTCATCAGAAAACTTAATTATAAAATGTCTTATATGATATGAGCAATTAATAGTTCTTGTTCTTCATGTCCAAAGAGGCTCCCACAATGAGTTTAGGCTAATGTTCTCCTCATAAAAATTCAGATTGTTTTGAAAGCCAATGCTATGGTGAGGACTTGAAATGAAATTGTCCATTGATTGTTGTGGTGATTCCTGTGGAGTTTCTGTCATTTCCATGCAAATTAGAGCCACCAGATTGGCTTGTTGTAGTTGCATGTTTACAACCTCAGCTTGTGCCTTTGCTAATTGTGCTTGAAGCTCGTTGACTTGCTTTTGGAGTTGGCAAATTGCACCTGCACAACCATATACAGGATCTCTTATTCTTGCACTAGCTTCATAAACCATGCTAGTCACTGCATCAGCTCTTTGAGACTCTGGAAGTTCCTAGAAAATCAAGCAACAGAATAATTTCATCAATTAAGTACTTAAATATTCTAACTTATTTTAATTGGTCATACTATATATTTAAGGTATATAAGCTATATATAGAGAGAAGAAGCAAGTTCGCATATAGATTAAATCATTTAATTATTTATGAAAATTAATTTTTAAAGACTTGTACCTTTCAACTGTGTTATCTTGAAGTATTAAATGGATTTCTTATTCTTATTAGAATTTAGGAGGCCCACCACAAGGCATTAATTAAAATTGGGTAGTTGACATTGCATTAATTTGAGGCATTGTAAGGCCAAATATCGGATTATATTTAGTCCACTTAGGAAAAACGGGGCTGATTGACCAAAGAAAAAATGGGACTGAAACCACTATGCTTTGTGTCTTCATCATGCATTTACTTTTCAAGTACACTGTTAAAGTTGTTCGTAAATTATTTATAAGATATTATGTTACTATGTCTGCGTTAAATATGGAAATAAAATAAATATATAACTGCTCTTATTTGCGAACACTTTTGCTCTTAGCTGTCGAAATAACATTAAAATTATGCAATCCATTCATTATAGACTAGTCTTCCTCTTGGACACGGAACAATAGGTTTTGTTGAGAATGCTGATGGGTGGTATAGTGATCAAGATCTACTACTCAATAATGGAGAGGGGGTTTGTTATTAGTGTTTATGTCTGTGTATCATTTTGACTCAAAAAAGGAAAAGGTCACATGGAAAGATCTAAAATTTTTAGACTAAAAAGAGCATTATGGAGGGTCCCACTTAGGTAGCTCACGTGGTTAAGCTAAGAGATACAAGGAGTCTCCTCTTAGAGTCATTGGTGCTGAGTTCGAATCCTCACTCCCCATAATCTAACAACTAACATAAAAACTAACATTTGCTCATAAAAAAAAAAAATACGATGGAGGATGTTTGATGATATTTTACTGAACCACGACGTCATCAAAATTTCATAAGACTATTAACATATTTATATGTACCTTAGAAAACCTTAAAATCACTTTTGAGAATCAAAAGTTACTTACAGTAAATTCAAGGAAAAACACTTTCAAGACTAAACTATTGTGCATCCAAACATACCACGTATATCTATCTCCGATGTGGTGAAAATGTGCAAATTTAGTGCTTTGATTATAAAGCAAGATGTGTATTGTCAATGTTCACTTCCTGCTTTGGTTTCTCTATTTGGCACTTACCACACATCTTTGTAGAAACGAAGATAAGTACTTTTGTAGTGAATTTAATTATGAGAAAAGTAGTTTGCCATGGAGAACTGAAGTTATGAGACAAGAAAACATGTAAGTAAGCTATAAGATTTTGATTTTGTAGGTAGACTTATTGGGATGAACATACATTGTTTCATTTTGCTGTATCATACCTTATCCCTATCAATACTATCTTGCCATACATTCTATCTTTATAACATTATATGAAATTTATTTTAACTAACGTGGCAACATAATATTGACCGAGAAAAAACGTGTTATAGCAAAATGAAACAACATATCCTTACTGGGCCTATTACTAGCATGGTCCTTTAACTACCTGTAAGAACTTGATGATGTTGCTGGCTCCAAAGACTCTGTGGGCAATGGTAAACTTGGCAGGGTCAGTGGGAGGGAAATAAGGTGCCAACACACATTTTTCTGCACATCTTCTCCTCAAAATCTTGCAAGCAGCACAAGGGGTCATCACTATTTGGGGTTGTGGAGGTGAAGATGAGGAATTAGTAGGAGAGTGAGAAAATGGAGGAGAGGAAGTAGGGGTAGTGTTGTCACTGCCCTCCATTTTTCTCACTCTGAATTTGTTGTTTTGTGTTTGGCTGCTTCTTTGTGTATTTTAGGAAGACTAGAAAAGAAGGGTATGAGGTTAGTGTGTGGGGTTGGTTTGGAAGCCAAAGCTATAGGGGTTTTATATAGGTATAGAGAAGATAGCAAGAACGTCATCACATATGAAAAGTGATGTCACGGTTGAAATTCGTTAAATGATACGAGCTTTTCCCACTTCTCCGTTAGGTGTTGTGGATTGTGATGCTTCTTTGGCTCATAGTATGAAAAAAACTCTTCCAAGTTTGACAAAACCTTTTTTAAACACATATTCTGCTTGTTACTTCTTTTTATTTTTATTTTTGCTTTTACTTTAATGTACAACTTAAAGAAGAAGAATAATCAATTAATGACAGCAAGTAATTTCTATCTTCCCAAATGGAAGCAAATTTTGTATTTTCCATGGAAAAATCCTCGTGTGCCTAACTTGCGAAGTAAAGTGACTTGTCCTAGCTAGTGAGGAAAAAAAATCAATGACCAACACGTCCTATTCACCCTCCAGCTTTATTGGACTCAAAAACCCAAAAAGTCCTTCTCAGATTAGCTGCTTAAACACGCAGTAATTGCTAATATATACGTGCAAAACAAGTAGGATAGATTAGACACAATAAATTAAACTTGTGTGTGTTTTTTTTTTCCTCCTCTTATCCTTAAATCATAGAGTATCTTATAATATAGACCACAGAGTGTATAGCATTAGCAGCCTAGCAGGACAAAGCATAGAAATAATATTCTCTGCTTTGGACAAATCTTTGGTTTACTGGTCTTATAAATTTTTAATTTGCTGAAAACCAACAAGTTGATATGATAGAGATAGAATAAACATTTTATCTAATTATTACTCTCACTGACACATTCCAATATGTGAAAGTACTGAACTGGTATCTCATTGTGTGTGTACTTCTACTGCCTCCACCAGTGTTAATTTCTAGTCTTGGTCCACACTAAATGTCTCAACGTCTATGCTTGTGCCAAGTGTCTCAGATCAGTTGAGAACGGTTTGTTACTTTGTTTAGAGTGAGAGTTATTGGGGTTGCTGCCACCACTGAGACAATGCTATCTTTCTACTCTCAACCACCACCTAATGACTAAACTATTTATTTAGAGACTCCATCTATATTAATCTAATTAAGTGTCTCTTTGCAGAACATAGCTACATATTTATGTGTATGCTAGTGCTTTAATAGGCACCAGCCGAGCAAGGTTGGTGGAGAACCGTTTAGCTCGTTGAACACACCAAGTAAGAAAAGAGGAACTATATGAACTAAAGTCATAAGTTACAATAACTAAATTATATGTTGCTCCAATATTCTATTCATTCCTCAATGTATTATCCGTTATATATAATTTGAGTTCTAAAATTAGTGATATTTTCAATTTTGGGGGATCTAGATTATCTTCGAGTGATAAAGTTTTCCACAAGTTAGAAAAATAAATTAAATTGAGATTTCAACTTTGCGGTGGAAGTAGTTGGACTTTTGTAATTTGTAACAATTTCCTTTCCCATTTTTTCCTTCTAGACGTCTCATAGAGTCTTTAGCGTGTGGACCTTAAGAAAAGAAGAACATTCATTAGCCAAGTTCACTTTAAAGTTTAATCCTACTATAGCTTTTTTTAGGACTTTACACTCCTAAATATGTTCATATTAATCGTGAAGCAGTGGAAAGTGTGGAATCAAAGCGATACGAGGAAGTTAATTCCTGCATTGTCCTGCTTCATCGTGCATTCTTTATGGCACACGTGCAATGAATATGACTCATAAACCCATTTTAGATTTATCGCAAATGTTTCCTACATTTTTATAGTGTAATTTGCTAGTGGCTATGAAGGTAACATTTTCTTCGTGTGCAAAAGTGAAAATAGATAGGGATCATTCTTTGGATATTGGCACTGCCAAACAATACCTATTGTCCCACAAAGTATCCAACGACAAATATCATGGATTTTGATTAGCCAAGTAATTTAAATATCCAATGATTAATAATCATATATAATATTTCTTCTCCAATCGTGGGTTGTCAACCTCGAACTGAGTAAACCGGCTAGATATAATATTTCTTATCCCGTGCACTACACTAAATAAGAAATATATAAAAAGAAGAAAATATATGTTTATTCCTCGAGCACTACAAGAATTTTCGCTGTTTCCGAGGGCATATGGCCCTGGGAAATCCATAAAATCCGTGGGAAAATACACATTTCCCAGGGATGACCCACGGATTCAGATCACTCGGTTTTCAGCTGGTCGGAAACGTTTCCCAGGGGTATGCCCTGGGAAATACCCCGCGGTCACACCCTTGGGAAATTTCCCACGGACTACTCCCTGGGAAAATTTCCCACGGAAAAATCCCTGGGAAACGTTTCCCACGGAATTTTCCCTGGGAAACCTTTCCCAGGGTTTTAACCTTGGGAAACCTATGTATTTTTTTTTAATTAAAAAACTTTAATTTATAGCTTAATAAGTCAATTAATTATTATTCCAGCGGAGGGAACCAGCGATTGCGCGGCGGCTCTGCAACTTCCGGCGGCAGCTTCGGGTCTGGACTTGGCTGGTCCGGGTCGAACGGCGAACGGCGGCGACGTCTGGACTGGGCGGTGCGGTCTGGACAGCGGGAGAGAGGGAGGAGGACCAAACTATGTGTCTCTCTATTTGTATGTGTTTTTACTGTTGGTATTTTTTGATTTTTGACTGTGGTTTGGAGCTTATGTTGGTGAAAAAATGGTGGAAGGGATGGATGAGTGAGGGGCTGGTTTATTGAAGAAGGAGAGAAATGGGAGGAGGAAGATGAAGTTTAGAAAGGGAAGGAGATGTGTGGGTTTGAGGTGAGAAGTGAATGTTGGCTGGGTATGGGTAATTATGGGTTTATGGTGTTTGTTGGGTTTTGGGTGAAGGAGGAAGAAGGGTTGGAGTTAGGAGGAAGATGGAGATGGGTTCTTGAAGAAGAAGAGAAATGGGAGGAGGAAAATGAAAGAAGAAGAAAGGAAAAAAAAGTCTGAACGACTGCTCGATTGTGTAACATATTTCCCAGGGCCACATCCCTGGGAAACGGCGCCTCGATCGTGTAACATATTTCCCAGGGTCACAGCCCTGGGAAACGGCGCCTCATGTAACATATTTCCCAGGGCCACCACGGGAAACGGCGCCGATCGTGTAACATATTTCCCCACGGCCACTGGGAAAACGGCGCCTCATGTAACATATTTCCCAGGGCCACATCCCTGGGAAACGGCGCCTCGATCGTGTAACATATTTCCCAGGGCCACAGCCCTAGGAAACGGCGCCTCATGTAACATATTTCCCAGGGCCACAGCCCTGGGAAACGGCGCCTCGATCATGTAACATATTTCCCAGGGCCACAGCCCTGGGAAACGGCGTCTCATGTAACATATTTCCCGCGGCCCAATCCGTGGGAAAACAAGCGGGAGCAGTTGGCGCCTCTGTTACCCAAGGCCCAACCCGTGGGAACCATAGAGAGAACTTTCCCAAGGCTTTAACCGTGGGAAACGTCAAAATTTCCTAGGGATTTTTTGCCCTGGGTAATATGCCTTGGGAAATAGCTTAAATTCTTGTAGTGGAGCAATGCTATATGGGACGAACAGTTTTCGTGAAATCCCATACGAATAATCCAACATGGCATGTTGTTATAAGTGCCCACTTTCATTTAGCTTCAGTTAAGGAAAATATTGTTTAGTGTGTAGAAAGTATATTAGCTATCAGTTAGTATAGAGTTATTAACTATTGAGTTTGTAAGGCTGCTACAGTCGTGGTATCATAACAGAAAGTTTGTTACTCTGTTATGCATATTAGTTAGTTGAGTCATTTTATCAAACAACTGGGTCATAGCAGTATAAATAGCTAGCAGTTGTGCCTATTGTAATCCAATCGACTCATTCATCAATATACATAACACAAAGAAGTTATTCAGTAAACAAATAGTGCAGAGCACCATTTTACATGGTATCAGAGAGCAAAAGACCCTGGAGTTAGTTTCCATCCAAACTCTATCACATCATCATGGCATCAAGTGATCAAGAGAACAAGATTCCAGAAGAAGGAGGTTCTCCATCCTCATCAAGCAAGAAAGATGATGATTCAAAATATGAAACCAAGAAAGATGCAGGTAACGAAATCTGCGTTGACATAATGTCTCCATTTTACATTCATGCATCTGATCACCCGGGACAAATTTTTGTTAGTGAACTTCTCCATGATTGAAATTATGGGGAATGGGTCACTGACATGAGTAATGCATTGTACGCCAAAAACAAGATTGGATTTGTGGATGGATCAATCCCTATGCCACAAATCGATTCTCTATATCTTGCTTATTGGATGAGATGCAATGCCATGGTCAAAGGGTGGCTCAAGAGTGGCATGGATAAAGAAGTGAAAAAGAGTGTGAGATATGCGACTACAGCCCGCGATATTTGGGTTGAGATTGAAGAAAGATTCGCCAAGGAAAGTGCTCCAAGAATGTATGAGCTACGAAGGGCGATATCTCTCCTCAGGCAAGAAAAACTATCAGTACCTTCATACTACACAAAACTGAAAGGACTGTGGGATGAAGCATCCTCCATTGCTCCTTTGCCAAAATGTCCATGCGGGACATGTAAGTGTGATGTATAGAAACGCCTTACCCAGATGAAAGAAAAGGAGCAATTGTACGATTTCTTGATGGGGTTAGATGAGGTATTTGCCACTGTTAAAACTCAGATCTTGAATATGACACCAATCGTTTCTTTGGGGCATGCCTACCACCTTGTGGCAGAAGATGAACAGCAGAAATTAATTTCTGCTCAACATAAGTCAGCTGCAGAGACAGCAGCCTTCCAAGCCACCGACACTCGCATCAAGAATGGTGAAGACCGAAGGGGCAACAAAAAGGAGAGACCCGGGTGTGACCATTGTCAGAAAATAGGACATGTGCAAGAGGAATGTTGGGAAATTGTAGGCTACCCTAACTGGAAGAAACAAGCCCATGACAACAAACCAGGAACATGGAATGGCAAGAAAACTGGATCCAAAGCAGCTCAAGTCCACATAGAAGACAGCCCAATTCCTGGCTTATCAATGCTGCAATATGAAAAACTCATTCAACAGTTAAAAGCAGATACTGAACCCGTGAATCATCAGTCTAAACCGGTTGTAAACATGGCATGTAACTCTATGTTCAAAGGCCATTGGGTCATTGACTCAGGTGCCACAGAATATATTACTTGCAATGAAAACTTACTTAAAGAAAAATTTAGTTCTAATTTGCATCCCGCTAAGATTCCTAATGGTATGAATGTTTCCAGTAAAAGGTTCAGGAAATGTTGTTCTTAATAATGGTATGAAACTGAATAATATTCTGCATATACCTGATTTCCAATGTAACCTTCTTTCTGTCAGTAAACTAACAAGAGACTACAATTGTGCAATTATCTTTGTTGTTGACTTTTGTACAATGCAGGACTTACATTCGAGGAACCTGATTGGATTGGGTAAGCATCAAGATGGATTGTACATCCTTGAGCCAACTCAAGACAAAAGGATAGCCTTGAAAGTGGGTAAGACAAATGAAGATAATCTGCGGCATTCTCGTTTAGGTCACACCTCTGTAGACAAAATAAAAACTATAGGTTTTGATGTAGTTAAGAATCATGATAGTTTACCTTGTGATTCTTGTATTAGGGCGAAACAAACAAGATTTCCTTTTCCCATAAGTACAATAAAAATTGTTTCTTGCTTTGATTTAATTCATTATGACATAAGGGGTCATTATAACACTCCATCAACCTCTGGAGCTCATTATTTTCTTTCTATAGTTGATGATTATAGTAGGAGTGTTTGGGTTTACCTTATGAAACACAAGTCAGAGGTTGAACGTTGTTTGCCCATGTTCATTTACATGATTGAAACACAGTTTGGAAAATGCATCAAACGTGTCAGGACAGATAATGGCATGGAATTTACATCAAACTATATGCAGAATTTTTATGAAAATAAAGGGATTGTAATGGAACTATCATGTACTTACACACCTCAACAAAATGGGGTAGTAGACCACAAGCATAGACATATTCTTGAAGTGGCTAGAGCTTTAAGATTCCACTCAGGATTGCCAATTAAGTTTCCGGGGGAATGTGTGCTTACGGCTGTACATATCATTAATCGGTTGCCATCAAGAATCATCAATAATCAAACCCCTTTTGAGATTATGTTTGGAAAGAAACTTAACTATAACCATTTGAGGGTTTCGGGTGTCTAGCTTATGTTCTTAAAACAAGAAAAGAAAGTAAGTTTGATGAAAGGGGGAGAGCTTGCATCTTCTTGGGATATTCTTTAGGACAAAAGGGATACAAAGTGTATGATTTGCTAACCAAAGACATATATGTATCTAGAGATGTTGTATTTTTTGAAAAACAGTTTCCATTCAAAGACAATGGGGACAAACAGAACATTGAGAAGGAAAAGATGCTCGAGCTAATGTGCATGGATGACATCATTGAACCTGCTTGTAATACTCATCCTAAGGATCACCAAAACCATGAAACAGAACACTCAGAACAGCATCTAGAAAGGACATCCAAATCTGAAATTCCAGCAAAAGAAAATGTGCAGAATCAGATTATTGAAGAAAAAAGGTGTGGAGTTAGATCAAGGCAGCTTCCAAAACATTTGGAAGACTATGAAGTTGACTTGCCCCTCTCTATCACACCAGCCGTGACCACTCCTCCTTCAAGCAATAATGTGGTACATCCTCTGTCCCAATACATATCTTACAGTAATTTTTCTAAATCACATCTAGCTTTCTTGTAGGCCATCTCTGCCCAAGATGAGCCAAGAAACTTTAATCAGGCTGTTCAACACGAACATTGGAGGGAAGCTATGAAAAGTGAGATAGCAACCCTTGAAAGCAATGATACTTGGACTCTCACCCACCTACCACCAGGAAAGAACATTGTAGATTCGAAATGGATCTATAAAATTAAGTTCAAGCTAAATGGTGATGTGGAGTGTTACAAAGCTCGACTTGTGGCAAGAGGGTTCACACAAATTGAAGGTGAAGACTTTCATGAAACATTCTCCCCAGTAGCCAAACTTGTGACCATGAGATGCCTCCTATCCATAGCAGCCGCAAAAGGATGGTCGATACATCAACTCGATGTCAACAATGCTTTCTTACATGGAGACTTGAATGACGAAATTTATATGAAGATCCCTCAAGGTTTTGCAAAAGGAGGAGACACCCGTGTCTGCAAGTTAAAGAAGTCTTTATACGGATTAAGGCAAGCATCCAGAAATTGGCACTACAAGTTTACTAGTGCACTCACAAAGATTGGATTTGATCAATCACGTGCAGACCATTCTTTGTTTATCTACAAAAGAGGAGAAATTTTCCTTTCTGCCTCGATATATGTAGATGACATGTTGTTAGTTAGGAATGATGCAAAAACCATACAATGGGTCAAAGGACGTCTTAACAGGGAGTTTAGCATCAAAGATTTGGGTCCGTTGAAATATTTCCTAGGCATTGAGGTGGCTAGATCGCCACTAGGAATTGTTCTAAGCCAACGGAAGTATACCTTGGATATCCTACATGAGACTAAGATGGAAAATTGTCGGCCTAGCAAGTTCCCAATGGAACAAAACTGCAATTTGAGGGTAAATCAAACTGAGCCAAATGTGGATGTTAGCAGGTATAGAAGGTTGTTGGGAAGACTCTTATACTTCACAATCACAAAATCAGGCATCACATATGCGGTGAACACCTTGTGTCAATACATGACAGCTCCTAAACAAGTACACGTAGATGCTGCAGACCGCATTCTCAGATATTTGAAGACCATACCGGGGCAAGGGATATTTCTTCCAATTAAAAGCAGCACTCCAAGCCTATTGAGATGCAGATTGGGCAGGATGCCCACTCACCAAGAGATCGTGTACAGGCTACCTGATTACTTTGGGAGATGCCCTTGTATCTTGGAGGACGAAGAGACAAACTGTCGTGACTAAATCTTCAGCTGAAGCTGAATATAGAGCCTTGGCAGTAACCATTAGTGAGCTTATCTAGCTGCGATGACTGTTGGAAGAGTTAAATGAGAAGCAACAATCAGCTACACCTATGTTTTGTGATAATCAGGCAGCACTGCACATCACTGCGAATCCGGTTTTCCACAAAAGAACCAAGCACGTCGAAATGGACTGCTATTTTGTGTGTGAAAGAGTTCAATCAGGCGAGATTAAGCCTATAAAGATTGGAACAAAGGACCAATTGGCAGACATTTTTACGAAGTCGCTTGGAAAGGAGAGGTTTAGGACACTGCTCATCAAGTTGGCCATTAGAAATCTCCATGCGCCAACTTGAGGGGGAGTGTAGAAAGTATATTAGCTATCGGTTAGTATAGAGTTGTTAACTATTGAGTTTGTAAG
The DNA here is from genome assembly GCA_030762895.1 of Sophora flavescens. Classification (NCBI taxonomy): domain Eukaryota; kingdom Viridiplantae; phylum Streptophyta; class Magnoliopsida; order Fabales; family Fabaceae; genus Sophora; species Sophora flavescens. The sequence continues at coordinate 170,564,113 of CM061066.1, forward strand.
GCTATTACAGCCGTGGTATCATAACAGAAAGTTTGTTACTCTGTTATGTATATTAGTTAGTTGAGTCCTTTTATCAAACAGCTGGGTCATAACAGTATAAATAGCTAGGAGTTGTGCCTATTGTAATCCAATGGACTCATTCATCAATATACATAACACAAAGAAGTTATTCAGTAAACAAACAGTGCAGATCACCATTTTACATAGCGCGGAAGTGAATTCGTTATATGACATACGAATTTAATTTCCACCTTTCAAATCCTTGCGTTTTACTATTTATCAATTTGTATGTTTTCAAACATTGTTAATATCTTAATGGTGATTGGTTGACGGAATTCGTCAGGTTTCACTTTCGCACTGTATACCAGTGCTCTTCAGTTAAAAAAAGAAAAAACGGATCCATAATATGCTTTGTATGTCTTGACGAAAAAAGCTTTCGTACTATTAATCATTTTTCTCATCCCCTTGAGTGAATTCTTATCGTGCCCCTCTACGGTCCCATGTATGTGAATGTGATCATTAGATAAGCCAACAAGAGCGATGTATACTAGCTAGATTCAAAAAAGCTATAAATGAAATGTTGCATTTAAAACCAGTCAAAATTGCAAGTTCTACTTCGAATTTGTTGAAGAAAGGGGTCCCAACCCAGCATTCGTCATCATCACTTGTCCTGCCATGCAAGGAATATATAGAGATCATGTTGAATGGTCGTACTACATTATAATTTATAATATGCGTCCTTGTAAGTTGTAAATGGTATGTGCATTTATTAACATTCATCCTCATCCTATCTTTGCTATATAATCAAATTCAACAAAGGAAAGTTAGTTTGAACTTTGTAAACTTAATAAATGCGAATTCCAGAGTCATTTGGTTGGTCTTTGATCAAGCTAAACCGTGATGCAAAGGGCATCTCGAAAGGTAGAGTTGTGCAATGACGACCGTAATTAAAAAAATTCTCTTACTCTAGACCAAATTTCCAAAGTCATCGTTGATAAAACATGGACTGTGGACACAAGCCTGAGTAGTCACTAGTGCACCCTATAAAACTCCTCTAAAATAAGGAAAAAATGTAAAGTAAGAAAGGAAACGTGTATTCATCCTTAATTAGTTAAAATGTACTTAGATTATAACTGACTTTAACTAATCAAGGATAAATATATCTTTACTTTTTTCACTTTGCAATTTTGTTCATTTTAGAAAAGCCTTATCCATAGACCATGATGCACCACTTGTAAGTGTAACGGTTATGACCCATAAATGTAAGCAAAGATCAGAAGAAAAAAAAACTTATAAGAATTTAGAGTTGATTAAGAAAAATGCTAATTGAACACAATTTTGACACAAATATGCCACACCATGCGGTGCTGCACCGTGCAGCACTATAGCGGGACCTTTTTTTTTAATTTAGTTTTATTTTTTTTAAATGTTAGTCTTTGATAAATAAATTTTTTGGTTAAGTATGTTCAAATATCTGATTAATTCAGTTCATTATCTGGTTAATGGGTTTTTTGAGAAATAAATTTTTTATTTTTTTTAAAAAGAAGTCAATCTTTTTTTAAAAAAAAAAAGGTACAGTAGCATAGGTGTCACGTATGATGTCTGTATGGTGTCTGTTTTATGTGTTCAAATTAACCAGATATTTGAACGTGATTAATCAGATATTTGCACATACTTAACCAAAAATTTATTTCTAGAAAAAACTAAATATTTAAAAAAAAAGAACAAAATACTTTTTTTAAAAATAAATAAATAAATATTTTTTTAAAAAACAAGTACTTGCTACAGTGCCACACAAGACCACTACATTGCAGCACCGTATGATGTCGGTATGGGGTCGATATTTTGTGTCAAAATATTATTTTTCTTAGATTAGGCCCACGCGGTTAAGACTAGAATGACGAGTTGCTCAAATTATCTTGAAGCTCCGCAGTTAGACCGCTGAGAATCCTAGACTTCTACTGACTTATGGCTTACTTGGGTGGAAACCAGGTATAATATTGTCGAAATTGTCAAGTAATGTATGCCTGAAAAGCTGAGGCCAGAGACTAAAAACTTAACTAAGGTCATGTGTGTTGGACTTTCTTCCTATACGATACAATTAATATAATTAGGGAGGACCACGATAATTAGCTAGCCTGGCCCTGAATACGTTTTCATGCATCAATTTCTACCCTCGATTATCAAATAATGCCAAATCTATATTAGCGTTTGTGATACTCCATTATACTCCCCAGGCTTATATTCAGCTAAGACTGCACAAGATTGCCACTGTTGAGAACCATGTTATTATCCCTAACATGAAGAGCTTCTATAAGTTTATTATATTCAAAATGTAAATCATAATTTTATCATTTGGAGCCTACCAAAAAAATAATAATAATAATAATTTTATCATTTGGAGATCACTCACTACATTTATATTTGATGCCAACTATTAGAGTTCCTTCCAATCGTACAGAAAGAAATCAATTTTGCTAATGTTTAACGAACGTTCACGAAGAGTTCTTCAATTACTTCAAGTCCAATGCTATTCATATTCGCCCAAAAGGAAAATTTTCATAAAAAATGAACTCGTTTTCAAAATAAGTAAGCAAGAGTATATTGACCGTTAAATTATAACAAGTTAAAACCAAAATAACCTCTAAATTAAGTCAAAGTCCTTATGCACTTTAAAACAAAAATCAAAACCATTTTGCAAGATATCAGGTTATTTTACATTCCCGCAACTTGCAGCTAACAGGCTTATCCAGATGGCATTATGGTCACTGAAGCTTATTCTCTGGTTGTAACTTTATTGCCAATTTTCTTAACCTCGAGAGTAGGGTGTATGTGTGTGTATATATTATGAAGCTCTTCTACCTATTTTTTAAAAAAAAAATAAGAGATTTATTATCAAATCAAGTGCTAACTTTACTTGGTTTATGTGCATGATACCAATTCGAAGCTTTTTTCTGCATTTCTTATCAGCCTGATTACCTTCTGCAACAATCAAAGTAAGATCAGCTTCAAAATATGAAACCTTACCAATATCTAAAAGGATGCAGCATACTCGAGATGAACTGCATGCCACATGGATGACAATCAAAGGATATATGACATATCATCTCAAATCAATGCAATTCATATACCCCATGCAGATGACTATATCACCCAGTACAGGCCACAAGCAGTCTCATTTAATCACAGAATGCAATCGAAAAAACAGTGATAATCATCCAGCCATAAACTTCATATCAGGCTTGCATTTTATTAGTTTAGTTTATTTATTGAGTTAGCTCAAATGCCATTTATCAAACACCTTACATGCAGATATAAGTATATAACAAACCCAGGCTTAATCTGGCCCCCAAAACATAGGGTTAGTTTCTGCATTATGCCGATTCCTCAAATTAAATACAAAGGTTCACCATCTAAAAATTCAATATCCAGTGCAGCAAACACCAAATGCAGTTCCTAAGTCAGGCACAAACACACAAGGAAAGAATAAGTCATCAAATAACTACCAAGCCCATAACCACATAACCCCAACCTCAGAATCAAAGATAAACCAGTGTTTTCCCTTTCTACATGAAGCATTACAAGCTATAGCATGTGGTTCAGTGCAGAGGTTAACACCTAAAATATTCTAACAAACATCTTGTAAATGACCTTCAGTGTACTAAGAGAGTGATGCCTGAGCAATTAAATTTATATTCCAATTCTATGTTTCTCTTGGACGATACTATTTTATGATACTCAATTTAATTGTGAAGTTGAACTTTTGCACACTGAAACACTGGTATCAGGATAACAATGGTTCTAGTATTATCCTTTTATACCATATTTCCAATTCAGCCATTTCTCACCTTTACAAGGTTCAATTTTAAAGGTTGACATGAAAGTAAAAACCATTAGTATGAGGCATAGGAACTACTAAATGGTTGTCTACCTGGTATGGGTACATATTTGGTACCGATACTTGTTGGGTACACATGGGCACATACCTGTTACATGTGTAAAAACATTCGTATGCTTTCACCTGACAGCTTTTGGGAGCACTGGTGATTGAAATGGTATTAGATCCTCTATTACCAGGTATTCTAGAGTTCGATCCTTGCCACCTCCATCCTTCTAATAAAATGTTGTGCATTGTTCACGCTTCAATCCAAAACGAATTTTGCGTGAAGGAATGTGCTACATATAAAAAATCATTGTTGTGTCTATCTAACAGCTTAAGATTTTCGGAGAATTGGTAACTGACCAGTGACAATAACCAATACTTTTTTCCTTCAAATTTTGCTATGAAACACTTTTGAGTACATCTTGGTCAAGCATTAACAATTTTTAGGACAATAAGATAAATAACATAATTATACTATTCACATTCTTTGCTTTGGAATTGTCATATAAATGAAATGGCTAGGCAGCAGTGTCAAATAGAAATTGCAAGATATTTAAAATGAAAATGATTATTAAGCAGTAGAAATTCAACATACTACAAAAACTTACACAAAAGGACAAGTGTTTTATCAGGAGTCAGGACTCAGGCTACATGACCTTTCATATTTCTTTTGGTTTACTCTACAAATGAAAGCATCCCATCCAAATTCATCTGCCACTCTCCCAAATTTATAACAAGTTGTACAAACTCACAATAATCTGCAATATACAAAATTCAAGCACAATCAATAAACAAAACCAAAGATGCTAAAACTACACAGATACATGCTTAAAGAAGGAGAGCACTCTAAAAGACTAAACATGATAGAAGATTGTTCTACAGTTTATGAAATTTTTGTTCTAAAGAAAAACATGAATGGATATAGTTATCAATAACTCAAGGTAGTCAATCTTATAAACAAGCAAGTTCTAATTTCTCATTAGAGTTACTAGGTGGTAATATGTATTAGAAATTTAAAAGTATTTTAGCAAAGTTATTTGCGCACAAGACTACATACATATCTGCAAAATTATCCTGGCAAAGCATGTTAAGCTCAAAATATGTCACATCCCAAATACTGTTGATTAATTTATCATAAATTAAAAGACGAATGAATTGATAAGTTTTGTTAACCAAAAAGACAGCATAAATTAATACTACTGAATACAAAGTGAAAACACAGATGCTTACTAGTATCTATCATCAAGCCCAATTCAGAGAGAAAGAGGCTGTCAGACAAAATTTTCTCACTCTTTCAAATCATCATTCATGAAGTCCTGAAGAGCAATCATTTTGATAGAATTGGACTTCAAGCTCTTTATCGCTTCAGCAGTTGCCAGAGCTCCATTAACAGTTGTCACTATAGGAACCTTGTAATCCAAAGCCATCCTTCTCAGAGCCAGACCATCTATCCGATCAAGTGCATCACCTGAACTGGTTATCACCATCAGCTGAATGTCACCATTGGCAATCATGTCACCAGCATGAGGCCTCCCTTCATGCATCTTCAGCACTCGCACAGCTGGGATTTTAGCTGATTCAAGAATATGAGCGGTTCCAGAAGTAGCAACAATCTGAAATCCAATCTCAACATATGCCTTTGCAATCTTCTCAAGGTGAGACTTTGTCAAGTCATTAAAGCTAAGGAACGCAGTACCAGAAAGTGGTAACTTCTGGCCGGCAGCAATTTGAGCCTTGGCAAATGCAGTGTTATACATAGAGTCAATACCCATGACCTCACCAGTACTTCGCATCTCAGGACTTAGAAGCACATCAGTGCCAGGGAACTTCGAAAAAGGAAGAACTGCTTCCTTGACTGACACATATTTAGGAATAACCTCTTTTGTAAACTGTATGTCATGAAGAGACTTTCCAGACATGACAAGGGAAGCATATTTAGCCAACGGCTGGCCAATTGCTTTTGATACAAATGGGACTGTACGAGAAGCTCGAGGATTGGCCTCAAGCAAAAATACCTCCCCCGGCGTGGTTATTGCATACTGACAGTTCATCAGCCCACAGACATTCAGTTGTTTAGCCAATTTTACAGTCCATGACCTGATTGTGTCCAAGCAAGAAGATGGAACGGTTCTCGTGGGAATGGAGCAGGCAGAGTCACCAGAATGTACCCCGGCCTGTTCTATGTGCTCCATTATCCCACCAATGACCACATTGCCATGAGAGTCAGCCAGTGCATCGACATCAATCTCAATTGCATCAGATAAATACTTGTCAATTAATACAGGGCGTTCTGGATCCACCTCAACAGCATTTTCAAGGTAAGTCACAAGTTTCTCATCACTATATACAATCTCCATTGCTCGACCGCCCAAAACATAGGAAGGGCGAACAACAACTGGATATCCAATTTCTGATGCAATGGCAAGTGCATCTGTTTCACTCCTAGCAATTCCTCCTTTTGGCTGTTCAATCTTTAGTTCATTAAGCATCACATTGAACCTCTCTCTGTCCTCAGCAGCATCTATAGAATCAGGAGATGTTCCCCAAATACGTACATGACCAACCCCACTGGCACACACTGGCTTGTGTTCATCTAGGTATTGTTGTATGGGGAGAGACAACTTTAATGGTGTTTGGCCTCCAAATTGTACAATGATACCGTCAGGCCTTTCCAAATCAATAATGTTCAAAACATCTTCAACTGTCAAGGGTTCAAAGTACAGACGGTCACTAGTGTCATAATCTGTGGAGACTGTCTCAGGATTTGAATTCACCATGATTGTCTCATATCCTGCTTCCTGCACATGCAAAAGGCAAGGGTGGGAATATGATAAAAGTAGAAGCAGCTTCAGAACAATCGCAGAAAGGACCTAGCAGGCCAAATCTTAAGGTAAGTGCTAACCAGTTCTGATCATGTTGAAGTGCAAAACAAAGGATAAACAAAATAATCATTTTAAAGCGCAAACCCAACTAATAGACAAGGCACAGGAAATTTAAATTTAAAATTTTATCATCAAAAGAGAAGGCTAGATATCATGCAGCATTGTCAGCACCACTTGTACCCAAGCTAAAAAAATTTAAATAAAAAGAATAAGAAGAAAGTGGAAAGCTGGAGAGGTAAATAAAAATTATACACTCCTTTTTTAATTGATTATTCACTAACATTCACAAGTAGTGGAATACATGGACATCGACAAGCTAATTAACATGAGAAGAAAACAAACCTGAAGAGCAAAGGAGGCATGACAACAGCAATAATCAAACTCAATCCCTTGACCAATTCGATTTGGTCCTCCACCCAAAATTAAAACCTTCTTTCTTTCGGTGGGATCTGATTCACACTCAAAATCATAAGAAGAGTACATATAAGGAGTATTAGCCTCAAACTCGGCAGCACAGGTATCAACTCGCTTATATGCCGGCGTAACACCCAAAGAGAGTCGCCTAAATCGGACTTCCTTCTCAGTGGATTTAGTTGCAAATGCTATCTGTTTATCACTAAATCCTCTTCTCTTCACCTCAAAGAAATCTACATCTGTCAAATCAGACAAATTATGAGACAGCAAGAAACTTTCCACATCAACTAGCTCCTTGAGTTGTGTGAGAAACCATTTGTCAATATAACTCAGCTCAAAAATTTCATCAATTTTCATCCCTTTCTTCATTGCAGCATATATGGCATGTATGCGATCAGGGTTAGGAACTCGGAGGCTATACTTCAATTGGTCCCAGTCATAGTCCAACTCCTTCACTTGTCCACAACCCCATCCAGAGAAACCATATTCTAGAGAGCGTACTGCTTTTTGAAAGGACTCTTGGAAGGTTCGCCCTACTGCCATTGCCTCTCCAACTGATTTCATTTGTGTTGTCAATATTGGCTGAGAACCTGGAAATTTTTCAAAAGCAAACCGAGGAATCTGCAACATGAAAAGTCATGGAAAAAGTAAATACAAGGTAAAAAAAAAAAAAACTTTGAACAAAACAATAGCAAATATGTGATAAATTAGATATTATCAGTGACTATTGCGACGATATTGATATGTCTTGATCCACAGCATAAATGATGGTTTATAAGACTATAAGCTGGATAATCATAATAATGACATAGCAGTTGCCTATTATCTATACAAACTACAAAGTTAAAGTAACCGAAAAGAGGGAAGCAGAAAAATTCAGCATGTAAAGGATAGAATAAGGAACAAAATGAATAAAATAAAAGTCTTGAAGGCATAAAATTCATATTTGTTGCATTGTGAATTTCTACTAAACCCCATTCAAAGTAGAAAATAACTTACGCCATTATCAATTAAATACTAACCTTTGTGACCACATAATCTATAGAAGGCTCAAAACTAGCTGGTGTCTTTTTGGTTATGTCATTTGGGATTTGATCCAGCGAGTAACCAACAGATAACTTAGCCGCCATCTTTGCTATTGGAAAACCAGTAGCCTTTGATGCCAGGGCTGATGACCTCGAAACTCTTGGATTCATCTCAATCACCATCACCTCACCATTTTCAGGATTAACAGCAAACTGCACATTAGAACCACCACACTCCACCCCAATTTCTCTTATTATAGCAATGGAGTAATCTCGAAGTCGCTGGTACTCCTTATCGGTCAAAGTTTGGGCAGGTGCAACAGTAATAGAATCCCCAGTATGAACACCCATTGGATCAATATTCTCAATGGAACATATGATAACCACATTGTCAGCCAAATCTCTCATAACCTCAAGCTCATACTCTTTCCAACCCAACAAAGACTTCTCAATCAATACCTGACTAGTCAAGCTAGCAGCAAGCCCTGCCTTACAAATTTCCTCAAACTCTTCCCTATTATATGCAATGCCACCACCAGTTCCACCCAAAGTGTAAGCAGGTCTAATGATCAAAGGGAATTCCCCGATCTGATTCGCGATTTCCATACACTCCCTGAGCGTGGTTCCAATCCCAGAAGGTGGGGTTTTTATCCCAATATTCTTCATGGCCTGTTTGAACAATTCCCTATCCTCTGCCTTCTTAATAGCATCGAGCTTCGCGCCGATCAGTTCCACGCCGTATTTGTCCAAGGCGCCGCTCTCGGCTAGCGCCACTGCGAGGTTAAGTGCGGTCTGACCGCCCATGGTTGGAAGCAGAGCGTTGGGGCGCTCTGCTTCCAACACCTGTTCGACCAATTCAGGGGTCATTGGGGTAATGTAGGTCCTATCAGCCAAATCAGGATCGGTCATAATTGTAGCAGGGTTCGAGTTTATGAGAATTACTTCGTACCCTTCTTCTTTGAGCGCTTTGCAAGCTTGTGTTCCGGAGTAATCGAACTCGCAGGCTTGCCCAATCACGATTGGTCCAGCTCCTAGGATCAGAATCTTCTTCAAATCCGTTCTTTTTCCCACTTTGGTTGCGTTTTCGTGTGATGGAGCAGCAATGGTAGTGGCAGTTGCTGAAACGACGTCGTGACGGGGTTTGTGAGAACATCGAAACCCTAATTTGTTGTTGTTGTTTGGGGAGAGGGGTTCTGGGAAGAAGCGATTGGGGATAGGGGAAGAGGGAATTGAAAGTAAAGGTGAATGGGAGAAGAAGATACGTGGAAGGTTGTGGAAATGGGTAATGCAATAGGACATTCCCATTTTGTGAGATGAAATTAGGGTTCCGATAGATAGAAGGAGGCGCGAAGAAGAAGAAGAGGGTGGGTTTAGGGTTTTTGTGAGTGGGGAGAGTGATGAGTGAAGTGGGAAGAAAGGGAATGTGCTTTATTTTAATGGGTACGCGATGTTCCTCCGTCACTGTCAAGGGATTCTGAAACTGATATGTATAGTAGCTAGTAGCTAGTACAAACGACAAGACGGTAATTACAGTTACATCTTACACAAAAAACATAGAGATAAAATATTTTCTTTTTGACTCAATATTATAGAGATAAAAGATATTTACTATTTTCAGTATTTTGGACGGTCTATCATTTTTCATTTATGTCTTATTGGGACAAAAAAATTAGAAGGACAATGGGACATAAGAAGAATGGTCACGATTAGGGTGGGAATAAATCAGATAGTTTGTCGGAAGCTTACGGTTAGCCTATTTAATAAAAATGTCAGATTAAGGTTTTATAAAAAACATATATAGTTAAATAGGTCAAGTCTAAGACTTGAAAAAAGCCTATTAGATCTAACAGATTGGTCTATTTAACACATACACGCATAAATATATATTTCTAATATAATATATTGTAATACTATGATATATTGTTTACATTATTCATAATATTTAAAGGTAAAGTTGACCATGTAGTGATCTACTTACCTATTTATTTTTGAATGCCTAGTGACCTATTTATTATTGTATGTCTACCAACTTCTTTGTTATTAGATACCTGCGAACCTATTTATAAGTGAATGACTGTAACCTATTTATAGATGAAAGCATATTTAAAGGTCTTGTTGATAAGTAGGTTTTTAGGACAGGACAAGCCAAGCTTAATAGTAGGTCAGGCTCAGGCTTTAGAAATTGACTTATTTCATGCTATAAGCCAGGCTCAAGCCTCGTGATTGGAATACGGGTCATGTCCAGGCTTACCAGGGCCTCGCTCGACCTAGCCTATTCTCACTCCTAATCCCAAGGGGAGAATTACAGCTTACACAAAACAAAAAACAAAAAAAAAAAACAAAGGAAAATGTGAAATTGCTATTTTGGATTGTCCATCACTTTACTCTTTAGGCTTAGTTTTTTTTTTGTTTAATTAAGCGTTGGGACAAAAAATAAAGAAAATGGACATAGGAGGAGTGGTTCAAATAGTGGGGAAAAAGATTTGAAATTAACGATTTATATCCACTTGATGAAAACATGACACCACGGCTTTATGCTGTGGTATCTCATGCGGAAAGCTACGGTCCATCACACGTTCACACTTACATTTGATACTTAAAAAAAAAAAATGTGTAAAATATTGAGAAGAATTGAATTCTCATTGATTGGGCTTTTTGATCAAACTGGTTCCTTTTAGAAACTATTTACCAGTTTAGGGTTATTCTAAAACTATTTACCAATGGGGGGTCGTTTTGGACACGTGGCATATTTTATATTTTTTCAATCTGACAAGTCAAAGGCGCCATGCTTTTATTATATTTTATATTTAACACTGCAGTTGGCGTCACTCATGCTTTTATTAAAAAAAAAAAGTGGATGCGTCACTGCTGTTGGTGCATCTCACTTCTGCCCCCCCAAACTGACATGTCCCATGCTTTTATTAAAAATGTAAAAGTGGATGCGCCACTGCTTTTGGCGCATCCCACACCCCCCAACCCACCACCCACCACCCACCACCCACCCACCAATTCTCCAACACCTACACCCACCCCAATCCCCTTCAGACCTTCCCCCCTCCCCATTCCCTACAAATACAAGCCCCCCATGCCATATGCATCAAGAAGGCTGCGTTTTAGTAGTAGCGTTTCAGTAGTAGTCCTTCTAAAAAATACAAAGAGCAGCTCTCTCTCTTCTTTAGTTCCTTCTCTATATATAAATCTTAGTAAGAAATTTTATTTACTACTTGTGATATTATTTGTTACCTGTTATTAAGGTATTTTTTTATTATCTGTTATTTTAAATAGATACTTTATCATTAATGTAATCTTTACTCCATATACTTATAGTATACATTTTTTTTTGTAGCGATGTTCCTTTAAAATTGCATGTGACTGTGTTTTAATTCTGATAAGATAAATTTTTTTTACTACTGTAATAACTGTTTAATAATTATTGGTGTAAATTGTTATTGCTATAATTATTTTTTATGCCTCCTGTGATATTATTTGCTACTCGTTATTACGATTTTTTTATATTGCATCTTGTTGTTTTAAATAGATACTTTATCATTAATGTCATCGTGACTCCCAATACTTATAGTATTTTTTTTTTGTAGCGGTGTTCCTTTAAAATTGTATGTGACTTTATTTTAATTCTTATAAGGTAAATTTTTTTTTTTACTATTGTAATAATTGATGAATATTTATGGGTGTGAATTGTTATTGGTATTATTTTTTTTATGCCTCCTGTGATATTATTTGTTACTCGTTATTACTGGTATTTTTTTATTGCATCTTGTAGTTTTAAATAGATACTTTATCATTAATGTCATCGTTACTCCGTATACTTATAATATAATTTAGTTTTGTAGCGGTGTTCCTTTAAAATTGCATGTGACTTTATTTTAATTCTTATAAGATAAATTTTTTTTACTACAGTAATAATTTACTAGTGTAAATTGTTAATGGTAATAATTTCATTATGTCTCCTGTGAAATTATTTGCTACTCGTTATTACTGGAATTTTTTTATTGCCTCTTGTTGTTTTAAATAGATACTTTAATTACATTTATCATCAATGTCAGTATTTATTGGGGCTTAATTGATACTATAATTTTCCTTAATTATACAACTCAATAGATTTTATTATATAATCTATATAAATGTAAACATTTTTTTAATGTTAGCTGATAGATATGGCATCATCTAGCTCACAATCAGGAGCACGATTGATAAACCCAGGCCCAGTGGATGATTCACTATTGAACATGCAAGAAAAGCATGTTTCCCAACATGTATGGAACGGATCACCTGATCGAGTTCTTAGAGCTCGACGTGGATTGTCATTTAATACTGCTGTTTTGGATCTCCCAGAGTCTGTCAAAAATAATCTTCAAATAGCCGGTTTCTTGGGGGTAGCCCAAGTAAATATAACCCAGCTTGATCATAATTTGATTACTGCTCTTGTTGAGCGATGGAGACCCGAGACACATACCTTTCACATGCCGTGGGGAGAATGCACCATCACACTGCAAGATGTTGCTATTATCCGTGGACTACGCATTAACGATCCCGCTGTTATTGGTGCAACTCATAAACATTGGAAGGAATATGTCGGTGAAATGCTAGGCAGAGTTCCTAACGATTCTGACATGAAAGGATCAAGAATAAAGTTAAAGTGGCTGGAAGATCATTTTGGGCACTTCTCTCAATGGGAGGATAATGAATGGTGGAGGATTGTATATACACGAGCGTACATACTCAGGTTGATAGGGAACCTATTGCTCCCGGATCACTCCGGTTCATTTGTATCACTGAGATATCTTCCGCTATTGGAGAATTTTGAAGTAACAGGTCAGTATAGCTGGGGTTCGGCTGTATTGGGTTACTTGTATCGAGAGTTGTGCAAGTCTACGAATTATGAAAAGAAGGAGATTTGTGGGTTCGTGTCGTTGGTTCAAATATGGGCATGGGAAAGGATACCTTCAATTGCTCCGCAGTCGTGATTGACCAACGAGATTTCGGTACACCATACGGTACACGGTAAGTAGCATGTAAAATTCGTAATGCCGTCATTGTTTGTAGCATATACTTGATCTGATAATCCTTTTTTAAAACAATGATAGGTGGCGTTCAGGGGTTACTTATAACAGGCAGCAGATGCACCACCTGACGTATTATCGTGACCGATTTGACAAAATGAAGCATCACGATGTAAGTATAAATTTTCATTTTAAATAAAAATTAGGAATGTTTTGTATTATTTATGTTGTTTATATCTTATGAATTTAATTACTATAATTTGTTCCATGTTGGTAGATAACCTGGTGTCCCTACGACGACATGATGATGCCAACCCTACCCATGGTCTGTCTAGAAGCCATGTACTTATGGAGGGTTGTTCTTCCTTTGATATGCTTCAACATTGTCGAGTGGGTTCAACCAGATCGTGTGATGCGTCAATTCGGCATGCAGCAACATATACCCAATGAACCTGCCCAACCAGAAAATCGCCATGATCTGTCACTTAGGGGCAAACATTCTGAGAATTGGCCACTCATGTTGGATGATGACATTAGTTTCTGGAATGAGAGACACGTGAAGGTGATTTGTCATAATCAACCACAGATTGGTCTCCTAAATAAGCAATCGTAGTATATGCGGTGGTACTTGCGTAGGACACGACGATGGGTTGGCGGGGAAGGTGCACTCAGGAGGATTTTCGCAACGTTATGGTTTACCAAAGATATTGTTTTTTTGGTTGATTTATAGTTGGATAAATTATTGTTAATAGTTATTAACCGTGCTGTAGGCTGATGAGATGGAGCGATTGTACTACTTAAGTACTCCCGAGGGTCAACCAGAGTTCACGTTTGTTGATCTTAATCAAGAGCTTGTGGCTATTATGGCGGCATCGACGAGGCGGATAGCATCACTATACCCACTGTCTCTCACCTGCACCTCTCACACAAGCCGTGGAACCGCTTCCTCCGTTCGCACGTGTGCCAGCAATAGTGGAGGGTCGGTCTCTTGGTAGGAGAAGACAGCGTCCGGAACAATATAATTTCTACACACCGCCTATGCCAAGCACGTGGAGAAGGATATTATTATGCGCCCACCCAGGGTCATGACTTTTCACGAGAACCCGCTCCAACGTATTTTCATATCGACATGGCGGGACCATCGTCCATGCCCGCCCATTCCTCATCGTCCATGCATACTATTTCCCTATTGATCCAAATTCACCCAATTTGTTCTTCACACCACCCGCATATCACCCGACTGCTAACACACCAGGAGCACCCATTCCCATGATTGAGCAAATACAAAACACCCCAATATACTCTCATGGATACGTTGGTGTGGGTATTGACTTGAACGTCGACTTCTCCGCCGGTTTAGACTCTAGCTCAGCAAGTGAACAGCATATTCAAGTTGAGCCCAATGTCAGAAGAAATCCACGTCGTGAGGCTCGGGATAAACAACGACAGTGCATCTTGTCTCCCTTTCAGCATGATGGTGATCACGCTCGGTAGTCACCTTATAGCTGCATTGTAATTATGTAGAATATTATCTAATTGATATTTTGTTTCGAAATGTTGTTGATTCGTCTTGAAATTTCAGTCATGTATTATTATAACAAAACATACTAATTATACGTCGTAACATTTGAATATGGCAAAACAAAGCATTGGAAAGCATACATAAAAGGGTGTAAGCTAAATATTTTCTTCCATACCAACTCCTCCACTTCCTGATCCTCCAGCTCGTTAAGGGCAGTGGCGCCGGTTATGACCCTGAGACCTACACAATCCACAGCGCTGGGTCGGTTGTGACTCTACCCAGTCCATCTCATCACGAATGCGGGTTGACTTGGGTCTCCCTTTCGGGTGTAGCACCGATACATCCAGAACTAAGGTCCAAGGCTGTGGTATCTCGGGTATTTCTTCCTCATTTCCGATTGGAAACCACTGGGCAGCATAAACATTAATGATACTGTGCCATTTGTAAACATCGTTGACATACTGATCATGGTCGAGCATCATGGCCGCACAAGCAGCAATGACATGTGAACATGGCAAATGATATGCTTGAAAGTTTCCACACTGACAATATTTAGTTTGTAAGTTAACCCTCCAACAACGACCCCCTCTCTGGGTGACCGGATTGAAAGCCTCTTCGACCTCGAATCGTAGATTCTGGTGTCATATCGGCGGACTTGATGCGTAGAAGCATCTTCTTGATGTTTCAAGAGCTTCTTCATTGCCTTGTCAGAATATCGGTGACCAGAACTAAGCTTGCCTCTTGCTTCCGCACCCCGCTGAACAAAATACTCGACGATCCTACCATATGAACACTTAACCAAAGCGGTGATTGGCAGATTCCTAGCACCCTTTAAAATTTTATTCACGCATTCCGACAAATTGGTTGTCATGTGTCCAAATCGACGACCACCATCATCATAAGCCAGTGACCATTTCTCCTTCCTAATGCCATCAATCCACCTTTGTATTTCAGGACTGGTTTCACGGAATTTCTCAAGCTTCCGATCGAAGTTTATCTTGCATGCGGTGTACCCTATACAAAAACATTAACTTCTTTAGGTCGCCATATTATTAAAGAAAACATAAATACAAAAATTATGTAATAAGAAAAAGACATACCTAGAGTCATCAGTTCCTCCTTCAACTTTTTATTCTTGAATCTCTGGTTGAAATTACTGGCAATATGTCGAATACAGTATACATGATAAGCATTTGGAGGCTGCCAGCCAAGGTGAGGATTCGAAACGGCTGATTTAATGCTTTGGTGCCGATCGGAGATCAGACATATACCGGTCTTATTAGTAACATGTTCCCGGATTAATCCCAAAAACCAAGACCACGCATCTAAAGTTTCTCCTTCCACAACAGCAAAAGCAAGCGGCAGTAAATGATTGTTTCCATCCTGTGATGTGGCAATCAACAATGTGCCACGATACTTACCATACAGAAATGTGCCATCAACCTGTATTATTGGTTTGCAGTGATTAAATGCATCACAACATTGTCTAAACGTCCAGAAAACACGATGAAACGTGCGATATTGGTTGTTCACACGGTTGCCCACCACATATAGGTTGGTCTCGATCTTGTAAAATGAATCTGGTGAAAACAACTGCATATGTTGTAACCATCTAGGTAGCATGGCATATGATTCATCCCAATCTCCAAATATATTCACTATGGCCTTTTGTTTGGTTTTCCATGCTTTTTTGTAAGATATCTCGTACCCATAAGTACTTAGAATTCTTTCGCGTATCAAAGCGATAGTCACCGATGGCGCTTCTCGGACCATACCTAGGAAGTCGATTTAAATATAAAGTTAGATTACACTAGGAATTAGCAATAAAAACAATTATCATACTAGTAATCATCGTACCTAGTATGCACGAGCATACGAAGTTAGAATCCAGCTTTGTGTGGTCTTGCGACAACATCCGGTTAACACAACTATGTTGACCGCCCCACTTTGTAACCTCCCACTTTAGTGACTTTTTCGACAAGACAGCCCTCAGCCTCCATGGGCATCCTGTCAAATGATTTGAACACTGGACATAATACTTGGTTGATTTAGATTCAACAACTTTGAAATCCTGATGAACGTTCATGGAATAATGTTTAACAGCCATTTGAACCGCCTGTTTAGTATCAAATCGCAAGCCAACATACAATTCCTGACCCACTTTCCACGATCCCGGAACATCTACGCCTTCAAATTCTATCTCCTGATCAGGATGTTCCCAGTTTATATAATTATAATGGGGGGATGAGTTGAAAAATGCACCGTGTGATTGACCTATAAGTGAGTAAAAATGAATAAATTGCCAATTAGAGTAAAATTAATAATATTTATACAAATAAAAATTAATAATAATGATGTCGGAATAAAATTATTAATTGTTGGAAGAAACCAACCAGCTTGATGCTGAACAAAACCACCAGGAGCCATCGATGAAACCGGGGCTGCAACAATTCCAGGTGACGCCAATGCGGACAAAACTATGTGGAACCCTGTTCAACCTCCTCCTCGGTGTCCGATGAACCTAATGTTGGTATATCATCTTCATCTTCATCATCATCTTCATCTGACTCACCCTCCATCTCGCTTGCCCAATCCTCATCTTCGTCATCTGCATTTGACCCAAGGTTTACCGACACATTTCGCTGCTCGAAATTACTACCCAATGACGGCACAGGGAATGTGGAAGTGCCCGCAACATTAACATCAACGTACAACTCAAGTGTCGACATCCAGGGATTTTGGATTAAACCATTCAGCATGCACTCCACATCTCGATCATCAGCAATTTCAACAAGAATATATTTCGCCGGGCTGCCACATATCATATATCTTGTCACAATTTTTGAAACTGTTTGATTTGGTTGCAACCTCAGCTTCGAGTGAATCTTTGCCCTCAAACGCTCGTACCAGATGCAATGTTTTATTTGCACAATTTCTTGATCCCTTCAAATGTAATTCCTTCTGGTCCATCGAAGACTCTCCCGTTCGAGTATACAAGTACTGCAACTTGGCTCATGACGTCTGCCCTACAATAATATCAAATATATAAAAATTACTCCATAAATTTACAAGTTCTAATAATAACAATATTAAAAATACACAACAACAAATACAAATAATGGTATTAATAATATTAACATCATATTTAATATTAAATATGTAAACTTAAAAGTAACATTAATATAACACAATAATATCACTATTAATAATAATATTACAAAATAATATTTATTACCAATTACTAATAATAAATACCGATACTAATAAAATTAATATTACTGTTATATTATAATAAAAAAATAAAGTTAATAATTAAAAGAAAGTATCAAATAATATTACACGGGGCAATAAATTTTAAACAATTTATACCAATAAATATTCATCAATTATTACAGTAATAAAAAAATAATTTACCTTATAAGAATTAAAATAAAGTCACATGTAATAACAATTTACACCAATAAATATTCAATAGTTATTACAGTAGTAAAAAAATTTTTATCTTATCAGAATTAAAACACAGTCACATGCAATTTTAAAGGAACACCACTACAAAAAGAAAAAGTATACTATAAGTATATGGAGTAAAAATTACATTAATGATAAAATATCTATTTAAAATAACAGATAATAAAAAAATACCTTAATAACAGGTAACAAATAATATCACAAGTAGTAAATAAAATTTCTTACTAAGATTTATATATAAAAAGGAACTAAAGAAGAGAGAGCTGTTCTTTGTATTTTTTAGAGGGACTGCTACTGAAACACTGCCACCGAAATGCTGCCTTCTTGATGCATATAGCGGGGGGGAATTTTATTTGTAGGGAATGGGGAGGGGGGAAGTTATGAAGGGGATTGGGGTGGGTGTAGGTGTTAGAGAATTGGTATTGGGGGGAGATGGCAAAGCGGGCGCATCCACTTTACTTTTTTTTTTAATAAAAGTATGGGACGTGTCGCTTGGGGGAGAAGTGAGATGTCCCAGGGGACCATTTTTTTTTGTTTTTTAATAAAAGCATGGGTGACGCCAACTGCAGTGGCGCCTTTGACTTGTCAGATTGAAAAAATATAAAATATGCCACGTGTCCAAAACGACCCTCCATTGGTAAATAGTTTCAGAATAACCCTGAACTGGTAAATAGTTTCTAAAAGGAACCTAGTTTGGTCAAAAAGCCCATTGATTGATCGATTTACACGATCAGATTACAAGTGTATATATACACACTAACAAACTTTAGCATATCTACTATGTTATCTAAACTTGTCACATCAAAACAAACTGATAATTTGAATTTAAAACTAACATCTAATCTCACTATAACCACCTCATCTATAAGTAAGTCATAACAAGCTTATTTAGAATCTGTTATCCATAATCCTTCACTCTCTCTCAAGTTGGCGTAAGAAATCAATAATGCCCAACTTGCCTAACAGAAATTCAAATCTTTCTCTTCCCAATGGCTTTGTGAACACATCTGCAACATGTTCTTTTGTCCAAATTTTCATTGGTTGAATCTCTCCTGATTGGACTCTTTCTCGAACAAAATAACAATCCATTTCCACATGTTTCGTTCTTTCATGAAAAACTGGGTTCATGGCTAGCTACGTGGAGAGTAGCTTGATTGTCGCAATACATTGGTGTGGCTTCTGCTTGCACAACTCCCAACTCTTCTAGCAACCATCTTAGCCATATCACTTCACTAACAGTGACTGCCATGGCTCTATACTCAGCTTCTGCGGAAGATTTGGCTACCATGGTTTGCTTCTTTGTCTTCCATGAAATGGGTGAACCCCCCAAAGTGACTAAGTACCATGTGCATGACCACCGGGTAAGAGGACAACCACCCCAATCTGCGTCACAATAAGCTCTTAGCTTCATATCTCCTCCGCTTGGAAGTAGTATCCCTTGACCCGATGTTGCCTTCAAGTAACGCAATATTCTGTCCACTGCATCCATGTGAATCTATTTGGGTGCAGTCGGTGCAGTCATGTATTGGCATAATGTGCTTACTGCATAGGTGATATCTAGTCTAGTCACTGTTAAATACAATAGTCTCCCTAGTAATCTCCTATACCTCGCTGCATCCGCATCAGGATCTCCATCATTCACTCTCAAATTGTAATTTTGCTCAATTGGGAACTTACTCGACCTGCAACTTTGCATTTTTGTTTCTTTCAGAATATCCAATACATATTTTATTTGATTAAGAACAATTCTTTGCGCTGACGGTGCCACCTCAACACGAAGAAATACTTCAGTGGTGCTGAATCCTTAATGCTAAACTCACGATCCAGATAACTCTACTTTTTATTTTAAAAAAATTTAACATTGTTTTTTTTAAAAGAAATTGTTTATGTTTTCCATAATTTTAAAAAAAATCTAATAAATTTTTTCCCTAATACTTTTTCTTTTTGAATTTATTTGTATACACTGACAGTGTAAAGTTTTTTTATACTGTCAACCAATCATAAATTGGCAAACAGTAAAAGTAGAGTTGTCATGTTCTTGATGTTTTAATTTTTATATACTTATATTTTAATGTATATATAATTTAATAGTTTAAAATTTAATATTTTTATATTTTTAATTTATATATATATTAATATTTTTCGGTTCGAACCGAATCAAACCGAACTAATAATAAATCTATATCTATAATAATTGATAAGGGGAAATTCTGATTTTAGTGTAGCACAGTGGTGCAAGCCACATGTCAAGTTATGAAATATTTTTATTTTATTTATTTTCTAAAAATTATATATTTTTGTTTTAAAATATTTACAAACCGGTAAAGGTACATTGTTTTGGGAGTCAAACACGGCAATCTCTGTATTGACATAAATAGAGATAGAGCTATTCATATTTTGTATTTTTTTTGCTACATCCTTGCCTTTGTTTTTTCTATTTTAAATAATAAATTTATATCTATATTAATTAATAAGGGGAAATGCTGATTTTAGTGTAGCATAATGGTGCAAGCCACATGTCAAGTGATGATTTTTTTTTCTCTAAAATTTATATATATTTTTGTTTTAAAAAATTTACAAACCGATAAAGGTACAATGTTTTGAGAGTCAAATACGAAAATCTCTCAATGGACATAAATAGAGGCAGAGCTATTCATATTTTCTAATCTATTTTTCTACATCATTGCCTTTGTTTTTTTTTTTTTCTATTTTAAATAATAAATCTATATATATATACTAATTAATAAAAGGAATTGGTGATTTTCTAATAAAGGGACACGTGTCAGCACCACATGATTTAAAATAATTAGTTGATCATTAGTAATAATCAAAGAGGAACACTTAACATATAGTGTTACATTAGGTATTGTAATATCATTTTAAAATAAAAGTAATATCCAATTCTTTGCACTCAAATTATAGATAAAATTGTTTCAAGGTTTTTGCTGATCACTTTTGTCCATACTAATATATAAGTCGAAGAGGCATTTTTACTTTATATACACGTGTCAGTGGCATGATTTTTTGACTTTTTTTAATTTTTTTTTACTTTATAAATTTTTTTACGTTTATTTGTTTAGGTTTTTATTTTTAAAATTTATTAAAAAAAACTTTTACATTTGTTTAAAAAAATTTAGTTTTATTTTTATTTTTATAAATTGTTTTTTATACTTTTATTTTACATTTTCCTTAATTTTTAATTTTTTTTCTAATAATGTTTTCCCCTAATACTGTTTTTTTAATTTATTTGTATACACTGACAGTGTAAAGTTTTTTTACGCTGTCAACCAATCATAAATTGACAAACAGTAAAAGTTGAATTGTCATGTTCTTGATGTTTTAATTTTTATATACTTATAATTTAATGTATATATAATTTAATAGAGCAAAATTTAATATTTTCTATATTTTATATGTAAACATATATATATATATATATATATATATATATATATATATATATATATATATATATATATATTTTCCGGTTCGAACCGAATCAAACCAAACCAATAATAAATCTATATTTATACTAATTGATAAAAGGAAATTTTAATTTTAGTATAGCACAATGGTGTAAGCCACATGTCAAGTTATAGAATATTTTTATTATTATTTTATTTATTTTCTAAATTTATATATTTTTTGCTTTGAAATATTTACAAACTTGTACAGGTAGATTGTTAGCGGTAGGATTTTTTGACCTTTATTTATTCTATTTTTATTTTTTGAAAAAAAGTATTTTATTTTTACTTTTAGTTATTCTTTACGTTTATTTTTTATTTTTATATTTTAAAATTTTGTATAAAATTTTTAAAAAAAAAATTATAACTTTTTTTTTTTTACTTTTTTAAAAGTCTTTTGTTTACGTTTTTCTTAATTTTTATAATTTTTATCCCAAATATTTTTTTTTTGAATTTATTTCTATACACTCGATGTGATGTAAAGTTTGTTTACACTGTCAATCAATCATAAATTGACAAAGAGTAAAAGTGAGTTGTAATGTTCTTGATGTTTTATTTTTATATATGTTTATCTTAATGTATACAAAATTTAATAGAGTAAAATTTAATATTTTATATATATATATTTTAATATTTTCCGGTTCGAACCGAATCAAACCAAACCAATAATAAATCTATATCTATACTAATAGATAAGGGGAAATTCTAATTTTATTGTAAAACAATGGTTTAAGCCACATGTCAAGTTATGAAATATTTTTATTATTATTTTATTTATTTTCTAAAATTTATATATTTTTTATTTTAAAATATTTACAAACTGGTAAAGGTACATTGTTAGCGGCAGGATTTTTGGACCTTTTTTTTCTAATTTTTATAAAAAATATTTACCTTTTATTTTCTTTTTTTTACGTTTATTTTTTTATTTTAAATTTTTTTTAACATTTTTAAAAATTTTAGAATTTTTTATTTTTTTTTAATGTTTTCCTTAATTTTTAAAATTTTTATCTAATACTTTTTTTTTGAATTTATTTGTATACACTGACAGTGTAAAAAAAATTACATTGTCAACCAATCATAAATTGGTAAACAGTCAAAATAGAGTTGTCATGTTTTAACATTTTAATTTATATATACTTATATTTTAATTTATATATAATTTGATAGTTTAAAATTTAATATTTTTTATTTATATATATATTTTAATATTTTCAATTCGAACCGAATTAAACCAAACCAATAATAAATCTATATCTGTACTAAGTGATAAGGGAAAATTCTGATTTTAGTGTAGCAGAATTGTGAAAGCCGCCTGTCAAGTTATAAAATATTATTATTATTATTTTATTTATTTTCTAAAATTTATATATTTTTTGTTTTAAAATATTTACAAACCGGTAAAGGTACATTATTTGGGGAGTCAAGCACCGCAATCTCTGTATTAACATAAATAGAGACAGAGTTATTCATATTTTGTATTTTTTATAGGGACATAGCTACTCATATATATATATATATATATATATATATATATGGTTACATCCTTGCCTTTGTTTTTTCTATTTTAATTAATAATTCTATATCTATACTAATTAACAAGGGGAAATGCTGATTTTAGTGTAGCATAATGGTGCAAACCACATGTCAAGTGATGAATTTTATTATTTTCTATTTTCTTTAAAACTATTTACAAACCTGTGTTTGACATAAATAGAGGCAGAATTATTCATATTTTCTAATCTATATTTTCTACATCATTGCCTTTGTTTTTTCTATTTTAAATAATAAATCTATATCTATACTATTTAATAAGGGGAATTGCTTATGTAAAAAAAAAAAGGGAATTGCTGATTTTCTAATAAAGGGACACGTGTCAGCACCACATGATTTAAGAAGATTAGTTGATCATTAGTAATAATCAAAGAGGAATACTTAACACATAGTGTTACATTACGTATTGTAATAACATTTTAAAATAAAAATACTATCCAATTCTTTGCACTCGAATTATAGATAAAATTGCTTCAAGGTTTTTACTGATCACTTCTGTCTATACTAATATAAAACATGGAAATGTATTTTTACTGTATATACACGTGTCAGCTGTAGGATTTTTTGAACTTTTTTATTTTTATTTTTAAAAAAGTACTTTTTTTAAAAAAAAAGTATTATTATTTTTTTTACTTTTTAAAATTTGTTTTTTAAAAAAAATACTTTTTTTTTTAAGTTTTCCTTAAAATTTTTAAAAAAAATTCTAATAACTTTTTTCCCTAATACTTTTTTTTTGAATTTATTTGTATATACTAACAGTGTAAAGTTTTTTTACACTGTCAACCAATCATTATTTGACAAACAGTAAAAGTTGAATTGTTATGTTCTTGATGTTTTAATTTTTATATAGTTTTATTTTAATGTATATAAATAATTATTAGAGTAAAATTTAACATCTTATATATTTTTTATTTATATATGTATATATATATATATATTTTAATATTTTTCGGTTCGAACCGAATCAAACCAAACCAATAATAAATCTATATCTATACTAATTGATAAGGGGAAATTCTAATTTTAGTGTAGCACAATGGTACAACCCACATGTCAAGTTATGAAATATTTTTATTATTATTTTATTTATTTTATAAAATTTATATATTTTTTGTTTTAAAATATTTACAAACCGGTAAAGGTACATTGTTTGGGGGAGTCAAACACGGCAATCTCTGTATTAATATAAATAGGGGCAGAGCTATTCATATTTTGTATTTTTTTATAGAGACATAGCTATTCATATATATATATTTTTTGGTTACATCCTTGCCTTTGTTTTTTCTATTTTAATTAATAAATTTATATCTATACTAATTAATAAGGGAAAATGCCGATTTTAGTGTAGCACAATGGTGCAAGCCACATGTCAAGTGATGAATTTTTATTATTTTCTAAATTTTTTTTTTAAAATATTTACAAACATGTGTTTGACATAAATAGAGGCAGAATTATTCATATTTTCTAATCCATTTTTTCTACATCATTGTCTTTGTTTTTTCTATTTTAAATAATAAATCTATATTTATACTAATTAATAAGGAGAATTGCTTGTGTCAAAAAAAAAAAGGGAATTGCTGATTTTCTAATAAAGGGACACGTGTCAACACCACATAATTTAAGAAGATTAGTTGATCATTAGTAATAATCAAAGAGGAATATTTAACACGTAGTGTTACATTACATATTGTAATATTATTTTAAAATAAAAATACTATCCAATTCTTTGCACTCAAATTATAGATAAAATTGCTTCAAGATTATGTTCTTGATGTTTTAATTTTTATATACTTCTATTTTAATGTATATAAATAATTTATTAGAGTAAAATTTAACATTTTATATATTTTTTATTTATATATGTGTATATATATATATATATATATATATATATTTATTTTAATATATTTCGGTTCGAACCGAATCAAACCAAACCAATAATAAATCTATATATATACTAATTGATAAGGGGAAATTCTGATTTTAGTGTAGCACAATGGTGCAAGCCACATGTCAAGTTATGAAATATTTTTATTATTATTTTGTTTATTTTCTAAAATTTATATATTTTTTGTTTTAAAATATTTACAAACCGATAAAGGTATATTTTTTGGGAGTCAAACACGACAATCTCTGTATTGACATAAATAGAGACAGAGCTATTCATATTTTATATTTTTTTTTTGGCTACACCCTTGCCTTTGTTTTTTTCTATTTTAAATAATAAATCTATATCTATATTAATTAATAAAGGGAAATTCTGATTTTAGTATAGCACAATGGTGTAAGCCACATGTCAAGTAGTGAAATATTTTTATTTTTTTATTTTCTAAAATTTATATATATTTTTGTTTTAAAATATTTACAAACCGGTAAAGGTACAATGTTTTGGGAGTCAAACACGACAATCTCTTAATTGACATAAATAGAGGCAGAGCTATTCATATTTTCTAATCTATTTTTTCTACATCATTGCCTTTGTTTTTTTCTATTTTAAATAATAAATCTATATCTATACTAATTAATAAAGGGAATTGCTGACTTTCTAATAAAGGGACACGCGTCAGCACCACATGATTTAAGAGGATTAATTGATCATTAGTAACAATCAAAGAGGAAAACTTAACACATAGTGTTACATTTCGTATTTTAATATCATTTTAAAATAAAAATAATATTCAATTCTTTGTACTCAAATTATAGATAAAATTGTTTAAAGGTTTTTGCTGATCACTTTTGTCTATACTAATATAAAAGGTGGAGATGCATTTTTACTTTACATTCAATTGTCAGTGGCATGATTTTTTGACCCTTTTTTTTAAAAAAAATTTAATTTTTTTAAAAAATGTTTTTTTACATGTTTTTATTTTTTTACGTTTATTTATTTATTTTATAAAGTTATTTTTAAATTGTTCTTTTTTTTATATATTTTTTGAATTTATTTTCATTTTTGAATTTTTTAAAAATTTTTAAATTCTTTTTTACGTTTTCCTTAATTTTTTAACTTTATTTTCTAATAATTTTTTTCCTAATACTTTTTTTTTGAATTTGTTTGTATACACTGACAATGAAAAGTTTTCTTTACACTGTCGACCAATCATAAATTGGCAAACAGTAAAAGTAGAGTGTCATGTTCTTGATGTTTTAATTTTTATATACTTATATTTTAATGTATATATAATTTAATAGTTTAAAATTTAATATTTAATATATATATATATATATATATTAATATTTTCCGGTTCGAACTGAATCAAACCAAACCAAGAATAAGGTGACGTTTGGAAGAGCTTATTTAAGCTCCTTTTGACTTATCTGATGACATAAGCTCTTATGCAGTGTGTTTGGCAGAGCTTATAAAAATAACTTATGCCATCCCATAAGGAGTTTTTGACTTATTTTCATAAGTCACTGGGAGAAGCTTATGGAATTATCATAAGAGCTTATGCACTAAACACTCTCTCCGTGTTTTTCACTATTCGAATCCTCTCATGTCCCTTTTTTTCTTTTTCTTTCTTTAAGCGCTTATGGCATAAGCTCTCATGCGATAAGGTCTTATGTGATAAGCTCTTAATTAAGTTGTTTTCCCAAACGCACCCTAAATCTATATCTATACTAATTGATAAGGGAAAATTCTGATCTTAGTATAGTACAATGGTGCAAGTCACATGTCAAGTTATGGAATATTTTTATTATTATTTTATTTATTTTCTAAAATTTATATATTTTTTGTTTGAAAATATTTACAAACCGGTATTGGTACATTGTTTTGGGAGTCAAACACGGCAATCTCTTTATTGTCATAAATAGAGACATAGCTATTCATATTTTGTATTTTTTTTATAGAGGCAGAGCTATTCATATTTTGTATTTTTTTTAACACATCCTTGCCTTTGTTTTTTTTATTTTAAATAATAAATTTATATCTATACTAATTAATAAGGAAAAATGTTGATTTTAGTGTAGTACAATGGTGTTGCTATTGCAGATGCATGGGAATTGAATAGCAGCACATATGGGTAAATTGGCATCTGTAATTTAAAAGTGTTTTTTTTTAATCTCATGACATTTATTTGGTCACAGGTAAAAGTAATTTTTTTGGATTAAATTGATATTACGAAAATCTTTCTTGTACCAAAAAGAGAATGTAGTAAAAAAATTATTTTTCTCGTGTCATTGGCATGTTGATATCAGTTTGCTTGACATTTTTCTATCTTTTTGTATTTGTATCCATCTTTCTGCCCTGTTTAAATTTCTAATAGTAACATCTTAAATTATATAGTATATATATGTTTAAGCATGTTGAAAGGTTTGGTACTCACCCTAAATAGTCATTGGGATCGAGCGAGCCCTCGAAGTATCCTTTTGGACTCGTTATGGGACTAATCTCCGAATCGACTGTGCGGTTAGTAAAACCCAAAAATCGAACTCGGGCAGAGTCCGAACGATTCATCCTTAAGTAGTAGTATGTTAATCACTTGTACTCAATCACTTGTTCAATTATGTTGAAAGGTGAAGAAGAAATGAGTAATTTTTAGAATTAATTAATGAAAATTACAGCTTCTGCACTTATGGCTACACCCGTGATGAAATTGAATAGGAGTACATCCATCCTGCATGAACCCATTTATTTTTTCCCCTAATTTCAATACCTTCACATTGGATACCCTTGTCTCAGTTTGTGATTTTTTTTTCCTGAACTGTTACAGAATTACAGTCCTTGTGGGTCAGGAAGCATTCAAGTAGTTAGGCCCTAATTATTAACCCGTTTCACTTTCCTGCATTGAAGGCGCTTAAACATGCAGACCCCAAAGGCAAGGTAATCTTCAAATGCTTGGCCCATGCTATTTTTTCTAGTTCAAAATGATCTTTTGTTGTTTAAAAGCAAAATAAAAGGCTAAATCACCGGGATTGTTTACTTTAGGATTTCTCATATTTCAAAATCAAAGTTCACTTATGGTTAGCAACATCGCAACCAAATTGTGTTTGTCAATTATTACATTTTCTCCTTTTTGATTCAACTTTGTTGCATTCTCCCTAGTTGTATAAAGTTTCCCACTGAGTTCATGCTATTTTCGTGTCAAGCTATATATATATTAGCTAAGGTGGAGAAACATTTTGGATAGTAAGACTCTTACCTTATGATGCATGAGTTTTTTTTTAATCTCATCACTTATATAGAATGTCTACCCCCTAAACAAGTTTGGGTTGGATTAGAATCCTCTAAAAGTGAGCAAAAGTATAATAAAGTGAAAAAAATAATAGTGTGTTTACCTTTGATTAGCTATAGTAAAAATAGATTTCAATGCACTTTAACTAATTAAGGGTGAATATATTCTTACTTACTTATCAGTATAGGTTATTGGTCTTAGGCTATGTTTAGGAGGATAGAGTGAGGTGGTTAGTAATAGAGTAGAGTGATATAAATCCATTAATTCATTGTTTGGGAGTTTCATCATTAATGGAGTGGGATGGTTGAGGTCCATCCAAGACCCCTCATTTTCATACGCTCCAAATTAGGGGCTTTGTAATTTTTTACCATTCTCTCATTAAAATTTCAAACAATGGAGTATGTTACTTTTACATTTTCACTCCATTTCATTATTAACTACTTCATTATTAACCACTCGACTCCATCCTCTTAAAAACTTACAGCCTTATTACAAAATGTAGTTTGATAGGAATTGGGAAGCATATTTATCGCTAAGCCTAATCATTTTTGGTTTAGTTACATTTCATTATGGGTGGCTTTAATTTAAAAATGGGAGACTGGGACTCGGAGCAATTACTCCAATCATTATATTTATGATTTATGATATAAACAAAAGATCTATTTTTCTTTGGAAATTCATTTCGCTGCATCATCATTACTATTTTTGCAAATAAGCTGTCAACGTTATGTTATAAAGCAATTATTATATTTTTTGCATGGTGCAATATATAACATCAAATAGGAAATATCCCTGTCACTTATTACAATTGACCGTACGTTTGTTAAATTATAATGATAATATATTGAAATCCAATTCCTGGAATTTAATTTGATTTGACCAATTCCTGGAATTTTGAACTTGAAACTTCACTATTTATCATCTTGCCAATCAATAATCGTCATAATATAAGTTTCATAACCTGTGCTCTGAGAAACTTTTAATTTTAAAATTGAATTTACGTAGTTAGACGGTTGCGTTACACCTGACTAGAGACCGTTGTAGTAACTTGTTGGAGGACAATTACTCACATATTTATGGCAGTCAAATACTCATTCCAGCAAATAGTACCTGTAAATTTCGGTTTTTAAATCAGTTTTATACCTTTTTTTTTATTTTTTGACGCGTTTAAATTTGTCTAATAGTTCAAATTATAAACTCAATGATATCAAATAGCTCAAATTATATGGCAAAGCGTTTATTGCTAGAGTTGAGAGATGTGGATTTCCGTTCACCAAAGGATCATCATAATTCATGACACACATTCATACATACATACTCTGATTTCAGAAGTGGCTCACTTGAAGTTCCTCCACGACAACTGAGGCCTGCTGCATTAGGCACTGCCTCTGCAAATCCATTAAATCAAGCTAACAAAATAGCAAAGGATAGAAGCCCCAAATTCACTGATCGCAGATCACCCAGAAGCCCAGTTCCGGAGGTAACAGTTTTTTTATTGTAATATTGCCAGCCCAGAAATATGTAACTGCAAGTGTTGGAAGCTATGAAGCCCAAATACTTAAGTACGATACGGTAAAATACGACACATATACATTTCCAAAGTATCCGAGCTTCATAGGTTGGAGGTTGGAACCTTGACAAAAGAAATTGTTGGGATAACACCCAAAAAGAAAATGGTTTTCCATTTATTTCTTAAATAAAAGCTTTTTGCATACTAAAACCGCTTTTGAGTTTTACCGAAAATGCAGGATCTATGATGTTATAATGATTTTCTTTCAAGTCTTACTTTTTGAAACGTGCTATTAATTAATTAGTTGAAGGCTTTTGGAATTTGGTATACTTTTACTTCACATTGTTATTTTTGTATAATATATATATATATATATATATATACATACTGGTCTGGCTACATGGAAAAGTTAATTATGGAGTAGTGTGAGCTCTTAACTCTTTGTACAAAAATGCACGTTAGAAGTTAGATAGATATTAAAGGGGACATTTTAAGGATTCTGTTTTGAACATTTAATAGTGTTAGAATACTTAAAAGAGAGTGGGTGGAATAAACTACTCGACTGTCATATAATAACTAATCATTGGTTCTATATATGTTTGATTGCAATGTTAAATGTATAAGCCCCCAAAGACTATGAAAGCTTATGCTCATTTGGTTCAGACCCTCTATTTTTTTCTCCTTTGTCTTTTCTCATTTTAGTGTTTTGTTGTACTTGAGTTTTTGTAATCCAGGCCTTGAATTTTGTCCACAATTCTAAACCATCATAATTTTCTGTTGTTTTAGAGGAAGCGCCCTAGCAGAATATCTGAATTGGAATATCAGAATTCCCAACTTAAAGAGGATTTGAAGAAGCTGAGGGATCAGCTCAGTTTGTCTGAATCATGCAAGAAGCAAGCTCAGCAACATGCTGAGGAGTCAAAGGAGCAACTATTAGTCCTATCTGTGAAACTTGAAGATTCTAAACAGCAACTTCTCAAGTTCTCAGCTACTGAAGAAGACGGTGTTACTGAGCCCCATAAAACTGCAGAAGAGAATGATAAGGCATGGCAACCAGTCAACTCAGCTGTTGTGTCCTCTGCCATGAATGAAATTCAGCAGCTTAAGGTTCAACTTGAATGGTTAACTAATTGTGAGAATGCACAGACCCAACTTGCAGAATCATTAGACTTGGAACTACTAAGCTTGAAGCAAAACTTAGCAGAACCTCTATCTCTTGTGGAGGACATGAAAAACAAATTCATGGATTGCTATGAGTCAGCTCAGGCCAAAGCTTTGGTCAATGAGACTTTGCAGCAACTTGAGACTGCAAAAAGAAATGTAGAGATCCTAAGGGCTGATGCTGCAAAAGCTGTACATGGACACAACTCTACTGCTCTAGAGTTAGACCACTCTAGAGCAAGGGTGAACTCACTAGAGGCACTTGTAAGAAAACTTGTTGCAGGCCTTGTTAGTAATAAATGCAGCCATTGTGCCAATCATGCAGGTCATGGTAACTTTAGGCAGGAAGCTGAAATATTGAAAAAGGGTGAGGATCCTGATCAGATTGATGCAGAAGTTTATTCTTTGAAGTCTGAGGTAGGACAACTGAGGTCTGCCATAGAGATTGCTGAGACTAAATACCAGGAAGAACAGATTCTGAGCACAGTGAAGATAAGGAATGCCTATGATTTGATTGACATGATAAAATCAGAATCAAGTCAGAGGGAATCTGAGCTGGAAGCTGAATTGAAAAGAAAGAAAGCTGATATTGAAGAGTTGAAGGCAAACCTAATGGATAAGGAAACTGAGTTGCAAGGTATTGTGGAGGAGAATGAGAAGTTGAATATAAAGCTTGTTCAAAAGAGCAAGTCAACCCAAAGAGAACATGAACTTGAACTGAAACTTAAAAGATTAGATAAATGTGTGGCTCAACTGAAGGCAGATCTGATGGACAAGGAGACAACATTGCAAAGCATATCAGAAGAGAATGAGATGCTGAAGTTGGAAGTGAATAACAAGTTGGCATATGGTGGTAAAGTAAGGGAAGAAGTTGCTTCAGAATTGGAAGCAGCTAAGGCTGCAGAAAGAGAGGCTGTGATGAAACTTGGAATTGTGATGGAAGAGGCTCATAGGAGCAACAGGAAGGCAACAAGGGTAGCTGAGCAGCTGGAAGTAGCACAAGCTACAAATTCAGAAATAGAAGCAGAACTGAGAAGACTGAAGGTGCAATCTGATCAATGGAGAAAGGCTGCAGAGGCAGCTGCTGCTATGCTTTCTGCAGGAAATAATGGGAAGCTCACAGAGAGATCTTTGTCTTTGGACAACAACTATAACCACCCTTCAATGAATAAGTACACAACAACTTACTCTGAAGACATTGATGATGATTTCCAGAGAGAGAAAAATGGCAACATGCTGAAGAAGATTGGGGTCTTATGGAAGAAGCCTCAAAAATAGTCACTGTGCTCTGAATATGCATGTGTAGTACGTCAATATTGTGTTGCTGTAATGCTTATGTTTTGCAATTTTGCCTCAACACTACCCTTCTCTTTGCATGTAAATACTGCCCAAGTCTAAAACTCTTTGTGAACATTGCTTGGAAAGTAGTTGACATTTAGTTTTTGAGTGAACTAGGATCTTTGAAAGTTGAAACTACCCTTCCTCTCTATTGCAATAGTTGGTGCTTGGTATAGATATGTTACCAAGAGATTGCCATCTACTCTTTTTCAAGTCACGAGGTGATAATTGTTTTTGACTCGAAGAAGTTGCATTAGATTTTCGAACAGCTGAAGCTTCTTTAAGAAGACTCATGGATTGAGATTTTGTGCAGCGTTCCAAGGCACTTCCTGAAGCAGAATCCTTCTTGACAATGGCATTAAGAGGAAGATCTTGTGCATTGTTGACAGGGGTACTATCAGAATCAGAAGATGAGGGGCTAGTGGTGCTCTCCATATAATAAGAGGGTCTGCGAAGTCTTGAAAGCTGCACTACCTGCAGTCAATTTTTAAAAAGCCAGTTACATAAGAGGCTTCCTTTTTTGCACTGTTTTAAGACTAATGTAATGTACATATTCCCTTACAATTCAAATTCCAGGGTTTGCCTTTGTATCATGCTATACATCCGCATATAACAATCATAAAGTCAGGCAATATACTTATACACCAAAGTCACCAAACTAGTGCTTCCCATTTTTTTTTTAAATCGATCATATATACCACTGCTTCTTTCCTTTTGTTCAAGGACCACCAAGTCCTTCTTTAATTTTGATATTGTCGTATTCTTCCTACGTATGATATCTTCTAATTCAGCAACCCTCTGTTATCAATTGTAGTAGGAGTGAGAAGTGGATTAAACACAGGGAAAAAGAAGCTGCAACTTTCAGAGATGGAATGCGTGCAAATGAATATTACCTTGTTATTAGCAACCTCGGAAGAGTTCAGCAGGGTGGTTAGCTCCTTTATTACGGTATCCTTCTGTTCACAGTCCCTCTTGAGATTATAAATATCTGGTTCTACGGTCAAGGTGTAAAACTGTGGATAGCACGAGGTATGAAAATGTATCAAAAAATAACAAAAGAAAGTGTATTTACAACTACAAAGAGTTTAATTTTGAATGACAATATTATAAGACAGTGCAATCAAATTAAATCCTATTTAAATGTTGGGACTAAAAAAAAATACAAGGGAAAACCAACAAATAGAAGCATAGCTACAAAGTAGAACAAAATAACAATATAATTCTGCAATTGCAATTACAGAAATGATAAATAAACACAAAACTTGACATTAACACCGTATGCCCCTTTGTTTTTATGTGGTATTCTTGAAATACGTGTATATAAATATGATAAAAGTAAGTGAGAGATAGAAAAAAAAACATACGGTGTCAAAATTTTGTGTTCAAATAACACAACTCTTGCGATTAACCATCTCCCATACTAATACAACAATATAATTAGGCAATTAGATTAAATATCCTGGTTTGAATTGAAGACAAGGCTGTGGAATGCAAACAAGATCTAAAAATGTTTGGTGAGATTCGTCATTTATCAGAACCCCATTTGATCCAGTTGTACATATATTATTTTAAGGTGACAAATACTCGAGTTAAGGATGCATGTATAGTAGAAAGATAAGGATGCATGTACAGTAGAAAGATCGTTATGAGGAATGGATCATGTAGCCTTAGAAAAACTTTCAATAATTCGCTCAACAAAATTGATAAAGATAGTTAAGAAACTGATTTAATCAAAAGAAATCCAAATTGTTACAACTAATGCGAGACGAGAAGCCTAAATTGAGTACTTAACTAAAAAGTGAACATTTGGAAGCATACATTCTACTCAAGGTGCTTAAACGAAATGCTAGAATCTTCGCTCATATATGGACCCTAACAGAGATGACTCGTAAGGTAAATATTACATGGATGTCAGCAGCAAATGTGACACTTGTGAAACAATATAATTGCGTGCCGATTTCATTAACATAATTGTGGTTATATACAACCATTACAATAGAGCCTAGACTATAACTAAGGGAAGGCCCTTTGTAAAAATACCTACAATCTGATAACGGGACAAGAAAACATGCAAGCCGTCCCCATCTCCGACTAAAGGAAAAGTCTGATTCCATAGAATATATTCTATGTAAATCTAATCTAAAAAACGAGAGACATAATGATTAAAGGAAGCATAAAACTTTGTAATCTGATATTGAGTGACAACATTCTAAATGATTGATTTTTCTTTCTAACTTGTAAAAATTATGCACTTTACACCACTTACCTTACAACGTCCATACCCTTTTCAAAAGAGAGAATCATTAAGCACGAACAGCAACATAAACCCAGACAAGTCAACAAGTGAAACTAGTTACACAGGTCAGGCAACACCTAATATATTTTATCAAAAACAAAATCTCCCAATAAATCATTTTCAATAATTTCAGATAAAAATTTCTGCTTTTTTTTTAAAATACAATATCATTCAATTATTTTTAAACAAACCAACAGAAGGAGTTTACTATCATACCAACACCTACCTACTAAGTCACAAAAACTTTAAATTCAAAATAAATGATTAAGCAGCAAACCAATATATTGAAAGATGAAACGTAAGGTCTTCCAATTCCTGTTCAGCAATATCCCTTCAATAAATAATAACATTAGTTGAACAGTGAATGAGGTTATTAACAGAAAATTGAAGGCTTCTTATTAAATTAAAGAAAGACGAAGAAAAGTGAAAGGGAAATAAAGCAGAGAAGGAAGCGTACCCTTTGTTGAAGGGACTTGTTGAGTTGCAATATATGGTGGTTTTTGTGAGACTGGGCAACGGCGACGCCAATGCCAATGACAGCGACGATAATGAACCTGTGAATGGGAGGGAAGAGGTCCCAAGCGAGGGCTAAGTATCCGGTTAACCCAATGGTTCTAGATGAGCTGGCTAGTTCTGCGTTAACGATGCGTCCCTGTAGGGAAATCCAAGCCATGCCCATTGGTCTCTCCGAGGAGGAGAGGGGGAGAGCGGGTCTCACGAAGGTGGTGGAGAGGCGGCGGCGGGCGGAGGGAGAGAATGGAAAAGGAAGGGATACAAGAGACGGAGGCGGTGATGGGTGAGTGCCTTCATTGCCATCGTCCATCGCGCGTGATTGCTGTGAATGGAATGGAAGGGAGACAGTGTTTGGTTTTTATGCGTCCAAATTTGTGGGTTTGAGAGGGAAAAAAAAAGGAAACATACAGTAAACCACAAATTACGGGTAAGCAGGCGAGGTAAGATTTGTGGGTTCGAGAGGGAAAAAAAGGAAACATACAATAAATCACAAATTATGGGTAAACAGGGGGAGATTTGTGGGTTTAGGAAACATACAATAAACCACAAATTATGGGTAAACAGGGGGAGATTTGTGGGTTTGAGAGGGAAAAAAAAAAAGGAAACATACAATAAATCACAAATTACGGGTAAGCAGGGGGAGGTAAGATTTTTTCGTGAAATAATTGGGGGAATCCAGATATTTTATTTCTTCATTCATCTCAGTTATGATTCGGTATAAATAAAATTAATTAATTTACATTTATTAAATAAAGTTAATTGATTTAATTTAATTGTTTTGATTGATATAAAATTTGAGTTATAATTATTAAACTATCATTTAATTATTTAGATAGTATGTAATGCTCTTAGAAAAAATAAAAGAAAAATTGATTTGATTGAATAAATATTTTTTTTAGTAAAAAAAAACTACTATCACTTCCTCAATATTTTTATTCACTTTTTTAAAAATCATTGGCTACTTTTTTTGACACGAAAAAAAAAAATCATTGCCTGATTTGGAGAAGGATATCTCCCAAATTTTACTCTCAACCCTCAACTCTGTCTTTCTTTTTTGTTTAATTTTGATTTGATTCTATGTAAATATAATTTTTTTTTATGTTATTTAGTATGTCTTTGAAAATTTTAAACTATGATTAAAATACTTAATATATGTCTCATTATTTTGACACAAATATAATATTATAATGTCCATTTAAATAATAGTATACCAAAATATTTTAGTGTCCAAAGTATAGGATTTTTTTTTGAATCAAGTATAGGAAAATTGTTAATGTTTAAAAGTAATTTTTATAATACTTAAACAAAATTATTCCTTACCAACATGGTGTGTTAAGCATAGGGATGACAATTTTACCCGTACCTGCGGATAAAATCCCATAGCGAAGCGGGGGCGGGTAGTTAAACGGGTACCCGCGAGTAAAATAAACGGGTAATTTCAATACCCATTTATAAACGGGGCGGGGGCGGGTATCATACTATCCGTGCCCGTGGATATCCGTACCCGTTACTTAAATTACTAAAATGCCCTTTATTATATATATATGTAGTAATTGCTATATGTATTTGATTACTTTTGTCAGTAACTTTTGTAATTGGATAATGCTTTGATACTTTCTTAACATCTATTTGTATGAACATGGTTATTTTAAATTGAATTACGCATATTTTAGCAATTTTTCAAGCAATTTTAAATTATTCGTTACCAACATGGTGTGTTAAGCTTAAGCATGTGGTCAAGGGTTTGATTCCTGACTCATGTGTATGGAAAAACATCTGTTGGGAGAGGTAAACCCCTTAAATGGACCTCAGTACCTCGAGAGATTAGTCTCTGGCTCTCGGCCGGAGGATACTCGGGCTCACAAAAAAAAAATACAAAATTATTCTGTTGAAGAGTTGATTTTTAAATATTATTTTAAAGCCTAGTGAATTTTTTCCACACAAAAAAAAATTGATAACTTTTTTTTCAATCAAATCTTTAGTATTAATTCTCTTTTTGCTAAGTATTAATTCATTTACCATCAATCACGATATATAAAGAGTTTTCATCTTTTTTTTATAGGCAAATTGTTAATAATTAATATGTTAGGAGGTGAGGGATTTGTTAGTGACAGGGATCGAGCTCTACACCTCATGCTTAAAACTCATTTATGTCCCAACTTATACCAACTATGCTATCGTTCGGGGACAGAGAGTTTTCATCTTTGAAATGGGCTAATCTCCCCTCCTAAGTCCATGTGGCATCATCAATGACACATTCTCAACAAGTATACGGAAATCGTAATATAAAACGAGTAGCATGTGTTCAGAGTATGCTCATGAGCAGAAAGAATGCATATCATGATTCCAAGCACACAAAAACCAGGGGCGAAAGTGAAAATTTGCACAGGATTCAATTTTGATCTAATGGGCTAAGCCCGTATCTTTGAAAAGGGAGAGTACGCTATTTGAAAAGAAAGAAAAAAAAAACTCAAGGGTGACCCAATATTCGACTTGCATGTAGAATAGCAAAGTGTCTTTCTTGGTGTCATCCATGTTGGTCCTTATTGTGGGCATTGTAGAAAGCCAATGGAATTCTCTTCCTACGCTTCATTTGTAGCCTATACATCATGCTTCCGACAGTGAGACCATAGAGGGAATTTATTTTAAGGTAACACAAATTCTCTTCTTACCCAATAATTTGTTAGCATAATGTTATTTGTAATGTGAGTTAAAGTAAAATATAAATAAGAGGGATAGGTCGGTTGAGGGATCAAGTGGATTTATTGTATAAATTGGTGAGCGAGAGGAGTAGAATCTCTTGAATTCCATAGGCTCTATTTTTGTATCTTTGTTATGCTATATCATACTAATACATAATCATTTTTTGCGTAAGACCACTATAATATTTCTAGACTTTCTTTCTTAATTCTTAGTCTAGTTCCATCAATCTGTCAAGCATTATTTTTTTTCAAAGAGAATTGTTATTTTGTAAAAAAAGTTTTGGATACGAATGTGTGCAAAAACATTTAACAACGGTACAAGGAGTGAGAAAACATAATCTATGGAAGATGACATTCATACTGATTGTTGCAACCACATTGTGACGGAAGCGGCGAACAAAAATTAATAAGTATTGCAAAAATGGAGTCACCATCAAAGTTTATTTATTTAGGGAAATATTGGAAAAACCCCTTTTTAATTGACTAGTCTTCAAAAACAGATTTAGAGTTCGGGAGTCAATTATACGTAGGGTAGGTATTAGCACCCTACGACATCCATTAAAAAATGGTTACCTCTATTTAAATGTGCAAAACTATGTTAACTTCAAAAATATTTATTTCACCCTTTTTAGTTTTTATCACAACAATAATTAAAAATATAATTATAAATGATAAACCATAAAAGATTTTATTATTTTTCTAGAGAAGAATATGTATATTGATGAGAAATTAGAAAGGATTTTATGAAAATTTATTTTTCGGCTTGACAGGATTAAATCATGTTCCTACGTATCCCTGGGTGTAATAGGGAATTCAAAACTACGTAGTTCTTTTAAAAAATATGTTTGTTGGTTTTGTTTAAATTTAATTATATTTAAAACACTTAGGATCACCAAGTTGTCACAACTCAAGTGTCCTATGAAAATAAAGATTAATAAGATGTCACATCTCAGCTAACCCGTTTATTTTGGAAGAAATTGATTTAGATTTATTTTTATTTTTAGGCTTAGGATCACCAAGTTGTCACAACTCAGGTGTCCTAATAAAATGTAATGAATAACAAGATGTCACATCTTAGCTAACCATTTTACTTTAAAAGAAATTGATTTTGTTTTATATTTTATATTTTTAAGTCTTATGATCGCCAAGTTGTCACAACTCAGGTGTCCTAATAAAATAAGGATTAACAAGATGTCGCATTTCATCTAACCCTTTTATTTTAAAGGAAAATAATTATATTTTTATTTTAATGGCCACCAAGTTGTCCCAACTCAGATGTCCTAAAAAATATGTATAAGGATTAACAAGATATCATATCTCAGTCAACCTTTTTTATTTCAAAGGAATATTCCCTGTAATTTGATAAAAATATATTTAAATTAATTTGAAATATTGTTATGAAGAAGTATTTGAATTTTAGAACAATAAACTCAAATAATAGTTGTAACAAATTTAAATAAACATTTTAACTTCCACGAATCATCTATATTTATAATATTTTTGGTAAAATCTAATACACATGTATTATTTAAACAACTAAACATCTTTTATAAAAGGAACCTTTAAACTATAATTTTTTAGGATTTCCTGAAGGAAGTGATTTTTTTTGTCATAATGTAGAACAAAGAAAAGAGAACACCTAGCACAACATACCCAAATAGTACAACATATCTCCAGACTTACATAGCTAACGATAGATAAACAAAGGCCAAGAGAGGAGTTTATTTTGGAGAACTCATCATGAAGGGTTGTGGAGAGTAGAGACTCGTCTGGAATTGGTGGCGGCATGAGGCAACTGGGCGAAGCTAGACGTCTGAGAAACAACGTGCGAAACTGGGTCACATGGCCACGGACTGGGCATTCGTACATGGAGGAAGGAAGAACGACGAAGTGCGGCGGTACTGGATAGCGGAGCTCGCAGACCTTCCTTGAACTTGCTACAGGTGGAAGAAGGTGACGTCGTGGATGGTAAAAAAACGGCTACGACACGGTGCTGGTGCGTTGAGGACGGCTACGTCACTGATGGCAACGTTGTCTGGTGCGTACGATTGAGGAGCACAGCGGAACTGCCATCCGGTTGAACGTAGTAGACGGTGACTGTACGTACAGAGTAAGACACCGCCTGTTCGCGTGGAGGAGCGGTCGTTACAAGGCGATGAACTGGCAGCGTCTATACGGAGCTTCCCTGATGTGATGGCCATCACGGCCATGATCGAGTCGAGCTGAAAAGAAAGAATGGAAAAGACAGAGCTGATCACGGCCAGGCCGTGATGTCCATCCCGTGACATGTCAACTGAGTCAGACCCTCACAGGAAGAATTGATCACGGCTAGGCCGTCATGGTGGTCACGGCCGTGACAGACCAACCAGTGAAGCAACGTCCAAGGCAGAATCCGTCACGGCCTGGCCGTGATGGCCATCACGATCGTGACGCACAATATATGGATCCATAGAATCTGATTTGATCTGATTTTTGTATTGGCTTGGGATTCAAGTTACCCCAGATTATAAATAGCCCTCTAGGGCTCGAAACTGATCACTTTTGGGACTGCTTACCTTAGACAAAATTAGGATTCTTCTTCTTCTTCTCAATCTCTTCTCTCCTCTAGGATTTTATTTTTGTGTTATTTTTAATCAAGCTTGCTACAATCATAGCAATGCTTGAGTAGTAGTCTTGTTTCTAAGAATTGGGGCTATACCCAAGATTTGTTTATGGTGATGAATTGATGTTTGATTTCTTGTTAATTTCAATTTTTGCTTCGATTTGATTGATAGTGTGATTTTACATCATGTTTTCTATATACTTTTGCATGCATTTTGCAGATAGATTAGGCATTATTTAGTTGATTTAGTTAGATTTTCCCTTGGAACGGGTGAAGCGGTTTCTTGGTGTTGTTTTGCAGGAATTCAATGTAAAAATGATCAAAAACAGCCATGGTGGAGCTTGGATGAAATAAAGCTTGAAAAGTGAAGAATATTAGCCAAACAGAGCCCATCACGGCTTGGCCGTGATGACCATCACGGCCGTGATCAAGCAGAGTAGAAGGCAAAAGTCAGAGACTGTCACGGCCTGCCCGTGACAGACATCACGGCCGTGACCTACCAGAAATTCAGGATTCGCGTCGTGAACAAAGGGCTCGCCTCGCGAGAACCCATTTTGTGTAAATTCGCCTACTCCAGAAGCCGTCACGGCCTGGCCGTGATGGCCATCACGGCCGTGACACGTGACTGATCTATAAATAAGGCTGCGCTGAACAGAAAAGGGGACCGACTTCTAACCTAAAAAAGGGTCCAGAGGGAGGCATTTGGAGGCACTTGGAGGCTATGGCTGGGCTAGGGTTTCAACCCTAGAAGGGAGCCAAGAGAGGTTGCTTTGAAGAAGAAGGATAGCTCACATGGAGCCTCTTCTCTCCTCTTCTCCTATTTCTCTGGTTTGGTTTTCTTTGTATATGAGTAGTTAAATCCCCTATTGTTGGGGTTAGATGTAGCTTTTCTGAACTTGTTTGTATTTGATTTGGTTTTAATGCAAGTCTCTATTTCTTTATGAGTATGTGATTCTGTGCTTAATGCTTTCCTTGGATTAGCTACCCATAGGAATGATATGTTGCTTTGATAGATGACTGGAAGGTTGGTGTTAAGGCATGCTCATGAATCATATGCCAAGTAGTTCAAGAATCTAGACATAGGTGTTGAATGCTTGCAATCTTATAAGTCTTGACTTAATGCAAAATCACAGATTAATCCACCTAAGACATTAGGGTTTGATTTGGGGTTTTAGGCTCAATGCACCTAAGACATTAGGCTTGAGTATCTTAGAAAAGGCTTGATTGTCATAATTGAAGTAGGACTTGTGTTGATAACCATTTCATTGCAATTAAGGGAGGATTAGTGTAGTCTAACCCTGACAATCTCAACCACATCTCTGTTTGCATACCAAGTGTTCGATAAAATTCCCAAAAGACCAAAAATATTTTATTTCTTTGTTTTATGATCTTTTCATACTTTAGTTTAGTCTAGATAGTTGTTGAGTTTGTGAATTGGTAATTGACAACCGATCCCTGTGGATACGATAACCGGTCTCACCACCGTATTACTTGATTGTGAAGGTGCACTTGCCTTTATATTTAAAAATCACGCATCAAGTTTTTGGCGCCGTTGCCGGGGATTGGCTTTGTCAATATCATTAGTAACAAATGAGGCAACTAATTTAGACATTTTTTTTTTATTTTCTGTGTATATTTCATTTTTTTGTTTTGAGTTCTGTTTTTGAAAGGTGGACGAAAATCATGAAAAATTTTTATTATCCACCTGATGAGGAAGCTTCCAGTCATGTTTTGGAGGACTACTTGTGTTGGGAAGATGATATAAATTTGGGAGAATTCTTCGAGGAGTTTTCTCTATCTCATAACATCCCATCACGAGTCGATCCTATGACTGGTGAGCTTATATATATATATACCGAGGAGGATTGGGAAACCTTTTGTTCTTATTTACCACCTCCACCACCATGTATGATTCCCATAGAGCCACATGAAGTGGAAGTTGAGAAAAATCTGGTTGTGGGAATGGATCAAATTGAAAATGAAGTGGTGGTGGTAAGTGAACCACAACAAGATGAATTACCTTCCACAAATCCTTGGGAAACAACAAGTGAGGAGGCAGGGCATCTGGCAAGCACTCCCTCCACCATGCATGCTGAGCAATCTGATTTTACTGCATTAAATAAATATGTTGGCTTGCATGCATGTGTGGATAATGGTAAGTTAGCTCCTCCCACTTGTCTGTCACACTTCCTCTTGACAATTCCATTTGACCCGAGAGGAAGTGAGTTTATAATTGTAAAGGTCAATGGTGTTTCCACCCAATGGCTGGGTGGAATTGAGAATAAAGTTATTTTACTGCTACAATCACCACCCCAATTTCCATTTGATCCGGGAGGAGGATCCAGGTGGATGCTTTTCAATAAGTCAAGCTAGTGACATTAAAGAAGCGCTTATTGGGAGGCAACCCAATATTTCTTTTCCTTTTCCTTTTGTTTTTTTACTTTTAAACTCTTGAATAATTTGAGAAGATCAAGAGTTCTTTTACTAATAAATTTGCCAAGTGGTTTAGGGAAAGAAGGAGGGGAGAGCAAGAAAGCAAAGTCAGCACCCCTCACAGCCGTGATGCATTTTCCAACAAGTTTCTGACTGGAATGAAAGTCAACACCCGCTACCGCCTCGGTAAGCCGTTTCAATTTTTTTGCTTATTTTATTTTTCTTTCCTTTCTCCAACTTGATTGTTTACATTGGGGACAATGTAAATTCTTAAGCTTGGGGTAGGGGTATTTTGCATTTGCATTTTTGCATGTTGCATTCATATAGTTTTGCATGATAGTTTGCATGATCACACATTAGATTGCCCTTGCTTAGATTTTGTATCCGATTGTGAGAACTAAGTGCCAAATAAATTGTGATAGTGAATTTTTGAACCCAATTTTTTTTTTTATTCTTGTGATATGGCTGCAAATAAAAAAATGCTTGAGATAATCTTGGATGGTTGATAATTAGCATATGGTTTTGTGGATTTGTGTTTTTCATTGATTCTGAACTAAAATGTGAGATTTTGAGCCAAAGGGGTACTCACAAAATTTTACCCCATTCTTTGTGTTAGAGTGTTATTCCTCTTGGTTTGCTTTCTCTAGAACTTGACTTGAAACCATTTTGAAGCTTGAAAATTTTTGAAAACATTTTTGAAAATGATTGAGGCAATAGGTATTTTTCTGGCCTTCAGAGTTTTGAATGATGAAATGCTACCCCTTAGTTGCCCAATTTTGAGCCTACAAAAGAATAAAATGCTTTTCTTGGTACCCTGAAATGTTTTGATAAATATGCTTGATAAGGGACCTTCTAAAGTATTACAAAAAGGGTGTAAAAGGGTAGTTGAAGAAAGTATGGGATGAAAGAATCAGAAAAAAAAAATAATTCTCTTGAGTTGAAAAATCTCCCCTTCTCCAAATAAAAGAAAAACAAAAGAAAAAGAAAAATAAATAGAGAAGGGGATGACAAAAAAAAGAAAAAGAAATGAGAAATAAAAAGAAAAAGAAAGAAAAGAAAGGTGGAAAAATAAATTGAAAACCCAAGAAGGTATTTTAGAAGGTGTCATGTTTGCAATGTTTGACATTTGGTTTAGCCTTTTGAAATGTCCTTTTCTTGTTATCCCCACCTAACGATTAATCCCATGGCCACGTTACAACCAAGTGAAAGACCTCTTGATTCTAAATTGTTTTCATTAATAAAGTAGAGACTTGGTTGATAGTCAAGCCTATGGTAGAGTTCATTCCTTGAGGAAAATTGAGTGAAATGTCTTATCCCCTAAACACTTGAGTGAGGTTAGAAAGAGAGCCAAGCAAATAAACAAGCTTGGGGTGAGCTTCAGGTGAGAAAGAGTGCCCAAATCAGTGAGAATATGAATCTGAGGAACCTGAACCTCTAATTGGACTTGAATTGATTGTCCCTTGCTGATTTGTTTGAAATGCCTATTACTTGGATTATTTACTCGGGTTCTTGGTTCACTATCAATGTTCTGTTTATTCTTCTGGCCTTAGTGATTGCTTGAGGACAAGCAATTGATTAAGCTTGGGGTGATTTGATAGT
Organism: Sophora flavescens; assembly: GCA_030762895.1. NCBI lineage: Eukaryota > Viridiplantae > Streptophyta > Magnoliopsida > Fabales > Fabaceae > Sophora > Sophora flavescens. The sequence goes on from CM061066.1 coordinate 170,608,668, forward strand.
GTGATTTTACATCATGTTTTCTATATACTTTTGCATGCATTTTGTAGATAGATTAGGCATTATTTAGTTGATTTAGTTAGATCTTCCCTTGGAACGGGTGAAGCGGTTTCTTGGTGTTGTTTTGTAGGAATTCAATGTAAAAATGATCAAAAACAGCCATGGTGGAGCTTGGATGAAATAAAGCTTGAAAAGTGAAGAATATTAGCCAAACAGAGCCCATCACGGCCTGGCCGTGATGACCATCACGGCCGTGATCAAGCAGAGCAGAAGGCAAAAGTCAGAGACTGTCACGGTCTGCCTGTGACAGACATCACGGCCGTGACCTACCAGAAATTCAGGATTCGCGTCTCGAACAAAGGGCTCGCCTCGCGAGAACCCATTTTGTGCAAATTCGCCTACTCCAGAAGCCGTCACGGCCTGGCCGTGATGGCCATCACGGCCGTGACGCACGACTGATCTATAAATAAGGCTGCGCTGAACAGAAAAGGGGACTGACTTCTAACCTAAAAAAGGGTCCAGAGGGAGGCATTTGGAGGCACTTGGAGGCTATGGCTGGGCTAGGGTTTCAACCCTAGAAGGGAGCCAAGAGAGGTTGCTTTGAAGAAGAAGGAAAGCTCACATGGAGCCTCTTCTCTCCTCTTCTCCTATTTCTCTGGTTTGGTTTTCTTTGTATATGAGTAGTTAAATCCCCTATTGTTGGGGTTAGATGTAGCTTTTCTGAACTTGTTTGTATTTGATTTGGTTTTAATGCAAGTCTCTATTTCTTTATGAGTATGTGATTCTGTGCTTAATGCTTTCCTTGGATTAGCTACCCATAGGAATGATATGTTGCTTTGATAGATGACTGGAAGGTTGGTGTTAAGGCATGCTCATGAATCATATGCCAAGTAGTTCAAGAATCTAGACATAGGTGTTGAATGCTTGCAATCTTATAAGTCTTGACTTAATGCAAAATCACAGATTAATCCACCTAAGACATTAGGGTTTGATTTGGGGTTTTAGGCTCAATGCACCTAAGACATTAGGCTTGAGTATCTTAGAAAAGGCTTGATTGTCATAATTGAAGTAGGACTTGTGTTGATAACCATTTCATTGCAATTAAGGGAGGATTAGTGTAGTCTAACCCTGACAATCTCAACCACATCTCTGTTTGCATACCAAGTGTTCGATAAAATTCCCAAAAGACCAAAAATATTTTATTTCTTTGTTTTATGATCTTTTCATACTTTAGTTTAGTCTAGATAGTTGTTGAGTTTGTGAATTGGTAATTGACAACCGATCCCTGTGGATACGATAACCGGTCTCACCACCGTATTACTTGATTGCGACAAGGTGCACTTGCCTTTATATTTAAAAATCACGCATCATTGATCCCTGTTGTTTTAATTACTCGTAAATTCGGTGGCCACTTATTTGCGTGTCGTAGATACACTAAGGACGAACTTAGCGGTGAACTTAGGTATCAGATCTATAGTAATCAAACTTAGGGCTTAAATCACGAGAGTTAGAAGCAGTCCTTCGAGGGTTCACGAATTGTCACAAAACTTAAAGGGTTCGATTTAAATTCAATTACCACGAGAGTATGGATTGATTTAATTGGGCACGGTTTTTGTAACCCGAGAGGGAGCATTAACTAATTTAGGATAAATTCGCCTTCAAAGCGAATTTTGGTAATTAACAAGGAGAGTGGTCAATTTAGTAACATAAGCAGTTTTGTGGTATCCCAATTCCTGGGAATCCCTTTTGAATTTGAAAAACCCCTATTTGAATTGCTTTCCTATTTTGTTTAATTGCAATTTTAAATTTGATTGTTACTTGATTCCGATTTCAAAAACCAAATCTTATTCCAGTTCAGTGAAATCAATTTAACAACTAATTGTTATTTAAGATCATGATCTCTGTGGTTCGATCTCTTTTTATTACTTGACGACGAAGCCGTTCACTTGCGGATTCGAGACCCATCAAGTTTTTGGCACCGTTGCCGGGGACTGTGTTTTCTTGAATTTCAATTTAATTTTTAATTGATTTTTCTGGACAAATTTTTATTTTATTATTTATTTCCTTTTCTTTTTCTAGAGTATCTATCTCTCTACCATAAGTATTTTTCTCTTTTATGAAAAGATCCCTAAGTCTTGGAAACCTTATTGAAGTTGACCCCGAGATCGAAATCCCCTAATAATAAGTAGCAAATAATATCACAAGAGGCATAAAAAAATAATAACAATAACAATTTACACCAATAAATATTAATCAATTATTACAGTAGTAAAAAAAAATTTACCTTGTAAGAATTAAAAGAAAGTTACCTGCAATTTAGAAGGAACACTGCTACAAAAAAAATTATACGAAAAGTATAGGGAGTAACGATGATATTAATGATAAAGTATCTATTTAAAACAACAAGAGACAATAAAAAAATGCCATAATAACAAGTAGCAAATAATATCATAAGAGTCATAAAAAAATAATAGCAATAACAATTTACACCAATAAATATTCATCAATTATTACAGTAGTAAATTTTTTTTTACCTTGTAGGAATTAAAAGAAAGTCGTCTGCAATCACTACAAAAAAAGAACTATTTAGCGACCGGCATATTCGGTCGCTAAACTTTCTAATTCGGTCGCTATTTATTTTAGCGACCGATTCATGGTGGTGGCTGATAACCTGGTCGCTAAGCTTTTAGAGACCGAAATAATAATTCGGTCGCTAAATGACGACCATAATTTCGGTCGCTAAATAATAAAAAACGGTCGTTATACGGTTGGTCGCATTGTTTGGGTAACCATTTTTAGCGACTGATTATCGGTCGCTAGTTCGGTCGCTAGACCACAATCTGTTAATGGTAACTAAATTTTAGCGACCGAATTATTGGTTTCTAATTCGGTCGCTAAACTGGTTTTTATTAAAAAAAAAATTAACTTTAATTTTAAAAATAATAAATTTTTTTTGTTTTTCTTTAAAGTTTAGTAAAAATAATAATAAAACACACCAAATTACTAATGAAATATACAATCATAAGAAATAATGAATATATATAAAAAATAATAATCCATAGTGTCGTACAAGAATCGTTTAAAGTCAAAAATATGAAGAAAAAAAATCAGTCATGATGAGGGAGAGGGGGAGGAATCCAATCATCCTCAGCGTCCGTACCACCGATGTCTGCTATCTGATCGTCCTCTGCAATAGCAGCATCAGTAGCTGGCGGCGGAACTGGAGGAGCGGTAGCAGGCGGCACAACCGTCAGAGCATCACCCTGAGCAACTAGAGTCTGGATCCTCATCTGCTCCAACACCAGTCGCAGTGTCTGGCCCTACTCGATGCTCGTCTGCATCAGCTGCTGGTGTGCCTGAGTCAAATGTGCAATCTGGTTCGCCATCTGCTGCTCTATCTCGCTTCTCCCGAAGCTCTGCGTTCAGTTGCGTTATGGTGTCCTGCATTTGGTTGAACTGCTCCTGAGGGACGGTATCGACGTAGGAAGGAGCAGGCGTGCCGGATGATGAAACGATAAACTCGCCTCCCAGGGATCCGAGGCCATACACGTGCCCCTTCTTGTTCCTGTCCTCGACGACCTCCAAATAAATGGCATTATCGTCGATGGAGATAGGAGAGTTGGGCCCATCACCAGTCAAGGCCTCATCTTGTGACTGTGAGGCACGTGATATGGCATCGTCCTTCTTCTCGTTGAAGCCCACCTACAAAGTATAGTTGAAGAGATTTAGTTAAAATTATAATCAATATTAACAAATCATTTATAATAAATTACAAGTAAACACTAAATTGTTTTTTTGCTTATAGCATAGTTACGGGCCTTGTCGTTGACCCATGTCCCTGACTTTAACTTCTTCGTCCTCTCCACCAACTCCATAGCAGTTGGAGCCTGCTGTTTGTGTTTTCTGCACAAAAAAATATAATATTAAATTCATAAGAATAATTAAAAGTGAAAACTAATTAAATAGTATAATAAGTCAAAAGTTTAATGTATTATCAGCTTGTCGTAGTGGGCGGCGGCTGATTTAGACCCGCCGGTCCAAACACATGCGCCACCATCAGAAGCTCGATTACGCCGAGCTGTGGCCTGGATCTCCTGGAACTTCTCAATAGCCCAAGATCTTGGTCCCAGCTGCCTCCCGATCTCGGGATCCACCCACTTCCCCTTATTCTTACCCTTCCTCGCCTTGTTCTGGCCGATTCTTCATGACCAGTGAGCCTTTATGCTCAAATATGTCCCTGACGAGACCCTCTAAAGCTACGTCCCACCTATACTCTTTCTGCAACTTACAGTTGTTAGGAAATTCGTGTGTGTGTGTGTGTGTGTATATATATATATAATGTAAATTTAATTTAAATAACTTAATAAATTGTTACCTTAAACTCTTGAAACAACTGATCCCTATGGCCCCCTGGGATGGCCTTCCATGTAGGCCATGGACCATCAAACTTGCGTCGCAGGATCTTCGATATCGAATCAGAAGGGCCCTTCCCGGGTAGAAAGCTGCAGCAAAATTAGAGCATTAATAAATGTTATAAATAAATAAAAAAACAAGTAAATAGAAATTAACGATACTTTATATATATTAAAAAAATTAAATTAGCTTACTCGTTATTCCCCCTAGGGATAAGAAGAATCCTCCTGTCGGATGGACCACGACTCTCCTGTCCCGATGATGATGATGGTCCTGTCATAGGTGTGGATGATGAGGGTGCAGCCTGTGTCCCGATCACATGAGGCTGGGTATGGGGTGCAACTCCATCACCCTGAGGTGTCCCGTCCACAGAGGTGCTGGTAGGGTAGTCTCGATCTGAATGCTGTGGGTCGACCGGCGAAGGGACTCTCGCAGCACGACCTCTGCCACGACCTCCACGACGACCCATACCTCTAGAGGAATCTGCCATCTGTGTAAAAAATGAAAATATGATCACACAACAGTGTAAATAATACAAAAATAAATTACCTAATTAAGTAGAATGACATTTACACAATGAATTATGACATAAATAAATTACCTAAGTAGAATCTCCGTCACTAAATTCACCCTCACTCTCATCAGTCTCACTTTATCGGAATGTGCCTTCGCTAGATGCGTCCAACTCGGATTGATCCATTAACTATCTTTCAACTTCTTCCCCATTTCCGGAAATGTCTGCCAGAGAATTAACAATAATGTCCGGCGTAATTTGCAACGGTACGTGGGGTCTTGAAAACTCATCATCTTGGTACGGAGCATCCTTTTCAGGCTGGTTGATTGCATTATCAGTAATTATACTGCGAGCCTTTATCTTAATAACACCCAACCAGCCTTGATGTCCTTCGGGATATGACGAGTAATAAACCTGATCTGCCTGTTGTGAAAAAATGAATGGGTCGTACGCCTTATTATACCTTTGAGACAGCCTAACTTGAACAATACCATATTTTTTATCGATTTTTGTCCCCACGTCAAGAGTAGGATCAAACCAATCACACTTGAAGATAACTAACTTCATCACGGGGAAACCGATATAATCGAGTTCAAGGGTGTCAGTTAGAACCCCATAGAAATCATCCTCTACATTGCCATCAGTGGCTCGCACACAAACACCATAGTTACACGACTGCATTCCTTCATTCCATGTTTTTGTGTTAAATTTATATCCATTTACAATATAAGTATTCCATGATGTAACCCATCTGTTAGGTCCCCATGCCAAATTTGTCAACAATGGATTTTGAACATTGTTTTCTGGATCTAGTACCTAAAAAATCAAATATTATATTATTCATATACATGCTATATATTTAAGGAGATAAAATGTATTGCAACAAATGAAGATGCTTAACCTACATATTTACTGAACCACGTAGCAAAGTGAGAAGTAATTTCTCGATCAACCTGATCGTTTGAAATATCAGGTTGGAGATCCCTTAGAAAATTGCCGTACATCCTACATATGGGAGATTAACAGCAGGACGATTAATAATCATAAATGTCAATTGAACTTATAAAAGACATTGTAGAAATTTACTCTAAATATGGCGCCACCTCTTCACAATTTTGAAGGATATACAGATGAGCAGCATTAATGTCGCACTGCTCCAAGAAATATCCTTTTGATTTGCCACTAAATCTGCCCGGATAGTTGAATATTGATATAGGAGGACTAGTTGAACTTCCTTCACCCGAATCAACGTTTCTAGGCATCCTTGTTCTTCTCGTGTTAACTTCGTCCGGATAGTAATAAGAGGCAAAAATGGAAGTCTCCTCTACTAAGTATGCTTCACAAATGGAACCCTCCACTCGTGCTTTGTTCTTGACTTTGTGTTTAAAGGAGTGCAAGAACCTATTAAAGAGGGATACATACAAATAATTACTAGTTTTAGGGAAAGCTAAACTACGATTTCGTGTTCGTGAATTTCATATGTATTAAGTAAAATAGTTGATGTTGTTTACCACTCAAATGGATACATCCAGCGGTATTGGACTGGGCCACCAACTCTTTCTTCGTAAGGTAGATGAATTGGCAGGTGTTACATGGAATCAAAGAAACCCGGCGGGAAGATTTGCTCCAGCTTAAATAACAAAACGGGTATCTTGACTTCCATATCCTTTAATTGATTCACATTTAGTGTTGTCGATGTAAGCTCCCTGAAAAAGTGGCTAAGCTCAACAAGTGGGTTCCAAATTTGCTTCGGTAATGCGTCGAACGCAATTGGAAGCAACCATTGCATGAACACATGGCAATCATGACTCTTCATTCCATGTAACTTTGCTTCCTTAATGTCAACACATCTACCCAGATTGGAAGCATACCCATCTGGTAACTTTAGTTTTTTAACCGACTTACAGATGACCACTTTCTGTGTTTTGCTTAGTGTATAACTTGCCTTCGGTTTGATAAGTCTGCCACGACCACCGTCCTGCAACTCAAGCTCCTTCCGATTACAAATTTCAGCTAGATCCAATTGGGCTTTATTTGTATCCTTTGTCCTCCCCTTGATGTCCATCACAATGTCAAACACATTCAAAAACACATTCCTCTCAGTATGCGTGACATCAATGTTGTGACGGAGTAGCTGCGTCCTCCAATACGGTAACCTCCAAAATATACTTTGTTTTGTCCAATTATGGTTGACGCCATAATCAGGAATATGTTCTCCTTAGGATTCATGGACGAGCGGTAAGTACTGTACTCTGCGCCATACATTAGGACCAGTCAAACGTGGTGGAGGCGGCGTTGTCTCCGCACAACGCTTGTTGAATGCATTCTTGTTCCGCCTATAAGGGTGATCTTCTAGAAGGAATTGGCGATGACAATCAAAATATGAGATCTTTCGACTGTTTTTAAGCATGAATGCCTTCGATCGCTCCATACATATAGGGCATCCAAGCTTCCCCGCGGTCATCCAACCCGACATCATCCCATAGGCGGGAAAGTCGTTGATCGTCCACATCAAAGCTGCTTTCATCATGAAATTCTGCCTCAAAGATACGTCATATGTCAACACACCATCATTCCACAGCATCGTCAACTTATCTATCAGCGGCTGCAAGTACACATCAATCTTACCTTTTGGATTAGACGGACCCGGAATTATGACTGTTAGGAACATAAACTCCCGCTTCATGCACATCCCCGGGGGAAGATTGTAGGGAGTCAGGATAACCGGTCAACAAGAGTATGCTTTTCCAGACTGCCTAAAAGGATTAAATCCATCAGTAGATAACCCCAATCGGACGTTCCGAGGGTCCTGCGAAAATGCCATATGAACCCTATCAAAATGCTTCCAAGCTTCTCCATCAGATGGATGACACAAGACATCTTGCTCCCTCTCATGCTCACTATGCCACCTCATGTGAGCTGCAGTGACCATCGAAGAGTACAATCTTGTAAGTCTTGGCACGAGCGGAAAGTACCACATCTTTTTTAGTGACCTCTTCTTCTTAATGCCCATCCTAGTGGTTGTCTTATACCGATCCGCACCACAAAATCGACATGTTATGCTCTCTGCTGAATCATCCTTATAGTACAACACACATCCATTCGGGCAACAATCAATTTTCAAACACCCCAAACCCAAATTTTCCACAGACTTCTTAGCATGATAAAAACTAGTAGGCATCCGATTTTCTTCTGGCAACGCCTTGGACACTGACCTGGTGAGGCGATTAAAACAACCTTCTTGCATATTGTAGTAAGATTTGATACTCAACCATTCCATGCACATCGACAACTCCGTGTACTCACGACATCCTTCCCACAATGGAGATCGTACAACACTCAACATATCATAGAATCTTTGAGCTTCGGGATTCGGATTCTCCTCTATGTATTGGGAACCTATTCCACCATCTTCTCCCTCATCTTCTTCTAGTACAACACCAACCGATGGTCCAGCATGATCCATTATCATCTGCTCGTATGGATTCAATTCTTCCCTCTGGTCACCACTTCCATAGTACGAACCTTCAAACACAATCGGGTTTAAATCAGGCAACGTCTCACCATGGTTACTCCACCAATAGCAATTAGGCATGAAGCCCTTCTCATAAAGATCGGCTACAACTCCATCCACGCTTTTGAAAGATTGACACTTACATCTTTTGCAAGGACACCTCAAATGATCACCGCCCAGCCGTATAAATCTCTCCTGGCCAACAACAAACTCTATAAACTCACCCACTCCAACTCTATACTCTTCCTTAAGACGTTTATTCCGATCCAACCTACGATACATCCATTTCCGATTCTCCGGAATATCCATTGCTGGAAATTAAATAGCATGACCAACCCTACAATAACACTTATATATTACGGTGCATTCCAATAACTCCATCAATCTCATTCTTATGACAAGGTATGAACCTATCCCATTCGAGAAGAAACCTTTACCACACTCGGCTAATAATAGTTATTCCCTTATTCAAATACCTTATACTTAACAAAATTTCGGCAGCATTTCCCATCGGTCTCCAAGTACACGACTCGAGCACGGTGAGAATCACCGCGATCAAGTATGCACCAGGAGAACAAAAGGAAATGCATCAGACCGAGATTTCAACAAGTATATAAGGCATTTGAACATTGAAATGACTATTGTACGAGTGTGAAAAAGGTTTTTTCCCAAACTGTCCCATTTGGACAATTCAAGATTAAATACAATGAGCATGCGTACCCTGAGAAGGTACGCATGCTCATTAATATTGAATCTCAAATAGGAAACTAAGGCTTTCGTAACTTAATAATTAACTCTAGCAGAAAATAAAACCATTGACTTATAAGGATTGAAGCATACTTCAACAAATATATATTGAAGCATAATTCAATACAAACTTAGATAAAATATAGTAGCAAACATCTTATTGAGCTCCGCTCTCCACTAACAAGTAACACATAATTGTCAAACACATGCATAACTTCTAAATTAGCAACACACAACAAGCATCCCGCCATTTTGACAGGATCACATCCTATTGAGCTCTGCTCTCCACTAACAAACAACACATAATTGCAAATACATGCATAAATATTATATTATCAGCACGCAATCAGCATCTTACCTTTCAGGCAGGATACCTTCCTATTGAGCTCCGCTCTCCACTAACAAGTAACACATAATTGTAAAACACATGCATAACTTCTAAATTAGCAACACACAACAAGCATCCCTGCTTTTTGACAGGATCACATCCTATTGAGCTCTGCTCTCCACTAACAAACAACACATAATTTCAAATACATGCATAAATATTAAATTATCAGCACACAATCATCATCTTGCCTTTCAGGCAGGATACCTTCCTATTGATCTCAGCTCTCCACTAACAAACAACAAGATATATAATTCACATAACACATTACAAGCACCACACAATCAGAACCTTTTAGACAAAGCAGAACCTTAAAAGAGAGTATTAAGAGAACTTACCTATGCGACAAAATGCAAAAACAAGTAAGGATAAAGGGAGGAGCCACAGACAAGAAGATCAGGAACTGATAAATATAATAAGACAATATGAAAGCAAATTAATATCCTTAGATCCAACTTAATTGTATTCAAGTTAGTAATATAAAAGTTCAACAAATTGCCATTACGACCAATTGATTACCTGTGGAGATGGAGAGGGGACGAAGGGACTCGGTTTCAACTCACGAGAAATAGAGCAATGACCTATAATGCATAAATAAAATTAATCCTGTCAAATACTAACATTTAAGAAACTAACATTTAAGAGTTTGTTGAAAGCCATTAGGCCTTTTACTATTGTCCTATCTTTATGTGTTTTTTAAAGCATTGCTATATTAGGTCTTGAACTCTTTGAATTTCTTAAGGATATACAAATGAATAACAGATTTGAACAGAGAGAGAGTTGTACATAAAGCAATGCAAAATAGTTGATTAAATGAACCTTTAGCAAACTTCATGCAAATGAATCTATTTCTGTATTCATGACATGAATAGAATAGAAATGAATTAGATAACCATGTATAAAATAATCTATCATCAATGACTTAATGCACCACTTATAATATTTAAGTCGTGAAGTATATACCATTTGGGTGTGGAGCATAAGGCTTGGTGAATCAGCCGTACTTCCTAGCAAGTTGGTTTGTTTATACAATACAATATATATCAAACAAGTTCAATGTAGAGTTTACCATTCAAGTCCATACCATTTGATAATCAGGCTTCAGATTATAACTATTTAATACAAAAGATAGTGACTTGATAACCTACCAACAACCAACATGTCAAATACTAACATTTCAACAAACTGACAAATATTTGGTCGTTGGTGGGTGTCTGCTTGTTCCTTGAATGCTTGTTATTGTAGTTATAGCTCACAAGCATCTAAGTCAATACTTATATTTATAATAATCTATTCTGATATCTAATTTCTTATCAATTTGTCATTGACTTGGTCTTTAAACTCATATTAAAATAGTCTTCCTTATGTCTAATACAATGTGCCTGTAATTTACTAATTACATTCTTGGCTTCATATTTGCTTATTTTATGCAGGGATGGCCATGAAACTTATAGTAGTCCTACTTCCAAGCATTATAGTCGAAGAGATAGTGAATCAAGAGGAAGCTAACTTATATTATCTATCCAATAAGTTATTTAAATCAATATACCCCTATTGTCAAAATTTCTCTACTCTGGATTTCACTAGAACAACATCAATGATTAATTTGACAGCATAAATACCCATACCGACAGAACTTCCCTAAACCCTAACCTGAGACAGAACTTATAAGAGGAGACTGTGGGGGTGGTGGTTGTGAAAACAGAACCCCTTGAGATGGTGGTGGTGGCCGGAGGAGGAAGTGACAACACCTGAGAGAGACATTGAGAGAAACTGAGACAAAGAGAACCGAGCAAGAGAGAGAGAGAGAGAGAGAGAGAGAGCGAGATACACAGAGAGAGAGAAGAGGAGACCTTACCAAAGAAGGAGGTCATGGTGCTACAGTGGTGGTCGTGGTGGCGGTGGTGGCATGGTGCTGCTGGGAGGAGGAAGAGAGAGTGAGAGCCAGAGAAGGAGAAACACAAAATGAGAAGGATAAGGGGAGAACCTTACCAAGTGGTGACCGGAGGAGGACGAGACGCTGAGAGGTGGCGATGCACGACCGGAACAGGGAAGGGGCGGAGCTGCGCGTGAGAGAGAAGAGAAGAAAAGAGAGAAATGGGGGAAGAGAGGACGAAAGTCGCGATTTAGGGATTTTATTTTTAGCGACCGAATTATTTGGTCGCAAAATCGGTCGCTAACTGGGTTAATTTGAATTTTGAATTCAAAAATTTAGTGACCGATTTTAAATCGGTCGCTAACACGCTCTATTTAAATTTTTACGAGCCGTTTAGCGACCGAATTAATATCGGTCGCAAATATAAATAAAATTTAACCGTTGCATTTAACTCGGTCGCCAGTTCGGTCGATAAAAAGTCAGCAAGTTTTGACTTTTACTTTCCTTTATTTAGTTAGCCAAATAGCGGCCAGATGACTCACTACGCCTATTTGGTCGTGAGATCAGCTATAACCAGTGTTTCATGTAGATCCTACTATCGATCGCCATTTCGGTCGCAAACAGCAACCAAAAAATTCGGTCACTGTTTTCGATCGCTAAATAACCTTTTTCTTGTAGTGAATTTAGAAGGAACACTGCTATAAAAAAAATTATACTCTAAGTATAGGGAGTAACGATGACATTAATGTTATTATAAGGTAAAAAAATTTTACTACTGTAATAATTAATGAATATTTATTGGTGTAAATTGTTATTGCTATTATTTTTTTATGCCTCTTGTTATTGCTATCAATTGTCTTTTTTTTTTAATACTGGTAGGCGCCAGTCTGACTGGTGCCTTTGACCAGTCAGATTGAAAAAAATAAAATATACCACGTGTCCAAAAGGACCCCCCATTGATAAATAGTTTCAGAACAATCCTAAACTAGTAAATAGTTTCTAAAATGAACTCATTTTGGTCAAAAAGTCTTCTTTATTAGCACAGTTAAACCAAAACTATCTAGGGAAAATAGCTTAATATAAAATTCAAAAACTATTTTATATATAAAAAAAATTTAATCCCACATGTCTACCTCTAATACTGACATTAATTTGTTTGTGTAACCAAATTAGTATACTATAAAAAATTATATATTTAATCATAGGGATTTACTAATGTACACCACCCATTTTTTAGAAGGTGTACATTATCAAGCAACAACTTTGAGGGTATTTTTCATTGTTAAGTTATAACTTGTTAAGTACTCCTTCTATAAAAAATGAGTTGGTGCATGTTAGCAAATCCTTATGGATTTACTAATGTACACTCACCCATATTTTAGAAGGTATACGTTAGCAAGCTATACCTTCGGTATTTTTCATTTTTTTAGTTTTTTTTTTTTGATAATTAAAAGATTCCATTAATATATATCTAACTTTAGCATCATCATGCCAAACTCTCCCCACCTTCTAGGAAGGGTTGAAGAGCAAGCACTCAATCATGTGCTCCAAGTTAGACCATTCAAAAACAAAGTACAAATAACATCAAAGTGCATCTTACACCCATAGACAAATATCCCCTTTCCTTACAAACACTCCCACTGCTGATTTTAAATCTAATCAGCACCCTTTTTAAGAACCCTCAATTACTATTCAAAATACATTCATCATCAAATAGCAGATCTACTCCCATATACAGGTTTAAAAAACACAACAATCAAAGAACCCTGTATCAAGTGTGCAAAAAGCGATGCAAGATAGATCTCCTTCCTGAATCAGTTTGAGCACCTATCACAGTTGTCACCTTGCTTTTCAAAGTCAACCAACAAGATCACCACCTCTTCAAAATGTTGCACCACCACTTCTCTGATACAGAGATCGCAACTTGCTCCAAGACAGGTATTACTCCTGTTATTTTAGTTAATCCCATCGGCACCTGTAAATACAAATTACACAAAACACAGTAAATCATATCAAAAGTAATGCAAAATAAACTAATTCCATATAGCAATCCTGTGAAGTTTTCTAGGACATTCACACCGAGTCCTATACTCAAAACTTACTCCCTTTCTACATCCACATTATCCACCTTCCTTCCATTTCTGAACCTTCCTTGGCTAGTGAGTCAACTATATCATTTGCCTCTCTATTTTTATATTCAAAGACAACTTTTAAAATCAAAAGAATGTTTCTTAATTTATTTTAAAAGAACCTCAAGTTCCATGGGCATTCTTCGTTTTTTCTCACCCAAGACAAGGCATTTCTAGAATCTAACTCAATAATGATATCATTTTCTACTATCCATCTTTGCTGCAAAGATATTTCTAAAGCAAAGACAATGGCCAAAAATTCAGCTTCATTAGAATCCCTTATACCAACTGATCAGCCGCTGGCTCATCTAGTTTTATGGCTAGTATGACCAGGTTTTGTGCTAATTATATCTCATTTTCACCCAAATTACATTAGATTGTCCTCAAGCAAGGTTTTGAGTCTCTAAAGTAGTTTTAGGTTAATTTAGCCAGTTTTGAGTCAAATAAAGCACTTATGGCTATTTTATTGTTTTCAGGTTAAGTTAGAAGTCAAGGGAATAAAGAAACAGAGGGAATTTCAAGTCTGGAGGTGTTCGCCTCGCGAGAATCTTCTCGCCTCGCGAACCTGGAAGCCAGCTGAACAGTAAAAATGTCATCCTCTTTGGTTCGCCCCGCGAACAACACCTCGCCTCGCGACCCTGACAGCTGATTGTTCCAGAGAAATGCAACCCGTTCTGTGTCGCCTCGCGGATCCAGGTCTCGCCTCGCGAGACTGAAGACCAGAAGCCGTGACCCTTCCATTCCTCGCCACGCGAGCAGTACTTCGCTCCGCGAGAAGACCAAATGTTGCTAACTCTTCACAATATTCGCCTCGCGAATGAGGGTTCGCCTCGCGAGTGGGCTCAGTTTCTGAATATTATAAAAGGCTGTTCTGGGCAGATGGAAAGAACTTTTTCTTCTCCATTGTTTTTACATATTTTCTGTGTATTTCGTTTTTCTATGGAGAACTAAATTTCTTAGATTAATCTACTGTAATTGGTTTCCACCATACTTGAGGTTTTGTAATTCCTGTTTTGTATGCTTTTCCCTTTTCAATACCATACTATATATTTCTGTTTGTTTAATTCAGGAGTGTATAGTGTTGTGTTGATTCATTTCGGTGATGTTATGTTCCTATACTTAATCGCGTTTGTTTAATTCGCGTGTGTTCGTTCATGTTCGTTTAGTTCACGAGGGCTTAACCCCGTTTGTTTAATTCGGGAATAGGAACATATATCTGTAGTAGTGATTTCGTTTGTTAATTGTTGCTACAACCGAAAGGGGATTAGAATCCGCTTAGGGCTTGGAATTTACATGAATCGATGATAGTTTAGAAATCAAGAACAGTAGATTAATCGTTTTTAGCTATTTGATAATCTTTTGAACTGCTCTGTTTCATTGCTCTGCATTGCTTTGTTTTACAATTGAATTTCAAACCAAACCCCCCCAAAACTGATTTTTGTGATAAATAACACTTCAAGAGTCCTTGTGAGACGACATCCGAGTTGTCGCCCTAAACTACAGTTTTATAAAACCGCTCGCTTTTTGGCGCGTGCGCGACAGCGCGACCAAAATTGGCGCCATTACCGGGGACTCTTGTTTATTATTTTCCCTTTTTTTTTTCTTTCTTTTCTTTTTCTTTTATTTTCGTTTTTTGTTTTGAATTGGTCTGGCTACTAGGTCTACTTGCCCTGAATTGTGTGATTTTGATCATGAAATTGAAAGAACACTGCACACACGCCGTAGAGAATTTCGGGCTAGCACTAGTGGTGATTCTAATTCTAAAACTGTTTTTTGATAACATGGGTGACCAAAGGACATTAAGACAGCTTGCTGCCCCTGATGTTAATTATAATGGATTGTGTATTGAATATTCTGGTGCTGTTACCCCCTTTGAATTAAAATCTGGTCTAATCCATTTGTTGCCAAGGTTTAATGGTCTTGCAGGTGAGGATCCACATAAGCATCTCAAGGAATTCCAGGTTGTCTGCTCCAGAACCTTGAGACCAGAGGGAGTAACTGAAGATCACATCAAGCTGAAAGCTTTTCCGTTTTCACTACAGGGCGCTGCAAAGGATTGGCTGTTATATCTTCCGCCAAACTCTATTACCACCTGGAACGATTTGAAGAGACTCTTCTTAGAGAAATACTTTCCTGCCTCCAGAGCTGCATCAATCAGGAAGGAAATATGTGGCATCAGACAAGGTAATGAGCCATTGGCTGAATATTGGGAGAGATTCAAGCAGTTGGTATCTAGTTGCCCTCAGCATCAGATTTCTGAGCAACTTCTTATCCAGTACTTTTATGAGGGGTTACTACCGATGGATAGGAATATTTTGGATGCTTCTAGTGGGGGAGCACTTGTTGATAAGACTCCAGCTGCTGCCAAGCAACTCATTGAAAATATGTCACTGAATTCCCAGCAGTTTACTACCAGGAGAAATTATGTTGAGACAAGAGGTGTGCATGAGGTCCATAGCTCTTCTTCCAACCAGTCCCTTGAGGATAGAATGGATAGGCTCACTTCTTTGGTGGAGAAAATGGCAATGGATAGGGTTCAGCCGGCAAGGTTGTGTGGTATGCGCAGTTCTCCTGAGCACCCATATGAGGCATGCCCTATTCTGAAGGAAGAGTCAGTTACTGAGTTGTCTCAAGCTTATGCAGTCCATCCTTACAATCAAGGCAATCGGAGAACCGACACAGCCTCCGACCTCTCCACAAATAGGTACCACCCCAATTGGAGGAATCATCCTAATCTTCGGTATGGGAACTCATCCCAACAACAACCGATGGCAGCACCACAGAATCCTCCTCAGGTCCAATCTTCTGCACCTTCCGGACCTTCACTAGAGGACATGTTCAAGCAAATGACTTCACAAATAACTGGACAAATAAATGCACAAAATCTCCAGTTCCAGCAGCAATTTGGACGATTCTAAAGAATGCGGACGGATGCTAGCATTAATACTTTACAGCGGATCGATGCTAGTATTCGTGCCTTGCAGACGAGGTTGGATGACTTGCCACATCCATAAATAACATACAGCAAGCTCAAGGATCAAGTCAACTACCTGCACAGACAGTGATAAATCCCAATGCCTCCAATCCTAATGTGAGTGCCATTGCTCTGAGATCTGGAAGAGTTGTTGAGGCATCCTCTGGAAAAGATGAAGAAATTGTTGAGATAACTCCTGAGCCTACTGTTGATGTTGAAGCTGAGAAAGTGTACATACCACCGATCCCCTTCCCACAGAGAGTACAGAAAAATAAGAAGATTGGTGGGGAAGACAAGGAGAGGGAAATTTTAGATGTGTTCAGGAAGGTGGCTGTGAACATTCCTCTTTTGGATGTGATCAAGCAGGTTCCTAAGTATGCCAAATTCCTGAAGGATTTATGCACCAACAAGAGGAAGTTGAAGAGTAATGAGAGAGTTAATTTGGGAAGAAATGTTTCAGCTCTTATCCAGTCTAAGCCTGCACCAGAAAGAGTTCCTGTTTTAGCCCCCACTCAGGCACTACCACAGAAGTGCAAGGATCCAGGCACTTTTACTATTCCATGCACTATTGGGGACAAAAAATTTGAAAATTGCATGTTGGACTTGGGAGCCTCCATAAATGTCATGCCCACCTCTATTTTCAATAACCTTGATCTTGGTCCCTTGCAGTATACAAGTCTCACTATCCAGTTAGCCAACAGGACCAGTGCCCGCCCCATGGGAATGGTAGAAGATGTGCTGGTACAAGTTGATGAGTTGATTTTCCCTGCTGACTTCTACATCCTAGACATGGTAGGAGAGACAAATTCCAGTAGATCACCAATGGGCAGACCATTCATGAAGACAGCTAAGACTAAGATTGATGTTAATGATGGGACCATGTCTATGGAGTTTGGTGATATTGTGGCAAAGTTCAACATCTTTGATGCTATGAAACATCCCCTGGAGGAGCACTCGGTTTTCCAATTAGAGTTGCTTTCTGAGATCATTGATGATACCCATGAGGACCTTGTTTCTGATTTTCCATTTATTTCTGGTTTTGATGATTTATATTCATGTACTGACTGTACTGACACTAACCCGTGTGCTATTTGTGCTGAGTTTCTTGATTCAACTTTGCAGGGTGATAGTGAGAGTGAAGCTGTCTGTTCAGCAGAAGTCCTTGACATCATGGCTACTCCAAATGTACCATCCATTGAGCAGCCACCCTCCTTAGAGCTCAAACCACTTCCTGGGAACATGAAGTATGCTTACTTGGAGACAAATGAAAAACTTCCAGTCATTATCTCTTCCAAACTTGACTCTGACCAGGAAGCAAAACTATTGGAGGTTCTGAAGAAGCACAAGAAGGCGATTGGGTGGACCTTGGCTGACATCCCAGGAATAAGCCCCTCCAGATGTATGCATAGAATTCTATTGGAGGATGGGGCTAAACCAAGAAAGCGCAGCCCAAAGGCGGCTCAATCCATTGATTCTGGATGTGGTGAAGAAAGAGGCGACTAAACTTCTGTAGGCGGGTATCATATACCCCATCTCTGATAGTACTTGGGTAAGTCCAGTGCAAGTTGTACCCAAGAAGTCCGGCCTCACAGTGGTAAGGAATGATAATAATGAGCTTGTACCTACTAGAGTCCAGAATAGAGTCTGTATAGATTATAGGAAGTTGAACCAGGCCACCAGAAAGGATCACTTTCCTTTGCCGTTCATAGATCGAGATCTTTGGAACGCTGGCTGGTAAATCTCATTCTTGTTTTCTTGATGGCTTTTCCGGTACTTCCAGATCCATATTGCCCCGAGGATCAGGAAAGACCACATTCACGTGCCCCCTTGAGACGTTTGCCTATAAGAGGATGCCATTTGGCCTTTGTAATGCTCCGGGTACTTTCCAAAGATGCATGCTTAGCATTTTTACTGAATTTATTGAAAATTGCATGGAAGTATTCATGGATGACTTCACTGTATATGGCTCCTCATTTGATGCATGTTTGCATAGTCTGAGTTTGGTTCTAGAAAGATGCATTGAGACTGATCTGATTTTGAACTATGAAAAATGTCACTTTATGGTAGAACAGGGGATTGTTTTGGGTCATGTTATTTCTAAAGAGGGTATTTCAGTAGATCCTGCAAAAATTGATGTGATTTCTTCATTGCCTTACCCATCTTGCATACGCGAGATCCGTTCTTTTCTTGGTCATGCAGGTTTCTACAGGCGCTTCATTAAGGACTTCATCAAGATAGCTCTGCCATTGTCAAACTTGCTGAAGAATGATGCCATGTTCCATTTTGATGACAACTGCAAGAAGGCATTTGACTACCTGAAAAGAGCATTGACCTTCACCCCCATCATCCAGCCCCCAGACTGGACACTCCCTTTTGAACTCATGTGTAATGCTTCTAATTTTGCTGTGAGAGCGGTTCTGGCACAAAGGGTGGGCAAGGCTGCCCATGTCATTCATTATGCTTCTAGGACATTAGATGCTGCACAATCTAATTACACCACCACTAAGAAGGAACTGCTAGCTGTTGTTTTTGAACTTGATAAATTTAGGTCATATTTGCTAGGTTCCAGGGTTATTGTTTTCACTGACCATGCAGCTCTGAAGTACCTGTTAAAGAAACCAGAAGCTAAGCCAAGATTGATCCGGTGGATGCTTTTGCTCCAAGAGTTCAATGTGGAGATAAAAGACAGGAGTGGAGCTGAAAATTTGGTAGCCGATCACTTGAGCCGAATAGCAAGGGATGAGGATCCTTCTCCCATCCAGGATGATTTTTCGGATGAACAGATTCTACATCTGCAGGGGGTAACCCCCTGGTTTACTGACATTGTTAACTTTCTTGTTGCTGGTGTTGTTCCTGCAGGTACAAGTAGATCCAAGATCCACAAGCTCAAGAGTGACTCAAAGTACTATGTGTGGGATGATCCGTACCTTTGGAAGTTTTGCAGTGATCAGGTGATTCGGAGGTGTGTCCCCGATTATGAGACAGTCCATCCTGCACTTTTCTTATGCCTCTCAAGTAGGAGGACACTTTGGACCACAGAGGACGGCAAGAAAAGTCCTAGATTCTGGGTTCTACTGGCCCACAATTTTTAGAGATTCCTATGAGGTCTACAGGAATTGTAAGGAATGTCAAACAACAGGCCCTGCCATCACTCGTAGGAGTGAGATGCCTCAGCAGCCCACGCTTTTTTGTGAGGTTTTTGATGTGTGGGGAATTGATTTTATGGGTCCTTTCCCTGCTTCTTTTGGTTTTCTGTATATTCTTTTGGCTGTTGACTATGTTTCAAAGTGGGTGGAAGCTATACCCACTGGGACTAACGATGCTAAAGTTGTTTCAAAATTTGTTAGGTCCAATATTTTTTGCAGGTTTGGCATACCTAGGGCTATTATCAGTGACCAGGGCACTCACTTCTGCAACCGTACCATGGAAGCCTTACTCAGGAAATATGGAGTTGTGCATAGAGTTTCCACTGCTTATCATCCCCAGACCAATGGCCAGGCTGAGATATCAAACAGGGAGATCAAGCAAATTTTAGAGAAAATGGTGCAGCCGAATAGGAAGGAATGGAGCCGCCGTCTGGAAGACGCACTGTGGGCTCAGAGGACCGCTTTCAAGACGCCAATAGGGATGTCCCCCTTTAGGCTTGTATTTGGTAAGGCATGTCACCTCCCTGTGGAAGTTGAGCACCGTGCATATTGGGCAGTCAAGTGCTGTAACTTGGAAATGAAGAAAGCTGGTATTGAAAGGAAACTCCAGTTGCAGCAGCTTGAGGAGCTTAGGCTAGAAGCCTATGAAAGCTCCAGGATTTATAAAGAGAAAACAAAATATTTTCATGATAGGATGATTACTAGGAAAAAAATTTCTGTGGGCCAGCCAGTCTTACTGTTTAACTCCCGCCTGAAAGTGATGGCTGGGAAACTTAGGTCCAAGTGGATTGGACCATTTGTTGTTACTAATGTTTTCCCTTATGGTGCAGTAGAGATTAAAGATACAGGTAGCAACAAATCCTTCAAGGTCAACGGGCAGAGGCTGAAGCCATTCCATGGTGTGGATGCTGGTGTTCCTGCGGATGCTAATGTTGAGGAGCTCTCCTTGGAAGCTCCCACCTACACTGACACTTGATTAGGGAGTACCCTTTCCTTTCCCTCACTCTGATTTTATAGTTCTGTTGTTCATTGGGGACAATGTATGTTTTAAGTGTGGGGGAGGGAACTAATTCTGGATTTTTTTTTGTGTTTGGTTGGTCTTGTTTTTTTTTCTTTTTTTCTTTTAGCTCTTGAATAAATTGTGTTGAGTCTGGTGTTGGCAAGTTTGATGGATTTGGTTGAATTTGCATAGATGATTGCATGTTATGTGTTGAATGATTCCCCCTAGGTTGGAATTTTTTTTGAAAAGTGATCCCCATGTGATTGAAAACTGAACTTTGAGATATTTTATTATGATGGCATGATTTATGATAAGTTTGGGGTGATAGGAAGCACACACTAGGGATAGAATCTCTGTCAAACAATTTGCAAAAATGTCCAGGTTAGGATTTGAGCCTCCAACATGTTTTTAACTGTGTGAATCACTTTTGAGTTGCACTTTCCCGAATTTGCTTGAATCTCTTTATGGTTTGCATGTTTATGTGTTTGCATCAAATGATTTAGGCAATTTTTCTTTGTAAATAACTACTTAGCCTAAAATTGAACCCTTCCTAATGCATGTTCCCTAGTTAGCCCCATTGAGCCTGATTAACCTGTTAATTCTTGATGACCTGATATTATGAGCCTAAAATCTGAAAAATCATGTTAACCCGATCTTAGGATTAGGAGAGCATGAAATCTTAGCAAGAGAATGGTTGCAAGAAACTAAGTTTGGGGTGGCTACAAGGACATGTTGTTTGGGATTGGAAAAAAATATATATATATAATAAGAAGGTTGGAGCCAAAGGCCAAAACAAAAGAAAAGTAAAAAGAAAAAAAGAAAAAAAAAAGAAAAAAAAAAGAAAAGTGTAAAAATGATAAAAATAAAAGTATCAGAAGAAATGGTTGTAGTCACCCAAAGCACAAAGAGAAATGGAAAAAGGGACTTGAGTGGAAATTCAATGTATCAAATTGTTCATGCTCTCTTAGTTCCTAGGGATTTCAGCCTAGTTCCTTTGTATATCCTACCCTTAGCCAGGCCCCATTACAACCCATAAAAGACCTTTTGATGTTGCATGCATATTTTCCGTGGGAACCATTTTCAGATGAAAATCAAATTTATGGGAAGTGTTCTTAAAAGTGGAATTGAGTGAAACACTAAATTCCCTTGTGAGGAGGGCAGTTGTTTGAATTTGGTGATCTTCCTTTTGTGTGTAACTTGGATCCCCTGCTTAGATTAATGATTGTTTGAATGATGAAATTCTCAAATGTGTAGAGTGAATGCATGTGGGGATTGCTTTGTTTGAAAGGGGGGGGGGGGGGGGGGGGACATTGAAGAAAACTGTTTTGATGAAATTGCTTGAAATTTGTGCGAAGTTGATTGAATCTTTTAAGCTTGCCATGTCTTGAGTCTTTTTAAGTTTTTGAGTTTTAGTTTGCTTGGGTACAAGCAAAGTTTAAGTTTGGGGTATTTTGATCAGCCGCTAGCTCATCTAATTTTATGGCTAGTATGACCAGGTTTTGTGCTAATTATATCTCATTTTCACCCAAATTAGATTAGATTGTCCTCAAGCAAGGTTTTGAGTCTCGTTTTAGGTTAATTTAGCCAGTTTTGAGTCAAATAAAGCACTTATGGCTATTTTATTGTTTTCAGGTTAAGTTAGAAGTCAAGGGAATAAAGAAACAGAGGGAATTTCAAGTCTGGAGGTGTTCGCCTCACGATAATCTTCTCGCCTCGCGAACCTGAAAGCCAGCTGAACAGTAAAAATGTCATCCTCTTTGGTTCGCCCCGCGAACAACACCTCGCCTTGCGACCCTGACAGCTGATTGTTCCAGAGAAATGCAACCCGTTCTGTGTCGCCTCGCGGATCCAGGTCTCGCCTCGCGAGACTGAAGACCAGAAGCCGTGACCCTTCCATTCCTCGCCACGCGAGCAGTACTGAGACATAAAGAGGTAAGAGGGATATCGTTCCCACGAGGATTGAGACAAGTACTAGCACGTACCGAATCAACTACTATCTAAGTGAATCTTTGGATAGAAGGGAGCTCAATACTAAATACCAAGCCCAACAAGAGTTAAAATAAACAAAATAAAAGGAAAAAGTTCTTTTTGGATTTTTGTCAAACACTTGGAATGCAGAAAAAGAGATTCTTCAAATAGATGAAAGATGTTGGGATTAAATTTCACTAAACCTTTGTCTCATGCAATACCAAGAACACCAATCCGGTTTATGCTTCAAATATCAAAATCAACCCACAAGATTACTCAAGTCCTAATTCCTTAGATGACAAGAGCCTAAATCCCCTAATTAAACCCTAATTCCTTAAGTGGCCTAATTAGTGAATTTGCATTAAGAGTAGGGATTACACGATTACTAATAAACCAAAATCCATTCCTAGATGCAAGGTTTACTAGGTGTTTAATTCCAGATCAAGAATTGATAAGAACGTCCCCATTGCAAATCAAATCTCAGAACGATTCATGGATGATCAGACCACAAAAAGCATTAAGCATAGGAATCAAACACTAATAAAGAAGGCATAAACATAGATTAATAGATCAAGGCAAATACATGTGGTTCAGTTTAGCTACATCTAATCCCAACAAAAAGGGAATTAGCTACTCATAGTGATAGAGAAAGCCAAAATCGGAGAAATAGAGACAAGGGAGAGAAGAAACTCCATGGAAGCTTTCCACAGCAGTCACATCAGCTCCCTGGCTTAGAGAAGATCTCCTTCTAGGGTAAAAGTTTTGGTCCCTCTAGGGTAAAAGTTCTCCCCCCGTTTCTGTTCGGCCCAGATGCCTATTTATAGATTAGGCGCGCGTCATGGCCGTGATCAATTCTGCCTGTGAGGGTCTGGTTCAGCTGTCATGTCACGGCCGTGATGGCTTCTGACTTTTGCCTTCCTTCTTTTCTGCTCTGCTTGATCATGGCCGTGATGGTAATCACGGCTAGGCCGTGACGGGCTATGTTTGGCTCATTTTATTCACTTTTCAAGCTCTATCTTCATCCAAGCTCCATCATGGCTGATCCTGAGCATTTAATCTTTGATTTCTGCAAAACAACACCACAAAAACCACCTTACCCGTTCCAAGGTAAAAACTAACAAAAATCAAATTAAAATTGCCTAAACTATATGAAAAATGCATGCAAAATGTACATGAAATATGAGGTGAAATCACACTCATCAAATCACCCCAAGCTTAAGACTTTGCTTGTCCTCAAGCAATCACCAAGGCCAGAAGATATACATAATCAGAGCATGGATAATGAACCAAGAACCCGAGTAACTAATCCAAGTGACAGGCATTTTCAAATACTTCACTAAGAGACGATCAATTTCAAGCCCAATTAGAAGCTTAGGTTTCTTAGACTCATATTCTCACTGATTCGGGTACTCTTTCTCACCTCACTCAAGTGTTTAAGGATATATGACAATTCGCTCAATTTCCTCAAGGAATGAATTCTACCATAAGTTTGACTATTAACCAAATCTCTACTTTATTAATGAAAACACATAAGAATCAATAGGTCTTTTACTTTGGTTGTAACGGGGCCATGGGATTAATCGTTAGGTGGGGAAATCAAGAAAAGGGAATTTTAAGAAGGCTAAACAAAATATCAAGCATTGCAAAGCATGACACCTTCTAAAATACCTTTTTGGGTTTTGATTCATTTTTCCACCTTTCTTTCTTTCTTTTTATTTTATTTTATTTCTCACTTCCTTTTGACATCCCCTTCTCTATATTTTTTTTCTCTTTTTTTTTGTTGAAGAATGCGAGATTTTCAACTCAAGAGAAATATTTTTCTAACTTTCTCAGCCCATAACTTTCTCATACCAAGCATATTCATCAAAGTAATTCAAGGTACTAAGAAAAGTATTTTATTCTTTCAGGCTCAAAATTGGGCAACTAAGGGGTAGCATTTAGTCAATCAAAGCTCAGAAGGCCGGAAAAATACCTATTGCCTCAATCATTTTCAAAAATGTTTTCAAAAATTTTTAAGCTTTAAAATGGTTTCAAGTTAAGTTCTAGAGAATATAATTCAAGAGGAATAAAACACTCTATCACAAAGAATGGGGTAGATTTAGTGAGTACCCCTTTTTGGCTCAAAAATCTCACATTTTAGTAGTTCAAAAATCAATGAGAAACACAAATCTACGGAACCACATGCTAATTATCAACTATCAAAGATCATCTCAAGAATTTTTATTTGTAGCCTTATCACAAGAATAAAAAATTGGGTTCAAAAATTCACTATCTCACTTTAATTGGCACCAAGTTCTCACAATTGGATGCATAATTTAAGCAAGGGGCAATCTAATCATGTGATCAAGCAAAATATGCCTATATGAATGTAACATGAAAAAAAAATGCAAAAATTCAAAATTCAAAAATTTGCAAAAATACCCCTACCCCAAGCTTAAAAACTTACATTGTCCCAATGTAAATAATCAAGTCGGAGAGAGGAGAAAAATGGAATAACTCACCGAGGTGGTAGCGGGTGTTGGCTCACATGCCTAGTCAAAGGGAGACTGGAAAATGTGTCACGGCCGTGATGCTCATCACGGGCAGGCCGTGATCAATTCTGGTCCATAGGAGCTGGCCTATCACGGCTGTGACCTCCATCACGACTAGGTCGTGATGCATTCTGACCTTCAGGGTCCTCTCATCACGCCCGTGATGGATATCACGGCTGGGCCGTGATCCTTTCTGATCTTCTCCTTAAGCTGATCACGGTCGTGACCAGTGTTAGGGCTTGGGTGTGATGACTTCTGACTTTATTTGTCCCTGCCCTTTTTGCTTCTCCTTCCTCCTTACCCTGAAAACACTTAACAAATCTATTAATTTATGATCTTTTTCCTCTTGATCTTCTCAAATTATTCAAGAGTTAAATTCAAAAACAAATGGAAAAAGGGAAAGAAAACTTGGGTTGCCTCCTAGTAAGCGCTTCTTTAACGTCACTAGCTTGACGTGCCGATGATCTCAAAGATCACGAAGGCGCACAGCTATGGTCAATCTCTCGATGTCTCCACCCAAGTAGGCCTTGAGCCTTTGGACATTGACTTTGAAGGTCCTTTTTGAAGTAGGATCCTCCACTTCTATAGCTCCATGAGATGAGACTTCTTTGATAATGAACGGTCCCGACCACTTAGACTTCAACTTGCCCAGAAACAATCTCAGTCGGGAATTGAATAATAAAACCTGTTGTCCCGGCTGAAATGCTTTCATCACGATCTTCTTATCATGATAAGTCTTGACTCACTGCTTGTAAATTGCTGCATTCTCATATGCATTAAGGCGCATCTCCTCTAATTCATGCAGCTGATTGACTCTTTTCTCACCCGCCAAAGTGGCATCAAAATTCAAGAACTTCAATACCCAAAAGGCTTGATCCTCCAACTCTACGGATAGATGACATGCCTTCCCATAGACCATATGAAACGGAGATAACCCCAAAGAAGTTTTTAATGCAGTCCGGTAAGACCACAAGGCATCGTCAAGCTTCTTTGCCCAATCTTTTCTTGAAGAGGCCACAGTTTTTTCCAGAATTCGCTTAATCTCCCGGTTAGAGACCTCCGCTTGCCCGTTTGTTTGTGGATGATATGGAGATGCCACCTTATGCCTCACATCATACTTGCTCAACACATTTCTCAGTTGTGAGTTGCAAAAGTGAGATCCCCCATCACTTATAAGGACCCTTGGGACACCGAACCGGGCAAAGATGTTCTTTTTGATGAACTTGATTACTGTTTGTGCATCATTCTTCGGTATTGCAATGGCCTCCACCCATTTAGAAACATAGTCCACCGCCACCAAGATATATTGATTGGAGAATGAAGGTGGAAGTGGACCCATAAAATCTATGCCCCAACAATCAAATACTTCAACCTCCAATATGTTTTGCAGTGGCATCTCATCCCTTTTAGATATGTTCCCGGTCCTTTGGCACTTGTCACAACTCTTCACATGATTATAAGAGTCCTTGAAGATTGAGGGCCAAAAGAGCCCAGATTGGAGGACCTTTGCAGCTGTCATATCCCCATTGTAATGTCCACCATATGGAGAGTTATGGCAATGCCACAAAATACTCTTCGCTTCCTCTTGACTCACACACCTCCTCCATAAGCCATCCGGTCCAACCTTGAACAAACATGGGTCATCCCACATGAAATGGTTGGCATCCCGGAAGAATTTTTTCTTTTGTTGCCAAGTGAGGTGCTCTGGAACAATGTTGGCTGCCTTGAAATTTGCCATGTCGGCAAACCACGGTCTTTCATGCACCAGAAATAAGGCTTCATCTAGGAACTCATCCTGAATGTCCTTTTCTTTTGCAGTAACCTCTTCATTCACCAACCGAGATAAGTGGTCAGTCACCATATTTTCACTGCCCTTTTTGTCCTTAATGACTAAGTCAAATTCCTGCAACAATAAAATCCACCTTATGAGTCTTGGTTTTGAATCTAACTTAGTCAACAAATATTTAATTGCAGCATGATCAGTAAAAACAGTGACTTGTGATCCAATCAAGTATGAACGAAATTTTTCCAATGCAAACACTATGGCTAGCAACTCTTTTTCAGTTGTTGCATAATTTATTTGGTTCTCATTGAGAACCTTGCTAGCATAGTGAATGGCATGGAAAAACTTTTCCCTTCGCTGTCCCAAAACTGCCCCAACTGCGTAATCACTGGCATCACACATTAATTCAAATGGTGACTCCCAGTTGAGTGCAACAAGAATGGGAGCGGTGATCAACTTTTCTTTCAAAATCTGAAAAGAAGTAAGGCAAGCAGTATCAAACACAAATGGTGTGTCTTTGTTCAAAAGGCTACACAACGGCTTGGCTATCTTTGAGAGGTCTTTGATGAACCGCCGGTAAAAGCCTGCATGACCAAGAAAACTCCTCACACCCTTGACATTCATTGGTGGAGGTAGTTTCTCAATTACATCAATCTTGGATTTATCCACTTCGATCCCCTTAGCTGAAATCTTGTGCCCAAGCACAATGCCCTCCTGCACCATAAAATGACACTTATCCCAATTTAAGACTAAATTGGTGTCCATGCACCTCTTTAGCACAAGAGCAAGGTTAGACAAGAAATTATCATAAGAGGAACCGAAAACATAAAAATCATCCATAAAAACTTCAATGTATTTTTCTACCATATCAAAGAAAATGAAAAGAATGCACCTTTGAAATGTTGCAGGCGCATTACAAAGACCGAAAGGCATCTTCCGATAGGCAACAACTCCAAAAGGACATGTGAAGGCAGTTTTCTCTTGGTCTTCCGGGTTAACCGCAATTTGGTTATAACCCAAATAACCATCCAAGAAACAATAATAAGCTTGCCCGGCCAACCTCTCCAACATTTGGCCCATGAATGGAAGTGGGAATTGATCTTTCCTAGTAGCTTGATTTAGCTTCCGGTAATCTATACACATTCGCCAACCGGTGACCGTTCTAGTTGGGATCAACTCATTCTTCTCGTTGTTCATGAAGGTCATGCCACCTTTCTTGGGAACCACTTGTACCGGACTCACCCAAGCACTATCGGAAATTGGATAGATCATTCCGGCTTCAAGGAGTTCCAGCACCTCCTTCCTTACCACTTCTTTCATTGTAGGATTGAGCCTCCTTTGCGGTTGGACCACCGGTTTAAATTTAGCCTCCATCATGATCTTGTGCATACAAAATGTAGGGCTAATACCTTTCAAATCTAAGATGGACCATCCAATAGCTGTTTTATGCTCACTAAGCACCCTTACAAGTTTCTCCTCTTCCAATTTGGACAATACATTGCTCACTATGACAGGATTTTCATCATTCTCACCAAGAAACACATATTTCAAGTGGGGAGGTAGAGGTTTAAGATCTAACTTGAGCTTTTCTTGGACTTCATCCTTTTTGAGCTCTTCTTTCTTAGTATTGACAGAAAGTTGATTGGGTTGAGCTTCCAAATCACACAAACACTCCTCTATTTCCTTCTCCTCCTTCTCATCAAGATTTTCAATAGAATTCACAATCACCTTCTCAAGAGTAGAGGAATGGTGCTGATGTGCAAAGACTTCTTTAGCCACTACATCCACAATGTCCATGCGGAAACAATTCTCTTCATCACTCGGGCGATGCATAGCTTCAAATACATTGAAAGTAACCTCTTCATCTTGCACTCTGAGTCGAAGTTGGCCTTTTTGTACATCTATCAAAGCACGACCAGTTTCTAGAAAAGGTCTCCCTAATATAAGTGGAACTTCTGCTTCCTCCTCCATGTCTAATATCACAAAATCCGCTGGGAAGATAAACTTATCCACTTTGACCAAAACATCTTCCATAATACCAAGAGGACGCTTGATTGATCTATCGGCTAGTTGCAATGCCATCCTTGTTGGTTTCACTTCACCACCTCCAAGCTTGTTCAAGATTGAAAGCGGCATCAAATTGATACTCGCCCCCAAGTCACACAAGGCCTTCCCAATAGCAACACTCCCAATTGTGCAAGGGATTGTAAAACTACCAGGATCTTTAAGCTTTGGAGGTAGCTTCCTTTGAAGTATCGCACTATATTCTTCCGTCAAGGAAACGGTCTCACCTTCTTTAAACCTTCTTTTATTCGTAAGTAACTCCTTCATGAACTTTGC
The DNA here is from genome assembly GCA_030762895.1 of Sophora flavescens. Lineage (NCBI taxonomy): Eukaryota > Viridiplantae > Streptophyta > Magnoliopsida > Fabales > Fabaceae > Sophora > Sophora flavescens. The sequence goes on from CM061066.1 coordinate 170,637,988, forward strand.
ATAAGTTGGCATTTGCTATAGTGCTTCAGCAAAGGGTATGTTGATTTGTAACCTCTTAAAGATGTCAAGAAATTTGGCAAATTGCTCTTCCTTCTCATTCTTCTTGCTTAAGTGAGGATATGGCAACTTTACATAAGAGGGGATCTCTTGAGGCTTGTCTCCATCTTTCAAAATCTGACTTTTACTCTTCCTCAAAATTGAATTTTCATCCACTAACTTTTCTCTCTTGTCTTTTTCACTATCTTTCTCTTCTTCCTCTATTACAACCTCTTTGCCTTTTTCCTCATTTAACTCAGTTTTTTCAGCAACTCTCTGATTTTTCAATAAAGGCTCACCGCTCACTTTCTCAAGACTTTTACCACTCCTCAAAACAATAGCCTTACAATGCTCTTTAGGATTTATTTGAGTATTACCTGAAAAACTGCCGCTAGATTGTTCCGCTAGGTGCTTTGCAATTTGTCCAACTTGAACCTCCAAGTTTTTTATGGCAGCATCGGTGTTTTTCTGGTTTGACATGGACATTTGCATGAATTTATTGAGGATGTTCTCCAAGATAGAAGTCTGGTCTTGAGGCGGTTGTGTAGGATGAGGCTTACTTGCTTGTCCGGCATCTTGTTTCCAACCAAAACTTGTTTGATTCCTCCACCTTTGGTTGTAATTGTTGGAATATTGGTTGTTACCTTGCCGCACATAGTTCCCCATATAATTAGCTTCCTCATGGGAACTAGGTGTGGCCTCACAATTTCCATTATCATGATCTCCTCCACAAACATCACATCTCATTACCTGTTGAGGTGGAATGGTTGTCCCTTGTATGGTTTGGAGTTGTTGTGGGAGTTGAGCTAGTTGCTTGGTAATGGATTCAAGTTGTTGTGTCATAAGCTTGTTTTGAGCCAAAAGTGTAGTTTGTGAGTCTAACTTCAACACTCCCTTTCTTGATGTGGTACCTCGGTCATGATGCATCATATAGTCATTAGATGCCATAGCTTCTATCAAAGTCAAGGCTTCCTCTGGTGTCTTCGTGTTCATAGAACCTCCAGCTGAGGCATCCAACATAAGCTTGGTTGACGGCCTCAATCCATTGCAAAATGTTTGCATTTGGACAAGATCATCGAACCCATGATTTGGACATCTTCGGAGCAAGTCTTTGAACCTTTCCCATGTGTCATGAAGAGTCTCACCCTCTTACTGAGCAAAGCTTGTGATATCACCCCGTGTTTTCACAAATCTTGAGGCGGGAAAGAACCTTGCAAGAAATTTAGCCTCTAAGTCATCCCATGTAGTGATGCTCCCTCTTGGTTGAGATTGGAGCCAAGACTTAGCTCTATCTCTTAGAGAGAATGGGAACAACCTTAGGCGAATTGCATCATCGGTAGCACCATTTAACTTCACCGTATCACATAACTCAATGAAGTTGGAGACATGATTATTAGGATCCTCCTTCTCCGTCCCGGCAAATTGATTTTGTTGAATCATGTTCAAGAGAGCCGGCTTGATCTCAAAATTGTTGGAATTCACTGGAGGCCTCACTATGCTAGTGACATGCCGATTGACATTTGTATTGGCATAATCCCCAAGTGTCCTCCGTGGAGCACCCTCACCATTGCCTGCCATCTCAAGTGGTTCTTGATGAACTTGTGCAGTGGAGGTCTCTTATTCTCTTTCTTGTTGTGCTAATAACTTCTGCTGTCTTGCTTGACTCCGATTCTTCCTAGCCGTTTTTTCTATTTCAGGATCGTAGAGAAGTTGGTCAGCTGGGATAGTACCTCGCATGCTCAAAAGCCTAGAGACCAAGAATGTTAGCACTAAATGACAGCAAAGTGAACAGATAATAAAACAGAAAAAATAAAATTATGCTTAAATTAGTAATCGAAATGGGTATGCTAATATTGAAACACAATCCCCGGCAACGGAGCCAAAACTTGTTGACGACGGATCTAGGCAAGTATACCTAGTCGTACAAGTAATAAAGAGGTAAGAGGGATATCGTTCCCATGAGGACTGAGACAAGTACTAGCACGTACCGAATCAAGTACTATCTAAGAGAATCTTTGGATGGAAGGGAGCTCAATACTAAATACCAAGCCTAACAAGAGTTAAAATAAACAAAATAAAAGGAAAAAGTTCTTTTTGGATTTTTGTCAAACACTTGGAATGCATAAAAATAGATTCTTCAAATAGATGAAAGATGTTGGGATTAAATTTCACTAAACCTTTGTCTCATGCAATACCAAGAACACCAATCCAGTTTATGCTTCAAATATCAAAATCAACCCACAAGATTACTCAAGTCCTAATTCCTTAGATGACAAGAGCCTAAATCCCCTAATTAAACCCCAATTCCTTAGGTGGCCTAATTAGTGAATTTGCATTAAGAGTAGGGATTACACGATTACTAATAAACCAAAATCCATTCCTAGATGCAAGGTTTACTAGGTGATTAATTCCATATCAAGAATTGATAAGAACGTCCCCATTGCAAATCAAATCTCAGAACGATTCATGGATGATCAGACCACAAAAAGCATTAAGCATAGGAATCAAACACTAATAAAGAAGGCATAAACATAGATTAATAGATCAAGGCAAATACATGAGGTTCAGTTTAGCTACATCTAATCCCAACAAAAAGGGAATTAGCTACTCATAGTGATAGAGAAAGCCAAAATCAGAGAAATAGAGACAAGGGAGAGAAGAAACTCCATGGAAGCTTTCCACAGCAGTCAAAGCAGCTCCCTGGCTCAGAGAAGATCTCCTTCTAGGGTAAAAGTTCTGGTCCCTCTAGGGTAAAAGTTCTCCCCCCGTTTCTGTTCTGCCCAGATGCCTATTTATAGATTAGGCGCGCGTCACGGTCGTGATTAATTCTGCCTGTGAGGGTCTGGTTCAGCTGTCATGTCACGACCGTGATGGCCATCACGGCCTGGCCGTGATGGCTTCTGAGTTTTGCCTTCTTTCTTTTCAACTCTGCTTGATCATGGCCGTGATGGGCTCTGTTTGGCTCATTTTCTTCACTTTTCAAGCTCTATCTTCATCCAAGCTCCATCATGGCTGATCCTGAGCATTTAATCTTTGATTTCTGCAATACAACACCACAAAAACCGCCTTACCCGTTCCAAGGTAAAAACTAACAAAAATCAAATTAAAATTGCCTAAACTATATGAAAAATGCATGCAAAATGTACATAAAATATGAGGTGAAATCACACTCATCAAGCAGTTTCAGGCACTCCACCAACTGTTCTCCCAAGCTTACCACAAACCTTAGAATCCCTAACACAAGAACTAATCTTACCCCAATACGTATCACTTGCCACATGCTCCTCCAACCAACCCGAATAATGTTGCAGGTAACAATCCAAGTAATGTGAGAGATTTTCAAAATTTTATGAAAAGATTAAAGGTTATAAACAGTCAATAGATATATATCATGCTATTACCATAACATAAGCTTGCGGAGGAATCGAACCCAAGTCTCTAAATAGGGGTGTTCATCAACCGATCCAAACCGATTCAAACCGCAAAAACCGAAAACCGAATAAACCGAAAACCGAAAAAACCGAAAACCGAAAACCGAAAAAACGCAATTTTTTATTGGATTGGATTGGATTTTGGATCCTCTAGTGAAATCCAATCCGGTCCAATCCAAACCGATCTATTACATATATATACTATTATTTTTGAAATTATAGTATTACTCTTGCTTAAACATTGTTTTTCATACTTTTATGTCCCTCATTCCCTTTACTATTTTTTTTTTGGAATGGCATATATGAGACTATTTAGAATAAATATTAATGTGTTGAAGTTATATTTTTCTAAAAGCTTTGATGCATAACATATATATACTTGATTGAGTAAACATGAAAAATATGAAATCAATTAAGTAAGTTTGAAAAATAATTAGCTACAATTTATCTGTAGTCGATTCAAGAAAAAAAATATATGATAAGTGAGGGTAGATATAGAGAATTAACATAAAAGGACGTGTTAAAAAATATCAATAATCATTTTTTCTAAAAATCCCAAATTAAAATGAAGATTATCCTTTGTCCACTATTAAATAAGTAGCAAGGACACTTCACATAAGAAAAAAAGTAAAGTATGACAAAAACCGAATTATCCAATCCAATCCAAACCGCATTTAATTGGATTGGTTCGGATCGGATATTTTTAAGGAAGCAAACCGATCCAATCCAAACCGCATGTTGTTTTTAACATTGGATCGGATGACTTTTTAACTCAAAACCGATCCAATCCAATCCACGAACACCCCTATCTCTAAGTTTAAGGACGCATCCACTGACCACTAGGCCAACGAATGTTTAGTGTCAATTAGTGAGCATTAATGCTATTTATGTATTGTATTTGACCGTTTGTGGAACCTTTGAAGAGTTATTTTCTTTCACCAAATGACATGAGTTGGTCTATAAATAGAACTATCTGCATGTAGTAATGGAGACGAAAAATCTCAAAATCTCTCATCCATTCTTCACTCAAAATCACCTTCTTTTCTCCCTTGTGCGCAGAGAGAGTTAGGAAGACTATTGTTCTGTAAACTGCCATTGACGATATACTTGGTTTAGGGTGTGCAAACCAAACCAAGGTTACTCCATTGTATCCTGAAGGGGATTCGCCGATTTTACCTGTTGCATCCAATCTACGAGGAGAGATTGGTGGGGGTGAATCAAACCTAAAGCCTAGTGTTCCTACACGCCTTGGAGATTGCGCATTACATTTGTTTGTCTCTTCTTTGTTGCAGGCCAGACCCCATTTTATAAACAATCTTTAGATTCGATTTTCGTTTAATAAAATGGTTGCAACAATGAAGGAGATGACAATTTGACATTGTTAAAGTGGAGAGGTTCGACGATGGAAACTACGTTCGTTAGGAGAAAGAGATAAATGATCTTTTTACGACAATGAGAGATGAGTATTCATACTCTTCATCAAAATATGTTTATTTGTGACCATGGTGAAAGGTACACAAACACTTTTCATGGCTATGATATACTTGATATTCTAAATACATGTGTGTACAATGCTAAAGGCATTCTTTGTTTATGTTAAAATTAACATGTGGTATTAGAGCCTCAGATGCATGATTTAGAATAAAATCAAGTATGTGAATTTTGACGAACATGAATATGGTTGGTTTATGATGCATGTATGTATGTTGCTCTATTTTAATAGAATGGTCTAATATATGAATAATCATATCATGTGCATGCATTAATGGATTGGATCCATGTAAGAACCAATTATTTTTAGAGTATACAATCTTGTATTATGAGGGCATGATTTTAGGAATATAAGATTGGGAGTTTTTTTTTCCCCTTGATTTTATAGAAATTAGAAATGTTTTGGATATGTTTTTGGATTGTTATAAATTGTTAGAATGGACATAGATGTTCATGAAGAAATGTTATAGAAAACTGAAAATGATTGGATCATTGTTTTGTTTGTTTTCAATAATGAAAATCATTTAGGTTTATCATAGAACATGGCTAAAAAATGGCAGAGGGTCGTGTGAACCCGGTTTTTCTGCAAAGTTGTGGTGCCCAATTGTTGTGTTCTTCAATTAGAAGTGACCGTAATATATGAAAAGTTGAAACAAATAGGATTCGAACTCGGACAGGATGCTAAGAGGGCAAGCGGATTTACCATCAGATCAGTGGTTGCAATGTAAAATAATTGTCATTTAGTTTTATTTATATCTGGTACATATTGAATGCTGCATGCATTTAAGATTAATATTATGACTGGGTTACTGAGCAAAGGTTCAAATCCCCAAGATACCTTTGTCTGAAAGCATGCGATTTCCGGAATAATGGGATTTGGATTTATTTTGAAAATGGTGGGGGATTGTGAGAGATTTTCAAAATTTTATGAAAAGATTAAAGGTTATAAACAGTCAATATATAAATACATATCTTGCTGTTACCATAGCTTAAGCTTGCGGTTGCGATGCTTCCAGTATTTGTTGGGGGCGCAAGTTCGATTCCTGTTGGCGGCATTTTTTAGGAGGAATCGAACCCGAGTCTCTAAGTTTAGGGACGCATCCGCTGACCACTAGGCCAATGGATGTTTAGTGTCAGTTGGTGAGCGTTAATGCTATTTATGTATTGTATTTGACCGTTTGTGGAACCTTTGAAGAGTTATTTTCTTTCACCAAGTGACATGAGTTGGTCTATAAATAGAACTATCTGCATGCAGTAACGGAGACAAAAATCTCAGAATCTCTCAACCATTCTTCACTCCAAATCACCTTCTTTTCTCCCTTGTGTGTAGAGAGAGTTTGGAAGACTATTATTCTGTAAACTGCCATTGACGATACGCTTGGTTTAGGGCGTGCAAACCAAACCAAGGTTACTCCATTGTATCCTGAAGGGGATTCACCGGTTTTACTTGCATCCAATCTACAAGGAGAGATTGGTGGGGATGAATCGAACATAAAGACTAGTGTTCCTACACGCCTTGGAGATTGCGCATTACATTTGTTTGTCTCTTCTTTGTTGCAGGCCAGACCCCATTTTCTAACAAGTAACCTCTATTTGATACCAACCTTCCCGTGCCCTTGTCGGTGACAACATAGACAAATATTATGAACCCTATGAGCACGGCAATGATGAGGAACATGACAAAGAGTTAGAGCCTCATGAGGAAGGTGTTGCGGTAACATGCACCCATAAAACCAGCCAATGAGATGACCGTGATGGAGACTCCTATGATGATCAAAGGCAACTGAAGGAATTTGAGGCAATCTGTGTTGTTGGCTCTACTGCTTAGCCATATCCCACTTCCTAGGATTGGAACCGAGAGCAAGAAGGTCAAGAAGTTTAGTAGACCAATCAAGTGGTTGCTGGTTCTCATCTTTGATTGATGATTGATTCTTTTTTATGACCCATCTCTCTTCTGGCAAGTGCTACCTTCCTCTCTTCAATGTTTTATGCTATATGTAATTATTAAATTATATATGTAAGTATTAGAAGGAACACTGCTACAAAAAAAAAATTATACTATAAATATAGGAAGTAACGATGACATTAATGCTATTACAAGGTAAAAAAAAAATTACTACTGTAATAATTGATGAATATTTATTTGTGTAAATTGTTATTGCTATCAATTGTCTTTTTTTTTTAATACTGGTAGACTGGCGCCTTTGACCTGTCAGAGTGAAAAAAAATAAAATATGCCACGTGTCCAAAAGGACCCCCATTGGTAAATAGTTTCAGAACAACCCTAAACTGGTAAATAGTTTCTAAAAGGAACCCATTTTAGTCAAAAAAAAAAAAAAGTCTTCTTTATTAGCACAGTTAAACCAAAACTATCTAGGGAAAATAGCTTAATATAAAATTCAAAAACTATTTTATATAAGAAAAATCTAATCCCACATGTCTACTTCTAATACTGACATTAATTTGTTTGTGTAACCAAATTAGTATACTATAAAAAATTATATATTTAATCATAGGGATTTACTAATGTACATCACCCATTTTTTAAAAGGTGTACGTTATCAAGCTACAACTTCGAGTGTATTTTTCATTGTTAAGTTATAACTTGTTAAGTACTCCTTCTATAAAAAATGAGTGGGTGCATGTTAGCAAATCCTTATGATCCTTATGGATTTACTAATGTACACTCACCCATATTTTAGAAGGTATACATTAGCAAGCTATACCTTCAGTATTTTTCATTCGTTTAGTTTTTTTTTTTGATAATTAAAAGATTCCATTAATATATATCTAACTTTAGCATTATCATGCCAAACTCTCCCCACCTTCTAGGAAGGGTTGAAGAGCAAGTACTCAATCATGTGCTCCAAGTTAGACCATTCAAAAACAAAGTACAAATAACATCAAAGTGCATCTTACACCCATAGACAAATATCCCCTTTCCTTACAAACACTCCCACTGCTGATTTTAAATCTAATCAGCACCCTTTTTAAGAACCCTCAATTACTATTCAAAATACATTCATCATCAAATAGCAGAGCTACTCCCATATACAGGTTAAAAAAACACAACAATCAAAGAACCCTGTATCAAGTGTGCAAAAAGCGATGCAAGATAGATCTCCTTCCTGAATCAGTTTGAGCACCTATCACAGTTGTCACCTTGCTTTTCAAAGTCAACCAACAAGATCACCACCTCTTCAAAATGTTGCACCACCACTTCTCTGATACAGAGACCTGCAACTTGCTCCAAGTGATTTTAGTTAATCCCATCGGCACCTGTAAATACAAATCACACAAAACACAGCAAAGCATATCAAAAGTAATGCAAAATAAACTAATTCCATATAGCAATCCTGTGAAGTTTTCCAGGACATTCACACCGAGTCCTATACTCAAAACTTACTCCCTTTCTACATCCACACTATCCACCTTCCTTCCATTTCTAAACCTTCCTTGGCTAGTGAGTCAACTATATCATTTGCCTCTCTATTTTTGTATTCAAAGACAACTTTTAAAATCAAAACAATGTTTCTTAATTTATTTTAAAAGAACCTCAAATTCCATGGGCATTCCTTCTTTTTTCTCACCCAAGACAAGGCATTTCTAGAATCTGACTCAATAATGATATCATTTTCTACTATCCATCTTTGCTGCAAAGATAATTCTAAAGCAAAGACAATGACAAAAAATTCAGCTTCATTAGAATCCCTTATACCAACAGAAGCGACAAACTTAGCTCTTATGGTTCCAAATTCATCTGTAAGTACCCCTCCAATCCCTGCTTTACCTGGTTTCCCTCTTGAAGATCCATCAACATTCCATTTCAATATATTTGGGGGTGGAGGGCACCAATTAATTATAGGTCTCTGTTTTCTGTATGCTTTCCATAATCTCACACAGTCTAGCTTTATAGACAAAGCAAGGCTAGATAAACTTGCCATAAGCCCACAACAGTACTGACAAGGCCCGAGGAGCCATGAGAACTCTCTAATCAAAGAAGCCTGATGAGAACTTACCTGAATCGCATCCTCAATTTTGACATCATTATCTTAAAATATTTCAATTACTGAACAACACCCAAAAAATTATATATATCACATATTTTTCAAATGATATATGATGTAAAAAATATTCAAATACTTAAAAAGAATATAGTAAAACGTACATTTTTTTTTTTGTGACATGATAGTAAAACGTACATCAATCAAATGATTATCACTTCTTTTATACTGGATCCCAAGACAAGAAGTGATATCCGAGTGGCCCAATAACAAATTAGCCCAAAACATGACATGCCTATCTATTAACTATTATCTAGATAATTTTTTGTGTTAACCTAAGGATATCGTTAGTTGATAAATTAATTTAAATGATTAATTGTATACAAATATTTATATCCTGTTTTGTCATGATACAAACATATGACTCATATCTCATAAGTATGTGAGTTTGAATCTCGTTATCAATGTGACGACGGATGACGTCGCCTGTGGGTATTCTGTAAGTACTTTGTATGTGTTTTTTTAGTCGTGAGACCTGTCCTGACCCAGTGAGTCTATCTACTATTATACTTCTCCACTCACTCTCTGATTGGCAGCTTTCCCTGTTTCTTGGTTTCTCTACACACTTGCACACACAACTGCTGCCACTTAAGAAACAAAAACCAAAAGCATCTATCTACATACTCACTCACAAAGACCAATCAAGTACACATCAACGAGAAGAAAGAAAAGATACAACTCTCTTGAGGTGTGTTTGCATGCTGCATTATTGTTTAATTAGCCTCAGGGAGGGAAAGCGCAAGAAATAGGGAGATAGGTCATAGGTGATAAGTGCATGCATTAACATTATGTTACTAGTTAGTAGTTACTTTACTAAAATTATGTTACTATAGTAACTGACAACACTTGCTGTCCTCGTTAATAAGCATATAGGACACAAGACATGAAAAATAAGATCTCCCAGCTGATAATAAACTCATAAAAGTGGTACCTTAGGCTCCGGTTAACTTGGAGGTTTGAATTTCTTCTTCTCCTTCTTTACATTTTTTTTCTTAGAATCTTTTGTTTGTTGATAAAATGATTTTTTATTTATTTTAGTTTACCGGAAAATAAAAGTTTATTGAATATAATAATTGAGCTTCTTTTCAAGCTGTTTTTTCGTCTCTTTTTTTGGAAAGCTTTTTTTCACTTCAAATTGCTACATAATTCATTTATACTGCAAAAAAGTTATGCTAAAAACTGAATAAATGCGGTTCTCTGTCTTGAAGTTCAAGTGCTGCAAGGTTTCGTAGTTTTCATATTCTAACATGCATACACCCTTTTCAAATGCAAACAGAATACATGATTAAAAATGAAGCCAAAAAGGTCGATTGACTCGATTCCATAATAATGTACTTATTTTCTTTGTTTGTTTAATTTGTGTTTCTTCCTTCTCCTTCTTCTTCTTATTTTTAGTTACTCATTAGACATAGCACCAGAATTGAATAGCGCGCACACACATACTTGGACTTCAATATTTACTTTTTTAATCTCGTGACATATATTTGGTGATAGGTAAAAATATTTTTAATTTAAACACATCCAAAAGTGCCTTCAAGTTGGACTAGCGTCTTTGGTGTAAGATGTTTTATGATAAAAAATGTTAGTATGTCAAAAAGGATCCAAATTGATAATTAGTTTCAAAAGGATCCCAAAAGACTACACCAGTTTGGTAAAAAAGCCGATGCTTTTTTCTTTTTCTGAACTGATACAAAATTACAGTCCTTGTGGGCCAGGAAGCATTCAAGTAGTGAGGCCCTAATTTTTTTTGATCAGGAAGTTAGTGTAAACTCTATCATACATGAGCCATTAATAAGGATCTTAAGAATTCATAGTCTTCACTAATAGGATGAATAGAAACACTAACCTTTCTCCATGCTTAAATGTTAATACTTCTTTACTTGAACTTCAATCAACAATGGAAACTTCTATCCTTTCCTTCCTCTTTATGCCTCTAACTTTGATGGAAATTAGGAGACTTTCTTTCTAGACAGAGATAGGGAAATGTTTCATTTCCTTCCTTTTATAATTGCTTCCATCAAGCAATACATCATTTCATTCATAAGACTCCTTCCCAAGAGTCATAACCATTCATTCAAATGTCAAACAATATGTCATTTCATTCAAATATTAAACCAACACTAATATTTGTCACACACATGAGACATTAATTCTTACATTCTCCCACTTGGCTCATGTGACAAAGTACAACCTCATGTGATCCAATAAATTCTCAATCATAATGCGCATAAATAAGGACAATTGTTTCATCGTAAGTCATATTTAAGAACAAGAAATAATAAGAGTCATAGCGGTCATATATCCCTATTTTGACATAGTTCCTTCCATGTACTACTATATTAGTCTTCTTCCTAACATGACACTTTCATGGAAAATACATAATATGTCTAATAATAATGTCATTTTAAAGACCATTCATGTTTTTCAACATCATTATTCATAATTGTGCACACATAAGTTTGAAAACAAAAATTTCAGAAACTTATACATTAATAAGCTTAGAGTGTCATACATACATCATTAATGAATTAAAAACATAATTTAACATTTGCTAGCAGACATAATGCCCATTCTTTCAACATGATCAGTAAATGCTTTGGGCGGTAACCCTTTGTTAAAGGGTCGTCAATCATAACACTAGTGCAATAAGGGCTTTTTACGTCAGTTAAAAATGATTTTATACGTCAGAATATTGTCTGACGTAAATACAACTGACGTTAATATTGTTCAAACTAACGTCAGTTGTGTTAAAGAACTGACGTTAAATGTTTTATTTTTAACGTCAGTTTCCTAATACAACTGACGTTAATAGTGTACTGTATATTTTATAAAATACTATTAACGTCAGTTGTTTGATACAACTGACGTTAATAGATTTTTTTTAAAAAAATTCAGTTTTAAAATATCACTCTCCTCAGCCTATCCTCGCATTCAAGTAAATATCCCAAGAACACGTAATATCACACACATTACAGAAGCAAACACTACCCTTAAATTTCAATATTAACAAAAAGAAAAGAAATATACAAAGGAACAATAGGGGGACTTAAAACCAAAACCCATGTATAGGAAAAACATAACTATCTACAAGTGTGTGTGTGTGTGTGTATATATATATATATATATATATATAAATTTAAGTCTCTAATGTCTAAAAACAAAACTACCAATCTAAGGATATATATATATATATATATATATACACACACACACATGTTATTAATTAGTTTAATCTAATGTCTAACAAAAAAACTATTCATCTAAGTATTACAGAGGTATCTTGTCAATTCCTTTTTCAGCCGCATACTTGAAGAAGAATTCAGCGAAGCGCATCCTCAAGTCTCTAAACTCATCTTCTTGATGAGGCGATTGGTCGTTAAATGCCTACACACGTTCAAATAATAAGAATAACATTAACGCAAGTCATCTTCAAAACTATAATATATAATTTAACAAGTTGTTTAAATATTACCTTATTCCATCCATCCATAATAGATGTGGAGACTATGTTCAGCATATGAAGCATCACATAATAGCCGCACGACCACCCGTCAATTTGAAATCGAGACTACAAACAAAATTAATTTCAATGTCAATTGAATATACATATAAATTAGTAATTATAATATTAATTATTTGATAAATAAACTACCAAACTTTGAGGTAGGTCCATTCAGGATTTGCTTTAGCCTTAGAAGCCCTACTTCTCCCGTTGGCGCAACTTATGCTACTCGCCTTCAGCGCGCTATCATAAACAAATAATCATGTCAATTAACAAATTCATATATCATGTGTGTAATAAACTAAAAACAACTGATATTTAAACGTAAATTAAATTTAAGATTAGTTACTTACTTATTTACAGCTACCACCACCTCCTGTGGCGGCCTTTGGTGGAGAGAGCATAAGAATATAACAGTATGCCTAGACGGGTGAAGTACGAACAACTACCAATGGTGTTTCATACAGTAGGGAGCCAGATATAATTCTTTCTGATTATCTCCCAACAAGTTCCCTATGTATTTACTAAATGCATCACCAGCAAAGAATTGGGGCAGAAGGACTGATGGCTCTAAGAAGCCGTAAACTGATGCAACGCCCTTATCAAGATGAAGACAATGGAGATACCTAAGATATGAAAAGGTGTGGATGTTAATTACATAATATATATATTGAAATTAAAATAAATTATTAAATGGAAAAATACCAAAAATAAATAAGTATAAATTTAAAATTAACTTACGTGCACCGGAGACTGAAAACCGTGCTGGCCATCCAGAAGTTATTTCTGCAGGCGTTCCCGAGATCTTCACCACCGAAGGAAAATATCCTCTGTTGATCTGGGCGTGCCACCCATCCATCGTGCTCCAATGGACATTCAAAAATCTCAAACGTATAATCCTCACCAAGTGAGAACAAACGAGTGACAGGTGACAGCGACACCGACGTTGACTTGGCCTTCAATTTAGGAAAAATAAAATAGATAAGTTGTTGATAATTAAAAAAAACACAAGTAATTATTTGACTAATTTGGACATTAATAATGAATACATACCTTTGTTAACATTTCGAGCTCACGTCGTTTGAAGTCCAACTCAAGCTCACGCCTTTTCATTTCCAACTCATGCTCATGGCGTTGGACTTCCAACTCCCTCTCTCTAGCTGCCAACTCATCGTCCTCCACAAGTGCCCTAATATAACTCTCTTTTGTGCTCACATGTGAAGGGTTGGCATGCCCTGCAGTGTCCTGGGATGAACCGACAGAGGAAAGCTCTCTGGCAAGTGCCTGCTTGAATTCTGGGTTGGATATTAAGCTTTGCATCAGATGTGTTGTAATAGCAGGGTTGAACATGAGGTGCTGAGTAATGTCATCCAAAATTGATGCTTCATCGACCACCCGCTTTCGTGAAGCGGACTTGCCATAATATTCTTTGATGGTCACGTTCCCAGGAACACCAATAACCCGACCAGGATGGTCTTTTTTGCCTAGAGCGGTCATCAAGACGTCCCGCCGTCCAGAAGGGACGAATGAGCCCTGGGAGGATTGTGCTTTAAGATCCATCTACAATGAAAAAATGAAATAACGTGCAAGTGAAAAGTGTTAAAAATATCTATACAAATATCAATTGAAATCAAGTTAATTATTTACTTACAATCTTATCTGCCACTTCGCGAGTGGCATCCACTTTAAAAGATCCCGTCTTTGTCATGCGGCTGGCTAACCAGACATCCTCGTGGTCGATGTCCGACGGATGACTTAATGGTGTGCCCTCAGGCACCTCCCCTCTTTCAATCCTAGCATAGTGCTCTTCCCCGCCGCCTCGGCCCTATCCGCCATCATCTGCTCAATCCGAGTCTTGCACCCACCCTGAGACATGGTGTGGCGGTGGACGTTCTTCGCCTGATTCTACTGACCCTTATCTGCCTTAGTCTATTCAAACAAAAACACATAATTAAATACAGTTAAATGATCTATAAGAAGCATACAAAATTAACTTAATCAACCAACCTGAAATTCTCCATCCTGTCGACTCCTAGCAAACATATCCCAAGTATCCTGATCAATCCAGGGATAATCTGAGAACATTTTATCAAGCCACTTCTTCCCAGATGCGTAGTACCTGGTAAGATCATGCTTGAACCCATTCCAATGCTTTGATGCCATTTTCATACATTTATGACGATGATCCTCGTCATTTGGCACAGTCCAAGCTACCTACACATTAAATACATAACAAATGGATGGATTATAACTTGGATAATTATCTAATAATGTAAATCAAACGAATGTAAAGGTAAAATACCGCGATAGCCTCCCAAATCTGATCCTTAACGTTCTGTGGAACGTCATTCCAGTGGTTGTAGTTGATGCTTACGTGCTGCTTCGCTTGTAGAAACACCCACTTATTAAATTCTTTAGCACGGGGTCCTTGGGCATTTAGATTAGCATCGAAGGACACCTCAAGCTTCTGTCCGCTTTGCTTGTCCTTCTCTAGTTTCTTCAACGGCGTGGCTCCTCTACCCCATTTCCTATGAGCCTGTGATGTCTGTATGGACAAAAAAATGATAAAATAGAGGGTTGTAACATTATAAACTTACATTAAAAATAAGACTAAAGATAGTATATAACATGTAAAGTTACACTAGAATCAGGCGTAGGCGCGATCGGGTCTTGCGTAGGCCCCACAGTGTCCTCCCGTGCATGTGGGCTATCCGACTGATCCATATATATGTCTGTTCAGAAACAATATATATTTATTAACATAGGTTATAACTCAAAATAAATACAGAAGTATAAATAAAAATAAATGTATACTAAGTTTAAACTACCTATATCAATATCCCTTCGTGATGATCATCACGAGTGGCATGTACCTCGTCCACCTGTGTCTCCTCGATTATAGTAGGCATGTTTGTTGAAAAAGAAGGAGTCTTAGGAATATCAAGATTTGAATCTTGATTTTCATCACTACCATTATACATGCTTTTTCCTTGGAGAACCACGGACAACCTTTTGTTAGAAGGATCAGTGATGTAGAACACTTGTTTTGCTTGGGAAGCCATTATGAAAGGCTCATTTATATGACCTAACTTGTTGAGGTCTACCAATGTGAACCCCAATTCGTCGGTTTTTACACCACCGTTACTATCAACCCACTCACATTTAAAAACCGGCACCGTAAGCTTAGTGTAATCGAGCACCCAAATATCTTCAATATATCCAAAGTAAGGTGTCGGTGCTTTAACGGGTTTTGTGTCCTTTGCACTAGAGAAGTGCATTGCTTCGGCCACGATCATAACCCCACTATTTTTGCATGGTACTCTTGTTATCTTGTGCCTTTGTATAAAAGGAAAAGTTATTTATGTCGTATCCGCTCCAACATATGACGTTGAAGTTAGGCCCACGTGCTAGCCATCTTACGTCATCAGAAGTAGTACTACCATCCTTAAGCATTTCTTCCTTGAACCATGGTAAGAAAGTCTTGTTATGCTTGTTCAACAACAACCTTTCGCTCATTCGAGGGTTTTTTTGATTGACTTTTCTTTTATGTTCAAATAAGAAAGGCTGAACACAATCGATGTTGTTCAATACATACAAATGTACTTGAAGCACTTCCTCCCGACCCTTGCTATTAATTATTAAGCCACGTGTACCCTTACCTTGACATCTGATCTCATCATGCCAAGGCTTAGGAACCCCTATAGGATCCGTGTTATGAAGGTAGTGAAATAGACAACTATAAACACGAGAAGGGGGGGTTGAATTGTGTTTATCAGAATTTAAGCAAAGCTGAAATCTTTTCGCAAACAGAAAGCTAGCTTTGGACGAGTGGAAGAATACAGGATGGACGGGTGACTATTGCACACACACCACTTGACAGATGCAAGAAAAACTAAAGCAATTAAAGAGTTTAAGGGAAGAGAGATTGACACGGTGATTTATCCTGGTTCACTCTTCAAATCAAAGAGCTAAGTCCAGTCCTTGGTAGCACCAAGATTTATCCACTATAACTGATAAGGTTACAGACTCTAGTATTATTTGCACACCTAGCCTCTTCAGGCTCAAGACAAGTATTATTTGCACACCTAGCCTCTTCAGGCTCAAGACAAGTATTGTTTTCACATCTAGCCTCTTCAGGCTCACTTAGGTTTGTTTGAGAGATTTGGTTTGTAATAAATACAATTTCTCACAGGCAGATCTTTCACTAACACTCAGAGAGTGGTTTAAATGTAAGGCTCAGGAAAGTCTGCGTAATAACTTCAAAATGATTGAAGAATAAAGAATAAAAGAATGAAGAAATAAATGCTCAAAGTAATGGCGTTTTTAATTCAATGTGTATTCTCTTTCTTCATCTTCAATGGCTTCTGTATTTATGGTCTTCAAGCATTTAGGATCCGTTAGATACATCCTCTCAGATGTTGGCTTCAAGCAGAACTTCATTAATTGCAATAGAGTCGTTCTGAGTAGTCATTAATGCAATAGAGTCATTCCGAGCAGCCATTAATGCAATAGAGTCGTTGGTTGTATTCTAACATGAAGGATCATGGCTTTATTCATCGTGCTACAGCCATATCAAAGTTGAGCAGAGAGCTTTTTGTACTTTGCTGAGTACACTTCCCTTTTTGTGTAAGGACCAGAGGTACTAGGAATAAAGCACGTGGAAGCATTCTTTAACTGGTCTTTGGTTCTGATTATCCAAGGTTGCTTGAGAGATTAGCTTCTGACTTTTCTTGATAATCGTGAAACTGAGTAGGAGAGAAGGCTTCAAGTCTCTTTCTGGTTCTTGAACCAAGATTCTGATAATCCTTAAAGAATTCACGATCATAAGATAAGTGCTTCCATCTTGAAAATAATCACGTCTATCTAGTCATTTGAGTTTTCATTCGGGCTAGTAGACGAGCTCCATATAAAGGACTCAGTAAGTCCAAAGACTAGTGGACGAGCGCTTCTGTCACCTTTAGTGGACGAGCACTTCTGTCACCTTTAGTGGATGAGAGCCTCTGTTAGTCTGGTGGATGAGAGTCTCAGTTACTCTGGTGGATGGAAACATTCTGACCTTAATGGACGAGCACCATTTTCCACGTCATTGGACGCGCATTGCTGATACTTTATTGGACGAGCTCAAAGTGATTCCTTAATGGACGAGCTCCATCTGATTCCTTAATGGACGAGCTCCATCTGATTCCTTAATGGAAGAGCTCCATCTACCACGTCATTGGACGGACCTTTCTGATACCTCACTGGACGGTCTTTTCTGATATTTTGATGGACGCGCTCCAAGTGTCACGTCATTGGACGGATAATTTTGATACCTCACTGGACGGGTTTTTCTGATACTTTGAGTAGACGCGGCCTTCTGTTGTTTTTAGTAGACGTGGCCTTCTGATATTTTTATTGGACGCGGGTTTCTTTCTCTTGTGTTTTGGACGTGCGCTACAAACACTACAGTGTTGGAAGTCTGCTTGTTACACTTTGTTGGACGTCTGCTTGTTTCACTTTGTTGGACGTCTGATTCTATTTCTTAATCTGCACACTCAATAGATAGGTTAGCAACCAATATGAAGGTTAATTAAATCATTAACCAATGTATAGTTTTCATCAAAACTTAGGGAAATGCATATCAAACATTTTAGAGACTTAACAGGTAGTTCGAACAAAACTCAATAGCTTCTTCTGCAACATACCTTTGAACAATAGATGCTTCCGGACGATGAGGATTCTTCACGTACCCTTTCAAGATCTTCATGTAGCGCTCAACCGGGTACATCCATCTCAGAAAAACTGGCCCAAATAATCTAATCTCCCTCACCAAATGAACAATTAAGTGAACCATTATGTCGAAAAAGGAAGGAGGAAAATACATCTCCAATTGGCACAAGATTGTAGCAGCCTCAACTTCCAAGTCATCCAACATACGGGAGTCAACGACTTTGCTACATATAGAATTGAAGAATGAGCACAACCGAGTAATGGCATGTCTCACATTTTTTGGAGCAATACCACGAATAGCAACGGGCAGAAGTTGTTGCATCAAGATGTGACAATCATGAGACTTTAAGCCAACCAATTTAAGATCACTAGAGACAAGCCTCTTCATATTTGAAGAGTAACCATGTGGAACTTTGATGCCACTCAAGACACCCATGAAAACTCTGTCTCTCTTTTTTTGACAAAGTATGACATGCTGGCGGCAAATAAGTCCGCTTACCATCCACAACAACTGGATCTAACTGCTCTCGTATACCCATAGCAACGAGGTCGAGACGAGCATTGAAACCATCCTTTATCTTGCCCTGAATGTTGAGAAGCGTCCCAATCACACTATCACACACATTTTTCTCCACATGCATCACATCAATGTAGTGTCTGATATTAAGCTTGCACCAGCATGGAAGATCAAAGAATATCGACCTCTTCTTCCATATGTTTTTCTCAACAGCTTTACCTTTCTTTTTGGACTTGCCGAATATAACATCGATGCCCTTTACCCTCTGATAAACCTTCTCTCCAATTAAGGCCGCCGGAGCTTCTTCTGTCTCTTGGCATCCATTAAAAGCTTTTTTAATCTTACGATATGGGTGATCACGTCTAAGAAATCTCCGATGCCCAAGGTAAACCGTCTTCTTTCCATGATGCAACTGAGTGTATCATGTGCCTTCTTCACATATAGGGCATGCTTTATGCCCCTTGACACTGTACCCGGACAAGTTACCGTATGCTGGAAAGTCGTTGATGGTGCAAAATAACATGGCATGAAACTTGAAAGTCTCATGAGAATACCCATCAACTACATCAACACCTTCCACCCACAGCGTTTTCAAGTCTTCAATCAAGGGACTTAGATAAACATCTAAGTCATTTCCCGGTTGCTTTGGGCCCGAAATCATCATAGACAACATCATGTATTTGCGCTTCATGCACAACCAAGGGGGCGGGTTGTAAATTATCAACAGAACAGGCCATGAACTATGAATACTACTCATGTTACCATAAGGATTCATTCCATCCGTAGCAAGTCCAAGCCTTAGGTTTCTTGGCTCATCGACGAAATCCAGAAACATAGTATCAATATTCTTCCATTGCATAGAATCAGCAGGATGACGAACCTTTCCATCATGTTTCCTCTCATCATTATGCCATCTAAGATTCTTCGCATCTTTCGCATTGGCAAACAATCGCTTGAACCTTGGAATTATTGGAAGATACCATAACACCTTCGCAGGAGGACCCTTTTTTCTCACATCATCAAGATCATCATCATCATCACCACCCTTCACTTTGTATCGTGATAACCCACATTTGGGGCAATCGTGATTGTCTTCATGAACACCGGTGTACAATATACAATCATTGGGGCATGCGTGTATCTTATTATACTCCATACCCATCGGACACAATACCTTCTTGGCCTCATAGTTACGATCAGGCAATGTGTTGTCCTCCGGAAGCAAGTCTTTCAACACTTCAAGCAATTCCGTGAAGCTTTTCTCGGTCCAATCATTTCGCGCCTTCACACAAACCAATTTCAGCACCGTCGACAACCGTGTATGAGTAGTACACCCTGGATATAAAGGCTTATCCGCATCACCGCACAACCTATCATACACATGAGCTCGATGAAAAGATTCTTGTCCAATATCACGGATCATGTCCTCTACTCAATCATCCTCCATATCTACATCAACGTCCTCACTTTGGGAGACACTTGCCGTACTACTCAACAACACATCGCCATGCCATATCCATCTTGTATAACTCAAGCAAATCCCTTCACAAATCAAATGAGTAAGTATATCCTTCACCGTACATTTCCTCGTATTCAAACACTTGACACAAGGACAACAGAACATTCCATTACTATTAGGAACATTCCTTTGAGCAAATTCTATAAATTCTCCCACCCCCTTCAAATACTCAGCACTAGTGCGCTTACAAACCATCCAACTACGATCCATAACTAGATAGGTTCTGTAGGTATACAAAACATATATCCAATATAAGGACAATACGGGAGATTGAAAACTAGTTTTTGAAGATTGCCAAGAACTGGTCATGGCCTGGCAGTGATGTCCATCACGGCCGTAACGTGCCAACTGAACCAGACCCTGACAGGCAGAACTGATCACGGCCTAGCCGTGATGAGCATCACAACTGTGACAGACCAACCAGCAGGGAAACATACACTCAAAACCAAAAATAGAGACATTCCAAACAACTCAAACTCACAGATTCAAGTTTCAACTACTGAGACTACAGTTTCAACATACACTGATTACCAAAAATAAAAAAATGTGCCCTAAAGACTCACCAGAAATAGGTGCTCGCGTGGTGGTGGGGAGGGGAGCTCGAGTGGTGGCCAACGTTCGATGTGTTTACTGAGAGCAGAGGGACAAGGAGAGTTAGTGCGCAGGAAGGGGTAAAAGAGAGATGTCAAGTTATTGCAAAGAATGAGCGGGAAAGACAGAGTTAGGGGTTAAGAGTGTACCTCACGGTGGTGGCGAAGAAGCCCTCGCGGTGGTTGCGGTGGAGATGAATGATGAGCCTCTGTTTGACTGGTTTTATAACCAGTAAAGACCTTGGCTTTGTGCTAATTTTATATCATTTTTACCCAAATTAGACTTGATTGTCCTTAAGTAGTATTTTGAGTCTATAAAGTATTTTTAGGTTAATTTAGTTGATTTAGAGTTAAATAAAATACTTATTCTATTTTCTGTTTTCAGGTAAATAAAAAGGAATAATTCTGGAGTTTCTCGCCCCGCGAGAAGACTGTTCGCCTCGCGAACCAGAAGGTGACTGTTCCAGAAATTGCCAACCATTCTGTCTCGCCCCGCGAAGAAATGGCTCGCCTCGCGAGTCATCCAAGCCTGAAAAGTCAGAGACGATCACGGTTTACCCGTGTAAAAGGTCACGGGCATTACAGTTTGGAATTTGAAGAGATTCGCCTCGCGAAGGATATGCTCGCCCCGCGAGAAGATCAAGAGTTGCAGACTGTTCGCATTATTCGCCTCGCGAAGCAGAGTTCGCCTCGCGAACAGGATGATTCTAGAAACGTGTATATAAGTAGTCTTAGGCAGAACTGAGAAAGGAGGCCAAGGTTAGCCAGTTTTGGCTAGTCTTTGGTAGACAGTAGTAGTAGTTTACTTTCCTTTCTTTTCTTTTGTGTTTAAGTCTGTAATGGAGAACTAGTCTCCTTGATTAATCTACTGTGATTGGTTTCTATTACATTTGAGGTTCTGTATTTCCTGTTTAGTTTGCTATTCTCTTTTCAATGCAATACCATATGTTTCTGTTTGTTATTTCAGGAATGTATAGTGTTGTATTGATTCATTTCGGTGATGTTATGTTTCTATATATAATCGTGTTTGTTATTTCGCGTGTGTTCATTCATGTTCGTTTGTTCATGAGGGCTTAACCCCGTTTGTTATTTCGGGAATAGGAACATGCATCCGTAGTAGTGATTGCGTTGTTAATTGTTGCTACAACCGGGAGGGGTTTAGAATCCGCTTAGGGCTTGGATTTATTTGAACCAATGATAGTGGGAAACCAAGAACAGTAGGTTAATCGTTCTTTAGCTTATTTGTTAGTCTCTTAAACTGCCTGTTTTTATTGCTTTGTTTTCTTTATTTTGTCTCAATTCAAAACCACCATTTCTAACTTCTACTAATTTTTTCGTTAATAACAACAACAACTAAAGAGTCCTTGAGAGACGATATCCGAGTTGTCGCTCCCTATCTGCATTATTTTTGTAAACGCTCGATCTTTTTGGCGCGTGGCGACAGCGCGGTCAATGAGCTCACGATTAGGGCAGAGTGAGAGTGAGAGTGAGAGTTGAGAGTGAGCGTGATGAAAAGAGAAGAACAAAGACGTACAGAGCTAAGTACAGAAGGCGCGCTGGTGTAAACGTTATAATCAAAAACCAAAAATAAAACAACAATTTATGTCAGTTGTTTGTAACAACTGACGTTAAAGATTATTTATTTAACGTCAGTTGTCTTAAACAACTGACGTTAAAAGTCATTGTTTAACGTCAGTTGTATTAAACAAGTGACGTTAAATATAAATATTTTTATTTAAAAACACTTGTAACGTCAGTTGTTGAATACAACTGACGTTAAAAGTATATAAGTTTCTGCAAAAACATTCATTCCTTTGACTACTGTGCTACTTACCCATAACTACTGTGCTACATACACATGCACATTGTAACCTAATCCTCTTAATGAGCATTAAGTTTATAGATCAGTTTTCAAGAAAATCAGCTAGTCTCTCTTCTCTATATAAAGTACCATTCTTCTGTATCAGTATATAATACAGCCTCTTCTTTTCCTCTATATTTCGTGTGTTCTCCTTGATTAATCTACTGTGATTGGTTTCTATTACATTTGAGGTTCTGTATTTCCTGTTTAGTTTGCTATTCTCTTTTCAATGCAATACCATATGTTTCTGTTTGTTATTTCAGGAATGTATAGTGTTGTATTGATTCATTTCGGTGATGTTATGTTTCTATATATAATCGCGTTTGTTATTTCGCGTGTGTTCATTCATGTTCGTTTGTTCATGAGGGCTTAACCCCGTTTGTTATTTCGGGAATAGGAACATACATCTGTAGTAGTGATTGCGTTGTTAATTGTTGCTACAACTGGGAGGGGATTAGAATCTGCTTAGGGCTTGGATTTACATGAACCAATGATAGTGGGAAACCAAGAACAGTAGGTTAATCGTCTTTAGTTTATTTGCTATTCTCTTTAACTACTTTGTTTTCATTGTTTTGTTTCCTTTATTTTATTTCAATCTCAAAACCCCCCAAAAACTAACTTTTGATTTTCTGTTAATAATAACAACACTAAAGAGTCCTTGAGAGACGATACTCGAGTTGTCGCTTCCCTATCTGCATTAATTTTGTAAACGCTCGTTCTTTTTGGCGCGTGGCGACAGCGCGGTCAATGAGCTCACGATTAGGGCAGAGTGAGAGTGAGAGTGAGAGTGAGAGTTGAGAGTGAGCGTGATGAAAAGAGAAGAACAGAGACGTACAGAGCTAAGTACAGAAGGTGCGCTGGTGTAAACGTTATAATCAAAAACCAAAAATAAAACAACAATTTATGTCAGTTGTTTGTAACAACTGACGTTAAAGATTATTTATTTAACGTCAGTTGTCTTAAACAACTGACGTTAAAAGTCATTGTTTAACGTCAGTTGTATTAAACAAGTGACGTTAAATATAAATATTTTTATTTAAAAACACTTGTAACGTCAGTTGTTGAATACAACTGACGTTAAAAGTATATAAGTTTCTGCAAAAACATTCATTCCTTTGACTACTGTGCTACTTACCCATGACTACTGTGCTACATACCCATGCACATTGTAACCTAATCCTCTTAATGAGCATTAAGTTTATAGATCAGTTTTTAAGAAAATCAGCTAGTCTCTCTTCTCTATATAAAGTACCATTCTTCTGTATCAGTATATAATACAGCCTCTTCTTTTCCTCTATATTTCGTGTGTTTTCTCTTCCTTCACAAAATGGCTCTGAGACTTTTGTTATTTCTTCCTATACCTAGACTCAAAGGTCTCTGTCTTAATGGTCAAAAAACTTCTAAGGTTGAGTAAATCACGTTACATGGATGGTAAGGTTAAGTGAATCACGTTATGTGATTCCCTCACTTTATTTCATCCCAGTCATCCCTTTCACTCTGCTTTAGCCGCAAGTGACTGTGGATTCAAGACGATGCATCAAGGAATTCCAGTGAAGGAGGTGATGCAAAGATCCCTTTCACTTTGCTTTCGCAAGTGACTGTGGATTCATGCGCGATGCATCATGGAATTCAAGTGAGGGAGGAGATGCATCCATTAATTGGAGTTTCTGAGGACAGGACTGAGAAGAATAAATGATGTTGAAGCAGAAACTTTTTTATTTTTTAGGGCTATGTTGCAGAAATTTTTTATCTTTTAATAATGTAATTGTAACTTATGAATCGCTTCAACGAGATACGATTTGATTATACATATAACTTGTTTTATGTTAAGTGTTTATTTATTTTAATTTGCACAAGAATTTGTTTACTAATTCAAGCTAATTAATTAAGATTAAAAATAAACTTGTTTAAAAACAAAAGTTTAGAAATAAACTGCACTATATATATGGATTGACCTGTGTTAAGACTGACAACAGGCCATTTCAGATAGGGATATAGGATTATTTACGTCAGCTATTTATTTAACTGAAGTAAAAAATCACACTTTTAACGTCAATTGTATAAAAAACTAACGTTAAAAATAAATATTTTTTTTAAAAAACACTTTTAACGTCAGTTGTATTGAACAACTGACGTTAAAAAACATTCATTCCTTTCACTACTGTGCTACTACCCATGACTACTCTGCTACTTACCCATGCACCTTGTAACCTAATCCTCTTAATGAGCCTTAAGTTTATAGATCAGTTTTCAAGAAAATCAGAGAGTCTCTATTCTCTATATAAAGTACCATTCTTCTGTATCAGTCTGTAATACAGCCTCTTCTTTTCCTCTATATTTCGTGCGTTTTCTATTCCTTCACATTATTTCCACTATTCATTCTGCACGTTTATAATATATGACTGCCAACTCCCAATGGGCCTTGGAACCTAATGCTCTTAATGATCAACTTAATTTTTTAGCAACTTACGACGCCTAGTAACTTCATCCCCTGCTCCTATAAATAGCTTCCTTCCTTCCTTTTATTTTTCTGCTTCACAATATGGCTCTGCCATGGAGATTAACTTCATCACTCTTTCTTCTTATTCCTAGACTCAAAGATCTTTGTCTTAATGGTCAAACAACTTCTGAGGTTGTGTAAATCACATAACATGGGTGATAAGGTTGTGTAAATCACATAATGTGAGTTGCTCACCTTATCATCCTTCAGGAGAATTGGCAGCTACAGTTCCAAAACCTCAGCTTTGGAAGCAAGTGACTATTCCAAGACCATTGCTGAAACAGATTGAGTGCACCCTTGCTCAGCCACTCTAGAAAACTCAGTCGCTCGACTCTCCTCTCTTGCTCACCCGTGAAGGGAACAAAGACTCAACAAATGTTTAGGATTTTAAACCCTTTCAATGTAACTTTTTATAGGATTTTAAAATTTTGAATGTATCTTGTAATTGTATTATTGATACACTTCATGAATGAGACCTCAAATCGAAACTTTGAGGAAGGCAATGCGGAATGGTACGTATACTAGCTAAAAAAAACTATTAAAATAACCTTTACGTCTGTTGATGAAAGAACAGACGTTAAAAGTTAAGTGACTCACTTTTAACGTCAGTCCTTACAACAACTGGCGTTAAAATTGAATTAATGAAGTCTGATAATTACAAAAGTGCCACCGCCTCCTTTTTAACGTCTAGCTTTTGGTTAACTGACGTAAACCTTTCCCGTCTAATGTATATTTTCCACTAGTGTAAGTTCAGTGCTAATATGATCAATTGACACTCTTTGTTTCTGAACTTCTTCTTTAACGGCAAAGTACTTTATTTCCATATGCTTAGCACCCTTAGAGTACTTATCGTTTTTCGAAAAGAAGACAACTGCGGAATTATCACAATAAATTTTCAGCGGCTTGGCAATACTGTCAACTATTCCAATTCCTGAAATAAAGTTCCGCAGCCAATTAGCCTGAATAGTGGCCTCAAAGCATGCCACAAATTCAGCCTCCATAGTGGATGCAGCAATGACCGACTGCTTCGCACTCTTCCATGATATTGCTTCTCCGGCTAAAAGATATACGTAACCAAAAGTGGACTTTCTTGTATCCACACATCCAGCAAAGTATGAATCTGAATATCCAACCACCTCAAGGTGATTAGATCTCCTATAAGTAAGCATATAGTCCTTCGTTCCTTGCAGGTATCTTAGAACTTTCTTTGCAGCTTTCCAGTGGTCCATTCCTGGATTACTCTGGTATCTACCCAGCATTCCAACTGCAAAACTTATATCTGGTCTCGTGCATGTCTGAGCATACATCAAACTCCCAACAACAGATGCATAAGAAATATTTTCCATCTGTTTTCGTTCCAAATCATTATTTGGGCATTGCATGAGACTAAACTTGTCTCCTTTCTGAATTGGAACAGGAGATGCTGAGCACTTGTTCATCCTAAATCTCTCTAAAACTTTATTAATATATGCTTTTTGAGACAAACCCAACAATCCAAGTGATCTATTCCAGAATATTTCTATTCTGATCACATAGCTTGCCTCACCCATATCCTTCATTTCAAAATTGTTAGAGAAAAAGTTCTTGGTCTCACTTAACAGACCAAGACCATTAGTTGCAAGCAAGATATCATCAACATACAGAATCAGAAATATAAACTTACTCCCACTGATCTTCAGATTTATACACCGTTCAACAGTGCTTTCCGTAAATCCAAAAGAAACGGTATCATTGAACTTAAGATACCATTGTCAGGAAGCTTGTTTAAGTCCGTATATTGATCTCTTAAGTTTACATACCATGTGTTCCTTTCCTTTCTCTATGAATCCCATTGGTTGATTCATATAAACATCTTCCTCTAAGTTCCCATTTAGAAAGGTAGTTTTCACATCCATTTGATGCAACTCTAAATCATAATGAGCTACCAATGCCATGATAATTCTGAAAGAATATTTATTGGAAAATGGTGAAAACGTTTCTTTGCAATCAATGCCATCTTTTTGAGTAAAACCTTTAGCAACAAGTCTGGCCTTGTAACGTTCAAGGTTGCCATGAGAGTCACGCTTAGTCTTAAAGACCCATTTACACCCAACTCTCTTAAAACCTTCAGGCAATTCTACGAGGTCCCAAACATCATTATGTTCCATGGATTTAAGCTCATCTTTCATGGCATCTAACCATTTATCAGCATTATCACCATTCATGGCTTGTGAAAACGAAACTGGATCATCATCAATTCCTAAGTCATTTTCTGACTCTTGTAGATATACCACATAATCATTCGGTATAGCAGATCTTCTTTCTCTTTGGGATCTTCTTAATGCTATTTCTTGTGGTTGTTCTATTATAGGTTCATTGTCAACCTCGGGAACACCTCCTCCTCCAGGCCGCAATCACACTTCACCTTCGTCTTCGATCCAGGCTGCACCATCACATAGACCCCCTGCCGTGCGTCACCTCAAAATCGAAGATCCTGTAGATTCGCCTCATTCGATTTCAGCTCCGTCACGTGGGTCGCCATCCACGGCGTTTTCATCTTCTTCGGCTCGGCCTAGTGCATTCCCGGCGATGGCTCCTTTGCCTGTCGGCGCCGCCACTGGATATGCTTCTGGGTGGCCATGGGTGCCATGGAAGCTTTTGAGAACATTAGGGTTTGGCCCTCTATTCTTGTTACACCTGGTCTTGCAAAATTATTTTCTTACCTCCTTCAGATTCAATTTTTGTGAGTCTTTGAAATTTCGTATTGGGACTCAGTTGGGTTTCACCTTATTATTAATTAGGACCTTTGTTTTTCCCACCTCCTATAAATGTTATTCCCACCCCTCTTCCCCAATTTTTTTTATTCTTTCACCAAAATACTCTTCCCCTAAATGTTTGTGTAATTATGTTAGTTTTCGTAAAAATATTAATACTTAGTTTTTTTTTTCTGCTGGATGCCAGTCTTGAACCGAGTACAGGCTTAAAGACAAGTTGTGGAACCAACAGGCTACTTAGGAAAGTGACGTCTGACGTATTAATATTAATACTTAGTTTTTGTAAGTGTATTATTTTCCTAAAAATATTAATACATAGTTTCCATGATTATGTTAGTTTTCGTAAACATATTAATACCTAATTTCCGTAATTAAGTTAGTTTCCATAAATATATTAATAGTTAGTTTTCGTAATTATGTTAGTTTTCGAAATCATGTTAATACATAGAACCATAAGGACTCAAGCATGTTGAAACTATCCTTGCCAACAATTTGTCAAAAAAAAAAAAATATTATCCTTATCAAATGCCAATCACGAAAACATCACATTTCCCTCTGCCATATATCCCTCAAAACGAACCTTGATGCCTTAAGAGATGACACTCACTTTAGTTTTGTAAAATTTGAAAGAAAGTAAAAAAAAAAAAATTTGAAAATTACGCAAATGCCAAATGGAAAAATTGGAGATTTGTTGGTAAGTATCTTTTGAGGTTATTTGGACTTAAGGAAAGGAGATAAAGATTTTATTATTAGAAATTTTTTAGAGAAGAAGAAGATGAAAGTGGAGGAAGGAGGAGGTGGGGAGAAGGGAAAGGGGAAGGGTATTTTGGTGAAGGAATAAAATAAATAGGGGGGAGAGAGGCGGGAATAACATTTAAGGGAGGTGGGAAAAACAAAGGCCGTTAATTGGCTCTATTTTTTTTTTTTTTTTGGGACCTTGCTACATTCCTCTTTGAGCCACCACACTGCAAGATATCTTTTTATTTGGACCAGTTTTTGTTTTTTTTTTTTGGGCTGCACTAAAATGGGTTTTGAGATTGTTACACCCTGAGGACAAGGTGTTTTTGGAAGGCAAAGGGGATGTTATGGCCCAAGAAACTCACATTCTGGACCCAAGCCAAGAGAACATTCCACGAACAATGCCCAACCCAAATGACTAATGGACTATGAATTACCTTAGGAATCTTTTATACATATGCTGAATGTAGAACCATCTAGAATAATGATGAGTCACTACTAAGTTTGTTAGGAATGGTATGTATGTAATGAGATGAATGCAATGAGAATGAACAAGAAGAATATTGAATGAAGCATTTGCTTAAGGAGGTTGCTCCCCTTGAAAGAGTGTTTTTAGTTTTATCTACACTTTCTATTAGTTTTTGTTAATTATAATTCTTTATACCTTACATATGCAGTGTCGTATTTGTTGTCAAAGGGAAAATTATTTTTAACATCCGAAATGGTAGGCCTTATAAATAGGGTTTTGTGAGCAGATAATTGCTTAAATAGTTTAATAAAAGTAATTTTTTTAAATAATTAAATATAAATATTTTTAAAAAAATTGAATACATCACTTCCTAATGAAATTTATTTATTTTAGTTCTTAATCAGTATTTTAAGGATATTAATTAACATTCTTTTTATAAATATAGACTAGATTTTTATATCCGTACGATGTACTAGTTTAATGATTTATTTTGTGTACTATATAAATATAAATGAGATAATATAATCATAATTTTACGTTATAAAAAAGTAATTTTGTAACATTATATTTTTTATATATAAAATTTGTTGATGATTAGACTTTCCCCACGGTCAACTATTATTGTTTTGTATCACTAGTAAGAAGTTTTGTAACATTACATTAATTAAAATGAAATATAACAATGAATACTTTAATTTTATTTCTTAAGATGATAGTAGTTATTAATATTACGTTATAACAAATTTAAAAATTATAATCATATATTAATAGAGTTGAACGACATTAGTTAATTGGGTTTTATACAAAATGTTTAAAAGTGAATCGATCTCTTAAGTATATTTAAAAACTCAATAAAAAATATAAGTATCTTTAAAATTATTTCTGACTATGAATTTATCTTTATTAACAATTTTATTTGCAAAAATTTAACCAACTAAAAAATAATTAATTAACAATGTTGATAATTATTCTTAGTGATCCAATTAGTGATATTTCTCGCTCATATTTTATTTTTTTACTTTTAATAATGTCTTTTCCCTGAATTTTATTATTGGGAAATTTTTTTACTATTTTCCCTACATTTTATTATTATAGATAGTAATATTTATCCTAAAGTTTTATATCCTATTATTTAATTACTAATTCAAATTTTATATTATTCTTTCTTATATTTCAATGAGTAATTCACCTTGTCGGGTTTCATCTCCTATTTTTTTATATTTTATTTACTATTTCAAGCAACTATGTTGGTAATTTATATTTATATATATATATATAATATTTAAAATAATGAATTTTCTACTCAATTTCATTTTTTTTACTATAAAATATTTCAAATAATAAATTTATGTTCAGTAGTTCAATATTTCTTATTATTTTCAATTAATGGTCCTGTATGACCTACGACAAATCTCATAAATATGTGAGTTCGAATCTCGTTACTAATATGACGATGGATGACGTCGTTGGTGGATATTATGTAAGTACTTTATAAGTGTTTTTTGAACCATTAGACCTATATCCCAATGCCAGTGAGCTTTCGACACCAATTCACCTGAACATTTGAGAATTTTAAAAAAAAAAAGGACATATGGACGCAAGGTCCTACTGCAAACAAATTTTGAAATGTAGTGAAAACTGAAACGACAAATGTGAAGTACTCTATCTACTATTATACTTAACCACTCACTCTGTGATGGGCAGCTTTCCCTGTTTCTTGGTTTCTCTACACACTTGCACACACAACTGCTGCCCCTTAAGAAACAAAAATCAAAAGCATCTATCTTCATACTCACTCACAAGAAACCAATCAAGTACGAAAGATACAACTCTCTTGAGTTCTGTTTACAAGCTGGAGCTAGAAATGCATTCAGTTAGAGGGTAATTGTAACAAGGTAGGTATATAGGACTCTATATATTGCCATGCTGCATTATTGTTTAATTAGCCTCATTAAACAGTAACTTCATATATATGCATAAACATTATGTTATTAGTAACTTCACTACTTCTTGTCCTTGTTAATCACACATGGAAAAGAAGATCTCCCACCTGATAATAAACTCATAAAAGTGGTTCCTTTCGCTGGGATTAACTTGTAGGTTTGAATTTCGTCTTTTCCTTCTTTACAATTTTTGTATTGATAAAATATTTTTTATTTTTAATTAAGCGGAAAATAAAAGTTTATTGAATATAAAAAATAAATGATATGCTTCTTTTCAACCTGTTTTTGCGTTTCTTTTTTTGGAAAGCTTCTCTTTTTCACTTCAAACTGCTACATAATTTATTTATACTGTAAAAAAGTTATGCTAAAAACTGAATAAATGTGGTTCTCTGTTTTGAAGTTCAGGTGCTGCAAGATTTCATAATTTTCATATTGTAACATTGTACCCTTTTCAAATGCAAACGGAATACATAATTAAAAATAAAGCCAAAAAGGTCGATGGACTCGATTCCATAATAATGTACTAGTTTTCTTTGCTTGTTCTGTGTTTCTTCCACCTTTTTTTTTAATCTCAAAAGATGGCTCTTCCATTTCCTACTTTGTTGCAGATTTTAATGGTGTTCCCATGCTTTGTTCTAAATGAAAATCCTTATGTAAAAAGTGATTTTAATATCTAGTTTTTTTTTTTTCTTTTCCATTTTGGTGTTGCCATTGCACATGCATGGGAATTGAATAGCAGCACATATGGGTAAATTGGCATCTGTAATTTAAAAGTGTTTTTTTTTTAATCTCATGACATTTATTTGGTCACAGGTAAAAGTAATTTTTTTGGATTAAATTGATATTACGAAAATCTTTCTTGTACCAAAAAGAGAATGTAGTAAAAAAATTATTTTTCTTGTGTCATTGGCATGTTGATACCAGTTTGCTTGACATTTTTCTATCTTTTTGTATTTGTACCCATCTTTCTGCCCTCTTTAAATTTCTAATAGTGACATCTTAAATTTTATAGTATATATATATGTTCAAGTATGTTGAAAGGTTTGGTACCCATCCTAAGTAGTCATTGGGATCGAGCGAGCCCTCGAAGTATCCTTTTGGACTCGTTATGGGACTAATCTCCGAGTCGACCGTACGGTTAGTAAAACCTGACAAAGGGTTGTTGCATACCCAAAAATCGAACTCGGGCAGAGTCCGAACGATTCATCCTTAAGTAGCAGTATGTTAATCACTTGTACTCAATCACTTGTTCAATTATGTTGAAAGGTGAAGAAGAAATGAGTAATTTTTAGAATTAATTAATGAAAATTACAGCTTCTGCACTTATGGCTACACCCGTGATGAAATTGAATAGGAGTACATCCATCCTGCATGAACCCATTTATTTTTCCCCCTAATTTCAATACCTTCACATTGGATACCCTTGTCTCAGTTTGTGATTTTATTTTTTTCCTGAACTGTTACAGAATTACAGTCCTTGTGGGTCAGGAAGCATTCAAGTAGTTAGGCCCTAATTATTAACCCGTTTCACTTTCCTGCATTGAAGGTGCTTAAACATGCTGACCCCAAAGGCAAGGTAATCTTCAAATGCTTGGCCCATGCTATTTTTTCTAGTTCAAAATGATCTTTCGTTGTTTAAAAGCAAAATAAAAGGCTAAATCACCGGGATTGTTTACTTTAGGATTTCTCATATTTCAAAATCAAAGTTCACTTATGGTTAGCAACATCGCAACCAAATTGTGTTTGTCAATTATTACGTTTTCTCCTTTTTGATTCAACTTTGTTGCATTCTCCCTAGTTGTATAAAGTTTCCCACTGAGTTGCATTTCTCCTTTTTGATTCAACTTTGTTGCATTTCTCCCTATTTTCGTGTCAAGCTATATATATATTAGCTAAGGTGGAGAAACATTTTGGATAGTAAGACTCTTACCTTATGATGCATGAGTTTTTTTTTTTAATCTCATCACTTATATAGAATGTCTACCCCCTAAACAAGTTTGGGTTGGATTAGAATCCTCTAAAAGTGAGCAAAAGTATAATAAAGTGAAAAAAATAATAGTGTGTTTACCTTTGATTAGCTATAGTGAAAATAGATTTCAATGCACTTTAACTAATTAAGGGTGAATATATTCTTACTTACTTATCAGTATAGGTTATTGGTCTTTGGTTATGTTTAGGAGGATGGAGTGAGGTGGTTAGTAATAGAGTAGAGTGATATAAATCCATTAATTCATTGTTTGGGAGTTTCATCGTTAATGGAGTGGGATGGTTGAGATCCATCCAAGACCCCTCATTTTCATACGCTCCAAATTAGGGGCTTTGTAATTTTTTACCATTCTCTCATTAAAATTTCAAACAATGGAGTATGTTACTTTTACATTTTGAGCTTGTTTGGGAATATGGTTTTCTCAGAGTTTCACTGTTTTGTGGGCAAAAGCTGTTTTATGATAAGAAGTTGTGTTTGGGTCAATTGATGAAAATTCAAAAAAGCTTTAACCCCAAAACCTGTTTTATGACAAGCACCAACATAACTTTTTTCTAAAAGTTTTTTTCCTTCCTCGTTCTTGTCCTCTGACACATTCCTTATCTCTCCAACCAAAAGTAACATGTTTTTTCTTCCTGCATCAAAAGTAACGTGCTTTAGGCTATATATATTTTTAATATAAAAGTGATTATTTTACCACCCAAAAGAAATAGATTATCTTAAAATCGCCAGCAAATACACCCAAACAAAAATAGATTTTGATTATAATCGATTATCACAATAATCGATTATTTGAAAACAGATTATCAGCATAATCTTTTTTTTCCAGCTTTCCCAAACACACGCTTTCACTCCATTTCATTATTAACTACTTCATTATTAACCACTCGACTCCATCCTCTTAAAAACTTACGGCCCTAGGTTACAAAATGTAGTTTGATAGGAATTGGGAAGCATATTTATCGCTAAGCCTAATCATTTTTGCTTTAGTTACATTTCATTATGGGTGGCTTTAATTTAAAAATGGGAGACTGGGACCCGGAGCAATTACTCCAATCATTATATTTATGATTTATGATATAAACAAAAGATCCGTTTTTCTTTGGAAATTCATTTCGCTGCATCATCATTACTATTTTTGCAAATAAGCTGTCAACGTTATGTTATAAAGCAATTATTATATTTTTGCATGGTGCAATATATAACATCAAATAGGAAATATCCCCGTCACTTATTACAATTGACCGTGCCTTTGTTAAATTATAATGATAATATATTGAAATCCAATTCCTGGAATTTAATTTGATTTGACCAATTCCTGGAATTTTGAACTTGAAACTTCACTATTTATCATCTTGTCAATCAATAATCGTCATAATATAAGTTTTATAACCTGTGCTCTGAGAAACTTTTAATTTTAAAATTGAATTTACGTAGTTAGATGTTTGCGTTACATTTGACTAGAGACCGTTGTAGTAACTTGTTGGAGGACAATTACTCACATATTTATGGCAGTCAAATACTCATTCCAGCAAATAGTACCTGTAATCTCGGTTTTTAAATCAGTTTTATACCTTTTTTTATTTTTTGACGCGTGTAAATTTGTCTAATAGTTCAAATTATAAACTCTATGATATCAAATAGCTCAAATTATATGGCAAAGCGTTTATTGCTAGAGTTGAGAGATGTGGATTTCCGTTCACCAAAGGATCATCATAATTCATGACACACATTCATTAATACATACTCTGATTTCAGAAGTGGCTCACTTGAAGTTCCTCCACGACAACGGCCATTAGGCACCTGCCTCGCAAATTATAAATCAAGCTAACAAAATATCAAAGGATAGAAGCCCCAAATTCACTGATCGCAGATCACCCAGAAACCCAGTTCCGAAGGTAATATTGCCAGCCCAGAAATATATAACTGCAAGTGTTGGAAGCTATGAAGCCCAGATACTTAAGTACGATACGGTAAAATACGACACATATACATTTCCAAAGTATAATGCCCGTTGGGATAGCACCCAAAAAGAAAATGGTTTTCCATTTATTTCTTAAATAAAAGCTTTTTGCATACTAAAACCGCTTTTGAGTTTTGCCGAAAATGCAGGATCTATGATGTTATTAAGATTTTCTTTCAAGTCTTACTTTTTGAAACGTGCTATTAATTAATTAGTTGAAGGCTTTTGGAATTTGGTATACTTTTACTTCACATTGTTATTTTTGTATTATATATATATATATATATATATATATATACTGGTCTGGCTATATGGAAAAGTTAATTATGGAGTAGTGTGAGCTCTTAACTCTTTGTACAAAAATGCACGTTAGAAGTTAGATAGATATTAAAGGGGACATTTTAAGGATTCTGTTTTGAACATTTAACAGTGTTAGAATACTTAAAAGAGAGTGGATGGAATAAACTACTCGACTGTCATATAATAACTAATCATTGGTTCTATATATGTTTGATTGCAATGTTAAATGTATAAGCCCCCAAAGACTATGAAAGCTTATGCTCATTTGGTTCAGACCCTCTATTTTTTTCTCCTTTGTCTTTTCTCATTTTAGTGTTTTGTTGTACTTGAGTTTTTGTAATCCAGGCCTTGAATTTTGTCCACAATTCTAAACCATCATAATTTTCTGTTGTTTTAGAGGAAGCGCCCTAGCAGAATATCTGAATTGGAATATCAGAATTCCCAACTTAAAGAGGAATTGAAGAAGCTGAGGGATCAGCTCAGTTTGTCTGAATCATGCAAGAAGCAAGCTCAGCAACATGCTGAGGAGTCAAAGGAGCAACTATTAGTCCTATCTGTGAAACTTGAAGATTCTAAACAGCAACTTCTCAAGTTCTCAGCTACTGAAGAAGCTGGTGTTACTGAGCCCCATAAAACTGCAGAAGAGAATGATAAGGCATGGCAACCAGTCAACTCAGCTGTTGTGTCCTCTGCCATGAATGAAATTCAGCAGCTTAAGGTTCAACTTGAATGGTTAACTAATTGTGAGAATGCACAGACCCAACTTGCAGAATCATTAGACTTGGAACTACTAAACTTGAAGCAAAACTTAGCAGAACCTCTATCTCTTGTGGAGGACATGAAAAACAAATTCATGGATTGCTATGAGTCAGCTCAGGCCAAAGCTTTGGTCAATGAGACTTTGCAGCAACTTGAGACTGCAAAAAGAAATGTAGAGATCCTAAGGGCTGATGCTGCAAAAGCTGTACATGGACACAACTCTACTGCTCTAGAGTTAGACCACTCTAGAGCAAGGGTGAACTCACTAGAGGCACTTGTAAGAAAACTTGTTGCAGGCCTTATTAGTAATAAATGCAGCCATTGTGCCAATCATGCAGGTCATGGTAACTTTAGGCAGGAAGCTGAAATATTGAAAAAGGGTGAGGATCCTGATCAGATTGATGCAGAAGTTTATTCTTTGAAGTCTGAGGTAGGACAACTGAGGTCTGCCATAGAGATTGCTGAGACTAAATACCAGGAAGAACAGATTCTGAGCACAGTGAAGATAAGGAATGCCTATGATTTGATTGACATGATAAAATCAGAATCAAGTCAGAGGGAATCTGAGCTGGAAGCTGAATTGAAAAGAAAGAAAGCTGATATTGAAGAGTTGAAGGCAAACCTAATGGATAAGGAAACTGAGTTGCAAGGTATTGTGGAGGAGAATGAGAAGTTGAATATAAAGCTTGTTCAAAAGAGCAAGTCAACCCAAAGAGAACATGAACTTGAACTGAAACTTAAAAGATTAGATAAATGTGTGGCTCAACTGAAGGCAGATCTGATGGACAAGGAGACAACATTGCAAAGCATATCAGAAGAGAATGAGATGCTGAAGTTGGAAGTGAATAACAAGTTGGCATATGGTGGTAAAGTAAGGGAAGAAGTTGCTTCAGAATTGGAAGCAGCTAAGGCTGCAGAAAGAGAGGCTGTGATGAAACTTGGAATTGTGATGGAAGAGGCTCATAGGAGCAACAGGAAGGCAACAAGGGTAGCTGAGCAGCTGGAAGTAGCACAAGCTACAAATTCAGAAATAGAAGCAGAACTGAGAAGACTGAAGGTGCAATCTGATCAATGGAGAAAGGCTGCAGAGGCAGCTGCTGCTATGCTTTCTGCAGGAAATAATGGGAAGCTCACAGAGAGATCTTTGTCTTTGGACAACAACTATAACCACCCTTCAATGAATAAGTACACAACAACTTACTCTGAAGACATTGATGATGATTTCCAGAGAAAGAAAAACGGCAACATGCTGAAGAAGATTGGGGTCTTACGGAAGAAGCCTCAAAAATAGTCACTGTGCTCTGAATATGCATGTGTAGTACGTCAATATTGTGTTGCTGTAATGCTTATGTTTTGCAATTTTGCCTCAACACTACCCTTCTCTTTGCATGTAAATACTGCCCAAGTCTAAAACTCTTTGTGAACATTGCTTGGAAAGTAGTTGACATTTAGTTTTTGAGTGAACTAGGATCTTTGAAAGTTGAAACTACCCTTCCTCTCTATTGAAAATCCAAGAAATTACAATTTTTTTTTTTTTTATTAATCTAGTGCATCAGAACACTAGGATTTGAGGTTAAAAAAAGGTAAGTGTAAACAATGAATAAATTCTAACCACCATGTTACTGTAATTTATTAACGAGACACATTCTGACATGCATAAAATTTTCAAACTGACTACTGCGGTTTGCTCACGCGTTGGATTTTGTGTCTCTTGGCTTTTAGCAGACCAAATCCTTCTTGACGTTGGCTTCATGCTTTACTGAAAATTCGAATTTATAGGGACACGAAAAATTCTTCTTATGAATCTTATCAGCTCCACTGTGGTATCATAAATTCATATGGTCCACTAGTTCAATTTGATTTAATTTAACAATGCATTTCAATTTAATTTATTCATAGTCTTTATTTTTAAGATGGTTATACCTAACTACCACTCCTTTTCTCTCTTTTTTCTTCTAAAAAGTAATAAATATAAGATGATCAAGTGTAGAAATTTGATAGAAATTTGAAGTACAAAGAGAAAAAATATATATAAGTTGTTCATGTTCTAAGAATCTACCTGATGTAAAAAAAAAAAATGCATTATGGCAGAATATCTTGAAAAATACCACTGATTCAAAAGTTCAAGCTCATGAAGTATTGATTCTAATTCAGTCTTCAGAAAGTTCAGATTCAAGCTGCAAAAAATTAACCACGAAACATTACTCTCATACTTTCTCTCTCTTTTCCTTCTGTCGAGGAGGGAAATGATGCTTTTATCTACTTCCCTCCAACTTCATTGGCTACCCTCGACCTACATTGTGCAGCAACCTACAAGGAGAAATGAAAACGAATAAACATGTGAAAGTCAATTCAAAAAATAGGAAAAACAAGGCATATATCTATGGCAATAGTTGGTGCTTGGTATAGATATGTTACCAAGAGATTGCCATCTACTCTCTTTCAAGTCACGAGGTGATAA
Organism: Sophora flavescens; assembly: GCA_030762895.1. Classification (NCBI taxonomy): domain Eukaryota; kingdom Viridiplantae; phylum Streptophyta; class Magnoliopsida; order Fabales; family Fabaceae; genus Sophora; species Sophora flavescens. The sequence continues at coordinate 170,676,578 of CM061066.1, forward strand.
TTGTTTTTGGCTCGAAGAAGTTGCATTAGATTTCCGAACAGCTAAAGCTTCTTTAAGAAGACTCATGGATTGAGATTTTGTGCAGCGTTCCAAGACACTTCCGGATGAACTGAAGGCTTTTGCTGGTCTAGATTTCTGAACAATTCCTGAAGCAGAATCCTTCTTGACAATGGCATAAAGAGGAAGATCTTGTGCATTGTTGATAGGGGAACTATCAGAATCAGAAGATGAGGGGCTAGTGGTGCTCTCCATATAATAAGAGGGTCTGCGAAGTCTTGAAAGCTGCACAACCTGCAGTCAATTTTTAAAAAGCCAGTTACATAAGAGGCTTCCTTTTTGCACTGTTTTAAGACTAATGTAATGTACATATTCCATTACAATTCAAATTCCAGGGTTTGCCTTTGTATCATGCTATACATCCGCATATAACAATCATAAAGTCAGGCAATATACTTATACACCAAAGTCACCAAACTAGTGCATCCCATTTTTTTTTTTAAATCGACCATATATACCACTGCTTCTTACCTTTTGTTCAAGGACCACCAAGTCCTTCTTTAATTTTGATATTGTCGTATTCTTCCTACGTATGATATCTTCTAATTCAGCAACCCTATGTTATCAATTATAGTAGGAGTGAGAAGTGGATTAAACACAGGGAAAAAGAAGCTGCAACTTTCAGAGATGGAATGCGTGCAAATGAATATTACCTTGTTATTAGCAACCTCAGAAGAGTTCAGCAGGGTGGTTAGCTCCTTTATTGCGGTATCCTTCTCTTCACAGTCCCTCTTAAGATTATAAATATCTGGTTCTACGGTCAAGGTGTTGAACTGTGGATAGCACGAGGTATGAAAATGTATCAAAAAACAACAAAAGAAAGTGTATTTACAACTACAAAGAGTTTAATTTTGAATGACAATATTATAAGACAGTGCAATCAAATTAAATCCTATTTAAATGTTGGGACTAAAAAAAAATACAAGGGAAAACCAACAAATAGAAGCATAGCTACAAAGTAGAACAAAATAACAATATAATTCTGCAATTGCAATTACAGAAATGATAAATAAACACAAAACTTGACATTAACACCGTATGCCCCTTTGTTTTTATGTGGTATTCTTGAAATACATGTATATAAATATGATAAAAGTAAGTGAGAGATAGAAACAAAAACATACGGTGTCAAAATTTTGTGTTCAAATAACACAACTCTTGCGATTAACCATCTCCCATACTAATACAACAATATAATTAGGCAATTAGATTAAATATCCTGGTTCGAATTGAAGGCAAGGTCGTGGAATGCAAACAAGATATAAAAATGTTTGATGAGATTCGTCATTTATCAGAACCCCATTTGATCCAGTTGTACATATATTATTTTAAGGTGACAAATACTCGAGTTAAGGATGCATGTATAGTAGAAAGATAAGGATGCATGTATAGTAGAAAGATCATTATGAGGAATGGATCATGTAGCCTTAGAAAAACTTTCAATAATTCGCTCAACAAAATTGATAAAGATAGTTAAGAAACTGATTTAGTCAAAAGAAATCCAAATTGTTACAACTAATGCTAGACGAGAAGCCTAAATTGAGTACTTAACTAAAAAGTGAACATTTGGAAGCATACATTCTACTCAAGGTGTTTAAACGAAATGCTAGAATCTTCGCTCATATAGGGACCATAACAGAGATGACTCGTAAGGTAAATATTACATGGATGTCAGCAGCAAATGTGACACTTGTGAAACAATATAATTGCGCGCCGATTTCATTAGCATAATTGTGGTTATATTTAACCATTACAATAGAGCCTAGACTATAACTAAGGGAAGGCCCTTTGTAAAAATACCTACAATCTGATAACGGGACAAGAAAACATGCAAGCCGTCCCCATCTCCAACTAAAGGAAAAGTCTGATTCCATAGAATATATTCTATGTAAATCTAATCTGAAAAACGAGAGACATAATGATTAAAGGAAGCATAAAACTTTGTAATCTGATATTGAGTGACAACATTCTAAATGATTGATTTTTCTTTCTAACTTGTAAAAATTATGCACTTTACACCACTTACCTTACAACGTCCCATATCCTTTTCAAAAGAGAGAATCATTAAGCACGAACAGCAACATAAACCCAGACAAGTCAACAAGTGAAACTAGTTACACAGGTCAGGCAACACCTAACATATTTTATCAAAAACAAAATCTCCCAATAAATCATTTTCAATAATTTCAGATAAAAATTTCTATTTTTTTTAAAAATACAATATCATTCAGTTATTTTTAAACAAACCAACAGAAGGAGTTTACTATCATACCAACACCTACCTACTAAGTCACAAAAACTTTAAATTCAAAATAAATGATTAAGCAGCAAACCAATATATTGAAAGATGAAACGTAATGGTCTTCCAATTCCTGTTCAGCAATATCCCTTCAATAAATAATAACATTAGTTGAACAGTGAATGAGGTTATTAACAGAAAATTGAAGGCTTCTTATTAAATTAAAGAAAGACGAAGAAAAGTGAAAGGGAAATAAAGCGAGAGAAGGAAGCGTACCCTTTGTTGAAGGGACTTGTTGAGTTGCAATATATGGTGGTTTTTGTGAGATCGGGCAACGGCGACGCCAATGCCAATGACAGCGACAATAAGGAACCTGTGAATGGGAGGGAAGAGGTCCCAAGCGAGGGCTAAGTATCCGGTTAACCCAATGGTTCTAGATGAGCTGGCTAGTTCTGCGTTAACGACGCGTCCCTGTAGGGAAATCCAAGCCATGCCCATTGGTCTCTCCGAGGAGGAGAGGGGGAGAGCGGGTCTCACGAAGGTGGTGGAGAGGCGGCGGCGGGCGGAGGGAGAGAATGGAAAAGGAAGGGATACAAGAGACGGAGGCGGTGATGGGTGAGTGCCTTCATTGCCATCGTCGTCCATCGCGCGTGATTGCTGTGAATGGAATGGAAGGGAGACAGTGTTTGGTTTTTATGCGTCCAAATTTGTGGGTTTGAGAGGAAAAAAAAAGGAAACATACAGTAAACCACAAATTACGGGTAAGCAGGCGAGGTAAGATTTGTGGGTTCGAGAGGGAAAAATAGGAAACATACAATAAACCACAAATTATGGGTAAACAGGGGGAGATTTGTGGGTTTGAGAGGGAAAAAAAAAGGAAACATACAGTAAATCACAAATTACGGGTAAGCAGGGGGAGGTAAGATTTTTTCGTGAAATAATTGGGGGAATCCGGATATTTTATTTCTTCATTCTTCTCAGTTATGATTCGGTATAAATAAAATTAATTAATTTACATTTATTAAATAAAGTTAATTGATTTAATTTAATTGTTTTGATTGATATAAAATTTGAGTTATAATTATTAAACTACCATTTAATTATTTAGATAGTATGTAATGCTCTTAGAAAAAATAAAAGAAAAATTGATTTGATTGAATAAATATTTTTTTTAGTAAAAAAAAACTACTATCACTTCCTCAATATTTTTATTCACTTTTTTAAAAATCATTGGCTACTTTTTTTGACACGAAAAAAAAAATCATTGCCTGATTTGGAGAAGGATATCTCCCAAATTTTACTCTCAACCCTCAACTCTGTCTTTCTTTTTTGTTTAATTTTGATTTGATTCTATGTAAATATAATTTTTTTTATGTTACTTAGTATGTCTTTGAAAATTTTAAACTATGATTAAAATACTTAATATATGTCTCATTATTTTGACACAAATATAATATTATAATGTCCATTTAAATAATAGTATACCAAAATATTTTAGTGTCCAAAGTATAGGATTTTTTTTTTTTGAATCAAGTATAGGAAAATTGTTAATGTTTAAAAGTAATTTTTATAATACTTAAACAAAATTATTCCTTACCAACATGGTGTGTTAAGCATAGGGATGACAATTTTACCCGTACCTGCGGATAAAATCCATAGCAGAACGCAGGACGGGTAGTTAAACGGGTACCGCGAGTAAAATAAACGGGTAATTTCAATACCCATTTATAAGCGGGGGGGCGGGTATCATACTATCCGTGCCCGTGGATATCCGTACCCGTTACTTAAATTACTAAAATGCCCTTTATTATATATATGTAGTAATTGATATATGTATTTGATTACTTTGTTAGTAACTTTTGTAATTGGATAATGCCTTGATGCTTTCTTAACATCTATTTGTATGAACATGGTTATTTTAAATTGAATTACGCATATTTTAGCAATTTTTCAAGCAATTTTAAATTATTCGTTACCAACATGGTGTGTTAAGCTTAAGCATGTGGTCAAGGGTTTGATTCCTGACTCATGTGTATGGAAAAACATCTGTTGGGAGAGGTCAACCCCTTAAATGGACATCAGTACCTCGAGAGATTAGTCTCTGGCTCTCGGCCGGAGGATACTCGGGCTCACCAAAAAAAAATACAAAATTATTCTGTTGAAGAGTTGATTTTTAAATATTATTTTAAAGCCTAGTGAATTTTTTCCACACAAAAAAAATTGATAACTTTTTTTTTTCAATCAAATCTTTAGTATTAATTCTCTTTTTGCTAAGTATTAATTCATTTACCATCAATCACGATATATAAAGAGTTTTCATCTTTTTTTTATAGGCAAATTGTTAATAATTAATATGTTAGGAGGTGAGGGATTTGTTAGTGACAGAGATGGAGCTCTACACCTCATGCTTAAAACTCATTTATGTCCCAACTCATACCAACTATGCTATCCTTCGGGGACAGAGAGTTTTCATCTTTGAAATGGGTTAATCTCCCCTCCTAAGTCCATGTGGCATCATCAATGACACATTCTCAACAAGTATACGGAAATCGCACAGGTAATATAAAATGAGTAGCATGTTCAGAGTATGCTCATGAGCAGAAAGGATGCATATCATGATTCCAAGCACACAAAAAACAGGGGCGAAAGTGAAAATTTGCATAGGATTCAATTTTGATCTAATGGGCTAAAGCCCATATCTTTGAAAAGGGAGAGTATGCTATTTGAAAAGAAAGAAAGAAAAAAACTCAAGGGTGACCCAATATTCGACTTGCATGTAGAATAGCAAAGTGTCTTTCTTCGTGTCATCCATGTTGGTCCTTATTGTGGGCATTGTAGAAAGCCAATGGAATTCTCTTCCCACGCTTCATTTGTAGCCTATACATCATGCTTCCGACAGTGAGACCATAGAGGGAATTTATTTTAAGGTAACACGAATTTATTTTAAGGTAACACAAATTCTCTTCTTACCCAATAATTTGTTAGCATAATGTTATTTGTAATGTGAGTTAAAGTAAAATATAAATAAGAGGGATAGGTCGGTTGAGGGATCAAGTGGTTATTGTATAAATTGGTGAGCGAGAGGAGTAGAATATCTTGAATTCCATAGGCTCTATTTCTGTATCTTTGTTATACTATATCATACTAATACATAATCATTTTCTGCGTAAGACCACTATAATATTTCTAGACTTTCTTTCTTAATTCTTAGTCTAGTTCCATCAATCTGTCAACCATTAGTTTTTTTCAAAGAGAATTGTTATTTTGTACAAAAAGTTTTGGATACGAATGTGTGCAAAAACATTTAACAACGGTACAAGGAGTGAGAAAACATAATCTATGGAAGATGATATTCATACTGATTGTTGCAACCACATCGCGACGGGAGCGGCGAACAAAAATGAATAAGTATTACAAAAATGGAGTCGCCATCAAAGTTTATTTATTTAGGGAAATATTGGAAAAACCCCTTTTTAATTGACTAGTCTTCGAAAACATATTTAGAGTTCGAGAGTCAATTATACGTAGGGTAGGTATTAGCACCCTACGACATCCATTAAAAAATGGTTACCTCTATTTAAATGTGCAAAACTATGTTAACTTCAAAAATATTTATTTCACCCTTTTTATTACAACAATAATTAAAAATATAATTACAAATGATAAACCATAAAAGATTTTATTATTTTTCTAGAGAAGAATATGTATATTGATGAGAAATTAGAAAGGATTTTATGAAAATTTATTTTTGGGCTTGACAGGATTAAATCCTGCTCCTAGGTATCCCTGTGTGCAATAGGGAATTCAAAACTACGTAGTTTTTTTAAAAAATATGTTTGTTGGTTTTGATTAAATTTAATTATATTTGAAACACTTAGAATCACCAAGTTGTCACAACTCAAGTGTCCTATGAAAATAAAGATTAACAAGATGTCACATCTCAGCTAACCCGTTTATTTTGGAAGAAATTGATTTATATTTTTTTTTTTAGGCTTAGGATCACCAAGTTGTCACAACTGAGGTGTCCTAATAAAATATAATGAATTCACATCTTAGCTAACCCTTTTACTTTAAAAGAAATTGATTTTGTTTTATATTTTATATTTTATATTTTTAAGACTTAGGATCACCAAGTTGTCACAACTCAGGTGTCCTAATAAAATAAGGATTAACAAGATGTCGCATCTCAGCTAACCCTTTTATTTTAAAGGAAAATAATTATATTTTTATTTTAAAGGCCACCAAGTTATCACAACTCATATCCTAAAAAATATGTATAAGGATTAACAAGATATCATATCTCAGTGAACCTTTTTTATTTCAAAGGAATATTCCCTGTAATTTGATAAAAATATATTTAAATTATTTTGAAATATTGTTATGAAGAAGTATTTGAATTTTAGAACAGTAAACTCAAATAATAGTTGTAACAAATTTAAATAAACATTTTAACTTCCACGAATCATCTATATTTATAATATTTTTGGTAAAATCTAATACACATGTATTATTTAAACAACTAAACATCTTTTTTAAAAGGAACCTTTAAACTATAATTTTTTATCTTTTCCTGAAGGAAGTGATTTTTTTGTCATCATGTAGAACAAAGAAAAGAGAACACCAAGCACAACATACCCAAACAGTACAACATATCTCCAGACTTACATAACTAACGATAGATAAACAAAGGCCAACGAGAGGAGTTTATTTTGGAGAACTCATCATGAAGGGTTGTTGAGAGTAGAGACTCATCTGGAATTGGTGGCGGCATGAGGCAACTGGGCGGAGCTGGACGTCTGAGAAACAACGTGCGAAACTAGGTCACATGGCCACGGGATCGGGCATTCGTACATGGAGGAAGGAAGAACGACGAAGTGCGGCGATCTTGGATAGCGGAGCTCACAGACCTTCCTTGAACTTGCTACAGGTGGAAGAAGGCGGCGTCGTGGATGGTAAAAAGCAGGCTACGACCACGGTCTTTGGTGCGTTGAGGACGGCTATGTCGCCCGATGGCAACGTTATGCAGTGCGTGCGACCGAGGAGCACGGTGGAACCGGCATCCGGTTGAACGCATGAGAGCGGTGGATCATGCGACGCGAGCAAGGCACCGCTTTGTTCGCGTGGAGGAGCGGTCGTTACAAGGCGATGAACTTGCAGTGTATATACTGAGCTTCCCTTCTGTGATGGCCATCACGGTCATGATCGAGTCGAGCTGAAAAGAAAGAATGGAAAAGACAGAGGTGATCACGGCCAAGCCGTGATGTCCATCACGGCCATGACATGTCAATTGAGCCAGACCCTCACAAGCAGAATTGATCACAGCTAGGCCGTGATGGTGGTCACGGCCGTGACATACCAACCAGTGAAGCAACCTCCAAGGCAGAATCCGTCACGACCTGGCCGTGATGGCCATCACGGTCGTGACGCGCAATATATGGATCCATAGAATCTGATTTGATCTGATTTTTGTATTGGCTTGGGATTCAAGTTACCCCATATTATAAATAGCCCTCTAGGGTTCGAAACTGATCACTTTTAGGACTGCTAACCTTAGGCAAAATTAGGATTCTTCTTCTTCTTCTCAATCTCTTCTCTCCTCTAGGATTTTCTTTTTATGTTATTTTTAATCAAGCTTACTGCAATCATGGCAATGCTTGAGTAGTGGTCTTGTTTCTATGAATTGGGGCTATGCCCAAGATTTGTTTATGGTGATGAATTGATGTTTGATTTCTTGTTAATTTCAATTTTTGCTTCGATTTGATCCCTATTGTTTTAATTACTCGTAAATTCGGTGGCCACTTATTTGTGTGTCGTAGATACACTAAGGACGAACTTAATGGTGAACTTAGGTATCAGATCTATAGGAATCAAACGTAGGACTAAAATCACGAGAATTAGAAGCGGTCCTTCGAGGGTTCACGAATTGTCACAAAACTTAAAGGGTTAGATTTAAATTCAATTACCACGAGAGTATGAATTGATTTAATTGGGCACGATTTTTGTAACCCGAGAGGGAGCATTAACTAATTTAGGATAAATTCGCCTTCAAAGCGAATTTTGGTAATTAACAAGAAGAGTAGTCAATTTAATAACATAAGCAGTTTTGTGGTATCCCAATTCCTGGGAATCCCTTTTGAATTTGAAAACCCCTATTTGAATTACTTTCCTATTTTGTTTAATTGCAATTTTAAATTTGATTGTTACTTGATTCCGATTTCAAAAACCAAATCTTATTCCAGTTCAGTGAAATCAATTTAACAACTAATTGTTATTTAAGATCACAGTCTCTGTGGTTCGATCTCTTTTTATTACTTGACGACGAAGCCGTTCAGTTGCGGATTCGAGACCCATCAAGTTTTTGGCGCCGTTGTCGGGGACTGTGTTTTTTTGAATTTCAATTTAATTTTTAATTGATTTTTCTGGACAAATTTTTATTTTATTATTTATTTCTTTTTCTAGAGAATCTATCTCTCTACCATAGGTATTTTTCTCTTTTATGCAAAGATCCCTAAGTCTTGGAAACCTTATTGAAGTTGACCCCGAGATCGAAAGGACCTTTCATAGACGTAGGAGACTACAAAGACAAAGAGAGAGAGGTTGATTCTCATTCCACTCATGGCGAATCTACCGGATACCAAACCACTGAAGGACTACGCAGCCCCAAATGCTAGGGGTTTGCGAACTGGGATTGCCAAGCCAGAAATTGAGGCAGAGAACTACACTATACCGCTTCAGTTAGTTAGCATGACTAGGCAACATCAGTTTGGAGGATTACCCTCGGAGGACCCGACTGATAGTGTAAAGTTTTTTTTACACTGTTGACCAATCATAAATTGGCAAACAGTAAAAGTAGAATTGTCATGTTCTTAATGTTTTAATTTTTATATACTTATATTTTAATGTATATATAATTTAATAGTTTAAAATTTTAAATTTTAAATTTTATATATATATTTTAATATTTTTCGATTCGAACCGAATCAAACCAAACCAAAAATAAATCTATATCTATACTAATTGATAAGGGTTAATGCTGATCTTAGTGTAGTACAATGGTGCAAGTCACATGTCAAGTTATGGAATATTTTTATTATTATTTATTTATTTTCTAAAATTTATATATTTTTTGTTTTAAAATATTTACAAACCGGTATTGGTACATTGTTTTGGGAGTCAAACGCGGCAATCTCTTTATTGACATAAATAGAGGCAAAGCTATTCATATTTTGTATTTTTTTTACCACATCCTTGCCTTTGTTTTTCTATTTTAAATAATAAATATATATCTATACTAATTAATAAGGAAAAATACTGATTTTAGTGTAGCACAATGGTGCAAGCCATATGTCAAGTGATTAAATTTTTTTTTTATTTTTTTATTTTCTAAAATATATATATATTTTTTGTTTTAAAATATTTACAAACTGGTAAAGGTAAAATGTTTAGGGAGTCAAACACGACAATCTCTGAATTGACATAAATAGAGGCAGAGCTATTCATATTTTCTAATCTATTTTTCTACATCCTTGCCTTTTTTTTTAATTTTAAATAATAAATCTATATCTATACTAATTAATAAGGGGAATTGCTGATTTTCTAATAAAAGGACATGTGTCAGCACCACATGATTTAAGATGATTAGTTGATCATTAGTAATAATCAAATAGGAACACTTAACACATAGTGTTACATTACGTATTGTAATATCATTTTAAAATAAAAATAATATCGAATTCTTTGCACTCAAATTATAGATAAATTTGTTTCAAGGTTTTTGCTGATCACTTCTGTCTAAAAATAAAAAGCCTTGGAGATGAATGAGTACCACCATTATGGGTGGGAAGGAAATATTGAAAGCAAAGTGTGAAATAAGTAAAGAAAATGTTTGACATAGTGGACTTAATTTGGGATAAAGCAAAAAAAAAGTTTGATAGATATAGATACACAATTCAAGTTAATAATGATAACAATGCTATCAATAATAATATTAATTGATGACCCGTGCATCGCACGGGTGCAAAAATACTAGTATATTTAAAAAATGCAGTGGTGGGAAAATTAATTCATCAAGATATTGGACGATATTGAAGGATTGTTCTCTTCCAATCATGTTTTATCTATACGCAAAAGTTATATATTATATTAATAATATAGCTATACTTTTAGCTCATTGTTTTTTTTTTCATTTTATTGTGATGGCACTCAATGTCGGCCCTTGGGTGAAGCCACTCAAGCAAGGGTCTTAGGCCTCCAAAAAATTTTACTTACTGATTAATAGTTACTATATGGTTAAGTAGTTCTTTTTAAAAAAAATTTTTTTTACTTACTAGTAGTAGTTATTATATAGTAATTTCCTATATATAATCATGGTGGAGTCACTCTAGTTGTTGTGAAAATCATGAGTTAATTCTAAACAACCATCCGATGATTAATCCGGTCCAAAAGGCCAAAGCTAGTGGGAATATATCAGGATGTCACTGGGAAGCCAAAGACCTAATTATGATGATTCATCAAAATAATATAATAATTTAATAAATGATTTTACATCCTAAATAAAAATATAATAATTTTAATAAAATATTATTATTAATTTTAAAAAAGTTTCATTCCATAATTCACTTTAGACCTAAATATGTGTTGGGCTGCCCCACTCGCCATCAACTTAACATGGGTAGGAAGAAATTGATTGGTCCACGGACCACATTTTTTGGGGCCTAATGAGGAGTCAAAACCCGTCATCACATGCGGTAGGGTTCCTCCTTGGAGAGAGTTCTGCAGCAGGAGTCTGTCGGATCTACCCATCCAATGAAAATGCATGCACAAGTTCTTTCTCCACGACCCATACTTTTTTTATTGGCTTTTTGATCAAAATGGGTTCCTTTTAGAAATTATTTATCAGTTTAGAGTTGTTCTGAAACTATTTATTAACGGGGGTTCTTTTGGACACGTGACATATTTTATTCTTTTTTCACTCTGACGGATCAAAGACGCCAGTTTGACTGGCGCCTACCAGTATTAAAAAAAAGACAATTAATAGCAATAACAAGAGGCATAAAAAAAATAACAGCAATAACAATTTACACCAATAAATATTCATCAATTATTACAGTAGTAAGACAAAATTTTACCTTGTAAGAATTAAAATAAGTTACCAGCAAGTACAGGGAGTAACGATGACATTAATGATAAAGTATCTATTTAAAACAAGAAGAGGCAATAAAAAAAATCTCCTAATAACAAGTAGTAAATAATATCACAAGAATCATAAAAAAATAATAGCAATAACAATTTACGCTAATAAATATTCATCAATTATTACAATAGTAAAAAAAATATACATTGTAAGAATTAAAAGAAAGTTACCTGTAATTTAGAAGGAACACTGGTACAAAAAAATTATACGATAAGTATAGGGAGTAACGATGACATTAATGATAAAGTATCTATTTAAAACAATAAGAGGAAATAAAAAAATCCCCTAATAACAAGTAGCAAATAATATCACAAGAGTCATAAAAAAATAATAGCAATAACAATTTACACCAATAAATAATTATCAATTATTACAGTAACAAAAAAAAATTTACCTTGTAAGAATTAAAATAAAGTTACCTGCAATTTAGAAGGAACACTGGTACAAAAAAATTATACTATAAGTATAGGGAGTAACGATGACATTAATGATAAAGTATCTATTTAAAACAATAAGAGGCAATAAAAAAATGCCCTAATAACAAGTAGCAAATAATATCACAAGAGGCATAAAAAAATAATAGCAATAACAATTTACACCAATAAATATTAATCAATTATTACAGTAGTAAAAAAAAATTTACCTTGTAAGAATTAAAAGAAAGTTACCTGCAATTTAGAAGGAACACTGCTAGAAAAAAAATTATACGAAAAGTATAGGGAGTAACGATGACATTAACAATAAAGTATCTATTTAAAACAACAAGAGGCAATAAAAAAATGCCCTAATAACAAGTAGCAAATAATATCATAAGAATCATAAAAAAATAATAGCAATAACAATTTACACCAATAAATATTCATCAATTATTATAGTAGTAAAAAAAAAATTACCTTGTAGGAAATAAAAGAAAGTTACCTGCAATTTAGAAGGAACACTGCTACAAAAAAAATTATACTATAAGTTTAAGGAGTAACGATGACATTAATGCTATTACAAGGTAAAATTTTTTTTACTACTGTAATAATTGATGAATATTTATTTGTGTAAATTGTTATTGCTATTATTTTTTTATGCCTATTGTTATTGCTATCAATTGTCTTTTTTTTTTAATACTGGTAGACTGGCGCCTTTGACCTGTCAGAGTGAAAAAAAATAAAATATGCCACGTGTCCAAAAGGACCCCAATTGGTAAATAGTTTCAAAACAACCCTAAACTGGTAAATAGTTTCTAAAAGGAACCCATTTTAGTCAAAAAAAAAAGTCTTCTTTATTAGCACAGTTAAACCAAAACTATCTAGGGAAAATAGCTTAATATAAAATTCAAAAACTATTTTATATAAGAAAAATCTAATCCCACATGTCTACCTCTAATACTGACATTAATTTGTTTGTGTAACCAAATTAGTATACTATAAAAAATTATATATTTAATCATAGGGATTTACTAATGTACATCACCCATTTTTTAAAAGGTGTACGTTATCAAGCTACAACTTCGAGTGTATTTTTCATTGTTAAGTTATAACTTGTTAAGTACTCCTTTTATAAAAAATGAGTGGGTGCATGTTAGCAAATCCTTATGATCCTTATGGATTTACTAATGTACACTCACCCATATTTTAGAAGGTATACGTTAGCAAGCTATACCTTCAGTATTTTTCATTCTTTTAGTTTTTTTTTTTTTTTGATAATTAAAAGATTCCATTAATATATATCTAACTTTAGCATCATCATGCCAAACTCTCCCCACCTTCTAGGAAGGGTTGAAGAGCAAGTACTCAATCATGTGCTCCAAGTTAGACCATTCAAAAACAAAGTACAAATAACATCAAAGTGCATCTTACACCCATAGACAAATATCCCCTTTCCTTACAAACACTCTCACTGCTGATTATAAATCTAATTAGCACCCTTTTTAAGAACCCTCAATTACTATTCAAAATACATTCATCATCAAATAGCAGAGCTACTCCCATATACAGGTTAAAAAAATACAACAATCAAAGAACCCTGTATCAAGTGTGCAAAAAGCGATGCAAGATAGATCTCCTTCCTGAATCAGTTTGAGCACCTATCACAGTTGTCACCTTGCTTTTCAAAGTCAACCAACAAGATCACCACCTCTTCAAAATGTTGCACCACCACTTCTCTAATACAGAGACCTGCAACTTGCTCCAAGACAGGTATTACTCCTGTGATTTTAGTTAATCCCATCGGCACCTGTAAATACAAATCACACAAAACACAGCAAAGCATATCAAAAGTAATGCAAAATAAACTAATTCCATATAACAATCCTGTGAAGTTTTCCAGGACATTCACACGGAGTCCTATACTCAAAACTTACTCTCTTTCTACATCTACATTATCCACCTTCCTTCCATCATTTGCCTCTCTATTTTTGTATTCAAAGACAACTTTTAAAATCAAAAGAATGTTTCTTAATTTATTTTAAAAGAACCTCAAGTTCCATGGGCATTCCTCGTTTTTTCTCACCCAAGACAAGGCATTTCTAGAATCTAACTCAATAACGATATCATTTTCTACTATCCATCTTTGCTTTGCAAAGATAATTCTAAAGCAAAGACAATGGCCAAAAACTCAGCTTCATTAGAATCCCTTATACCAATGAAGGCGACAAACTTAGCTCTTATTGTTCCAAATTCATCTCTAAGTACCCCTCCAATCCCTGCTTTACCTGGTTTGCCTCTTGAAGATCCATCAACATTCCATTTCAATTTATTTGGGGGTGGAGGGCACCAATTAATTATAGGTCTCTGTTTTCTGTATGCTTTCCATAATCTCACACAGTCTAGCTTTGTAGTAATCTCCCCATGGATGAAAGGGCAGTTATTTTCCCAACCCTTTAACCAAAACCCTAATCTCAATTTGATGAGATAATAGAAATTCTCCCAATCAGTTTTATCCTTCTCAGAGACTACTTGATTCCTTTTTAGTTATAACCGGCTAACATACAACTTCTAAAAATTGGTGGGTGTACGTTAGCAAATCCCTTAATAATAATTAGTACAATATAAATATGTATATAAATATAAATATATATATATTATCGTAAGAATAATTAGCATTTTAAGAAAGTGAAAATTAATATTGACCATAGATAATTAAGATGAAGAATTATTTTGTATATTCACTTAAAAAATTACATACATTTATTTTTAATTTTAAACATTTAATAAGATTCAATTATCAAAATTTGTGGTTCTGTGTTATTAAAAGAAAAAATATCCCACCTGATATACATATATAATATGTTGGTAAACAAAAAATCTAACTAACTTCAAAATTTTCCTTTTTCTTTTGAATGTTAGGTTAGCATAAAAACAACCCAGAAGAACATCATGCAGATTCAACCCAAAATAGAAAAGAAAACATACCTGAATAGGAGTGAGCTTTCTGAGGTAGAACATATCAGCAGTTTCAGGCACTCCACCAACTGTTCTCCCAAGCTTACCACAAACCTTAGAATCCCTAACACAAGAACTAATCTTACCCCAATGCATATCAGTTGCCACACGCTCCTCTAACCAACCCGAATAATGTTGCAGGTAACAATCCAAGTAATGTGAGAGATTTTCAAAATTTTATGAAAAGATTAAAGGTTATAAACAGTCAATAAATATATATCATGCTATTACCATAACATAAGCTTGCGGTTGGCCCTAAAATGACTGTTTTATTTTAAACATTATTAGTGCAAAATGGTAGTCACAAGGAATCAAACCCAAGTCTCTAAGTTTAAGGACGCATCCACTGACAACTAGGCCAACAGATGTTTAGTGTCAATTAGTGAGCATTAATGCTATTTATGTATTGTATTTGACCGTTTGTGGAACCTTTGAAGAGTTATTTTCTTTCACCAAGTGACATGAGTTGGTCTATAAATAGAACTATCTGCATGCAGTAATGGAGACGAAAAATCTCAGAATCTCTCAACCATTCTTCAGTCAAAATCACCTTCTTTTCTCCCTTGTGCGCGGAGAGAGTTAGGAAGACTATTGTTTCAGAACCGCCATTGACGATATGCTTGGTTTAGGGCGTGCAAACCAAACCAAGGTTACTCCATTGTATCCTGAAGGGGATTCGCCGATTTTACCTGTTGCATCCAATCTACGAGGAGAGATTGGTGGGGGCGAATCGAACCTAAAGCCTAGTGTTCCTACACGCCTTGGAGATTGCGTATTACATTTGTTTGTCTCTTCTTTGTTGCAGGCCAGACCATATTTTCTAACAATCTTTAGGTTCGATTTTCATTTAATAAAATGGTTGCAACAATGAAGGAGATGACAATTTGACATTGTTAAAGTTGAGAGGTTCGACGATGGAAACTACGTTCGTTGGGAGAAAGAGATAAATGATCTTTTTACGACAATGAGAGATGAGTATTCATACTCTTCATCAAAATATGTTTATTTGTGACCATGGTGAAAGGTACACAAATACTTTTCATGGCTATGATATACTTGATATTCTAAATACATGTGTGTACAATGCTAAAGGCATTCTTTGTTTATGTTAAAATTAACATGTGGTATTAGAGCCTCAGATGCATGATTTAGAATAAAATCAAGTATGTGGATTTTGATGAACATGAATATGGTTGGTTTATGATGCATGTATGTATGTTGCTCTATTTTAATAGAATGGTCTAATATATGAATAATCATATCATGTGCATGCATTAATGGATTTGATCCATGTAAGAACCAATTATTTTTAGAGTATACAATCTTGTATTATGAGGGCATGATTTTATGAATATAAGATTGGGAGTTTTTTTTCCCCTTGATTTTGTAGAAATTAGAAATGTTTTGGATATGTTTTTGGATTGTTCTAATTTGTTAGAATGGACATAGATGGTCATGAAGAAATGTTATAGAAAACTGAAAATGATTGGATCATTGTTTTGTTTGTTTTCAATAATGAAAATCATTTAGGTTTATCATAGAACATGTTTGAACATGAATCCAAAACATAACGACGATATAATAAAATTAACTTAGAGTTTGTAAAATGGCTAAAAAATGGCAGAGGGTCGTGTGAACCCGGTTTCCTGCAAAGTTGTGGTGCCCAATTGTTGTGTTCTTTAATTAGAAGTGACCGTAATATATGAAAAGTTGAAACGAATAAGATTCGAACTCGGACAGGCTGCTAAGAGGGCAAGCGGATTTACCATCAGATCAGTGGTTGCAATGTAAAATAATTGTCATTTAGTTTTATTTATATCTGGTACATATTGAATGCTGCATGCATTTAAGATTAATATTATAACTGGGTTACTAAGCAAAGGTTCAAATCCCCAAGATACCTTTGTTTGAAAGCATGCGATTTCCGGAATAATGGGATTTGGATTTATTTTTAAAATGGTCGGGGATTGTGTGAGATTTTCAAAATTTTATGAAAAGATTAAAGGTTATAAACAATCAATAAATACATATCATGCTGTTACCATAGCTTGAGCTTGCGGTTGCGATGCTTCCAATATTTGTTGGGGGCACGAGTTCGATTCCTGTTGGCAGCATTTTTTAGGAGGAATCGAACCCGGGTCTCTAAGTTTAGGGACGCGTCCGCTGACCACTAGGCCAACGGATGTTTAGTGTCAGTTGGTGAGCGTTAATGCTATTTATGTATTGTATTTGACCGTTTGTGGAACCTTTGAAGAGTTATTTTCTTTCACCAAGTGACATGAGTTGGTCTATAAATAGAACTATCTGCATGCAGTAACGGAGACAAAAATCTCAAAATCTCTCAACCATTCTTCACTCCAAATCACCTTCTTTTCTCCCTTGTGTGCAGAGAGAGTTAGGAAGACTATTGTTCTGTAAACTGCCATTGACGATACGCTTGATTTAGGGTGTGCAAACCAAACCAAGGTTACTCCATTGTATCCTGAAGGGGATTCACTGGTTTTACCTGTTGCATCCAATCTACGAGGAGAGATTGGTGGGGACGAATCGAACCTAAAGCCTAGTGTTCCTACATGCCTTGGAGATTGTGCATTACATTTGTTAGTCTCTTCTTTGTTGCAGTCAGACCCCATTTTCTAACAAGTAACCTCTATTAGGTACCAACCTTCCCGTGCCCTTGTCGGTGACAACATAGAAAAATATTATGAACCCTATGAGCACGACAATGATGAGGAACATGACAGAGAGATAGAGCCTCACGAGGAAGGTGTTGCGGTAACATGCACCCACAAAACCAGCCAATGAGATGACCATGATGGAGACTCCTATTGTAACACCCTAAT
Organism: Sophora flavescens; assembly: GCA_030762895.1. Lineage (NCBI taxonomy): Eukaryota > Viridiplantae > Streptophyta > Magnoliopsida > Fabales > Fabaceae > Sophora > Sophora flavescens. The sequence goes on from CM061066.1 coordinate 170,694,341, forward strand.
ATTTAAATATAATTTATAAAATAAAAATATTAAGCTAGTACGAGCTTTAGTGTAGAGATTGATGGTATAAGAATATAATAGAATTGTTTAATAGTTACAAGAAAGATATCAAATTGAAAAGGAAAAAAAAAAAAAGTGTGGTGGTGGTGGTGGTGGGGGGGCAAAGACCCCACCCGATTATGAAACTTGGCCTTAGCCAAACTCAACTCACGTGAGTTCTACCCCCCAGGAAGAATTCCAAATGGAATTATCTAGAAATAAAGAATGGGCCACAGGACGATCAAAGGTTTTTTTTCTTTTAAAAGAAAAAAAAAGGGGAGCCCATGTACTAAAGATTAAAATTAGAAGTAAATCCTAATTGACTTGTACCTTACCCTGTTTCAAAAAAAAAGGGGGAATGCAGCGCCGCACTACTTTCCTCACATAATATTAGCATAAAGATAATTATTCAAAGGGGCAGAGGGCGCGATCTATACTGAAAAGCTTGGAATTGTGCAGTTTGACACTGTTCAATGGGACAATAACGTGAGCAAGAAGAAGAAAGATTTTGGTGAAACGGTTCGTTTTTTTAGAGTTTCTGGGAGTCTTCAAGAGGTGAGTAAAAATAATTTTTCTCACACTTTCATGGTATAAATAATTTGGGTTCTTAATTTATTTGAGATTTTTAAAATATATTGGGGTTCATTCGAATTCTTAAAATGTTTCACCTTGTTGACAAATTGATTTGGTAAAAATGTTTTTCTTGAATCTTCAGAGAAATAGTCTGGTTACTTTTAATTTGTTGGATGGTCTCAATGTTAAATTCTTTTCTTCCATTTACGCTGCCTAATGCGAGTTACAATTTCATGTGCCCTCCCTGTACAATTAGCATATAACTACGCGGTACATACTAAATTAGCGCCAATGTCAATAGTGACATGAAGAACGCTTTTATATATATATAATACAATCACTGTTAAGAAGAGTGTTTATATGAGTATATACTATCATGTTGACTTGGTATGACCAATTAATTATTGTTATTGATGTATGGAGTTTGAGAATTTAATTGATAGTCATCTGGGATGACATATCGCATTACACATGAGTTGATCATCACCTTCTGGGAAGGGATGATGGTATACATTCTATTCCGGGAATAGGATGGAGATATCACCATCTGGGATGGGATATCAGATGATTAAAATATTCACATCTGGGATGGAATATTACTAGATACCTCCATCTGGGATGGGGAAGGCAGTGGGACGCCATTGCATGGATATGAGCTCATAGACCTTAGTGGATCTGGGATTCACACCGGGTTACGGGAACCAAAGAGTCAAGTGAAGTGATTCTGAGAATCACCGAGTCATGTTCATGAAGTTGCATTACATAGGACTTGCATGGTGAATGTGATTAAATGTGATGAGATGTGACCGAAGTTGATTTTATGAGCTTGTGGATTAACTGTTTGATATTGATTAGTTTATATGTTATACCTTTCTAAGATTTATTAAATTAAAAATCAGCGGGTACCATGGATGTTTTTAGGTATCATGACCTACTGAGAAAAATACTATTTGCGAACCTTTTTATTAAATGATTTTTATTCACTGGGATTATATCTCATAAAAGTGTTGTTTTCAGAGCACGAGGACGAAGTCATTGGAGCTGAAGAGGATTGAAAACTTAGCAACTCTCCTCATTTACTACCTAGCTTGTTAGTATTCAGTTTTGAATAAGGAGCCGTTTGTGGCCAGACAGGTTTATTTTTTTTATTTTCGTTTACGTGGGGTTATTTTAGTAGACACCCGGGTTTTGAGGCAATTCAATTTTTCATTTGTATAAGGATTTATTACCATTATTTTGCTCTAATAATCATTAAGGTATTTTCAGACAATTATATTTACGAAAATTTTATTCAGACAGTTTTTTTTTATGTAAATCTATTTCGGGTTACTATTGTAACGAAGGGCGTTACATTTATGGTATCAGAGCAGTTCGATTCTAAATCGGACTGTGGTATTGGGGCTTTTTCTAAAACAAAACTTGGGCGTGTAGGATGCTTGGTTGTGTTATAATTCTGCATTCTATTCTTTTGGATATTGGACTTGATCAACCCACTGTTTGATTGGTGGTATGCAGATTATGGCAGCAAACAGGCGAGGGAGAAATGATGCACTTGCCGCGACTTTGGCTCCAATGGCCAGAGTTATGCAGGAGCAGACGGAGACTCTCTGTCAGATGAGGGATAATGGGGACGTGCTTAACATGGTGCCGGCTGCAGCTCCAGATCCACAGTACAGGGGTCTGTCCGAATTCAGGAACAATAACCCGCCTGTTTTTCGAGGTACCATCGATCCTATTGAGGCAGAGGAATGGTTGATGAAATTAGAGAATATCTTCCGGGTCATGAGGTGCTCTGATGCTCAGAAGGTGGATTTTGCCACCTATATGCTGGAGTCGGATGCGAGCATTGGTGGGACTGTGCTAGGGGCGGGTTGCTTGCTTGGGCGCCCCTATCACATGGGACCGATTCAAGGAGGTTTTCTGGAAAAATACTTTCCGCACAAAGTGTCCAGGACACGAAGGAGATGGAGTTTCTCTGATTTACATCGGGGAGTATGACGATGGACTGAATATGTGGCCAAGTTCGAGAGCCTTGCCAGGTTCTCTGCTCATGTGAGGGATAATCCTGACGGTCAATGGAAAACGATTAAGTTCGGAAGGGGGTTTGAGGCCGAGCTGCAGAGCCGTATCGGACTCCTCGAAATTCGGGACTATCCCCCTCGTGTGCCCCAGTGGCGGGTGGCAGAGCCGACGCGGCACGTTGGATTGGCCGCGAGGCCAAAGGAGACAAATCTTAGCGATGGAAAGAGATTGCAGGGCCAGGATGGGAAATTTCGAAGCATTTGCGGCGTCTCCTCCATCAACAAAGGGAAGCAAGTGCATGGAGCCCGGCCTGACACGGGCGCCGGGTGTCACAGGTGTGGGTTGAATCATGGAGTTCGCACGTGTCCAGCGGCACAGACCACTTGCTACAAGTGTGGTAAAGTGGGGCACTATGCCAGAAACTGTAGGAGTGGAGGACCGGTCCAACCTAGACCATCGAGCCAAGGGGAGAGTCTTTACGCTCCAAGGGGAAAAGGTGAAGGAGTCAGATCGCTTTGATACAAGGTATGGGTTTAATTAAAGAAAGAAAAATCAATTTATTGTTTGATTCAGGGGCAACTCATTCATTCATATCTCTAGAGTGTGTGAAAAATCTATCTTTGTGCATTACTAAGTTGCCATATGATTTGAGTGTCGGTACTCTCTCGCAAATGATAAACTTGTTACCTCTATTGCTTGCTTGAATTGTCCCTTAGTGTACCAAGGTGTACCTTATTTTGTTGATCTTATATGCTTGCCCATGTCTGGGTTAGATGTCATTCTTGGTATGGATTGGTTGTCTGCAAATCATGCTGTCATAAATTGTTCTGATAAAACTTTCTCCATTCCTATACAACCAATGTCTAATGATTTTCCCGTACCCAGTTCTATTGTTTCTGCTGTTGCTTGTCATAAGTGCTTAGTTGAGGGAGCTCAAGGATATGTACTCTTGTTCTCTGCTAAGATAGAGGCTGACAGTGATGTGACGGCTATACCTGTGGTGTGTGAATTCCAGGATGTTTTCCCTAAGGATGTCTCTAGCTTGCCTCCGAATAGGGAAGTTGAGTTTAACATAGATCTAGTGCCAGGGAGTGGACCAGTGTCGGTAGCGCCTTATAGAATGGCACCTTTAGAGTTGAGCGAGCTTAAGAAACAGTTAGAGGAGATGCTAGGGAAGGGGTTTATTAGGCCTAGTGTGTCACCTTGGGGAGCACCTGTCCTACTGGTGAAAAAGAAGGATGGGAGCATGAGGCTATGTGTTGACTATAGGCAGTTGAACAAAGTGACCATCAAGAATAAATACCCTTTGCCTAGGATAGATGACCTCTTAGACCAGCTGAGGGGAGCGTCGGTGTTTTCCAAAATAGACCTAAGGTCGGGATACCATCAAATTAGAGTTAAGAATGAGGACATTCCTAAGACAGCCTTTAGGACAAGGTATGGGCACTATGAGTATGTAGTGATGCCCTTTGGTGTGACCAATGCCCCAGCCGTTTTCATGGACTACATGAATCGGATCTTTAGGCCATTCTTGGACATCTTTGTGGTGGTGTTCATAGATGATATTTTGATATACTCTAGGACACCAGAGGATCATGAGGAGCATTTGAGGTTAGTGTTGCAGATTCTAAGGGAATAACAACTGTATGCAAAGCCAGAAAAGTGTGAATTTTGGCTTGATGAGGTGAAGTTTTTAGGACATACCATATCTAGGAGTGGTGTAGCGGTCGACTCTAGTAAGGTTGATGCAGTGCTTGGATGGGAGCAACCTAAGTCAGTGACGGAGGTGAGGAGTTTCCTAGGACTGGCAGGTTACTATAGGAAATTCATAGAAGGGTTCTCTAGGCTAGCTTTACCTCTTACCAAGTTGACTAGGAAAGGAAAATCTTTCGAGTGGGATAAGGAATGCGAAGAGAATTTTAAGGAGCTTAAGAGGAGATTGGTGTCATCACCAGTCTTAACCATTCCAGATCCCGCAGTGAGCTTTGTGGTATATTGTGACGCTTCTAAGAATGGTTTAGGTTGTGTGTTGATGCAGGAAGGCAAGGTAGTGGTTTATGCATCTAGACAGCTTAGGACACATGAGGTGAATTACCCTACTCATGACCTTGAGTTAGCGGCAGTAGTTTTTGCTCTTAAGATTTGGAGGCACTATTTGTACGGTGTAAAGTTTGAGGTTTTTAGTGATCATAAGAGCCTTAAGTATTTGTTTGACCAAAAGGAATTGAATATGAGGCAAAGAAGGTGGATGGAATTTCTTAAGGACTATGATTTTGAGTTGAAGTACCATCCGGGGAAAGCCAATGTGGTGGCTGATGCACTCAGTAGGAAAACATTACATGTGTCTAGTTTGATGGTCCAAGAGATGAATATGTTAGAGGAGTTCAGAGACATGAACCTGGAGGTATCTCTTAGTGCTCTAAGCTTGAAGTTGAACAGGCTGGAAATTTGCAGTGACCTTAGAGAAATGATTAGGCGAGAACAACTTTTAGACCAGGAGTTACAATCTCTTTTAGACCAAGAGAATTATGTGTTGTCTACTGATGGTCTAGTGTTGTTTAAGAATAAAATCGTTGTTCCTAAGGAGGGGAGCCTTAGAGAGAAAGTTTTAGAGGAAGCGCATAAGGGGAAGTTCACCATACATCCAGGGATAACCAAGATGTACCAAGATCTAAAGAAGATGTATTGGTGGCCAGGAATGAAACGGGATGTGGCTAGCTTTGTAGCCAAGTGTCTAGTGTGTCAAAAGGTTAAGATAGAACATCAGAGGCCTTCGGGTTTGTTGCAGCCTTTAGAGATTCCTCAATGGAAATGGGAGAGGATTTCTATGGATTTTGTGATGGGGTTACCTAGGACTCGTTTGGGATTAGATGCCATATGGGTAATTGTGGATAGGTTGACCAAGTCTGCTCACTTCTTGCCAATTAAGGCAACCTATAGTTTGATTAAGTTAGCAGACTTATACATTAAGGAGATAGTAAGGCTTCATGGCATACCTACCTCTATAGTGTCAGATAGGGACCCACGGTTTACCTCTAGATTCTGGAGGGCTTTCCAACAGGCTTTTGGTTCTAAGTTGAGTTTTAGCACAGCCTATCATCCCCAAACGGATGGTCAGTCGGAGAGGACCATTCAGACCCTTGAGGACATGCTTAGAGCATGCGTTTTAGATGAAGGTGAGGGTTGGGACAAATTTCTACCTCTTATAGAGTTTGCTTATAACAACAGTTATCATGCTAGCATCGGCATGGCACCATACGAAGCTCTTTACGGGAGGAAGTGTAGGTCCCCTTTATGTTGGTGTGAGGTGGGTGAGAAGACCCTGTTAGGACCAGAATTAGTCCAGGAGACCACCGAGAGGATTAAAGTCATTAGGGAAAGGATGCGCACTGCACAGAGTAGGCAAAAGAGTTATGCCGACAAGAGAAGGAAGCCTTTAGAATTTCAGGAAGAGGAACATGTATTCTTGAGAGTCACTCCTAAGACTGGGGTGGGGAGGTCAATGAAGGTCAAAAAGCTCAACCCTCGTTTCATGGGTCCGTTTCAAATCCTAAAAAGAGTCGGGCCTGTTGCTTACCAATTGGCTCTTCCACCACAGTTGTCGAATCTCCATGACGTCTTCCATGTGTCTCAACTCCGGAAGTACGTACCAGATATTTCACACGTGATAGCTCCTGAGTCAATACAATTGAAGGATAATTTAATCTTTAAGCCCAGACCTATTCAGATCATTGACAAGAGCACAAAAACCCTGAGAAACAAGATGATCCCATTGGTGAAGGTGATTTGGGAAGGGTTGACTCCAGAGGAAGCTACCTGGGAACTTGAGGAAGATGTTAGACAAGATCATCCAGATCTTTTCGGCACAGGTACATAACTTAGTATTGCATTACCTTTAATGTTGTGTAGTTTGGGTGAGACGTGAGAATTTCGGGGACGAAATTCATTAAGGAGGAGAGAAAATGTAACACCCTAATATTTAAATATAATTTATAAAATAAAAATATTAAGCTAGTACGAGCTTTAGTGTAGAGATTGATGGTATAAGAATATAATAGAATTGTTTAATAGTTACAAGAAAGATATCAAATTGAAAAGGAAAAAAAAAAAAAGTGTGGTGGTGGGGGGGGGGCAAAGACCCCACCCGATTATGAAAATTGGCCTTAGCCAAACTCAACTCATGTGAGTTCTACCCCCCAGGAAGAATTCCAAATGGAATTATCTAGAAATAAAGAATGGGCCACAGGACGATCAAAGGTTTTTTTTCTTTTAAAAGAAAAAAAAGGGGAGCCCATGTACTAAAGATTAAAATTAGAAGTAAATCCTAATTGACTTGTACCTTACCCTGTTTCAAAAAAAAAGGGGAATGCAGCGCCGCACTACTTTCCTCACATAATATTAGCATAAAGATAATTATTCAAAGGGGCAGAGGGCGCGATCTATACTGAAAAGCTTGGAATTGTGCAGTTTGACACTGTTCAATGGGACAATAACGTGAGCAAGAAGAAGAAAGATTTTGGTGAAACGGTTCGTTTTTTTAGAGTTTCTGGGAGTCTTCAAGAGGTGATTAAAAATAATTTTTCTCACACTTTCATGGTATAAATAATTTGGGTTCTTAATTTATTTGAGATTTTTAAAATATATTGGGGTTCATTCGAATTCTTAAAATGTTTCACCTTGTTGACAAATTGATTTGGTAAAAATGTTTTTCTTGAATCTTCGGAGAAATAGTCTGGTTACTTTTAATTTGTTGGATGGTCTCAATGTTAAATTCTTTTCTTCCATTTACGCTGCCTAATGCGAGTTACAATTTCATGTGCCCTCCCTGTACAATTAGCATATAACTACGCGGTACATACTAAATTAGCGCCAATGTCAATAGTGACATGAAGAACGCTTTTATATATATATAATACAATCACTGTTAAGAAGAGTGTTTATATGAGTATATACTATCATGTTGACTTGGTATGACCAATTAATTATTGTTATTGATGTATGGAGTTTGAGAATTTAATTGATAGTCATCTGGGATGACATATCGCATTACACATGAGTTGATCATCACCTTCTGGGAAGGGATGATGGTATACATTCTATTCCGGGAATAGGATGGAGATATCACCATCTGGGATGGGATATCAGATGATTAAAATATTCACATCTGGGATGGAATATTACTAGATACCTCCATCTGGGATGGGGAAGGCAGTGGGACGCCATTGCATGGATATGAGCTCATAGACCTTAGTGGATCTGGGATTCACACCGGTTCTGGGAACCAAAGAGTCAAGTGAAGTGATTCTGAGAATCACCGAGTCATGTTCATGAAGTTGCATTACATAGGACTTGCATGGTGAATGTGATTAAATGTGATGAGATGTGACCGAAGTTGATTTTATGAGCTTGTGGATTAACTGTTTGATATTGATTAGTTTATATGTTATACCTTTCTAAGATTTATTAAATTAAAAATCAGCGGGTACCATGGATGTTTTTCCGGTTACCGCACCGGCTGAGAACAACACTATTTGCGAACCTTTTTATTAAATGATTTTTATTCACTGGGATTATATCTCATAAAAGTGTTGTTTTCAGAGCACGAGGACGAAGTTATTGGAGCTGAAGAGGATTGAAGACTTAGCAACTCTCCTCATTTACTACCTAGCTTGTTAGTATTCTGTTTTGAATAAGGAGCCGTTTGTGGCCAGACAGGTTTATTTTTTTTATTTTCGTTTACGTGGGGTTATTTTAGTAGACGCCCGGGTTTTGAGGCAATTCAATTTTTCATTTGTATAAGGATTTATTACCATTATTTTGCTCTAATAATCATTAAGGTATTTTCAGACAATTATATTTACGAAAATTTTATTCAGACAATTTTTTTTTATGTAAATCTATTTCGGGTTACTATTGTAACGAAGGGCGTTACACCTATGATGATCAAAGGCAACTGAAGGAATTTGAGGCAATCTGTGTTGTTGGCTCTGCTGCATAGCCATATCCCACCTCCTATGATTGGAACTGAGAGCAAGAAGGTCAAGAAGTTTAGTAGACCAATCAAGTGGTTGCTAGTTCTCATCTTTGATTGATGATTTGATTCTTTTTTATGACCCTTCTCTCTTCTGGCAAGTGCTACCTTCCTCTCTTCAATGTTTTATGCTATATGTAATTATTAAATTATATATGTAATTATTGGAAGGAACACTGCTACAAAAAAAATTATACTATAAGTATATGAAGTAACAATGACATTAATGCTATTACAAGGTAAAAAAAAATTTACTACTGTAATAATTGATGAATATTTATTGGTGTAAATTGTTATTGCTATTATTTTTTTATACCTCTTGTTATTGCTATCAATTGTCTTTTTTTTTAATACTGGTAGGCGTCAGTCTGACTGGCTCCTTTGATCCGTCAGAGTGAAAAAAATAAAATATGCCACGTGGCCAAAATGACCCTCCGTTGGTAAATAGTTTCAGAACAACTCTAAAATGGTAAATAGTTTCCAAAAGGAACCCATTTTGATCAAAAAAGTCTTCTTTATTAGCACAGTTAAACCAAAACTATCTAGGGAAAATAGCTTAATATAAAATTCAAAAACTATTTTATATAAAAAAATCTAATCTCACGTGTCTACCTCTAATACTGACATTAATTTGTTTGTGTAACCAAATTACTATACTATAAAAAATTATATATTTAATCATAGAGATTTACTAATGTACACCACCCATTTTTAGAAGGTGTACGTTATCAAGCTACAACTTCGAGTATATTTTTCATTGTTAAGTTATAGCTTGTTAAGTACTCCGTCTATAAAAAATGAGTAGGTGCATGTTAGAAAATCCTTATGGATTTATTAATGCACACTCACCCATATTTTAGAAGGTATACGTTAGCAAGCTATACCTTCGGTATTTTTCATTTTTTAGTTTTTTTATAATTAAAAGATTCCATTAATATATATCTAACTTTAGCATTATCATGCCAAACTCTCCCCACCTTCTAGGAAGGGTTGAAGAGCAAGCACTCAATCATGTGCTCCAAGTTAGACCATTCAAAAACAAAGTACAAATAACATCAAAGTGCATCTTACACCCATAGACAAATATTCCCTTTCCTTACAAACACTCTCACTGCTGATTTTAAATCTAATCAGTACCCTTTTTAAGAACGCTCAATTACTATTCAAAATACATTCATCATCAAATAGCAGAGCTACTCCCATATACAGCTTAAAAAACACAACAATCAAAGAACCCTGTATCAAGTGTGGAAAAAGCGATGCAAGATAGATCTCCTTCCGTAATCGGTTTGAGCACCTATCACAGCTTGTCACCTTGCTTTTCAAAGTCAACCAACAAGATCACCACCTCTTCAAAATGTTGCACCACCACTTCTCTGATACAAAGACCTGCAACTTGCTCCAAGACAAGTATTACTCCTGTGATTTTAGTTAATCCCATCGGCACCTGTAAATACAAATCACACAAAACACAGCAAAGCATATCAAAAGTAATGCAAAATAAACTAATTCCATATAGCAATCCTGTGAAGTTTTCCAAGACATTCACACCGAGTCCTATATACTCAAAACTTACTCCCTTTCTACGTCCACATTATTCACCTTCCTTCCATTTATGAACCTTCCTTGGCTAGTGAGTCAACTATATCATTTGCCTCTCTATTTTTGTATTCAAAGACAACTTTTAAAATCAAAAGAATGTTTCTTAATTTATTTTAAAAGAACCTCAAGTTCCATGGGCATTCCTCCTTTTTTTCTCACCCAAGACAAGGCATTTCTAGAATCTGACTCAATAATGATATCATTTTCTACTATCCATCTTTGCTGCAAAGATAATTCTAAAGCAAAGACAATGGCCAAAAATTCAGCTTCATTAGAATCCCTTATACCAACAGAAGCGACAAACTTAGCTCTTATGGTTCCAAATTCATCTCTAAGTACCCCTCCAATCCCTGCTTTACCTGGTTTGCCTCTTGAAGATCCATCAACATTCCATTTCAATATATTGGGGGGTGGAGGGCACCAATTAATTATAGGTCTCTGTTTTCTGTATGCTTTCCATAATCTCACACAGTCTAGCTTTATAGACAAAGCAAGGCTAGATAAACTTGCCACAAGCCCACAACAGTACTGACAAGGCCCGAGGAGCCATGAGAACTCTCTAATCAAAGAAGCCTGATGAGAACTTACCTGAATCACATCCTCAATTTTGACATCATTATCTTAAAATATTTCAATTACTGAACAACACCCAAAAAATTATATATATCACATATTTTTCAAATGATATATGATGTAAAAAATATTCAAATACTTAAAAAGAATATAGTAAAACGTACATTTTTTTTTTGTGACATGATAGTAAAACGTACATCAATCAAATGATTATCACTTCTTTTATACTGGATCCCAAGACAAGAAGTGATATCCGAGTAGCCCAATAACAAATTAGCCCAAAACATGACATGCCTATCTATTAACTATTATCTGGATAATTTTTTGTGTTAACCTAAGGATATCGTAAGTTGATAAATTAATTTAAATGATTAATTGTATACAAATATTTATATCCTGTTTTGTAATGATCCAAACATATGACTCATATCTCATAAGTACGTGAGTTTAAATCTCGCTACCAATGTGACGACGGATGACGTAGCCTGGGGGTATTCTGTAAGTATTTTATATGTGTTTTTTTAGTCGTGAGACCTGTTCTGACCCCAGTGAACTTTCGGAACCAATTCACCTAAACTTTTGATAATTAAAAAAAAATGGACATACGGACGCAACGTCCTACTGCAAACCAATTTTGAAGTGTAGTGAAACTACAAATGTCAAGTACTCTATCTATTATTATACTTCTCCACTCACTCTCTGATTGGCAGCTTTCCTGTTTCTTGGTTTCTCTACACACTTGCACACACAACTGCTGCCACTTAAGAAACAAAAACCAAAAGCATCTATCTACATACTCACTCACAAAGACCAATCAAGTACACATCAACTAGAAGAAAGAAAAGATACAACTCTCTTGAGGTGTGTTTGCATGCTGCATTATTGTTTAATTAGCCTCAGGGAGGGAAAGCGCAAGAAATAGGGAGATAGGTCATAGGTGATAAGTGCATGCATTAACATTATGTTACTAGTTAGTAGTTACTTTACTAAAATTATGTCACTATAGTAACTGACACCACTTGCTGTCCTCGTTAATAAGCATATAGGACACATGACATGAAAAAGAAGATCTCCCAGCTGATAATAAACTCATAAAAGTGGTACCTTAGGCTCCGGTTAACTTGGAGGTTTGAATTTCTTCTTCTCCTTCTTTACATTTTTTTTCTTAGAATCTTTTATTTGTTGATAAAATGATTTTTTATTTGTTTTAGTTTAGCGGAAAATAAAAGTTTATTGAACATAATAATTGAGCTTCTTTTCAAGCTGTTTTTGCGTTTCTTTTTTTGGAAAGCTTTTTTTTCACTTCAAATTGCTACATAATTCATTTATACTGCAAAAAAGTTATGCTAAAAACTGAATAAATGCGGTTCTCTGTCTTGAAGTTCAAGTGCTGCAAGGTTTCGTAGTTTTCATATAATTCTAACATGCATACACCCTTTTCAAATGCAAACGGAATACATGATTAAAAATGAAGCCAAAAAGGTCGATGATGTCGTGCGAGTGCACGTGCGATCCAGCAAGTATATCAGATTCGTCGTCAAGTAATAAAAAGATATTGATCCCACAGAGACCGTGATCTCAAATCACAACTAATTATCAAATCGACTAAACTGAACTATAGAAAAAGATTTTTAAAAGGTTTTTGATATTTTAAATAAGAGATAACTTAGAAAATCAGATAAGGAATGCAATTAAGTAAAACAGAAAGTAAATCAATTTATGGTTTTCAGATCTAAATGGATTCCTAGGAATTTGAGTTACCAACAAGATTGTTTATGTTACTAAATTGATTACTCCCTTGTTAATTATCGAAATTGCCTTGAAGACGAATTTATCCTCCAATAGTTAATGCTCCCTCTCGGGTTACAAAAACCGTGCCACCAACCCCTACTCTCGTGGTAGTCGAATTTAGATTGAACCCTTTGCGCTTTGTGACAATTCGTTAATCCTCGAAGGACCGCTTCTAACTCTCGTGATTTAAGTCCTAAGTCTGATTCTATAGATCCGATACCTAAGTTCACCGCTAGGTTCCTCCTTAGAATATCCACGTCACACAAATAAGCGGCCACCGAATTTATGAGTAATTAAAACACTAGAAATCAGATCTAAAGCAAAATCGCAATTAACAAAGATATAACATCAATTCATTACCATAAACAAACCTTGGGCATAGCCCCAATCCCTAGAAATTAAACTACTACTCAAGCTTTGCCATGGTGATGACAAGCTTGGTTAACAACAACATGAAAATAAAAATAAGAGAAGAGAGGAGGAAGAAGAAGAGAGATCCTAAATTATAGCCTAAGAGTAGCAGCTAAAAGTCTTTTTTTTTTTTTGCCTCTGCCCAGATGCCTTATTTATAGATTTGGGAAGTTTGAATCCCAATCTAACTCAAATTAGATCCAAATCAGTTGCTTCTGATCCAAGTAATGCGCGTCACGGCCGTGACGGCCATCACGGCCAGGCCGTGACGGCTTCTGCCTTGGGCGCTTCTTCAGTTTTTGGTCTGTCACGTCCGGGATGTTCATCACGGCTAGGCCGTGATCAGTTCTGTCTGTTGAGGGTGTGGTTCAGCTGACATGTCACGGCCGTGATGGGCATCACGGCTAGGCCGTGACCAGTTCTGACTTCAGCCTTCTTTCTTTTCAGCTCTGCTTGATCATAGCCATGATGGTCATCACGGCTAGGCCGTGATGGGCTCTGTTTGGCTCATTTTCTTTACTTTTCAAGCCCCATCTTCATCCAAGCTCCATCATGGTTGATCCTGAGCATTTAATCCTTAATTTTTGTAAAACAACACCACAAAAACCGCCTTACCCGTTCCAAAGTAAAAACTAACAAAAATCGAATTAAATATGCCTAAACTATATGAAAATGCATGCAAAACGATAATGAAATATGAGGTGAAATCACATTCATCAGTCGATTGACTCGATTCCATAATAATGTACTTGTTCTCTTTGTTTGTTTAATTTGTGTTTCTTCTTTCTCCTTCTTCTTCTTATTTTTAGTAACTCATTACTCATTAGACATAGCACTAGAATTGAATAGAACACACACATACGGGTAAATTGGTATCAGCTGTAATTTCATCCTTTTTTTGGTTATTGTAGTTGTGGTAAAAGAATAATTCAAAAGTGTTTTTTTTTTTTTTTACTTTTTTTAATCTCATGACATATATTTGGTGATAGATAAAAATGTTTTTAATTTAAACACATCCAAAATTGCCTTCAAGTTGGACTAGCGTCTTTGGTGTAAGATGTTTTATGATAAAAAAATGTTAGCATGTCAAAAAGGATCCACATTCATAATTAGTTTCAAAAGGATCCCAAATTGATAATAAATTTTAAAGACTACACCAGTTTGGTGAAAAAGCCAATGTTTTTTTTTTCTTTTTGAACTGATACAGAATTGCAGTCCTTGTGGGCCAGGATGCATTCAAGTAGTTAGGCCCTAATTTTTTTTGATCAGGAAGTTAGACCCTAATTATTAACCCGTTTCACCTTTCCTGCATTGAAGGCGCTTAAACCATGCAGACCCCAAAGGCAAGGTAATCTTCAAATGCTTGGCCATTGCTCTTTTTTCTAGTTCAAAATGCTCTTTTGTTGTTTAAATTTTAAAAGCAAAATAAAAGCTGGCTAAATCACCGGGATTGTTTACTTTAGTATTTGTTCAACAAAGTTTTAAAGGAAGTCAATTTGCTTCACTAAAGAGGGGGTTGTATGATGCCAAGCAATTAAAGGGGACTATCAATATTGTTTTGTTAGGATGAAGCTTATTCTTGTGGAGGTTATGATGATGATACTGGATGTGCTTATTTGCTCTTGCAAGAATGTCATTTTGGGGCGGTATAGAAGAAGTTTATTGCTTTTCATTAAATCTTAGTTATAATTTAATGGGTTTCTGTATATACCTGATCTTAGGTTCTTCTCTTTTGATGGGCTTATATTGATCTCATTTGTCATTAGGTTATTTGGATGAAAATCTTTGTATATCCGATTCTGTTTCTTTGTTTCTTTTTAGGGCCGGAATCATTTCTACATAAATTTCATTATTAGACTCTTCCTCTCGTATAAAGTTTCCCACTGAGTTCATGCTATTTTCGTATCAAGCTATATATTAGCAAAGGTGGAGAAACATTCTAGATATAGTAAGACTCTTACCTTATGATGCTCGAGTTCTTTGTTTTTTTTAATCTCATCACTTTCATAGAATGTCTATACCCTAAACAAATTTAGGCTGGATTAGATTCCTCTAAAAGTAAGCAAAAGTATATAAAGTGAAAATTTAAACCTTTAATTAGCTCTAGTGGATAGAGATTTCAATACACTTTAACATATATTCTTACTTTCTCACTTTATACAAAATATATTTGTATAGGTTATTGGTGTTAGGTTACAAAATATATAGTTTGATAGTAGTAAGCATATTTATCATTATGGGTGGCTTTAATTGAGAAATGGGAGACTGGGACCCGGAGCAATTATTCCAAACATTATAATTATGAATTTATGATATAAACAAAAGATCCGTTTTTCTTTGGAAATTCATTTCGCTGCATCATTATTACTATTTTTGCAAATAAGCTGTCAACGTTATGTTATAAAGCAATTATTATATTTTTTGCATGGTGCAATATATAACATCAAATAGGAAATCTTTTCAACAAAAAAAATCAAATAGGAAATATCCCCGTCACTTATTACAATTGACCTTGCGTTTGTAATAATAAGAATGATGATGCTCTAATGTATATTGAAATCCAATTCCTGGAATTTAATTTGATTTAATTTGATCAATTCCTGGAATTTTGAACATGAAACTTCACTATTTATCATATTGTCATTCAATAATCATAATATAAGTTTTATAACCTGTGATTTGAGAAACTTCTAATTTTAAAATTGAATTTACGTAGTTAGACGTTTGCGTTACATTTGACTAGACCATTGTAGTAACTTGTAGGACAATTACTCATGTATTTATGGCAGTCAAATACTCATTCCAGCAAATAGTACTTGTAATTTCGGTTTTTAAATCAGTTTTATACCTTTTTTTTACACGTTTAAAAGTTGATTTTATGACCCTTCGCTTCTAGCAACTGCTACCTTAGTATCTTCCTCTTCAATGTTTTATGCTATATACAAATATTAAATTCTATATACATCTAGCTGGAGAAAATATAAGTTATAACTAGGAGAAGAAGTTTGATACTTATTAGACGACGGCTGAGAACACCTCCTCCGCCAGGCCGCAACCACACTTCACCTTCGTCTTCGATCTAGGCGGCACCATCACAGAGACCCCCCCTGCCGTGCATCACCTCAAAATCGAAGATCCTGTAGATTCGCCTCCTTCGATCTCGGCTCCGTCACGTGCGTCGCCATCCACGGCGTTTTCATCTTATTCGGCTCGGCCTGGTGCGTTCCCGACGATGGCTCCTTTGCCCGTCGGCGCCGCCACTGAATATGCTTCTAGGTGGCCATGGGTGCCATGGAAGCTTTTGAGAACATTAGGGTTTGGTCCTCTATTCTTGTTACACTTGGGCTTGCAAAATTATTTTCTTACCTCCTTCAGATTCAATTTTTGTGAGTCTTTGAAATTTCGTATTGGGCCTCAGTTGGGTTTCAC
Organism: Sophora flavescens; assembly: GCA_030762895.1. Classification (NCBI taxonomy): domain Eukaryota; kingdom Viridiplantae; phylum Streptophyta; class Magnoliopsida; order Fabales; family Fabaceae; genus Sophora; species Sophora flavescens. The sequence goes on from CM061066.1 coordinate 170,710,812, forward strand.
CTTACTGTTAATTAGGGCCTTATTTTTCCCACCTCCTATAAATGTTATTCCCACCCCTCTTCCCCAATTTTTTTTTATTCTTTCACCAAAATACTCTTCCCCTAAATGTTTATGTAATTATGTTAGTTTTTGTAAAAATATTAATACTTAGTTTTCGTAAATACATTTATACCGGTTAATACAGCGAAAATATTTTTACTGAAAAAAAATAAATATAAAAATAAAAATCGGAAAATAAAAAGTAGGGTGTTACATTACTACCCCTCTTAGAAAAAAAATTCCGTCCTCGGAATTTACATACTTCAGAAAAGATGTGGATATCGTTGTTGCATATCTGCTTCACGTTCCCAAGTAGCATCTCCAGTAGTTTCATCCCATATGACCTTAACCAAAGGAATTTGTCTACCACGAAGCTCCTTAATCTCTTTATCTGCTATCCTTACAGGTAGAGCCTCATACTCTAGATTCTCTCGCAGTTGTATAGACTTAGACTCAATAACATGTGAAGGATCAGGATAATATTTTCTCAACTGAGACACATGAAAGACGTCATGAAGGTTAGCAAGGTTAGGTGGTAAAGTAATATGATAAGCTACTGGACCAATCCTTCGAATAATCTGGAAAGGTCCGATGAATCTAGGAGTAAGTTTTCTAGTTTTGATAGCCCTGCCAATTCCGGTCTTCGGAGTGACTCTCAAAAACACGTGATCGCCCTCCTGGAATTCTAAAGGTCTCCTTCTCTTGTTACTGTAGCTCCTTTGCCTATCACGTGCTTCCTTCATCTTTTCCCTTATCTTCCTAACTTGTTCCATAGTCTGTTGCACCACATCTGGATCCAAGACTTGATTTTCACCAATCTCATACCAACATAACGGCGTCCTACACTTCCTACCATACAAAGCCTCATATGGTGCCATCCCTATACTACTGTGAAAACTATTGTTATAAGTAAATTCAATCAATGGCAAGACCTCATCCCAACTGCCAGTGTGTTCCCAAACACAAGCTCTTAAAAGGTCCTCCAATGATTGAATCGTCCTTTCTGACTGTCCATCCATTTGGGGATGGTAAGCAGAACTCATTCTCAACTTGGTCCCTAAAGCATGATGCAACTGTTTCCAAAATCTAGATGTAAATCTAGGATCTCGGTCTGAAACAATGCTTGATGGCACACCATGCAACCTAACAATTTCTTTGATGTAGATTTGGGTCAACTTCTCCAAACTATAGCTTTCACCCATAGGTAAGAAGTGAGCACACTTCGTCAACCTGTCAATAATAACCCAAATCGCATCGTGTTTCTTAGGAGTTCGTGGTAGTCCAACCACAAAATCCATAGCTATACTATCCCATTTCCATTCTGGGATATCTAATGATTGCAATAAACCAGCTGGCTTTTGATGCTCTATCTTAGCCTTCGACACACCGGCAAGATAAAACATACCTGCTACCTCTTTCTTCATCCTCGTCCACCAAAACAATTTCTTTAAATCCTGATACATTTTAGTGGATCCAGGATGAATACTCAACTTACTCTTATGTGCTTCTTCTAATATCACCTTCCTAAGTTCTAAATCCTCTGGAACACATATTCTATCCCTAAACCTCAGTACACCATTTGTTCCTCTACTAAACTCGGAAATTTTACCCTCATCTATACCTTTACTTATCTCCTGTAAATACGGATCCTGAGCCTGTTTATCCTTAAGATCTCTCATAAAATCACTACTAATAGTGATCATACCTAAGCAAATTTTATCCTCAACCAACTCCATTCCTAAGTTCAAATCTCTGAACTGTTCCAGTAATTCCAACTCTTTAACCATCATTGTGGACACATGCAATGATTTCCTACTCAAGGCATCCGCTACTACATTCGCCTTCCCAGGATGGTATAGTAAATCAAACTCATAATCTTTGATAAACTCCATCCATCTTCGTTGTCTCATATTCAACTCTTTTTGGTCGAACAGATACTTCAGACTTTTATGATCACTGTAAACATTAAATTTTGCCCCATACAGAAAGTGTCGCCATATTTTTAATGCGAACACTATGGCTGCTAATTCCAAATCATGAGTCGGATAGTTCCTCTCATGAATTCTCAATTGTCGGGAAGCATAAGCCACTACTCTTCCCTCTTGCATTAGAACACAACCTAAACCTTGGTATGACGCATCACAGTATACGTCAAACGGTCCTAATGGATCCGGTAAAGTCAACACAGGTGATGTAGTCAACCTTTCCTTCAGCTTTTGGAAACTCTGCTCACAATTGTCCGTCCATACAAAAGCTGTATTTTTCCTCGTCAACTGCGTCATAGACAACGCAATCTTCGAGAAACCCTCTATAAACCTCCAATAATATCCAGCTAACCCTAGAAAACTTCGTACTTCACTTACTGACTTAGGTCGTTCCCATTTAAGAACTGCCTCAACCTTTGCTGGATCTACTGCTATACCTTCCTTGGTGATCACATGTCCTAGAAATTGGACTTCTTCCATCCAAAACTCACACTTGGAAAGTTTAGCATAAAGCTGCCTATCCTTCAAAACTTGCAGCACTATCCTTAAATGTTTCTCATGATCTTCCCAGGTACGAGAATAAATAAGGATGTCGTCGATGAATACAACCACAAACTTATCAAGAAACGGTCTAAATATCCTGTTCATATAATCCATGAACACTATTGGCGTGTTAGTCACACCGAACGGCATAACTAAATACTCGTAATGTCCATACCTTGTTCTAAAAGCCGTTTTTAGTATATCTTCCTTCTTTACTCTAATCTGATGGTATCCGGATCTCAAATCAATCTTGGAAAATACTGCGGCTCCTTTCAATTGATCCATCAGATCATCTATCCTAGGCAACGGATACTTATTCCTAATTGTTACCTTGTTTAACTGTCTATAATCTGTGCACAACCTAGCACTTCCATCTTTCTTCTTAACAAACAACACTGGAGCTCCCCATGGTGAAACACTCGGCCTTATGAACTCTTTTCCCAACATATCATCCAACTGTTTCTTCAACTCCGCCAATTCTATAAGTGACATCCGATAGGGCGCCATAGATATAGGTCCGGTCCCTGGTACAAGATCTATGGTGAATTCCACTTCTCATTCTGGTGGTAAACCGGAACGTCGGGAGGGAAAACTTTCGGAAACTCTCTCACGATAGGCATAGAATCTATACTAGGGGTCTCAATAGTTTCCACAACGAACAGCATCACGTACTGCCGAGAATCGTCACCCCTCATGGTTACTCCTTCATTGGCAGAGACTATACTAGAAGACTGAAGAAATGATAAGGTCTTACTAGAACAGTCTAGCATTACATGGTTAGCCGAAAGCCAATCCATGCCAAGAATAACATCTATCTGTTGCATAGGCAAACAGACAAGGTCTACAATAAATGTCCTATTCTCGACCACTATAGGACACTGTAAACAAATAGACATGGTAGTCAAAGGATTACTAGTTGGAGTAGATATTGTAAGGGTATAAGGTAATTGAGAAACAATTAATTTTAATTGATCCACACACTCATACGAAATAAATGAATGTGTAGCGCCTGAGTCAAATAACACATACGAGAGTCTACCAGCTATCAAACATATACCTTGTATAAGATCAGCAGATTGAGAGGATTCAGCTCCCTTCACGGTAAACACTCTTCCAGTGGCCTGAGGTCTTGCTCCCTGTTGCCCTGCTGATAATACTTCTCTCCCAGCTCCACCCCTATTGCCTCCATTTCCTCTTCCTGCAGCTATCGGTCGCCTAACTCTTTGTCTCGCAATCTCGGGTCATATGACCTATTTTCCCACAGTGAAAACAACCAAGTCGCTCCCTGTAGTCTCTAAGATAATGCGGTCCTCCACATCTGAAACAAGATAAGCCTTGCTGCTGTTGACCAATTCTAACCCACGATCTTTGGTCTTTGGGTGTGCGTGGCCTTGGTCGGGCGTACGGTCTCTGTCTCCATTGAGAGTTACTACCTCCTCGCCTCGAAAACCCGGTCGAGTAGGACCCCACTCCTTAATTGTTTCGCTCATTAGCTGACCTCGGATCTAGACTTTCGATCGCACCTGCATCGTTCCACTAGCTCGAAAGCTCGGATATCAAGAGATACTATAGCCCTCTCGGAGTTCATGTCTGAGTCCTTCCTCAAACCTTCTACATTGCCAATCTTCATCCGGGAATCTCGATAAAATTCGGAATACTTAATCAGAGCCTCGAATCGTGATGCATAATCACCAACAGTCATGTTGCCCTGTTTGAGACTCATGAATTCCCTTTCTTTCTCGCGTCGAACTAGACGCGGAAAATACTTCTCAAAGAAGCAGTCACTAAAAAGCTGCCAGTTGATAACTCTGCCTTCAGCATCCAACAATCTTCGCTTGCCTCTCCACCAAGACTCTGCTCCTCCAGTTAGCATGAAGGCAGCATACGTCACTTTCCTATCCTCTCTGCAGCGCATGGTATCGAATATCTTCTCGATCTCTTGTATCCACCACTCTGCCTTCTCTGGATCATAACCTCCTCGGAATTGGGGTGGCTTCCCTTTCAGGAAAGTAGCCATTCCGGCATCTTCAGCTGCTGCAGCTCTCCTTTGGTTCTTTTGTTCCTGCTGTTCTTTGTTCATTTGCAGCATCTCAGTATTCTGTTGTGTTTGTAATAACAGGGCAGTAACTATGTTTTTCATGGTATCTTGAGTCTCAGAGGACTCTCCTCCACTTCCGTTATGACTATTTTCTACATTGTTAGTTCCAACAATTCTTTCAGGAGTTCTGTCATTACTGTCGATCGGACGTCCTCTTCCACGAGCCATGATTCTGTAAAAGAAATCATTCGCTCTTATCAGTATGACATATAATACCACATAGACAAGTATATAAATACCATATGCCACACTAATGTTATTTATCGCGTCGGATTCGGACACACTACTCATCTTCTAAGCATAGTTAAAATCCGATGTGGACTCAACTAGACACGACCAGTAACAACATCCTAGACCTCACAGTCCGATTAGAATCGAACTGCTCTGATACCACCAAATGAGACACCCCGTTGTGCCCCATTGTATTATTACATTAAATCCTTAATTATTTATTTACTTAATCGCACGCTTATCGTTGAAAATACGTAAAAATTGAAAAATTAATTAATAATCAGATAAATTCTACAAATATACAACACACCAAACTATTTTACATAAATACACACATAAGTATCCTTTATTTTACACAACACTGTTTAGGGTATCCTCTCAGTATGATCCCACATAGGTACTTATTTACACAACTTGCTTATAACTACGGAAAACAAAACATCTTATGTGACTCACTGGCCCTAAACTTACTACGCTACATTATCAGGATCAGTAGATGGTTCTTCAGCGTCAACTTCATACGGAATGTCGTTCAACTCTTCAACAATCTCCGTCTTGTATGGGGTTCCATCCATCTCCTCCGTAACATAGTCGTCCATATGGTCTTCTAACGTAGCAAAGTAGACATACACCAAAAATACAGAAGTAGGGAGATAAGAAATAGTTCTATCATCATAAGTGGAAAATATTCATAGCATATAATACAATAACAATCACAAACATGCATCACTCACAATTTACAATCATCCATACTTTATAACAACATCCTCTACCCTTCAACTCATGCAACTAAACCTTTATGCTGACGTGGCCACTACTAATCCTGTCACATATCCCTCGTTAGGGATGTCAGTCAGTCGTCTAAGTGACACGTTCCCCACGCCGGTGCACATTCTCATCCACGGTAGGAATGCTCATGCAAAGCAATGACACTATAGCTGCACAGTACCGTCGGTGCACACCCTGGTTCTCTCTCTCAACTCTATCAAGGGTGCTCATGCAAAGCAATCACACTGTAGTTGCACAACTTAAATTCTAATTTGGAACGGTCTACAAGAACTTCGGACCTCGTGTATCTCAAATACACGGTTATGAACAACAATGCAACACATGATTCTCACTGACTTTTATCAATAACAACCTAGTACCTCAAGCTTTTCCTCATAACCTCCATTTACACTCTATATCACATCACTTCTATACAATAATAGTGAGGCACTTCTAATTCATATTCAAAACTCTCACCCAAACAAAATACCTCCGAGCAATATATATCTTTCTTTAAAATTATCTAAGCATAGAATTAATTCCAGGCAGATCATGCATAACACATTAATCAACAGAATATTCAAACATCTCAATATCATATAAGGCAATTTATCACAACCAACTCATAATAGTTCAACCAAATAAATAACAAAGTCAGATTCTGTCACGGCCTGGCCGTGATAGCCATCACGGCCGTGACAGACAACAAACATCCTCAATATCATAATATTCAAACATCGAAACAATACGTCACATGCAGATGGAATACCTCAACCAGCGTATCACAAACACTCAAAAGTAAATAATTCAAACATCCTCAAATATGAATAATTAACCTAAGGCGATAAACCCACAATTCCCAAATCGTCATTGGTTTTACGGAAAAAATTCCAAGACGATTTTGGTATTGTCGATTACTCGACCACTAGTAGGGTTTAGATCGCCCTACACCATTATTATAAATTATATACTACTTATCGGCTCCGACGATGGAATGATTCTTTCCCCCACCTGAGTTTGCACCGGAAACACGTACACGACGATCCTCGTTATTCCGCCATGAGTTAACACAACCACCTTCAACCAAACAACATAATTATAATTAATCAACTAACACCCATCTATGACACTTTAGGGCTAGGTTCGGCCAAGACTTAGTAAATAGGTTTAGGATTATCTTCTTAATGCCATCTTTTGGATCCTAGTTACTAGAGTCTTAACTAACATAGATTACTTATTACAAGACTAAAATTTGAAACAAAATCCTCTAACCTTTAGGGTTAGGGTTTCGGTCCATATTAGGAATTTAAGCTAGGGATTTTTGTTGGACCTAAGCTCTTGGATTTAAGCTATACATGTATTATAGAACTTAAGTCAAGTACTAACTTTCAAAACAAACAACAAAACACCAAACCCATTTTCCTACCTAGGTTCGGCCATTAATGGTTAATAGGGAAGGAAAATGATTTTGATCACATGCTCTTGGATAAATAAAGGAGGGATCATAACTAGATCATAGAAATTGGTTTCACATTTTTATGATTTTTCTACAATTTTCTAGAATTAATTGAAGTTCTAGATCTAAGAAATGAAAACTCAAGAAATATGAAAAACAAGAGCTTAAAAAGAGAGGAGATGATCATGTTACCTAAGTTAAGAAAGTAGAAGAAGAATTGATGAGGATCTTGGCAATCTTGTTAATGGAAATCACTTGAAGTTCTTGAAGATCAACAATGGTGTTTTTGGAGAAAAGTGAAGAAATGAAGGAAATGAAGAAGATGAGTGAAAGGGGAGGGAGGCCACGGTTTTGAAGAGTATTTATAGGCTAGATTTAGGCTTTGTTTGGTTATAAGGAATTGATTTAATGGGTTTTGTGATTGTTTAATTAATATAAGTTTAACCATAGTTAATAATTAACTTAACTAGGGTTACTTTGCTTAACTATGGTTATTAAATGTGTGGCTCGCATTTGATGGAGGTGTGGCTGATTTTGGGCCACACAAAGTGACTCACTAATGAGTCACCGATCTTATCCGATAGCGGTTCCCGGAAATTCCGTACGTTGACAAGTCGTTTACCCGATTTCGGTTTTTGAGAGGAAAATAATGAAACGAAAGCAAAATGAAATAGGTAAGATTTATTGGAGGTGGATGCACGAAATTGGAGAGATGTGGGAGGTTTTCAACCACGTAAAATGAGTGGTTAAGATTGCGTAGATGCGTCTTATTAATACCCGCAAAAGCTTGGGGGTATTTTGGTCTTTTTACCTAAATGTCATGATTATTTGCATTTAATGCTCATAAATGCTTGGTGATTCATCCTCCATGAGTCATCATGTATGACTCGTTGTCCCGATCTCTTGACGGGTCTCTGCACTTCCCTTCTCGACTCCGTCGGTTTCCCGATTACGGTTTTACGCTTGTATAAAAGCATAATATTTCGTTTTCGACCGAAAATTTTCAAACTAACCAAACTCGTTGGAAATATGATTTAAATATAAACCATTTCGTTCACGAGTCAAAATTAGGTTTTCGCTTCAAGAAAATTATCTTGTCGGTGAAAACGCAGACCGATTTCCGTCTGAATTTTCAACCCAAATTTTTATCCTAAGCTTCTACCCTAAGATAGAGTATGAATATGATTTTTATTTCATAAAAATCAATCTCCATGAACTCGGATAAAAATATAAATAAATACATTTATACCGGTTAATACAGCGAAAATATTTTTACTGAAAAAAAATAAATATAAAAATAAAAATCAGAAAATAAAAAGTAGGGTGTTACAGGGGGAGAGGCGGGAATAACATTTAAGGGAGGTGGGAAAAACAAAGGCGTTAATTGGCTCTATTTTTATTTTTTTTGGGACCTTGCTACGTTCCTCTTTGAGCCACCACATTGCAAGATATCTTTTTATTTGGATCAGTTTTTTTTTTTTTGGGCTGCACTAAAATGGATTTTGAGAATGTTACATCCTGAGGACAAGGTGTTTTTGGAAGGCAAAGGGGATGTTATGTCCCAAGAAACTCACATTCTAGACCCAAGCCAAGAGAACATTCCACGAACAATGCCCAACCCAAATGGCTAATGGACTATGAATTACCTTATGAATCTTTTATACATATGCTGAATATAGAACCATTTAGAATAATGATGAGTCACTACTAAGTTTGTTAGGAATGTTATATATGTAATGAGATGAATGCAATGAGAATGAACAAGAAGAATATTGAAGGAAGCATTTGTTTAAGGAGGTTGCTCCCCTTGAAGGAGTATTTTTAGTTTTATCTACACTTTCTATTAATTTCTGTTAATTATAATTCTTTATACCTTACATATGCAGTGTCGTATTTGTTGTCAAAGGGAAAATTATTTTTAACATCCGAAATGGTAGGCCTTATAAATAGGGTTTTGTGAGCAGATAATTGCTTAAATAGTTTAATAAAAATAATTTTTTAAATAATTAAATATAAATATTTTTTAAAAACTTGAATACATCACTTCCTAATGAAATTTATTTATTTTAGTTCTTAATCAGTATTTTAAGGATATTAATTAACATTCTTCTTATAAATATATACTAGATTTTTGTACCCGTGCGATGTACAGGTTTAATGATTTATTTTGTGTACTATATAAATATAAATGAGATAATATAATCATAATTTTACGTTATAAAAAAGTAATTTTGTAACCTTATATTTTTTATATATAAAATTTGTTGATGACGAGACTTTCCCCACGGTCAACTATTATTATTGTGTATCACTAGTCAGAAGTTTTGTAACATTACATTAATTAAAATGAAATATAACAATGAATACTTTAATTTTATTTCTTAAGATGATAGTAGTTATTAATATTACGTTATAACAAATTTAAAAATTACAATCATATATTAATAGAGTTGAACGATATTAGTTAATTGGGATTTATACGTATACAATTTTTAAAAATGAGCCGATCTCTTAAGTATATTTAAAAACTCAATAAAAAAATATAAGTATCTTTAAAATTATTTCAGACTATGAATTTATCTTTATTAACAATTTTATTTGCAAAAATTTTAACCAACTCAAAAATAATTAATTAACAATGTTGATAATTATTCTTAGTGATCCAATTAGTGATATTTCTCGCTCATATTTTATTTTTTACTTTTAATAATGTCTTTCCTCCCAATTTTATTATTGGGAATTTTTTTTTACTATTTCTCCCACATTTTATTATTGAAGATAGTAATCTTTATCCTAAAGTTTTATATCCTATTATTTAATGTTCCTGCCGAGATCCGACTTGCCGGAATCTCGCTGTAGAACGTTTAACCAAGAGTGAACAATGAGGGTTGTTTTAGATTATGGCTTGACAGAATGTTGTATTCCGGTCCTACGTATCCCAATGGGAATCAAAGCCAGACGTAGTTCTAGGTTCAACCCTTGGCCATACAGTGATCTCGATCCCCTAATCTTGTATCCGATGAATACCGGCGAGCAAGGACTCTTCAATAGTCTCTTGGTCGAGCTAGTTTCTCTAATACGCTTAAGGGAGAGTCACCGGGATTCAGTGAAAATTGAGGCTCTCTCTTGGGTTCTCCTCTTTTTATAATAGGATCCCCACTTCCTTTTGAGATATGGATTTATCTCCTTTTATCTCTTCTTTGAGACGTGATTTCCTTAATTTAAGGGATATTATCTCTTTTAACTGGATAAGGTTATATGAGATAATATTAGGATTGATTAGGATAATATCTTAAATTCATCTCTTAACCGGATAAGGTTATTTGAGATAATGTTAGGATCATTTAAGGATAATATCAATATCTTATCCCTTTATTTGAGGGATATTATCTCTTCTAACCGGACAAGGTTATTTGAGACAATATCAGGATTAATAAAGATAATATCGATATTTTATCCTTCTTGCCCTGGTTGGATCGGATATCCAAGCTCGGTGGTCGGGTTTTACTCCTCGGCCAGTACACAAGCCCCCCAAGCTTTGAGCTAATAAAGCATAAAAGTTTTCATGACTTTAGCCGAGCTTGGCCTTTCAGAAAACTTATTTGGAGAGTCATGGTTTTATGGTGTAGGCTCTCTGTTCCTTTTTACCATCATCTTAATGACCGATCTTCTTCCTCGACCAATCATTCGTCCTCGATGACCGAGCCTAGGAACTCGGTCTTTTTCTTTAGCCTTTCAAGTTAGCGAGGTAATTGACCGAGCTTCACACGTCGGTGTATATATATCTTTTTCCTCGGTGAACACCTCGGGTGACCGAGCTTCATTTACACCTCGCCCCCTATACTAGCCCCCGAAGCTTTGAGCTAAATGCGCGGAAGCTTTCTTAAAGGAGCCGAGCTTGGCTTTTAAATTATCCGGGTTCAAGATTTATTGAGTAAGACTTCTCCCCTTTTTGTCACAGTTCGATGGCCAATTTTCATACATTGGCTAACATTCGAGTTTAGCGTCTTTGGAAAGTGGGCCTAACAATCCTTTCTTTTGATTTCCTGGTGTCCGAGCTTGATACCTCGACCTTACAAGGTTAGAAACTTGGTCTCTTTAGCCATTCGAGTCGGCGAGGTAGGTGGCTGAGGTACAAGTCCCGCGAGTAGCCGGAGCTCAAACGATAAGTCGAGAGCCGGATCTCAACCGAGTAGTCGGGAACCGGAGCTCCACCAAGTAGTCGGGAGCAGGATCCCAACCGAGTAGGGAGCCAGAGCTCAACCAAGTAGGGAGCCGGAGCTCGAACCATTAGTCGGGAGTTGGAGCTCAATCGAGTTGTTTGTTTGGAAGGTGTCGTTCCTCGACTTACAAGCGAGAGGGTCGTAGCTCGCCTCTCAATTTGTACCTCGGGAGGAATCGCTCTTCGACTCCCGAGTTGTTTACTTGGAAGGATTCGCTTCTCGACTTCCAAGCTAGAGGGACGTAGCTCGCCTCTCGATTTGAACCTCGGGAGGAATCGCTCTTCGACTCCCGAGTTGTTTACTTGGAAGGATTCGCTTCTCAACTTCCAAGCGAGAGGGTCGTAGCTCGCCTCTCGATTTGAACCTCGGGAGGAATCGCTCTTCGACTCCCGAGTTGTTTACTTGGAAGGATTCGCTTCTCGACTTCCAAGCGAGAGGGGTCGTGGCCCGCCTCTCGGTTTGAACCGAGTAGGGAGCCGGAGCTCATGGCGAGTTGCCGAGCTTTACATTTCGGTCAATTCTTAAGTTTAGCGGGCTCGGTGAGCGAGTCTAGTAATCATTTCCCTTTGATTGTTTGGGTTTGGTGATCTAGCTTTATTTCTCGTCCAATATTTTAGTTTGGTAGGCTCGGTGGGCGAGTTTAACATCTCGGTCAGTATATAAGCTCCCCAAGCTTTGAGCTAAGAAGAGCGCAAAAGCTTTATGAAAGAAGCTGAGCTTGTCCTTGGTGTCGATAAAGTACTGGATTTGCATAGATCCTCTTACTTCGACTAATCAAGCTCGGTGGCCAAGTTTCACATCTCGGGCAGTACTCGAGTTTAGTGGTTGAGGTTCACATCTCAGCCAGTAACATGTTCTGAACAGAAGATACTGCAATCTTACCTTTGTTAAGACAAGTTTAGAAACTGGTAGCTGAGATTCAACTTATCAATGATTCGAGCTCGAACCGATCTTTTGGAAAGTCAAGCTCAAACTCGGTCATTAGGAATTTACCTGAGGCTTGTATTTCAGCTGAATTTTTTGATGCTTTCAAGATGCTTATCTTGAGAGTTTGAACTTGACTCACCTTTTTCCGAATGTAGCTCGGCCTTTGAAGCTTTTGAGAGCTCTTAACATTTTATTCGAGTAGCTCTTAACCCTTTCATCTGGTGGATTTTGAAATACCCACTAACTTGACACTTGACCTTGAATGTCATTATTTTTACCGATCTTGAAGGTGTATCTCAGAATAAACTTTCCTAAAATCTTTTCCAATTTGTATGAGAAAATAGTTTTCTACGAGTTTTTCATAATAGCAATTGAGCTGTAGGCTAATAGATATCCTTTCTCTGTGATTTCTGACAATATCCTTCCTTTATCCCCATAAGCCCCCCCAAGCTCCGAGCTTGAAATAAGTGAAAGAGCTTAAATGTCAACCCGCATATCTTAACACACTTTTTGGTGCCGAGGACTTTGGATTTTGATTCGGGAGTATTGCTCGGAAAATTTTTTTTTTTAGAACCAAGTCTTTCTTGGGTTGTCGACTTACTTGGCCGAGCACTGCTCGGATTTTCGTTCGGAGCCAAGTCTTACTTGGGATTCCAGTTTATTGGGCCGAACACTACCAGGATTTCCTTCAAATATTGGGTCTCTAATATGCATGATCTGCTGTGGACATTACCTTGATGCGAAGGTGTTTTGCTCGGTCTAGGATTTTTAGTGCAAGGGAGGAAGCATTGCTCGACCTCGACTTTTTTCAGTGCGTAGTGCGAGGGAGCATAGCTCGGCCTCGGCTTTTTGGTGCGAGGGAGTAATACTTCGCCTCGGCTTTTTGGGCTTCTGCCCTTTGTTCTTGGCTAGACAATTTTAGCTCGGACCCTTTAGTGGATTCTCAAGTTATTAAGTCAGCATATGCTCGACTTTTACTAGAATAGGACCCTGACACGAGCATGAAAGCCGTGGCCGCTTATGCTCTCCAAGTCTCCTCCATTACCCGTGTTTCGAGCCACGAGCTTTCTAATAATGAAAAGCATGAAGGTGGAAGCTGCGCTTTGCGCACTGGGGATGAGCTTGAAAAAGCCATGGCAAAGTGTGAAGAGCAAGCTCGACTAATTGGGCAATTGAAAACTTGAAATGTCGAGCTTTAGAAGATGTTGGTGACGCCGGCAAGTGTACCGGGTCGTCGCAAGTAATAAAAGAAACACGGTAAGTAATTACCGAGGTCGAACTCAGGGATTGGGCTACCAATTCGACTAATCCGCGGGAAATCAGATACGTTTGGTCAAGTGAGGAAAGTGGTTGAGAGAGAGAGATTAAGATCGCAATTTAATTGACAAATCAATTAAACTAAGGTATTAAAATCAGAAATTGAAATATCCAAGGTCACAAATCCACCTACCCAATATGTACACCCAAGTGATGATGAATTCCTCCCTAAGTTCAATTACAATGTCAACCGGGACCCCTAAATTCTCCTAAATCCACTGTCGTTCTAATTAGGACGTATTCGAAGATTGGATTAATTACTTGTTCTGTCTCATAACCCTAATCTCGAATTCTGTTAATTCTTGTTCCCTATAAGGTTGCACTAATCTCCTAAATCCACTGTCATGTTTATTATTCAATTAGTGATTCCAATTCAAGTTCTAAAACGTGAATCGCCGTTCGGCCTCAAACACGTTAACTAGTTAATCACGCAAAACATATGATCAACGCAATCAAAACAGAATTGGAAAACATTAATTAAAAGAAGGAAAGGAAAACATACATCACATCGAATCTACACTGCCATGGGCGGCTTCATTGATCCCTCGGACGAGGGGATTAGTTCCTCATGCTCATAGACAAACACTCGGACATAATCACCATCGTAAAATAACACAAAAAGAAGAAAAGAAGGAGACGCAGCTCCAAAGAGAAACAAGGATTCGTAACTAAACTGCCCTAAACAAGTGGAAAAACCTCCTCAAAAGCTCCCCCCAATCTGATCCGAAACAGCCTTTAAATAAGGGTTCTGAATCTTGCTCGCTCGCGGGTGCGAGCACTCCTTCGCGAGGCGAATTTTAGTATTGGCGCGCTTTCAAATTTGGATTTTCGTGAGGCGAGGGTGTGTTCGCGGGGCGAGTCTTCCAACTTCAATCTGTCATAGCCGTGACATTCATCACGGCTAGGCCGTGATGGTCTCTGTCTTCCAGGGTCTTCAGTATCTCGCGGGCTAGCTGTCTTTCGCGGGGCGAGACTTCAAACCTAAATCTGTCACAGCCGTGACCTTCATCACGGCTATGCCGTGATGGTTTCTGTCTAGCAGGTCTTCAGACTCTCGCGGGGCGAGAAGAGTTTCGCGTGGCGATCCAGAAAGGATGACTTTTGCTTCTTTGTTGACCTTCAGTCTCACGAGGCGAGCATACACTCGCGGGGCGAGTGTCTCCAGAAGTGCTTTTTCCACTGCTTCTTGACTTTCCTTGACTCCCGGAGCTTCACTTATTGACCTGAAAACACCAAAAGCAACCAAAAGCATAATTCTATCCAAAATAAGCTAAAAACTACACAAAAGACGTAAAACGAGTCAAAGTCCAACTTAGGAACAAAACAAGGCAAATTTGGGCGAAAACGAGATTGAACTCGAATAATTTGCACAAAAACCACGGTCCATCTAGTTATAAAACTAGATAAGCCGAAGGTTTATCAGAAGACCAACTCCTCTCCTCAATCCGAGCTCTCTAAGATGAAAGGATTGACTTTCAGAGGGCTGCCAAGGTGATGAGTGTGATTTCACCTCATTTTTCATGTACATTTCTGCATGCATTTGCATATAGCTAGGTCAATTTAGTGTTGATTTTGTTTAGTTTTTCCTTTGGAACGGATAAGGTGGTATTGTGTGCTGTTTTGCAGATATTCATGATTAAATGCCCAAGAATTAGCCAGTAATGAAGCTTGGAGGACTTAGAGCCTGAAAAGAGAAGAAATTGAGCCAAGCAGAGAGTATCACTACCTGGCAGTGATGGCCCTCACTACCGTGAGGGAGCAAAGAGTGAAGAAAGAATTGAGCCAAAAGTCGTCAAGTCGTCACGGCCTAGTCGTGATGGCTATCACGGCCGTGACTCGCTAGTTGGAAAAGTCGAAACGATCACGGCCTGGCCGTGATGGATATCACTACCGTGATGAATCATTAAATGAAGAGGTGTACAAGTCGAAACCATCACGGCCTGGCCGTGATGGGTCGCCACGCCGTGACGGGCGGCGGACCTATAAATAAACCTGCACCGAAGCAGAATTAGGGATCCGCACTTGGAGGCAGGCCGAGGTCGGCGGCCGGGAGAGGTTTCTACCCAAAAGGGGGGTGTTTTCTGCTCTTGGATGGGGAGAAGATGGAGGAAGCTTGTCTATGAGTGTTCTCCATCCCTTTTCTCATTCTCGTTTTTGTATTTCCTTTTATCATGAGTAGTTAAATCCCCCATTGTTGGGGTTAGATGTAACTTTTCCGAACTTGTTGTATTTGATTTGGTGTTTAATGCAAGTTTCTATTTCGTATGAGTATGTGATTTCGTGTTTAATGCTTTCCTTGGATTAGCTAACCATAGGAATGATATGTTGCTTTAATAGATGACTGAAAGGTTGGTTTTAAGTCATGCTCATGAATCACAAGCCAAGTAGGTCAAGAATCTAGACATAGGTGTTGGTCGCTTGAAATCTTATAAGTCTTAACTTAATGCAAAATCTCAGGTTATTACACCTAAGACATTAGGGTTTAATTTGGGGTTTTAGGCTCAATGCACCTAAGACATTAGGCTTGAGTATTTTAGAAAAGGCTTGATTGACATAATTGAATTAGGACTTGTGTTAGAAGCCATTTCATTGCAACTAAGGGAGGATTAGTGTAGTCTAACCCTGACAATTCTAGCCACATCTCTCTTTGCCTACCAAGTGTTTGACAAAATTCCAAAAAGACAAAAATATTTTATTTCTTTATTTTCTGTTCAATCTCTCATATTATAGTTTAGTCTAGATAGTTGTTAAGTTTGCGAATTGGTAATTGACAACCAATCCCTGTGGATACGATAACCGGTCTCACCACCGTATTACTTGATTGCGACGAGGTGCACTTGCCTTTAATTCTAAATATCACGCAACAAGTTTTTGGCGCCGTTGCCGGGGATTGGTTTTGTCAATATCAGTAGTAACAAATGAGACAACTAGTTTAGACATTTTTTATTTTATTTTTCTGTATATATTTGATATCTTTCTTTTGTTAGTTTTGTATATATTTGTTTTTGTGTTTCTTTGATCTTGGGCTTAATTGTTTGTGAGGTGAAAATTGGTTTGGTAGGATCATGGACTACAATTGGTATCAACCATCTGATGCAGAAAGTGAGATATCTGAGTTTCAGCTGCGTGTAGATATGCTGCAATTAGCCATAAACATCCAACAAGTGAGTAATGAGCTGTCAAGGGCAACTGTCTCTCCTCCACCAATGGTAGGTTGTTCTGAATGGGGAAATCAATTTCCCAACACTTACACTCCATGGTGGGGGAACCCTCCAAACAATACTTTGATGGATGAAGGGGAACATTGGGAATCTTCCACACCTTGGTATGATGAGCCATCCCCATTGGAAGTTGCTTGGGAGAACTTCAAATCCGCATTCCCAGTCGAGGTTGAGCAACCTATCCCGGATAGTCAACCTCACTTAGAGGCTGTTTTGGAGAACTTCATGGCAACAACAATGGAAGAATTAAAGAATCAAGAAGATGCCATTCGAAGTCTCGGGGTGCGTATTGAGGAACTCTCTAACCTTCTGTCCAAAATGCCAAATGAGGACTTGATGGATGATGATGAAGATGATGCAATGATGGATGAGGAGGAAGAAGAAGAAGTGGGAGCAACCGAGTCAAGAAGTGAAGACCCTGTTTTGGAGAACATAGTTGCACCACTCCCCATTGAACCCTTGACTAAGGAGCCTGAAAGGAAGAGGCATTTGGAGGACATCTATGTCACCATGCTCGGGGATGATGAAGAACTTGTGAAATTAAATGATGCTATCGGTTCCTATGCATGTGTGGAATGTGATGGGAGAAACACTTGTGTGGTTTGTGCGGAGATTTCTGCATATTTGGAAGGTGATGAATTTGGCAATGCTGAGAGTGAAGATTGTACAGAAGCCAGAACAGCACCAATGATCCTCTCGAATTGTTTGCCACCTCACATTTTAAAGCAGTCAACAATGGAGTTCATGCCTCTACCTGAGGTTGAACCCCATTTTTATTGGGAAGATTTTGTGGATGAAAGGGTCAATTTTGACCCAAGAGGGAGTGAGAAATTCAACACATTTGGTGAGGTTACCATGATTTTCAAGAGCTCACTCCCATATTTTTGCTGCAAACTGTGGGATCCAGGTGAAGGATCTTACATGGTTAGCATTCCTTGGTCCTTATACCACAGGTTATGGGATCCAGGTGGATGCTTCTTGATAAGTCAAGCTAGTGATGTTAAAGAAGCGCTTATTGGGAGGCAACCCAACTTTTCTTAACCCTTCTCTTTAGTTAATTTTGTTTTTGCTTTAACCTCTTGAATAATTTGAGAAGCTCAAGAGGTTTGTTAATATTTTTTGTTAAGTGTCTTCAGATTTTGAATAAAGGAAGGAGAAAAAGAGCAGGGAGAAACAAAGCCAAAAAGCATGTGAGCCAACACCCGCTACCACCTTGGTAAGCCGTTCCATTTTTTCCTTTGTTTTATTTTATTTTTCTTTCCCCTCTCCAACTTGATTTTTTACATTGGGGACAATGTAAATCTTTAAGCTTGGGGTAGGGGTAATCTTTTTGCTTGCATTGTAAATATTGCATTCATATAGGCTTAAGTTTGCATGATCGCATGATTCGGTTACCCCTGCTTAGATTGAGCTTATGATTGTTAGAGCTAAGTGCCAAATTTTTTTTTTTTGTGATAGTGAATTCTTGAACCCAATTCTGTTTATTCTTGTGATATGGCTGCAAATGAATATGCTTGAGATGATCTTGGATAGTTGATGATTAGCATATGTTTCTTTAGACTTGTGTTTTTCACTGGTTCTTGAACTGATAAATGTGAGCTTTTGAGCCATTAGGGGGTACTCACTAAATCTGCCCCCATTCTTTGTGTAGAGTGTTATTCCTCTTGGTTTGTTTTCTCTAGAACTTGACTTGAAACCATTTTAAAGCTTAAAATTTTTGGAAACATTTTTGAAAATGATTGAGGCAATAGGTATTTTTCTGGCCTTCTGAGCTTTGAATGTGTAAATGCTACCCTTAGTTGCCCGATTTTGAGCCTGAATGAATAAAATGCTTTTCTTGGTACCCTGAAAAATTTTGATACATATACTTGATAAGGGACCTTCTAAAGTATCACAAAAAGGGTGAAAAAGGTAGTTGAGAGTTTGGGATAAGAATCAGAAAAAAAAAAAATCTCCCCTTCTCCAAATAAAAAGAAAAAGAAAAATAAAATAAAATAAATAAATAGAGAAGGGGATGACAAAAAGAAAAAAAAAAGAGAAATAAAAAGAAAAAGAAAGAAAAGAAAGGTGGAAAAATGTATTGAAAATCCAAGAAGGTATTTTAGAAGGTCATGTTTGCAAAGCTTTATGTTTATGTAACCTTTTGAAATGTCCTTTTCTTGTTATCCCCACCTAAAGATTAATCCCATGGCCACGTTACAACCAAATAAAGACCTCTTGATTCTTAGGTGTTTTCATAAATAAAGTGTAGATTTGGTTGATAGTCAAGCATATGGTAGGAATCATTCCTTGAGGAAAATGGAGCGAATTGTTATATATACTTGAACACTTGAGTGATGAGGCAAGAAAGAGAGCCAAGCAAATAAACAAGCTTGGGGTGAGCTTCAAGTGAGCAAGAGTGCCCGAATCAGTGAGAATGTGAGTCTAGGAAACTTAAGCCCTAATTGGACTTGAATTGATTGTCTCTTGCTGAATTGTTTGAATTGCTCATTACTTGGATCATTTTACTCGGGTTCTTGGTTCACTATCCATGCTTTGATTTGTTTATCTCTTCGGCCTTAGTTGTTGCTTGAGGACAAGCAAAGTCTTAAGCTTGGGGTGATTTGATGAGTGTGATTTCACCTCATTTTCCATGTACATTTCTGCTTGCATTTGCATATAGCTAGGTCAATTTAGTGTTGATTTTGTTTAGTTTTTCCTTTGGAACGGATAAGGTGGTATTGTGTCTTTGTTTTGCAGATATTCATGATTAAATGCCCAAGAATTAGCTGATAATGAAGCTTGGAGGACTTAGAGCCCGAAAAGAGAAGAAATTGAGCCAAGCAGAGAGTATCACGGCCTGGCCGTGATGGCCCTCACTACCGTGAGGAGCGATGAGTGAAGAAAGAATTGAGCCAAAAGTCGGAAGTGTCACGGCCTAGTCGTGATGGCTATCACTACGTGACCTGCTAGTTGGAAAAGTCGAAACGATCACGGCCTGGCGTGATGGATATCACTACCGTGATGAATCATTAAATGAAGAGGTGTACAAGTCGAAACCATCACGGCCTGGCCGTGATGGCGTCACATCCGTGACGTGACGGGCGACGGACCTATAAATAAACCTCCGCACCGAACGGAATTAGGGATCTGCACTTGGAGGCAGGCCGAGGTCAAGGGTGGAGAGGTTTCTACCCAAAAAGGGGGGTGTTTTCTCTGCTCTCGGATGGGGAGAAGATGGAGGAAGCTTGTCTATGAGTGTTCTCCATCCCTTTTCTCATTCTGTTTTGTATTTCCTTTTATCATGAGTAGTTAAATCCCCCATTGTTGGGGTTAGATGTAACTTTTCTGAACTTGTTGTATTTGATTTGGTGTTTAATGCAAGTTTCTATTTCGTATGAGTATGTGATTCTGTGTTTAATGCTTTCCTTGGATTAGCTAACCATAGGAATGATATGTTGCTTTAATAGATGACTGAAAGGTTGGTGTTAAGGCATGCTCATGAATCATATGCCAAGTAGGTCAAGAATCTAGACATAGGTGTTGGTTGCTTGCAATCTTATAAGTCTTAACTTAATGCAAAATCTCAGGTTATTCCACCTAAGACATTAGGGTTTAATTTGGGGTTTTAGGCTCAATGCACCTAAGACATTAGGCTTGAGTATTTTAGAAAAGGCTTGATTGACATAATTGAATTAGGACTTGTGTTAGAAGCCATTTCATTGCAACTAAGGGAGGATTAGTGTAGTCTAACCCTGACAATTCTAGCCACATCTCTCTTTGCCTACCAAGTGTTTGACAAAATTCCAAAAAGACAAAAATATTTTATTTCTTTATTTTCTGTTCAATCTCTCATATTATAGTTTAGTCTAGATAGTTGTTAAGTTTGCGAATTGGTAATTGACAACCAATCCCTGTGGATACGATAACCGGTCTCACCACCGTATTACTTGATTGCGACGAGGTGCACTTGCCTTTAATTCTAAATATCACGCAACACAAGGCTTTAAAGCTTTCCGTTGACAATCTTTAGCAGTTTCTTGCTACTAAGAAAAAGGCTAATTGCAAGCTTCAGTTCGAGTTGAAGGAAGCTGAAGCCCAGATTATAAGGGAACGCGTTTCTGGGTTCTCGCGTGCTATAAAACAAATCCAGTGCTTTCTTCCTGATTCTAATCTTTTGAGAGCCAGTGTGGACAAGGATTTTAATAAAGATGGCATAATGGTTCCTTTGTCCGAGCTCGATGATGAGGAAGAGGAGAATAATGAAGAGCAGGTTGTGGGAGAGGGGGAGAACAGAGGAACTGAAGTGGTCATGCTCGAGCCATCCTCGGTTGCTCCTTCGCAAGCTGAAGACACTATTGGTTCCAACCTTGATGGGGTCTTTGCTTATGGTAATGCCCATGAGCAACTCAGCGGATTTTTAAGATATTTCGTACTCTTGGTTATGCCCTATGTACTTTTACTTTATGAATGATAAAGACTTCATACTTATGGTATTTAACCCAACATTTGGATTTACTCGGTTAATTTTCCTAAGTTCTTACTCGCCGTTTGTGCTTGGCATTTTAATTTGGCCTCGTGAGCTTTTTGAGCTCGGCTCTATCATAGTTAACTATTTCATGTTTTTCTTGCTTACCTTTTTAGGTTCGGATTTTCGATTTTAGCTTGATCAGCCACTTCGATCCGGCCATTTCGACAACAGCTCGGTCGATTTTAGCTCGGTCACCTTTTAAGGACTTTTGCCTTTTTAGGTTCGGCGTTTCGACAACAGCTCGATTGATTTTAGCTCGGTCACCTTTTAAGGCTCTTGCTTCTTTAGGTTCGACGTTTTGACAACAGCTCGGTCGATTTTAACTTGAATTGATCCTGACTCAGTTAGAGCTTTTGTGTTGGTTGGAGGGACACCAACACCCGCTGCACCACAATGCTCATAGCTACTGTATATCTGGGCATTTCATCGAGCATTGGGTGTGCTCCAAGATATATAAATCCAGATGAATGAGGATGGACCATTGAACCTTTCCAAATTTGCAGATCTATGTTGCGAGCTCGAGATCGTCGTAGATTCGTCTTCCTGAAGCTGAGATTTGGCTCGCGATCTGGTTCATAAGCAGCAGCGGCGGCGGGCTTGGCTCGCAACGAATCTGTGGGCAAAGATGAAAGAGAATTTGTCGAGTTGACTCAAACGGTAGCAGGGAGTGGGAGTCAGGTGCTGCGTGATGGTCCGAGCGGGCACACGGAGCGCGACTGCCGGTGACTGGACCGTCATGATGGTCGCCGGGGTTCGAGCAGTTTCACTCGGCTTTTCTTTTCGAACTATTTGGAGAGATTAGAGGGTATGGTCCAGCCCGTATGGTGACTGGCGGTGGTTGAACGGTGGTCGGGGCAAAGTTTTACCTGCCCCACGGTGGGCGCCAAATGTTCCTGCCGAGATCCGACTTGCCGGAATATCGCTGTAGAACGTTTAACCAAGAGTGAACAATGGGGGTTGTTTTAGATTATGGCTTGACAGAATGTTGTATTCCGGTCCTACGTATCGCTTTGGGAATCAAAGCCAGACGTAGTTCTAGGTTCAACCATCGGCCATACAGTGATCTCGATCCCCTAATCTTGTATCAGATGAATACCAGCGAGTAAGGACTCTTCAATAGTATCTTGGTCGAGCTAGTTTCTCTAATACGCTTAAGGAAGAGTCAGCGGGATTCAGTGAAAAGTGGGGCTCTCTCTTGGGTTCTCCTCTTTTTATAATAGGATCCCCACCTCCTTTTGAGATCTGGATTTATCTCATTTTATCTCTTCTTTGAGATGTGATTTCCTTAATTTAAGGGATATTATTTCTTTTAACCGGATAAGGTTGTGTGAGATAATATTAGGATTGATTAGGATAATATCTTAAATTGATCTCTTAACCGGACAAGGTTATTTGAGATAATGTTATGATCATTTAAGGATAATATCAATATCTTATCCCTTTATTTGAGGGATATTATCTCTTCTAACCGGACAAGGTTATTTGAGACAATATCAGGATTAATAAAGATTATATCGATATTTTATCCTTCTCGCCCTGGTTGGATCGGGTATCCAAACTCGGTGGTCGAGTTTTGCTCCTCGACCAGTACAATTACTAATTCAAATTTATATTATTCTTTCTTATATTTCAATGAGTAATTCACCTTGTCGGGATTCATCTCCTATTATTTTATTTACTATTTCAAACAACTATGCTGGTAATTTATATTTATATATATATATATAATATTTAAAATAATGAATTTTCTACTCAATTTCATTTTTTTACTATAAAATATTTCAAATAATAAATTTATGTTGAGTTTCAACTTTTACTCTCGTTCAATATTTCTTATTATTTCCAATTAGTGGTCCTGTATGACGTACGACAAATCTCATAAATACGTGAGTTTGAATTTTATTATCAATGTGACAATGGATGACGTTTGGTGGGTATTATGTACGAACTTTATTAGTATTTTTTTGAACCGTTAGACCTATATCCTAATGTCAGTGAGCTTCAGGCACCAATTCACCTAAATTTTTGAGAATTTAAAAAAAAAAAAGGACATCTGGACGCAAGGTCCTGCTGCAAACAAATTTTGAAATGTAGTGAAAACTGAAACGACAAATGTCAAGTACTCTATCTACTATTATACTTAACCACTCACTCTCTGACTGGCAGCTTTCCCTGTTTCTTGGTTTCTCTCCACACTTGCACACACACAACTGCAGCCCCTTAAGAAACAAAAATCAAAAGCATCTATCTTCATACTCACTCACAAGAGACCAATCAAGTACGAAAGATACAACTCTCTTGAGTTCTGTTTACAAGCTGGAGCTAGAAATGCATTCAGTTAGAGGGTAATTGTAACAAGGTAGGTATATAGGACTATATATATTGCCATGCTGCATTATTGTTTAATTAGCCTCATTAAACAGTAAGTACATATATATGCATAAACATTATGTTATTAGTAACTTCACTACTTCTTGTCCTTGTTAATCACACATGGAAAAGAAGATCTCCCACCTGATAATAAACTCATAAAAGTGGTTCCTTTGGCTTTGGTTAACTTGGAGGTTTGAATTTCGTCTTTTCCTTCTTTACAATTTTTGTATTGATAAAATGATTTTTTATTTTTAATTAAGCGGAAAATAAAAGTTTATTGAATATATATAATAAATGATATGCTTCTTTTCAACCTGTTTTTGCGTTTCTTTTTTTGGAAAGCTTCTCTTTTTCACTTCAAACTGCTACATAATTTATTTATACTGCAAAAAAGCTATGCTAAAAACTGAATAAATGTGGTTCTCTGTTTTGAAGTTCAGGTGCTGCAAGGTTTCATAATTTTCATATTGTAACATTGTACCCTTTTCAAATGCAAACGGAATATATAATTAAAAATAAAGCCAAAAAGATCGATGGACTCGATTCCATAATAATGTACTAGTTTTCTTTGCACATGCATGGGAATTGAATAGCAGCACATATGGGTAAATTGGCATCTGTAATTTAAAAGTGTTTTTTTTTAATCTCATGACATTTATTTGGTCACAGGTAAAAGTAATTTTTTTGGATTAAATTGATATTACGAAAATCTTTCTTGTACCAAAAAGAGAATGTAGTAAAAAAATTATTTTTCTTGTGTCATTGGCATGTTGATACCAGTTTGCTTGACATTTTTCTATCTTTTTGTATTTGTATCCATCTTTCTGCCCTCTTTAAATTTCTAATAGTGACATCTTAAATTTTATAGTATATATATATATGTGTTCAAGTATGTCGAAAGATTTGGTACTCACCCTAAGTAGTAATTGGGATTGAGCGAGCCCTCGAAGTATTCTTTTGGACTCGTTATGGGACTAATCTCTGAGTCGACCGTGCGGTTAGTAAAACCTGACAAAGGGTTGTTGCATACCCAAAAATCGAACTCGGGCAGAGTTCGAACGATTCATTCTTAAGTAGCAGTATGTTAATCACTTGTACTCAATCACTTGTTCAATTATGTTGAAAGGTGAAGAAGAAATGAGTAATTTTTAGAATTAATTAATGAAAATTACAGCTTCTGCACTTATGGCTACACCCGTGATGAAATTGAATAGGAGTACATCCATCCTGCATGAACCCATTTATTTTTTCCCCTAATTTCAATACCTTCACATTGGATACCCTTGTCTCAGTTTGTGATTTTTTTTTCCTGAACTGTTACAGAATTACAGTCCTTGTGGGTCAGGAAGCATTCAAGTAGTTAGGCCCTAATTATTAACCCGTTTCACTTTCCTGCATTGAAGGCGCTTAAACATGCAGACCCCAAAGGCAAGGTAATCTTCAAATGCTTGGCCCATGCTATTTTTTCTAGTTCAAAATGATCTTTTGTTGTTTAAAAGCAAAATAAAAGGCTAAATCACCGGGATTGTTTACTTTAGGATTTCTCATATTTCAAAATCAAAGTTCACTTATGGTTAGCAACATCGCAACCAAATTGTGTTTGTCAATTATTACATTTTCTCCTTTTTGATTCAACTTTGTTGCATTCTCCCTAGTTGTATAAAGTTTCCCACTGAGTTCATGCTATTTTCGTGTCAAGCTATATATATATTAGCTAAGGTGGAGAAACATTTTGGATAGTAAGACTCTTACCTTATGATGCATGAGTTTTTTTTTTTTAATCTCATCACTTATATAGAATGTCTACCCCCTAAACAAGTTTGGGTTGGATTAGAATCCTCTAAAAGTGAGCAAAAGTATAATAAAGTGAAAAAAATAATAGTGTGTTTACCTTTGATTAGCTATAGTGAAAATAGATTTCAATGCACTTTAACTAATTAAGGGTGAATATATTCTTACTTACTTATCAGTATAGGTTATTGGTCTTAGGCTATGTTTAGAAGGATGGAGTGAGGTGGTTAGTAATAGAGTAGAGTGATATAAATCCATTAATTCATTGTTTGGGAGTTTCATCATTAATGGAGTGGGATGGTTGAGGTCCATCCAAGACCCCTCATTTTCATACGCTCCAAATTAGGGGCTTTGTAATTTTTTACCATTCTCTCATTAAAATTTCAAACAATGTAGTATGTTACTTTTACATTTTCACTCCATTTCATTATTAACATACTTCATTATTAACCACTCGACTCCGTCCTCTTAAAAACTTACAGTCTTAGGTTACAAAATGTAGTTTGATAGGAATTGGGAAGCATATTTATCGCTAAGCCTAATCATTTTTGGTTTAGTTACATTTCATTATGGGTGGCTTTAATTTAAAAATGGGAGACTGGGACTCGGAGCAATTACTCCAAACATTATATTTATGATTTATGATATAAACAAAAGATCTGTATTTCTTTGGAAATTCATTTCGCTGCATCATCATTACTATTTTTGCAAATAAGCTGTCAACGTTATGTTATAAAGCAATTATTATATTTTTTGCATGGTGCAATATATAACATCAAATAGGAAATATCCCCGTCACTTATTACAATTGACCGTGCGTTTGTTAAATTATAATGATAATATATTGAAATCCAATTCCTGGAATTTAATTTGATTTGACCAATTCCTGGAATTTTGAACTTGAAACTTCACTATTTATCATCTTGTTAATCAATAATCGTCATAATATAAGTTTTATAACCTGTGTTCTGAGAAACTTTTAATTTTAAAATTGAATTTATGTAGTTAGACGTTTGCGTTACATTTGACTAGAGACCATTGTAGTAACTTGTTGGAGGACAATTACTCACATATTTATGGCAGTCAAATACTCATTCCAGCAAATAGTACCCGTAATTTCAGTTTTTAAATCAGTTTTATACCTTTTTTTATTTTTTGACGCGTTTATATTTGTCTAATAGTTCAAATTATAAACTCTATGGTATCAAATAGCTCAAATTATATGGCAAAGCGTTTATTGCTAGAGTTGAGAGATGTGGATTTCCGTTCACCAAAGGATCATCATAATTCATGACACACATTCATACATACATACTCTGATTTCAGAAGTGGCTCACTTGAAGTTCCTCCACGACAACTGAGGCCTGCTGCATTAGGCACTGCCTCTGCAAATCCACGATACGGTAAAATACGACACATATACATTTCCAAAGTATAATGCCCGTTGGGATAGCACCCAAAAAGAAAATGGTTTTCCATTTATTTCTTAAATAAAAGCTTTTTGCATACTAAAACCGCTTTTGAGTTTTGCCGAAAATGCAGGATCTATGATGTTATTAAGATTTTCTTTCAAGTCTTACTTTTTGAAACGTGCTATTAATTAATTAGTTGAAGGCTTTTGGAATTTGGTATACTTTTACTTCACATTGTTATTTTTGTATTATATATATATATATATATATATATATATATATATATATATATATATATATATATATATATATATATATATATATACTGGTCTGGCTATATGGAAAAGTTAATTATGGAGTAGTGTGAGCTCTTAACTCTTTGTACAAAAATGCACGTTAGAAGTTAGATAGATATTAAAGGGGACATTTTAAGGATTCTGTTTTGAACATTTAACAGTGTTAGAATACTTAAAAGAGAGTGGATGGAATAAACTACTCGACTGTCATATAATAACTAATCATTGGTTCTATATATGTTTGATTGCAATGTTAAATGTATAAGCCCCCAAAGACTATGAAAGCTTATGCTCATTTGGTTCAGACCCTCTATTTTTTTCTCCTTTGTCTTTTCTCATTTTAGTGTTTTGTTGTACTTGAGTTTTTGTAATCCAGGCCTTGAATTTTGTCCACAATTCTAAACCATCATAATTTTCTGTTGTTTTAGAGGAAGCGCCCTAGCAGAATATCTGAATTGGAATATCAGAATTCCCAACTTAAAGAGGAATTGAAGAAGCTGAGGGATCAGCTCAGTTTGTCTGAATCATGCAAGAAGCAAGCTCAGCAACATGCTGAGGAGTCAAAGGAGCAACTATTAGTCCTATCTGTGAAACTTGAAGATTCTAAACAGCAACTTCTCAAGTTCTCAGCTACTGAAGAAGCTGGTGTTACTGAGCCCCATAAAACTGCAGAAGAGAATGATAAGGCATGGCAACCAGTCAACTCAGCTGTTGTGTCCTCTGCCATGAATGAAATTCAGCAGCTTAAGGTTCAACTTGAATGGTTAACTAATTGTGAGAATGCACAGACCCAACTTGCAGAATCATTAGACTTGGAACTACTAAACTTGAAGCAAAACTTAGCAGAACCTCTATCTCTTGTGGAGGACATGAAAAACAAATTCATGGATTGCTATGAGTCAGCTCAGGCCAAAGCTTTGGTCAATGAGACTTTGCAGCAACTTGAGACTGCAAAAAGAAATGTAGAGATCCTAAGGGCTGATGCTGCAAAAGCTGTACATGGACACAACTCTACTGCTCTAGAGTTAGACCACTCTAGAGCAAGGGTGAACTCACTAGAGGCACTTGTAAGAAAACTTGTTGCAGGCCTTATTAGTAATAAATGCAGCCATTGTGCCAATCATGCAGGTCATGGTAACTTTAGGCAGGAAGCTGAAATATTGAAAAAGGGTGAGGATCCTGATCAGATTGATGCAGAAGTTTATTCTTTGAAGTCTGAGGTAGGACAACTGAGGTCTGCCATAGAGATTGCTGAGACTAAATACCAGGAAGAACAGATTCTGAGCACAGTGAAGATAAGGAATGCCTATGATTTGATTGACATGATAAAATCAGAATCAAGTCAGAGGGAATCTGAGCTGGAAGCTGAATTGAAAAGAAAGAAAGCTGATATTGAAGAGTTGAAGGCAAACCTAATGGATAAGGAAACTGAGTTGCAAGGTATTGTGGAGGAGAATGAGAAGTTGAATATAAAGCTTGTTCAAAAGAGCAAGTCAACCCAAAGAGAACATGAACTTGAACTGAAACTTAAAAGATTAGATAAATGTGTGGCTCAACTGAAGGCAGATCTGATGGACAAGGAGACAACATTGCAAAGCATATCAGAAGAGAATGAGATGCTGAAGTTGGAAGTGAATAACAAGTTGGCATATGGTGGTAAAGTAAGGGAAGAAGTTGCTTCAGAATTGGAAGCAGCTAAGGCTGCAGAAAGAGAGGCTGTGATGAAACTTGGAATTGTGATGGAAGAGGCTCATAGGAGCAACAGGAAGGCAACAAGGGTAGCTGAGCAGCTGGAAGTAGCACAAGCTACAAATTCAGAAATAGAAGCAGAACTGAGAAGACTGAAGGTGCAATCTGATCAATGGAGAAAGGCTGCAGAGGCAGCTGCTGCTATGCTTTCTGCAGGAAATAATGGGAAGCTCACAGAGAGATCTTTGTCTTTGGACAACAGCTATAACCACCCTTCAATGAATAAGTACACAACAACTTACTCTGAAGACATTGATGATGATTTCCAGAGAAAGAAAAACGGCAACATGCTGAAGAAGATTGGGGTCTTACGGAAGAAGCCTCAAAAATAGTCACTGTGCTCTGAATATGCATGTGTAGTACGTCAATATTGTGTTGCTGTAATGCTTATGTTTTGCAATTTTGCCTCAACACTACCCTTCTCTTTGCATGTAAATACTGCCCAAGTCTAAAACTCTTTGTGAACATTGCTTGGAAAGTAGTTGACATTTAGTTTTTGAGTGAACTAGGATCTTTGAAAGTTGAAACTACCCTTCCTCTCTATTGAAAATCCAAGAAATTACAATTTTTTTTTTTTTATTAATCTAGTGCATCAGAACACTAGGATTTGAGGTTAAAAAAAGGTAAGTGTAAACAATGAATAAATTCTAACCACCATGTTACTGTAATTTATTAACGAGACACATTCTGACATGCATAAAATTTTCAAACTGACTACTGCGGTTTGCTCACGCGTTGGATTTTGTGTCTCTTGGCTTTTAGCAGACCAAATCCTTCTTGACGTTGGCTTCATGCTTTACTGAAAATTCGAATTTATAGGGACACGAAAAATTCTTCTTATGAATCTTATCAGCTCCACTGTGGTATCATAAATTCATATGGTCCACTAGTTCAATTTGATTTAATTTAACAATGCATTTCAATTTAATTTATTCATAGTCTTTATTTTTAAGATGGTTATACCTAACTACCACTCCTTTTCTCTCTTTTTTCTTCTAAAAAGTAATAAATATAAGATGATCAAGTGTAGAAATTTGATAGAAATTTGAAGTACAAAGAGAAAAAATATATATAAGTTGTTCATGTTCTAAGAATCTACCTGATGTAAAAAAAAAATGCATTATGGCAGAATATCTTGAAAAATACCACTGATTCAAAAGTTCAAGCTCATGAAGTATTGATTCTAATTCAGTCTTCAGAAAGTTCAGATTCAAGCTGCAAAAATTAACCACGAAACATTACTCTCATACTTTCTCTCTCTTTTCCTTCTGTCGAGGAGGGAAATGATGCTTTTATCTACTTCCCTCCAACTTCATTGGCTACCCTCGACCTACATTGTGCAGCAACCTACAAGGAGAAATGAAAACGAATAAACATGTGAAAGTCAATTCAAAAAATAGGAAAAACAAGGCATATATCTATGGCAATAGTTGGTGCTTGGTATAGATATGTTACCAAGAGATTGCCATCTACTCTTTTTCAAGTCACGAGGTGATAATTGTTTTTGGCTCGAAGAAGTTGCATTAGATTTCCGAACAAAGCTTCTTTAAGAAGACTCATGGATTGAGATTTTGTGCAGCGTTCCAAGGCACTTCCTGAAGCAGAATCCTTCTTGACAATGGCATAAAGAGGAAGATATTGTGCATTGTTGACAGGGGTACTATCAGAATCAGAAGATGAAGGGCTAGTGGTGCTCTCCATATAATAACTGCGAAGTCTTGAAAGCTGCACAATCAGCAGTCAATTTTTAAAAAGCCAGTTACATAAGAGGCTTCCTTTTTTGCACTGTTTTAAGACTAATGTAATGTACATATTCCATTACAATTCAAATTCCAGGGTTTGCCTTTGTATCATGCTATACATCCGCATATAACAATCATAAAGTCAGGCAATATACTTATACACCAAAGTCACCAAACTAGTGCATCCCATTTTTTTTTAAAATCGACCATATATACCACTTCTTCTTACCTTTTGTTCAAGGACCACCAAGTCCTTCTTTAATTTTGATATTGTCGTATTCTTCCTACGTATGATATCTTCTAATTCAGCAACCCTCTGTTATCAATTGTAGTAGGAGTGAGAAGTGGATTAAACACAGGGAAAAAGAAGCTGCAACTTTCAGAGATGGAATGCGTGCAAATGAATATTACCTTGTTATTAGCAACCTCGGAAGAGTTCAGCAGGGTGGTTAGCTCCTTTATTGCGGTATCCTTCTCTTCACAGTCCCTCTTAAGATTATAAATATCTGGTTCTACGGTCAAGGTGTTGAACTGTGGATAGCACGAGGTATGAAAATGTATCAAAAAACAACAAAAGAAAGTGTATTTACAACTACAAAGAGTTTAATTTTGAATGACAATATTATAAGACGGTGCAATCAAATTAAATCCTATTTAAATGTTGGGACTAAAAAAAAAATACAAGGGAAAACCAACAAATAGAAGCATAGCTACAAAGTAGAACAAAATAACAATATAATTCTGCAATTGCAATTACAGAAATGATAAATAAACACAAAACTTGACATTAACACCGTATGCCCCTTTGTTTTTATGATGTATTCTTGAAATACGTGTATATAAATATGATAAAAGTAAGTGAGAGATAGAAACAAAAACATACGGTGTCAAAATTTTGTGTTCAAATAACACAACTCTTGCGATTAACCATCTCCCATACTAATACAACAATATAATTAGGCAATTAGATTAAATATCCTGGTTCGAATTGAAGGCAAGGCCGTGGAATGCAAACAAGATATAAAAATGTTTGATGAGATTCGTCATTTATCAGAACCCCATTTGATCCAGTTGTACATATATTATTTTAAGGTGACAAATACTCGAGTTAAGGATGCATGTATAGTAGAAAGATAAGGATGCATGTATAGTAGAAAGATCGTTATGAGGAATGGATCATGTAGCCTTAGAAAAACTTTCAATAATTCGCTCAACAAAATTGATAAAGATAGTTAAGAAACTGATTTAGTCAAAAGAAATCCAAATTGTTACAACTAATGCTAGACGAGAAGCCTAAATTGAGTACTTAACTAAAAAGTGAACATTTGGAAGCATACATTCTACTCAAGGTGCTTAAACGAAATGCTAGAATCTTCGCTCATATAGGGACCCTAACAGAGATGACTCGAAAGGTAAATATTACATGGATGTCAGCAGCAAATGTGACACTTGTGAAATAATATAATTGCGTGCCGATTTCATTAGCATAATTATGGTTATATACAACCATTACAATAGAGCCTAGACTATAACTAAGGGAAGGCCCTTTGTAAAAATACCTACAATCTGATAACGGGACAAGAAAACATGCAAGCCGTCCCCATCTCCAACTAAAGGAAAAGTTTGATTCCATAGAATATATTCTATGTAAATCTAATCTGAAAAACGAGAGACATAATGATTAAAGGAAGCATAAAACTTTGTAATCTGATACTGAGTGACAACATTCTAAATGATTGATTTTTCTTTCTAACGTGTAAAAATTATGCACTTTACATCACTTACCTTACAACGTCCCTACCCTTTTCAAAAGAGAGAATCATTAAGCACGAACAGCAACATAAACCCAGACAAGTCAACAAGTGAAACTAGTTACACAGGTCAGGCAACACCTAATATGTTTTATCAAAAACAAAATCTCCCAATAAATCATTTTCAATAATTTCAGATAAAAATTTCTGTTTTTTTTTAAATACAATATCATTCAGTTATTTTTAAACAAACCAACAGAAGGAGTTTACTATCATACCAACACCTACCTACTAAGTCACAAAAACTTTAAATTCAAAATAAATGATTAAGCAGCAAACCAATATATTGAAAGATGAAACGTATCGGTCTTCCAATTCCTGTTCAGCAATATCCCTTCAATAAATAATAACATTAGTTGAACAGTGAATGAGGTTATTAACAGAAAATTGAAGGCTTCTTATTAAATTAAAGAAAGACGAAGAAAAGTGAAAGGGAAATAAAGCAGAGAATGAAGCGTACCCTTTGTTGAAGGGACTTGTTGAGTTGCAATATATGGTGGTTTTTGTGAGACTGGGCAACGGCGACGCCAATGCCAATGACAGCGACGATAAGGAACCTGTGAATGGGAGGGAAGAGGTCCCAAGCGAGGGCTAAGTATCCGGTTAACCCAATGGTTCTAGATGAGCTGGCTAGTTCTGCGTTAACGACGCGTCCCTGTAGGGAAATCCAAGCCATGCCCATTGGTCTCTCCGAGGAGGAGAGGGGGAGAGCGGGTCTCACGAAGGTGGTGGAGAGGCAGCGGCGGGCGGAGGGAGAGAATGGAAAAGGAAGGGATACAAGAGACGGAGGCGGTGATGGGTGAGGGCCTTCATTGCCATCGTCCATCGCGCGTGATTGCTGTGAATGGAATGGAAGGGAGACAGTGTTTGGTTTTTATGCGTCCAAATTTGTGGGTTTGAGAGGAAAAAAAAGGAAACATACAGTAAACCACAAATTACGGGTAAGCAGGCGAGGTAAGATTTGTGGGTTCGAGAGGGAAAAAAAAAAAGGAAACATACAATAAACCACAAATTATGGGTAAACAGGGGGAGATTTGTGGGTTTAGGAAACATACAATAAACCACAAATTATGGGTAAACAGGGGGGGATTTGTGGGTTTGAGAGGAAAAAAAAAGGAAACATACAATAAATCACAAATTACGGGTAAGCAGGGGGAGGTAAGATTTTTTCGTGAAATAATTGGGGGAATCCGGATATTTTATTTCTTCATTCATCTCGGTTATGATTCGGTATAAATAAAATTAATTAATTTACATTTATTAAATAAAGTTAATTGATTTAATTTAATTGTTTTGATTGATATAAAATTTGAGTTATAATTATTAAACTATCATTTAATTATTTAGATAGAATGTAATGCTCTTAGAAAAAATAAAAGAAAAATTGATTTGATTGAATAAATATTTTTTTAGTAAAAAAAAAACTACTATCACTTCCTCAATATTTTTATTCACTTTTTTAAAAATCATTGGCTACTTTTTTTTACACGAAAAAAAAAATCATTGTCTGATTCGGAGAAGGATAATTTTGCTCTCAACAGCCAACTCTGTCTTTCTTTTTTGTTTAATTTTGATTTGATTCTATGTAAATATAATTTTTTTATGTTACTTAATATGTCTTTGAAAATTTTAAACTATGATTAAAATACTTAATATATGTCTCACTATTTTGACACAAATATAATATTATAATGTCCATTTAAATAATAGTATACCAAAATATTTTAGTGTCCAAAGTATAGGATTTTTTTTTGAATCAAATATAGGAAAATTATTAATGTTTAAAAGTAATTTTTATAATACTTAAACAAAATTATTCGTTACCAACATGGTGTGTTAAGTATAGAGATGACAATTTTATCCGTACCTACAGATAAAATCCGCAACGGGCACGGGGCGGGTAGTTAAACGGGTATCCGCGGGTAAAATAAATGGCTAATTTCAATACCCGTTTATAAACGGGGCGGGGCGGGTATCATAATATCCGTGCCCGCGGAAACCCGCATCCGTTACTTAAATTACTAAAATGCCCTTTATTATATATATTTAGTAATTGCTATATGTATTTGATTACTTTTTTTAGTAACTTTTGTAATTGGATAATGCTTTGATGCTTTCTTAACATCTATTTATATGAACATGGTTATTTTAAATTGAATTACGCACATTTTAGCAATTTTTCATGTAAAAAGAGTATATATTTTTTCTGGAAAAAATAATCCGCGGATATCCGCGAAACTCGCTGGATACCCGCCTGAAAGATACCCGTATGGGTAACAGGCGGGACGGGTACGGATTTTACCAGACGGATACGGGGACGGGGGGAGTGCTACCTGTGCCCGCTCCGCCCCGCCCCGTTGCCATCCCTAGTTAAGCATGTGGTCAAGGGTTTGATTCCTGACTCATGTGTATGGAAAAACATCTGTTGGGAGAGGTCAACCCCTTAAATGGACCTCAGTACCTCGAGAGATTAGTCTCTGGCTCTCGGCCGGAGGATACTCGAGCTCACCAAAAAAAAATACAAAATTATTCTGTTGAAGAGTTGATTTTTAAATATTATTTTAAAGCCTGGTGAATTTTTTCCACACAAAAAAAAAAATTGATAACTTTTTTTTCAATCAAATCTTTAGTATTAATTCTCTTTTTGTTAAGTATTAATTCATTTACCATCAATCACGATATATAAAGAGTTTTATCTTTTTTTTTATAGACAAATTGTTAATAATTAATATGTTAGGAGGTGAGGGATTTGTTAGTGACAGGGATGGAGCTCTACACCTCCTGCTTAAAACTCATTTATGTCCCAACTCATACCAACTATGCTATCCTTCGGGGACAGAGAGTTTTCATCTTTGAAATAGGTTAATCTCCCCTCCTAAGTCCATGTGGCATCATCAATGACACATTCTCAACAAGTATATGGAAATCGTACAGGTAATATAAAATGAGTAGCATGTGTTCAGAGTATGCTCATGAGCAGAAATGATGCATATCATGATTCCAAGCACACAAAAACCAGGGGTGAAAGTGAAAATTTGCATAGGATTCAATTTTGATCTTATGGGCTAAGCCCATATCTTTGAAAAGGGAGAGTACGCTATTTGAAAATAAAGAAAGAAAAAAACTCAAGGGTGACCCAATATTCGACTTGCATGTAGAATAGCAAAATGTCTCTCTTGGTGTCATCCATGTTGGTCCTTATTGTGGGCATTGTAGAAAGCCAATGGAATTCTCTTCCTACGCTTCATTTGTAGCCTATACATCATGCTTCCGACAGTGAGACCATAGAGGGAATTTATTTTAAGGTAACACGAATTTATTTTAAGGTAACACAAATTCTCTTCTTACCCAATAATTTGTTAGCATAATGTTATTTGTAATGTGAGTTAAAGTAAAATATAAATAAGAGGGATAGGTCGGTTGAGGGATCAAGTGGTTATTGTATAAATTGGTGAGCGAGAGGAGTAGAATCTCTTGAATTCCATAGGCTCTATTTCTGTATCTTTGTTATACTATATCATACTAATACATAATCATTTTATGCGTAAGACCACTATAATATTTCTAGACTTTCTTTCTTAATTCTTAGTCTAGTTCCATCAATCTGTCAACCATTAGTTTTTTTCAAAGAGAATTGTTATTTTGTACAAAAAGTTTTGGATACGAATGTGTGCAAAAACATTTAACAACGGTACAAGGAGTGAGAAAACATAATCTATGGAAGATGATATTCATACTAATTGTTGCAACCACATCGCGACGGGAGCGGCGAACAAAAATTAATAAGTATTACAAAAATGGAGTCGCCATCAAAGTTTATTTATTTAGGGAAATATTGGAAAAACCCATTTTTAATTGACTAGTCTTCGAAAACATATTTAGAGTTCGAGAGTCAATTATACGTAGGGTAGGTATTAGCACCCTACGACATCCATTAAAAAATGGTTACCTCTATTTAAATGTGCAAAACTATGTTAACTTCAAAAATATTTATTTCACCCTTTTTATTACAACAATAATTAAAAATATAATTACAAATGATAAACCATAAAAGATTTTATTATTTTTCTAGAGAAGAATATGTATATTGATGAGAAATTAGAAAGGATTTTATGAAAATGTATTTTTGGGCTTGACAGGATTAAATCCTGCTCCTACGTATCCCTGGGTGCAATAGGGAATTCAAAACTACGTAGTTCTTTTAAAAAATATGTTTGTTGGTTTTGATTAAATTTAATTATATTTGAAACACTTAGAATCACCAAGTTGTCACAACTCAAGTGTCCTATG
This sequence comes from Sophora flavescens, assembly GCA_030762895.1. Classification (NCBI taxonomy): domain Eukaryota; kingdom Viridiplantae; phylum Streptophyta; class Magnoliopsida; order Fabales; family Fabaceae; genus Sophora; species Sophora flavescens. The sequence continues at coordinate 170,747,594 of CM061066.1, forward strand.
AAAATAAAGATTAACAAGATGTTGTCTATGATGATTTCGGGCCCAAAGCAACCGGGAAATGACTTAGATGTTTATCTAGGTCCCTTGATTGAAGACTTGAAAACGCTGTGGGTGGAAGGTGTTGATGTAGTTGATGGGTATTCTCATGAGACTTTCAAGCTTCGTGCCATGTTATTTTGCACCATCAACGACTTTCCAGCATACGGTAACTTGTCCAAGAGTGCGGTGTCAAGGGGCATAAAGCATGCCCTATATGTGAAGAAGGCACATGCTACACTCAGTTGCATCATGGAAAGAAGACGGTTTACCTTGGGCATCGGAGATTTCTTAGACGTGATCACCCATATCGTAAGATGAAAAAAGCTTTTAAAGGATGCCAAGAGACAGAAGAAGCGCCGGCGGCCTTAATTGGAGAGCAGGTTTATCAGAGGGTAAAGGACATCGATGTTATATCACTACAAGAATTTTCGCTGTTTCCCAGGGCCTATGACCCTGGGAAATCCATAAAATCCGTGGGAAAATACACATTTCCCAGGGATGACCCACGGATTTAGATCCCTCGGTTTTCAGCTGGTCGGAAACGTTTCCCAGGGCCTCGCCCTGGGAAATACCCAGGGTTAGAACCCTGGGAAATTTCCCAGGGATCTATCCCTGGGAAATATTTCCCAGGGATAGATCCCTGGGAAAGATTTCCCACGGTTAGAACCCTGGGAAATATTTCCCAGGGTTAGAACCCTGGGAAATATTTCCCAGGGATCTATCCCTGGGAAATATTTCCCACGGTTAGAACCCTGGGAAATCTTTCCCAGGGATCTATCCCTGGGAAATTTCCCAGGGTTCTAACCCTGGGAAATATATGTTTTGTTTAAATTATAAATAAAACCTTATATACATTAATTTATGCTAAAATGGATAAATAAATAATTATTATTTTTATATGAATGCATCAACAAAGAAATTAACATCATAATTCAAGCAAACAATTTCTTCAACACAAAATGTTATTCAAGTCATATTTGTTCAACACAAAATGTTATTCAAGTCATATTTGTTCAACGAAAAATAATAAACATAATAAACATGATAAGTAAAATAAACTAAGAATCCCCATTATAAGGCTCCTCAACAAAATGGTCAAGAGAGTCGTCGTCCTCCTGAGCACGCTGGGTCGCCCGACTAGGCCGTAAATGCCATTGTGGGGGCTGCTTCCGCTGCAATCGCCTGATTGTCTCCATCAGTTGTCGCATCGTATCCATCATCACACGATGCTCCTCATCCCTCTGCCGCTCCCTCTCTTGGGAAGCGACCAACATCTGCCTCAACTGAGCAATCTCCGCAGACTCCTGAGGGTAACGTCTGCATGTGGTGGACGCTCCAACCCTAAGCTCTAACTTGCGCGAGGCCCCTTTCCGATAGTTGCCGGCAAGGTCCCCAGCACCGTACAAATGACCCTTATACTTGCCGCCGACGACTTCTGCCCAAACATTCAGCGCAAGCTGCTCGTCCTCCTGTGGGTTACCTGGGGTGGATGGTGAAGAGGCTGATGATTGAGACCTATGTTGACTCATCCTCTCATGAAACTCCTCCTGTTACAATACATCAGACTATCAAAATTTGAACAATATGTTACAAGATAAATTATGCAGAAAAATGGACAGAGTTTCCCCTAAAACTACAACATCCCAATGTTTACAAACAGAACACCGCAATTTAAGTCCATAAATCATCATCAAAAGCTCAATAGGATGCACACAAATTCTCATGTCCAAACTAGTTATAACATTTCCAATGTCAGGCAGTATCAATAGGTCCAAATATAAAGTGACTCTACAGACTCAGTAATCAAAACATGAATAGTATGTTACACGATTAATTATGCAGTACATTGGACAAGGTTTCCCCTAAACCTCAACCTTTACAAATTGAACACCACAATTTAAAACTGCAAGTCATCAAAAGCTTAATAAGATTCACACAAAACAATATATTCAACTCCCTAAAAGCCAATGCTCAAAAGCCAATGCTAAAACTAGTCATAACATTTGAGGTTCTCTGCCTCTCAAGTCCAGTAAAGTATGAGTGTTATAATATCTATTAAAGTCAATAGCTTCTTCAAAAATCAAAACGGCATATTACCTGAGTGCACTTGGAGCGCTCATCTATGTACTCGCCGGTAGCCTTCCTAGTATGGGTGCGTTTGTGAACCTCATGAATCTGTACTCCTCGATTATACCGGCGAGCCTATAACACAAGCATAGATGATTAAGATAACAAGTAATGAACTATGATGTTGGAATAAATACACTTAATGCATAAAGAATGACAAGTATGAGCATACCATACGATCCGCCCACCGCGACCGGGAAATGCTTCCTCCCTGTGTGCAGGCTCCCACCCTTTTCTCGATGCTCTATTTTTCTTTGCCCGAGCAGAAATTTTTTTAAATTGATCGAAGCCCAATAACGACGCAACTCCTCCCAAATACCATCTCCAATCCAGGATCGCTGTATGCCACTCTCACGAGCCTCCCTAAGCATATCGGGAAAGGCGTTCGGAGGCTTTATGGTGAAAGATCCTCTGGATCTCGACTCATCTTCGTTCCTCCATGCCGCCTTTGACCTGTTTTAAGATAAATAACAATTGTTATACTAATAGTTTGGAAATAATAAAAACCACATTAAGTAAATTGAAATTTGCTACTTACTCTAAACGCATCAAACATACTAATCCGCTCATTGTCGGTGAGTTTTCCCATGATGTAAATGCCCTATGATACCTTTCTTTGGATAACAAACGCGATGGCACTCGCCGCTTCTCTTACAAGGAAGGAACCTTAATAAAGAAAGACGCATGAACCAATCAAACACATGGTAATAAATTATGATACAATGCATGAATCAACCAAACACATAGAAATTTAATTAATTCTTACCCGTTACCACTAGGCCTAATAATAGGTCGACCATCGGGCATGAGCTCAACTACCTCTGCTGCATCTAGCTCCTCTAGCTCCACTGGCTCCACCGACTCCTCGGTCGCTCATGCACATCCGCAATCGAAGGTGAGCGTGAATAGCTGGACTATATTGTTGCTCCTCATCCACACATGCTGAAGGAGATGCTCTATAGTGTGCATGTGTCGTGACCCCCGGGGTGGGAATCATATCGAAATGAGGCGATGTAGGTGCAACACGTGGAGTCAGTGAAGGTGCTTGTTGTGGTGGGCGCGATGTAGGTACATGTGGGTGTTGTACTGACGATGCAGAGGTAAGCGTTGAAGGCATACGTGAGTATCCATCTATAGACTCACGAATCACTAAATTTGTGGAAGGTCTGTTCCGACGACGACGGGGATTTGGACGGGGGTCAGTATCAACCATAATACCCTTACCCTTATCGATGGGTGGAGGTGGGTCACGTCCTGCGGACATGTCTAAAGAGCAATTTAATGTTAAAACAAAAGTTATCAGATATAGCAATAATATAAGTTATCTAAGTCATTAAAGTAAACAAATATAACTAACTAATAATCCAACAGCCAAAAATAAGTTATCTAAGTCATAAAGTCAACAAGTATAACTAACTAATAATCCAATGACCAAAAATAACTTAACCATCCCAATCATAAAGTCTTGGAAGATCTAATACAAATTAACTACGATTTATTCAGAATTTGAGTCGTCGTCTTCAGGTCTTGTTGAGTCATTATCTTCTTCCTCATCATCTTCAGATCCTGTCTCTTCATGTTCTTCAGTGGAATTATCGTCTTCTTCATCCAAATGCTCCTGGATGGATGACAAATTGGCGATATTCACTTCTTCACCAACGACTTGCAAGTCCCCTAAGCCATCAATAGGGTCAACTTCAATGACTTCAGCTACATGTGACATTACATCCACTTGATAAGGCACCTCTCCCTCCGAATCATCCACTTCGATGCTACCCCTTGGTGTTGTCTTGATGGCGGACGGGCCAACCTCGTTTGTCCTTACGAGTTGGTGGATAAGGTACGTAATACACCTGTCTCACATTTTGTGCTATGATAAACGGATCATCCCTTTGATATCTTCTACTCATTCGGATGTCCACAATGATTACATTTCGGGTTAAATTTTGTGCCTCTACCTAGGACGGATCGAACCAGTTACAATAAAATAGAACTATTCTTTTAGTATAGTCTAAAGAAGGGTACACCAGTTCATATATATGTTGGATCACGCCGTAGAAGTCATCTTCAATTCCTTACTGTGAGACCCTTTACATGGACCCCGCTGTTGATGGTTTTTTTGCCCTCCGTCCATGATTGGGTATGAAATTTGTACCCGTTCACGAAGTAAGTGTGCCATTCTTTGACTTCTCGTATTAGGACCATCGGCTAAGTTCCTTAAGTGTTTGTTGATGGGAGTTGGTTGCTCACGGTAAACCTACATATGTCAGTTCTAAAAAATCATGTCTACATTTTACTCACAATGGATAATTCAAAGATTTTTAAGATACTAACTTGTTGCTTAAACCAGATTGGAAACTCAGCATGTATACGAGTGGAGTATTCTTGCTCATTTGTTTGCAGATATCAAGAAGGCACTTTGTAAAGTTGGACAATATATATTATAAGCACAAAAATATATACGATTAGGTATTCGAAAGAAAAAGATATGAAATGCGTACTCAAGGTATGGTTTAACTTCGGTACAATTGATCAACACATGAACATGAGCCGACTTCCTCTCTTTGTCCGATAACTGAGTGAGAGGTCTCCTTCCGGAAGCACGACCAGCTGGCAAAAGACCGACAAGGTTAACGGATGTCTTTCACTTTCACTTTCCATTTCATTCCTACTATTTTTTGGTGACAACATGAAGTTCTTGAAATAATGGGAACAAAAATGGGTTGTCTCGCGGTGTAAGTAAGACGCATGCATTGATCCTTCAACCTTAGCCTTATTTTTCACCGACCGTTTCGAATCACCCATGAATCTATAAAACAACAAGAAGTTCATAGTCATATCCTTTCACTTCGAATGGAAAAAAGTCTAATTAAAATTCTATGATGGTTATATTACCTTTCAAATGGATACATCCACCTATATTGAACCGGTCCACCAAGCCTCGCTTCATACGCGAGATGTACTGGGAGATGCTCCATAGAATCAAAGAAACCATGGGGGAATATTTTCTCCAACTTGCATAGAATTATGGGAATATTTTGCTCCATCCTAATCAGGTCATTCTCCCTCAACGTTGCAGAGCACAAATCCTTGAAGAATTGACTCAATTCGAGAAGCGGATTCAATACATGCACGGGCAATGAACTAAAAGCAATAGGAAGTAAACATTCCATGAATACATGACAATCATGGCTTTTCATCCCATGCATCCTTCCTTTGTTAACATCGGCACATCTTGCTAAGTTGGAAGAATAACCGTCTGGCATCCTAAGTTCTGTTATCCAGCGACAAACGGTCTTTGCTTCATCGACAGTTAAAGTGTAACTAGCTTTCGGTTTTAACATCTTCCCATTAGCCTGCGACTTTAGCTCCAACTCCGGTCGCCTACAGTACAAAGCTAAGTCCATTCTTGCCTTCTCATTGTCCTTGGTTTTCCCACTGACATTCATGACAGTGTTTACTATGTTATCAAAAAAGTTCTTCTCTATGTGCATAACATCGAGATTGTGTCTCAACAAATTATCTTTCCAATACGGGAGGTCCCAAAAGTACTTCTTTTTGTCCAGTTATGGCCTTCCCCGTATCCTTGTAATTTGGACACACGACCATTACTGCAGTGACTTTTGGTAGTTCTCTTACTCTACTCCAAATCTCTTCCGGTTTGAACCTAGGCGGCGGTGCATCTTTTTCAACTTCCCCCTTTTTGAAGGCATTCTTATTCCGTCTAAATGAATGATCCATTTCCAAGAACATACGATGCGAGCCAAACCAAGAACTTTTCCCCCCGTGTTTCAAGGTAAAGGCCTTTGTATACTCCATGCAATGTGGACATGCCAATTTAGCATGAGTCCCCCAACCAGATAACATACCATAAGCAGGGAAGTCATTAATGGTCCACATCAAAGCTGCCTTCATTATAAAATTTTCCTTCCTTGCGATATCGTACGTCAACACGCCTCTCCACAACCTCTTCAAATCATCAATCAAAGGCTGTAAATAAACATCAATACCAGCCTTCGGATTGGATGGTCCCGGTATGAGACACGTCAAAAACATATAAGGTTTCGACATGCACATATCAGGAGGAAGATTGTATGGAGTAACAATTACAGGCCAACAAGAATATGGTGAAGCCGACGCTTGGATATACGGGGTAAAACCATCGGAGCTTAAACCAAGTCGTACATTACGTGGATCCGAAGCAAAATCAGTATGTACCCGGTCAAAGTGCTTCCATGCTTCGCCATCGGATGGATGCCGTAAGACGTCTGAAGTTCTTTTGTTCTCAAAGTGCCATGTCATTTTTCCTGCAGTTTGCATTGATGCAAACATTCTCTGTAGCCTTGGAACTATTGACAAATAGAACATCGCCTTTACGGGAATTGGTTTGTTATTACTTGTCCCAGACTTGGGAGGGCAATACCTCGAAGCTTGACAAAATTTGCATTTGACCAAAGCTCCATCATTTATGCCGAATTCATTGTCGTAATACAACATGCATCCATTAATGCAACAATTAATCCTCTTGACTTCCAATCCCAGCTTCGACACTAACCTCTTTGCACCATAATAATTCTTTGGTACAACTCCTTTTATAGGTGTCACGTCCTGAAGCATTTTCATAAAAAAATCCAAACACTTTTCAGGAATATTCCAATTGGACTTGCAAGCTAAAAGTCTCACACACGGCGATAATTTAGAGTCTGAGGCCCCTTCAAACAATGGCTTTTTTTGCTGTCTCAGTTAAAAGATTATAAAATCTTTGTGCTTCCTCATTCGGAAGATCTTCAGTGTTATCGTAATCATGCGCCTCGTTTACCCCGAGAGCATCAACCACCATCTCCTGCATTGACACAAACTGTTCCCCACATCCCATATCTGCACGAGTGCTTGAGACACCCGTGAAATTCTCGTCAACCCCTAAATCAACATGTGGCACTTCTTCACCATGGAGAGTCCAAATCCAGTAATTTTCCTGGAACCCATTCATATACAAGTCAGTCTTCACAAGGTCTTCACTCTTAATCTTTCGACATCGGCATTTAGCACATGGACATCTAATTCGGTTTCCATCATCGATGAAACACTTTTGTCGCTTTGCTTGAGTAACAAACTCTTCAACCCCATCTACGAAAGTTGGTTTCAAACCCCTTCTTTTCGGATATAGCCTATCATACACCCAACTACGATTCGAAGGATAACAATCCATCTTCTCGCATATTAATAAAAAATCCAGATAAATTTTAACAATAAGAGAATAGCAATCACATTTTTTTTATTGATGTAATTAAATGATCTAAATGTTTTAATTGTTTCCATTATATTTACATGCATTAACATCATGTGGCACTCGAAAGGGTGTCTCAATCAGCACATATACATATTGTTTCCCAACCAAGCTATACTAACAGAAAGCTAATAGAAAACTTTCATCCCCCAACAAGTTAGTTTAGTGAAGCTGCAGCCATGTACCCACTATCATAAAAGTCCCTGCCTACAAATATGACAGCTTCGTGCAAATTTCAAATTCCAAAAACAGAGTACATGGCATAGTACTTAGCATAGCAAATACACACATAACTATGGCTTAAATTGATAACAATTGATTCAATAGGCAAAGTCAAAGCACCTATTCTATTTCCTATCATTATAGTATGCACAGGAACAATGTGTATGCTTGACTGTCCGGACAAGTCACCAAGGAATAAAAAATAACCAATTTTAATTCCATTCCCACATAATAGAAACAATTTTATACAGCTTCCCCTTTATAATGCATTTTTGTGACATATAAAGACAAACAATGACAAGAATAGAAGCATTTATTAAATGTAAAAGCAAATAAGAAGGCTTTGGAACAAAAAATGATTTGTAAAAAACACCACATTATACAGATTGTATATCACATGAATTCTTATGGACTTTTTCTTTTCTCTAGCTATGATTAAATGACTTTCCAATTCAGTTGATTAATTGTTGAAATTATTGATTAAAAGTGAAGATGTAGCCTCTTAGGGACATTAAATAGATATTCCTTGTACACAGACATTTGCTCCAGGGAAGATTTTACGAGAGACACACGTAGATCTCAGAAAACCAATGTGAATGGTAGAAAACCAATCATTGACTAATTTTTCCAAACCACAACACCTAAAAACACTACTTCTAGTTGTGATGCAATATATAATAATGTCTAACCTCTAAAATACAGAAAAGGTCCAAGTTCCTACAATTTGGTGGTACCATATGGCCTTGTACAACTATACAAAGCGGTGGAAACTTGATAAACTCAACATATGGCCATAATGACATGAACATCAGTCATGTAACAAAAGTAATAATGCCCTTCCTCCTTACAAGAACACTCTCGCTATGCCCCTGTAGCATAAAGCATGGTAGAGACACTAAGAAGCGAGTTCTTTTCGGGCATGAGCTTACAAGACACAACATTTCTAACAGGAATTTTATCAAACACGTTCCTGGCATCAGCGAAGGAACCAAAACGGTAACACATTAAGGATCAGTTTCCAGGGACTGTTAGCATCAATGCTATGAATATGAGACTAGGAGAAAGAGGAATAACATAATCAACAATATTGGCTATGCTTTCGCAATCCAGTGCAGAACACCAAGTAAATAATAGCATCTACATGGAAATTAATAATGAAAGAAGGTAAATAAATTTATGACCTGACAACGTTCACGTTTGAGTTGGCGCTTAGACTTCTTCTCCTTTATGGCGATTGCGACGGCCCTTTTTTATTCTTTGTGTTGGTGTCTGCTCCAACCTCTGAGGACGGCGATGGACGGCGTGCGACGGAGCAAGACAATGGCGGCGGTTGAGGGAATGAAGACGGCGATTGCGACGGCCCTTTGCTGTTGCTGTGTTGGTGTCAGCAAGAACGTTTGAGAAGGAGGAAATGAAAAAGAGAAGAGAAAGGAAGGAAGAGGAGGATGAGGAGTTACCTTCGCTGCCAGGGAAGAAAAGAAGAAGAGGAGGAGGCGCTTCAGTCTCACGATGGGTTGGGGAAAGGGTGAACACCGTGTGAACAGCTGAGGCGCGAAGGGACCGAGTGAAGAGGAGGAAGATGATTTTCCCAGGGGCTTGGCCGTGGGAAACACCGCCTGTCTTTCCCAAGCCCCTGGGAAACACCGCCTGTCTTTCCCAGGGGTTTGGCCGTGGGAAACACCGCCTGTCTTTCCCAGGGGCTTGATCCGTGGGAAAACTGAGCCATTTCCCAGGGCTTGATCCGTGGGAAACAGCGCTTTCTGTTACCTAAGGCCCAGCCCGTGGGAAATAAAGCGGGAATGTTTGGCGCCTCTTTTTCCCAGGGACAAGCCGTGGGAAATCAAGCGAGACATTTCCGAGGGTCTTGGCCGTGGGAAATGTAAAAATTTCCTAGGGATTTATTTCCCTGGGTAAAAAGCCCTGGGAAATAGCTTAATTTCTTGTAGTGTATTCGGCAAGTCCAAAAAGAAAGGTAAAGCTGCTGAGAAAAACATATGGAAGAAGAGGTCGATATTCTTTGATCTTCCATACTGGCGCAAGCTTGATGTCAGACATTGCATTGATGTGATGCATGTGGAAAAAAATGTGTGTGATAGTGTGATCGGGACGCTTCTCAACATTCAGGGCAAGACAAAGGATGGTGTGAATGCTCGTCTCGACCTCGTTGCTATGGGTATACGAGAGTAGTTAGCTCCAGTTGTTGAGGATGGTAAGCGGACTTATTTGCCGCCAGCATGTCATACTTTGTCAAAAAAAGAGAGACAAAGTTTCTGCGGGTGTCTTCAGGGCATCAAAGTTCCACATGGTTACTCTTGAAATATGAAGAGGCTTGTCTCTAGTGATCTTAAATTGGTTGGCTTGAAGTCTCATGATTGTCACATCTTGATGCAACAACTTCTGCCCGTTGCTATTCGTGGTATTGCTATAAAAAATGTGAGACATGCCATTACTCGGTTGTGCTCATTCTTCAATTCTATATGTAGCAAAGTCGTTGACCCCCGTATGTTGGATGACTTGGAAGTTGAGGCTGCTACAATCTTGTGCCAATTGGAGATGTATTTTCCTCCTTCCTTTTTCGACATAATGGTTCACTTAATTGTTCATTTGGTGAGGGAGATTAGATTATGTGGGCCAGTTTTTCTGAGATGGATGTACCCAGTTGAGCGCTACATGAAGATCTTGAAAGGGCACGTGAAAAATCCTCATCGTCCGGAAGCATCTATTGTTCAAAGGTATGTTGCAGAAGAAGCTATTGAGTTTTGTTCGGACTACCTTCATAACACGGATCCTATAGGGGTTCCTAAGCCTCGGCATGATGAGATCAGATGTCAAGGTAAGGGTACACATGGCTTAAGAATTAATAGGAAGGATCGGGAGGAAGTGCTTTAAGCACATTTGTATGTATTGAACAACATCGAATATGTTCAGCCTTTCTTATTTGAACATGAAAGAAAAGTCAATCAAGAAAACCCACGAATGAGTGAAAGGTGGTTGTTGAACAAGCATAACAAGACTTTCTTACCATGGTTCAAGGAAGAAATGCTTAAGGATGGTAGTACGGCTTCTGATGACGTAAAATGGCTAGCACGTGGGCCTAACTTCAACGTCATATGTTGGGGTGGATACGACATAAATAACTTTTCCTTTTATACAAAGGAACAAGATAACAAGAGTACCATGCAAAATAGTGGGGTTATGATCGTGGCCGAAGCAATGCACTTCTCTAGTGCAAAGGACACAAAACCCGTTACAGCACCGAGACCTTACTTTGGATATATTGAAAATATTTGGGTGCTCGATTACACTAAGCTTACGGTGCCGGTATTTAAATGTAAGTGGGTTGATAGTAACGGTGGTGTACAAACCGACGAATTGGGGTTCACATTGGTAGACCTCAACAAGTTAGGTCATATAAATGAGCCTTTCATAATGGCTTCCCAAGCAAAACAAGTGTTCTACATCACTGATCCTTCTAACAAAAGGTTGTCCGTGGTTCTCCAAGGAAAAAGCATGTATAATGGTAGTGATGAAAATGAAGATTCAAATCTTAATATTCCTGAGACTCCTTCTTTTTCAACAAACATGCCTACTATAATCGAGGAGACACGGGTGGACGATGTACATGCCACTCGTGATGATCATCACGAAGGGATATTGATATAGGTAGTTTAAACTTAGTATACATTTATTTTTATTTATATTTCTGTATTTATTTTGAGTTATAACCTATGTTAATAAATATATATTGTTTCTGAACAGGCATACATATGGATCATTGTTCCATTTTTCCTTTGCAATTCTGTAATGTGTGTGATATTCTGTGTTACTGGGATATTTACTGAATGCAGGGATGGCTGAGGGGAGTGATATTTTAAAACTGAGTTTAAAAAAAAAATACTATTAACGTCAGTTTTATCATACAACTGACGTTAAAATTAAGACCTTTAACGTCAGTTCTTGATAATAATTGACGTTAGTTTTAACAAAATTAACGTCAGTTTTGTTAAAGAACTGACGTTAATTTTGACAAAATTCACGTCAGTTGTGTTAAAGAACCGACGTTAATAGTGTTATATTTAACGTCATTTGAGAACTGACGTTAAAAGTTTAACTTTTAACGTCAGCTGTATTTACGTCAGTCAGTATTTTGACGTAAAAAATCAATTTTAACTGACGTAAAAAGCACTTATTGCACTAGTGTCTGAAGACATTGATGATGATTTCCAGAGAAAGAAAAATGGCAACATGCTGAAGAAGATTGGGGTCTTATGGAAGAAGCCTCAAAAATAGTCACTGTGCTCTGAATATGCATGTGTAGTACGTCAATATTGTGTTGCTGTAATGCTTATGTTTTGCAATTTTGCCTCAACACTACCCTTCTCTTTGCATGTAAATACTGCCCACGTCTAAAACTCTTTGTGAACATTGCTTGGAAAGTAGTTGACATTTAGTTTTTAAGTGAACTAGGATCTTTGAAACTACCCTTCCTCTCTATTGAAAATCCAAGAAATTACATTTTTTTTTGTAATCTAGTGCATCAGAACACTAGGATTTGAGGTTAAAAAAAGGTAAGTGTAAACAATGAATAAATTCTAACCACCATGTTAATGTAATTTATTAACGAGACACATTCTGACATGCATAAAATTTTCAAACTGACTACTGCGGTTTGCTCACCCGTTGGATTTTGTGTCTCTTGGCTTTTAGCAGACCAAATCCTTCTTGACGTTGGCTTCATACTTTACTGAAAATCCTAATTTATAGGGACATGAGAAATTCTTCTTATGAATCTTATCAGCTCCACTGTGGTATCATATATTCGTATGGTCCACTAGTTCAATTTGATTTAATTTAACAATGCATTTCCATTTAACTTATTCATAGTCTTTATTTTTAAGATGGTTATACCTAACTACCACTCCTTTTCTCTCTTTTTTCTTCTAAAAAGTAATAAATATAAGATGATCAAGTGTAGAAATTTGATAAAAATTTGAAGTACAAAGAGAAAAAATATATATAAGTTCTTCATGTTCTAAGAATATACCTGATGTAAAAAAAAATGCATTTATGATAGAATATCTTGAAAAATACCACTGATTCAAAAATTCAAGCTCATGAAGTTTTGATTCTAATTCAGTCTTCAGAAAGTTCAGATTCAAGCCGCAAAAAATTAACCACGAAACATTACTCTCATACTTTCTCTCTCTTTTCCTTCTGTCAAATAGGGAAATGATGCTTTTATCTACTTCCCTCCAACTTCATTGGCTAGGTTGGCAAATAAATCTGGAATTTCTTAGTCTGTTCACCAATAAAAAGATATAGACTATAGTAGTACATAAATTTTGACAACTAAAGGGAACTAAAAAAGGGGGGGAAAAACAAACAAACAAAAAAGAAAAGAGAGTGGATTCATTCAAGTGCATCAAATCTCTCTCTTAACCCAAAACTACTCAAGTGGATTGAAATTGACAGCTTAACTAAGACTGATGTTTTGGTCAAACATGAGAGGAAATCAATCAGTGCCTTCTAATTCTTCTGATGGGAGGGGAGAATCATGCAGTGTCTACATTAGGGGACTATGGAGAATCCCATGCCAAGATGGTGTGAAACCATTCCAACTTGCTCTTCCTGAATCAACTTCACCCATGTTTGTGTCTCCATTGAGCTGCCATAATGGGAAACCCCCCAACACCTTACTTTGATCACTTTGTTCCCTGCCACTACACAGTTCTTGCTTCATGGTACTGACCCTCACTGCTTGAGTAGCTGCATTGCTCATTTCTTGATCATAAGGGATCATCATCTCTCCACCATTAACCCCAACCCCACAAGAATTTCCATTATCCACCACCTCCCCCATGTCCCCATTCCCATACACATAGTACATATTCTGAAGACTATTGTTATTTTGGGTTCCAAGGAAACCATTTCTAAGTGCATCCAAGAAACCATGGTTTGTTGTTGAGGGGTACTTCATGCCTTGATTACCAAGAATGTCACAAAGTGAGCTTGTTGGGTTCCCCAAAATAGAAAGATCATGGTCATCAAAACCCAATTGCCCGCATGATTGTTTTTGGAGCCTAGCTAATGCTAGGGTGAGGTCACTGGATTGATCATAAGGCAAATTATGAGGAAGACTAGTGAGTGGGTTGGGATTGGAATTGCATGTTTGATCATGAGCTCTCTTTGATAATGATGAAGATGATGAGGAAGACCTCTTGGTTTTCCTGCATCCTCCACCCACTGGAACATTCCTTAGTGTTCCTCCTTTTGTCCAATATCTCCTGCAGGACTTGCAGAAATATCTTGGCTGAGAAAGACTGTAATTGTTGTAGTAACAAAATTTGGTGTTGGTAGAGTCACATCTTGGGCATTTCAGAGCTTGTTCTGGCTGAGGTCTTGGCTTCCTCTCCTGCTGTGAATTTGAGCTACCTAACATGTTCTCCAGTGACTGGCTACACATTTGCTGCAACAATTCACAAAATCCAATAAGTCCAAACAACAATTTTCCCTCACCTTAATCAATCTAAGTGCATGTTTGATTTTCGGTTGAGAAGTTGCACACGTATGTTTAAGATAAAGTATTTATAGAGTTCCTTCACTATTCATTTACAACAGAAAATAAAATATTGCCTAAGTGAATTATCATGCATGATTACAAATATAATCATACATGGACAGTTCATAAATTACTCCCAACAAGTATACATACAGTACACGTAAATTTCCAATTTTTGTATTTTGTTAGCACCAATGTTTCACAAAGATGGAGATGGGGAAATTAGTTAATATATTTGCCCTAACTGTCCAGCTTCAAGAGAGACTATACCAGTTGGAAACCACATGCTATATTTATACGGGTTCAGTTTGATATATAGAGATAAAAAAGCCTTGAATAGCATAGCATATATACATAACAAAAGAGAGAAAGAAACTTCTCATACTAATTATTCCAAATGATTTGTAGAACGTGTGAAAAAACAATTTTTTTGTGTAAAAATGGATCATTTTCTTATTCAAACTTCAAATTTAAATTCTGAATCAAAACCCAAAACCATATTAGCCCTCAAAAGTAATAAACCACGAAGGAAAAGGGAAAGTGAAGGTCTGAAGGAGGAATAAGAATTTTTTTTAATCTTTAATGCATGAACATGAAGCATATCCTACCTGGTGTTGTCCACTAGAAGGATCCATCCATACAATACAAGCAAAATTAAGCACTCTTGATCAGTTAGAAACTCGATACTTGAAACCTATGCTTTTACTTGGTTTTGTGTATCTATGTGCTTGTAGTGGGACTGTATAGAAAAAAGGAAGAAAGGGAAAGGGTGAGAGATCAGCAAATTAAAGATATAGAGAATGAAGATGGCTTAGGGAGTAGTGGTCATGCAAAGTGAGGTTGGTAAGACACATGTCTTCTCTAGATATATAAGAGTAAAGTGTTAATCTCATGAATTTTTTATTATATCTAAAGTTTGATGAATAATGATCAAATAGTATAGATATAAAATATGGTGTAAGATTGTATATAAAAAGCAAGCAATCCCAATGGAGACTGGAGAGAGAGGAAAATGATAGTTTATGCCGTACACAAGATGGTGGATGAGGTTGGCTTGCACGCAGAGAAATCATTAAATAAAGAGAAAAGAATTTGGAGTGATTGTACTCAAATCTGTTGTGCAACGGTTTCATACGAACCACTAAGAAACTCCAACATCAGTCTTTGTCTCTGTATATGTGGGTCCCATATCTGTAGTGGATGCAACTATCATTGGGCCCACCCTCGTTGGACTGGCTAGCCCATAGGTCCCCACGCATCCACCACTGACTCTTCCTCCCCCATGCTAGCTCCACTTCATCAGTCACCACCCCACAATTCATCGCCATCAACAAAACAAAAACCTCCAAGACTTTCTCAGCCTCCAAACATAAACCTCGTGCACTCTGTTTTCCTATACTTATATTATTATTCTATCTAATCTTCAAATCAAAATAAAAACATACTGAGCTAATTGATTTATAGTCCAACTATACTTACTACTACTAGTTCAACTAGTTAGTACATATATATTTTGAAGAAATTTTTTTTTAAAAAAACTAATCACTTGTTTTTAAATTTTTTTAACATTGATATAAAATAAATCAAGAATGTGGACTTCATAGATTCCTAAAGTCAGCATCACTTTAGGAAGGATTTTATCTAATCGTCACCCTCACGAGGAATAGTTTTACAATTTTGCATGTGAGAATATCATGACCAAAAAGAATATTATAAGTTAATTATGTTTTTTATTCAAATCATTTTTAGTGGATTATAACCCTCGTGTGTGTGTGTGAGTGTGTGAAACTTAATTTTTTTAAAACAATGTGAATGAAATAAAATTATTATTCTGGGACATGAATTAAATAAAACAGAGTTTTGGTCTAAGAAGGGGGGTGAGAATGTATGTTTATGTATGTGTATGATGGGGGTGGGGTAGGGGTGAGCATCGGGCGGTTTCGGGCGGGTTCGGGTGGGGACCATCGGGTTCGGGCGGGTTCGAGGTAAAAAAATAGAAACCGAACCCGCCCATCTATACCATCGGGTTGGGCGGTTCGGGTTAGGACGGGTTCGGGCAGGTTGAAACGGGTTTAGGCTTTTTAATTATTTAATTTTATTCCAAAAAATTAAAAAAAAACCCAACGAGCCTAATTAAAATTTAAGGCTTTCAACCCAATTAAGTACCAAAAAAAAAAAATAACAGAAGAGGGGAAAAAAAAAATCTAAGATCCAGTCTTGACAGTCCATTCTCCATTAATCTTTTTTTTTTTTTATGGCGGCCTGGTCGGGTTAGATGGGTGACATAACCTGCACCCGAACCCGCCCGCTCTTATCCATCTAAAACCGCCGTTTCCACCCGCCCAACCCGCCAACCCGTTTCAACCCGCCCGAAGCGCAAAAATTAGTGGCGGGTCGGGCGGTTTCGGGCAGGTTGAAACATTTTGCTCACCCCTAGGGTGGGGTCTAGATAAACAAGCAATGAGATATTAATTAATCTTCTTGTCGTTCGTTGAATGTGGAATGTCTAGGTGATGGGGGCTGGAAATGATGGCTGGGGGACACCGGTAACTGTGAATGACAGGATCTTCGTCTTCGTCTTCTTCGTATCTTTCATTGTTTTGGAGCATTTTCATTCACTTATACACACACACACAAATTAAACTGTTACTATTTCACCTATTTGATTCGTTTTATTATTACGTGGAACACGTTGTGCCTCGTACATAGTTAAATACTCACAGCTATGCATATTGCTTAGCCACCTCACGAGTCAGTCGTCGATTACTCACTCACTCAATTCACGAGTCAATTTTGCTTTACCCGTGGTCCCTCTCATCCTGAAACCTGATCATGATCAATAATAAACACTCCACCGTGAGTGACTTGTCACGCTCAACCTCCACTTATTCGATGGAATTCATAGCCTTTGTTTTCACTGCACCCAACACACGTAATTTCCCATTCTAGTCACTTCACTCCAAATAAACCAAGGTCTTTAAAGGAAATAAAATATCTCCATAACAGACAATGGTTTGTTAGAAAATATCTTAATTTATATACATTTTCCTTCATAAGCATGGAATTTAGAAAATATTAATGGTGATTTTGCTAGTCTACAAAATTTGAAAGGGTTGTGGTATCCTTTATAATTTTGACCACAATGAAATCAACGTGTAGTTGGATCGAGTGATAACAAGCTCAAACCCTTTAAACAAGTGGGTAGGGCTTCGACTCTTTATCTCTTGTATATGACGGTAGATACCTTATACCAATACCAGAAAAAATATATTTGGAGAACCGTAACTTTTATAAGTGATCCTCAAGTGATAACTTTTAATTTTTATCATCTATATATAATTGTAGGGTAAATGCCCATTTTGGTACCTGAAAAAAAGTGTGTGGGTCATTTTAGTCCCTGATAAAAAAAAAACTACTATCCTTGACAATTACTAACTGGGACAAGTTAGTCCTTAAGTTGACTCCGTTAGTCAGCATATGTTACTAAATTGTCCCATGATACCAATTGTCAATGACTAATTAGTCTCACTTTAAATATTGTTAGGGACTATAATATCCCGTTGTAATTGTCATGAACTAACTTGTTCCACGTTAGTAGTTTTCAACGACTAATGGAGTGATTTTTTTTTTTTTGTCAGAGACTAAAATGGTTCACTCACTTTTTGTCAGGGATTAAAATGGATCTTTACCCATAATTGTATCATCATAATATACTTTTTTTACCTTTAAGATACTCACTCCTCTCTTTTTCTTTTCACCTGCATCCAACAAAAATTAGTAAAACAACTCACTCGGATTGTTCTCACATGGGAAAAGTATTGTATGAAAATTACCATTATTTGCTAATCCAGAACCAAATGATTACTTTCGTCTTATTGTTTATTTCATTGATCTACGGCTAATTAATTAGATTATTACTCACAGTTGGCGCTTATTTTGTCGCTTAGCTGGTAGAAAAAAGTACTCCCTCCTTTATCCACCAGCGGTCTGTTATCTCGGGACTCATTCTTTAATCAAAAACTTAGAGGAAAGTTAACAGGCATCATTGCATTTACAAAATTTCAAGCCTAAATTTAAATAATCATAGGTTACTTTTATTTTTAGTTACAAAGAAGAGATGAACATGCAATCCACCAAAACCGATCGCCAACCTAACAAATCTTAACTATTATGTCCAAATCCAAGAAATTGGATTAAATATAAGGGGAACAGATATTGCATGTGATAGATGGTCAGCAATTAATCAACTAAATTAGAGACATCGATCATACACGCTAATAGGTTTTAGGTTTAACCCACAAAAAAATAAAAGGAGAGTAGAACCTACCTATGTAATGTAAGTACCCCGCATTGCCCGCAACCTTTTGATTTTATCCTAAATGGGTGTTATGCCACCACTGATATTTGGAGGCAGGATTCTAGGAGTTGATGGCGGGAAAAACAATGTTAGAAACTACTATATTTGATTTCATGCTTTTATTATGTTTTGGAGTTACTTGGGGAAATTAATTAATTAGCAAAGAATGATTGATCGCACTATCAGGTATCCTTTGGATCCCATGAAAATTTAGCTTTCGTTATATGCTGATTGAAAGAAACTTGTGTTTGGAAATGCATGGTCAGCAAATTAAGTTAATCAAAGATTGGAGGATGGGTCATGCATGTATTATGGGTGGGGTCAGGCGTGTTTGTTGACCTGGTCAAATTTTCATCAAAGGAAACAGAGAGAAAAAAGGGTTAAAGTGAGTGAGGAAGCGATTGGAAACTGTGCCCAATATCCCAAGGCACACCTCATGCTAAAGTTGTTTGTATTAGCATTTCTGTTCAGAAAAGAATATGGCATTCCCACTTCTTTCTTCCACAGAATCTTTTATAAAGAATATAGTGTGTATTGAGGACCTAACAAAGGTTGATAACTTGATGTGTCATCTGATTTTTTAAGTTTTAATAGTCATCCAGCATTAGCTTAATTTGGGTGTCCCCTCTAATTAACAAGCAGGATATGCGACTTAGCGAGATGTGAATGAATAATGAAAAAAAAACTTATTGGTGTTGGAACTACATGAAAATAGGTTTATGTGTTTGATACGTGTTAATGCACAGGACAATACAAGACAAACAGGACAATATGACACAATCTCTTGAGTCACATGACAACTTTTTGTCATGTACATCGTTTGACAGATAATGGACATCACAAGTAAAATAATATTAATTTTACTATGATGCTCTTCATAATATATATTATTATATTATTATATATTAATATAATATTTATTAATATATATTATTAATATATGAAGTATTAGACAATATATTTTATAATATATAATATATATGATAATATATTATTACTACCATAATAATAATATATATTTGAGCTTTTGAGGGTTCACCTGGTTAAGTTTATTTAGTATAGAAGTGTTTTTTTAAATTGAAAAACAAAACACTTCTTATATTTACATGATTGTTTGATTGGGCTTTTATTAAAAATTAAAAGCTAAAAAATGCTTGTACAAGAAGTTATATTTTTTAACTTCTCTAGAAAAGGCCCCGAATTATATAAAAAAAAATGTTTTTACTATAAGTGTTTTTAATAATTATAATTAAACACAAAATAGCTTCTAATTTATAGAAAAAGTATATAACAAAAACCACTTCTTTAAACTTACTTTCTTTAAGCATAAGCAAATGGACCCTTATAATCTATTAGGCTAACCTATATAATATAATTTATTAATATATATTAGTCTAGTATATTTTATATAGAATTATTAATTATGTTAAACATCATCCTTAATTAGTTAAAAAATTTAAAAAAAATATAAATTCTTGAACATATTCGAATTATATACATTAAAATACATTTTCGAGTTTGACAAAAAACCAAAATAAAGATTTGTACTAGATTTTTGTACAATTTCTTATAGTGGAAAAAAACACACTTGAAGGAGTCCAAATCCGGCAATAATAAAGATCTTGCGAAAAGTCATTGGAGATAAGTTTGCCTCAACTTTCAAACGGAAAATAGTGATGTTATTATTATTTTTTTTAACCATGACATGACAGTGACTAATCTCTATCGTAAAATATATTGGGCGTATGAAGTGGGTTATTCCTTTCCAATCAAATTTTCTTCCTACATCAGAGTCAGGATTCGAATCCCTGACTACTTACTTAAGGTGTCCAAGTTCCTTACCACCTGAACCAACCACATGATGGTAAATACTGATGTTATATTTGGTCATGTATATAAATATTTCCAATTTACTAGAAATGTTATGTTATTTTTTTAAAAAAAAAATTACTTGACCTATGAACTTGGATTGTCAAATGAAATTAAATAAACAAATTAATTCTGTTGAATAAAGTAAATTTGATCGAAAGTCGAAACAAATATGACCTTCAATGAAGAAATTGTGATTTTTTGCACATGATTTTGATGGCTA
The DNA here is from genome assembly GCA_030762895.1 of Sophora flavescens. Taxonomy (NCBI): domain Eukaryota; kingdom Viridiplantae; phylum Streptophyta; class Magnoliopsida; order Fabales; family Fabaceae; genus Sophora; species Sophora flavescens. The sequence continues at coordinate 170,768,277 of CM061066.1, forward strand.
CCTATAAATATAGAATTGCTATAAAAAATGCGACATGAGAATAAACTTTGAAAAAATACTTCGCATTCACTACAGTAAGATTATGATTTTTTTTTTCGATCTACTGCGAGGAGCATCACACCGTCAACCTGAGATGGGGACTAATCTCCCGTGATAGTTTGTTTGGCACCACTAAGGGTGACATCCTTCCCAGCTGAGGTTTTTTCCATACCCAATACTTGAACTCGAGACCTTGATTAAGGAACGAGAGTCCCTTAACCACTCACGCCAACCTCAATTAGTGTAAGATTATGAATTTGGATTATATGCATTCATTATATATATGCATGCACTCATTGATATATATTTACCATTAGATGCATTTAAGCGTGTATTAAAAAATTCAAAAAATAAAAATAAGATTGATCGAACGTATATTTTGTGACTTCGTGAATGTAGTGAATTTAAATCCTAAGATTATATATAGAGATTTCAATTTTCTCGCTAAATGAAATGTTTTTAAACTGCTTATAAAAAAAAAAGAGTAAATAGCCAATTTAGTACCTGAAATTGGATTTAGTATCAAATTGATCCATAAACTGAGCGAAATAGCAATTTAGTCCCTAAAATTGCAAACCATGATTCAAAATGATCCTTTTGTTAACTATCGCCCCCTAACCTCGTTAACTCTGCTTATGTGACACGTTAAGTGCCTTGCTGGACTCCCATCTTATCATCCACCTTGCCTCCACGTCAGGAACACAATTTGAGGGACTTAATTGAAATTTCAGGGACTAGATTGAAATTGCCTAGTGTTTTAAATCGGGTTTCATCTTCTCCCCCCTCATTCTTCAACGGCTCTTTCTTGTTCTCCCCCTTTGCTGTGCTCCCCCGTTCTCTGTTGTTCCGCTTCATTCTCTTCATCCCTCTATCTCCTTTTTTGCTGCAACCGAAGACGAAGATGAGGAAAGGGGGTAAGGGGTGTTCCCCACAAACTGGGTCACAAACATCTGGGGTTAATGGGTTTGAAACCCATAACCCTTTTGAAATTTTCTGCACATGTCCCACTCCCAAATGAGTTGTTTTCGCATTTCCAGAACTTCAAGGAACCTAGGGAGAGCTTTCATTGCATGTCCCTTGCCAGTGGTAATTTCAGCTATGGCGGCTTTGCCTATTTTTCATACCCTATTCTGGAATTTTTCTTTTCTACTATAATTTTTTTTTGTTTCTGCAGAAAGATGGTGGTTGTGGCTATTTTCGCTGGGTTGATCAACTTCCAGCTTTCAACCTGGGTAATTGGAATGAAGAAAGGTGGAATGCTAAATTTGAATATGAAGTAGAAGACAATGAAGAAATGTGGAAAGCAGAGGTTATGGGCAAGTTGGATGGCATGGGGAAAAAGGTGAGAGTGATAAAATCCTGGGTTGCACTACTGTGTGTGTTGCTTTGTGTATGTTTTATGTTGTTGATTGGAAGGAAGAGTGATTATGTTTAGGGTTTAGGTCTCTAAGTGTTCGTTGTGTTATGTGGAAAAGTTTTTTTCGGGGGCAAACGTGTAATGTAATATGTTTGAAGTTATCAAATGAGAAGCAAACTATGCTTTTGTTAATCATGCTGCCAACACAAATTCTAACCAAACCACACAAGAAATTGACAATATAATTGTTGGTGTAAGCCCTATAGGCCAATGTTTTCCTTTGTACTTACATTTTATATCTTGCTATTATTTATTATATGAGGCATTTCAGTTTATTATGTTGTTTGTTTAAACGTAATAAAGTCCTTATAATAGGAAGTTTTATTTAATAGAATATCAAGTATACGACTTGATAGTGAGACGCTATTAATCAAGAGAACTTTATTCTTAAATATCCATAATCAAGTATTATTATTAATAAGGACAATAATAACACATCAAGACTTTTATGTGTATGGATTGATGACCATTTTCTCACGGGTCATGAATATGAGATATCAATTCACACACATAGGTACACATTAGAGTAATGATGTACTGGATTGACCCGCCGTGAGAACACTACATGGAACATTATGTAAGTGTCATAAGTAGTTCTCACAGTGACAATGGTGTATGCAATCCTTCGACCTGAAACCACTACGATCCCTACATGAGGAGTTGTGTGCTTTAATATCGTCAAACATTATCTGTAACAGGATAACTATAAAGTTGGTCATTGGGTACACCGCAAGTCATGCAGAGGGATGTGAGTGATCTAGATGGGATTTGTCCCTCATACATAATCGGAGTAATATCTGTGGGGCCCTGATAGAGTGAGACTGTAAAATGCATGGCCGTGCTGAAATGAGTCGATATGAGATATTGACCTCATTTAATGTTAAGTCTACTCGAGTATCAAGTGATGTAATATTGAACTATACAAGGGTGACACATTCTATTCCTTGTGTTCAATATAGATATAAGGACAAAGGGAAAATAATACACATTAACATTGGTCACGGAAAGGTTACGTCAAATCACTGACTTTCTCATTACTTGGGTAACAATGATGTGTTGCTGGACACCACTCATTGTTTATAATATTAAATATAATTTAATATTATTGCCAATGTTATGAGAACCTATAGGGTCACACACTTAGAGAAGATTAATCAGAGCTAAAAGAAATTGGGTTAGACCTAAATTTCTATTGGGCCACGCTCATGACAGATGAGCCCAGAAGGGCCAGGTTAAACCCTTTTCCATGCAAGGTGCGCTACCTACAGGTGGTAGTAAAACAGTACCGAGCTGTCATTCCATTTTGCTCAGACCGCACTCAGTACACTGTTTGCGTGTGAAAAGAAATATACCATCGTGTCTCCTCTAGTACCTAGCAGTGCTTAGAGGCACCGTTCTGATTGAACACGTGAGATGTGTCTATTTGTTCGAGTGGACTACGTAGAGGCATTGCTGGTTCGTGCACAGCTTGTGATTTGCAGCGACTCAAATCAAAGGTCTGTGCTTCAAGAGGTAAATTTTCGAAACATGAACCATGACCATTCGCAAGGATTCTTGGTGGGAATTATTTCGATGTGCTTGTTTGATGCACAAATTCCCAATAGTGGTATCAGAGCCGCTTACAAAACCATGGTTTTGTTTGTATGGTTTACCTGTTATATGTGATAACATGCTTATATACGAATTTATTTTCTAAAAATCGTTTTCAAAATTTGTATGCTTCTGTTTTTGGAAAACATGATTATGTAATTTCGTTTTCGTATGTATATGATATATATGCGTCACATTGAGGTTCCGGGTATATATGTGATATATACATGATTGGTTTCAGTTTTATCATGGCGACGTTAAGGTTCAATGAGACATGAAGAGTTCATGTTCTCACGGCCATGAAGGTCCAAGGTTCATGTTCTGCGTAGTGTGATAATTAATTGATTCATTAAAACGATATTGATGATAATAAAATGGTTTTATTATTATGATTTCAAAAATCAAATATATTTGGATATTTTGTATCATCCTTTTAATGACAATATTAATAATAATTATTTTTTTTTGAACCGAACAAACTTAACTCATATTATTGATAAAGAAAGGTTCAATACAAGAAGGGCAAGAATTATAAACTTAGGACTAGCATTGAAAATAGCGACCCTTGTCAAGCAATGAGCTACTACGTTAGCTTGCCTCCGAATAAACTTAACTTTGAAGTTTGGACTAGAAGAAAGAAGGCCTCTACAACTTGAGATAATATCACCAAATTCTTATATATTTATTTTTGAACCCAAAACGGTATCAACAACCATCTTGTTGTCAAGTTCAAAGATGACTTGTTCTAGCTCAAGACCCTGGATCCAGCGCAAGGCAGCAAGTAACCCAGCTGCTTCTCCTTCGTGGACACGCAAAAAAGGGGCAAACCTGAGAGTTTGAGCTGCAATAAACCTTCCAAGGCTATCTCTAACACACATACCAAGACCAGTTTGGCCATGACTCTCCCAAAAGGAAGCATCAACATTGAATTTGTAAAAACCAGTTGGAGGTGGCTCCCGAGTTGGAGTATCTGAAGCTAACACTTTTGCATGGGAAAGGCCATGCACCTGCACCTGCATTTTACGAGCACATCTCAACTCATGGAGATAGTCCATGCCGCGACGAACAACATGGGAGTTGTTAACTTCCTTGTTGTCCTAAATAATTTCATTCCTCTTCCTCCAAAGGTTCCACAGAAGCATACAAAGAGTACTCCTTTGATCATGGTTGAGAGCTTTGCAGACTGCGAAGAAGAGGCTAGCAAAACTATCGCAAGATTCCAACAGAGGATAAATGAAGTTCCAAAGCTTTGCTTCCACCCAATACCACCTATTATGAACGCAGATAACAAGGATGTGCCATCATGTTTCATCTTCTATACCACACAGCTCACATGGGGAGAGGCACTGATCAGCCTCTGGCTCATCTAGTTTTATGACTAGTATGACCGTGGTTTTGTGTTAATTATATATCGTTTTCGCCCAAATTAGACTTGATTGTCCTCAAGCAAGGTTTTGAGTCCCTTAAGTAGTTTTAGGATAATTTAGCCAGTTTTGAGTCAAATAAAACACTTATTTCTATTTCATGTTTCAGGCTAATGAGGAGACCAAGGAGGGAAGGACACATAGAAGCAGAAGCCATCACGTCCTAGCCGTGACACTGGTCACGGCCGTGATGAGCTACCCAGGAAAGACAAAGCATCACGGCCTAGTCGTGACAATGGTCACGGCCGTGATGAGAAGACCAGAGAGATCAGAGAGGATCACGGCCTAGCCGTGATACACATCACGGGCGTGATGAGGAGTACCTGAAAGACAGAATTGATCACGGCCCAGCCGTGATGAAGGTCACGGCCGTGACAGATCAGCACCCAAAGTCAGATTGTATCACATCCTGGCCGTGATAGGTATCACGGCCGTGACAGACAAGAATTTGAACTGGCGCCCTTGACAGAAACGGTCACGGCCTGGCCGTGATGGCCATCACGGCCGTGACGTGCGGCCTCTCTATAAAACAGAAGCGCAGCAGACAGATGAAGGATCCAATTTTCATAGTTTACATCATATACTCTTAGCTTTTGTCATATTTGTAATGGAGAACTAATCTCCCTAGATTAATCTGCTGTAATCGGCTTCCGTCGACACTTGAGGTCTTGTAATTCCCGATTGAATTTCCTTCTCTCCTTCAATACTATTCTTTATTCTCTGTTTACTTAATTCAGTGTGTATCGAATTAGTGTTGATTTATTTTCGATGATTTTATGTTCCTAAACTCAATCGCGTTTGCTTAATTCGCGTGCGTTCAATCGTGTTTGCTTAATTCACGAGTACTTCACCCCGTTTGCTTAATTCGGGAATCAGGAACACATGTCCCGTAGCGTCGATTTCGCTTGTTAATTGATGCTACAATCGAAAAGGGATTAGAATCCGCTTAGGGCATGGGATTACATGAATCGATGATAGTGGGAAACCGAACAGCAGATTGATCGTCTTTGTCTTATTTGATAATCACTTAATTTGCCCTGTTTTTATGCTTTGTTTTTGCTCTGTTTCTCAATTGATTTTCAAACCAACCAACCCCCCCCCCCCCAAAATCGATTTTCTGTGATAATAACATTACGAGAGTCATTGTGATACGATACCCGAGTTGTCGCATACTGAACTACAGTTTTACAAACCACTCGCTTGTTGACCCGTGCTCGACAGCGTGTCAAATTGGCGTCGTTGCCTGGGACTCTTGTTTGTTTGTTTTCACATTTTTTCGTTTTTCTGTTTTTCTGCTGAATTAGTCTGGCTACTAGGTCTACTTGTCCTGACTTGTGTGATTTTGATCCTGAAATTGAAAGAACACTGCACACACGCTGTAGAGCAATTCGGACTAGCACTAGTAGTTCTTATTTTGCACCTGTTTTTGATAACATGGCTGATCAAAGGATATTAAGGCAGCTTGCTGCCCCTGATGTCAATTATAATGGCTTGTGTATTGAATATGATGATGTTGTTTCCCCCTTTGAGTTAAAATCTGGTTTAATACACTTGTTGCCAAGGTTTAGTGGTCTTGCAGGTGAAGATCCACATAAACATCTGAAGGAATTCCAGGTCGTCTGCTCTACACCCTTGAGACCGGAGGGAATAACAGAGGATCACATCAAGCTGAGAGCCTTCCCGTTCTCACTTCAGGGCGCTGCAAAGGATTGGCTGTACTATCTGGAGCCAAATTCCGTTAGAACCTGGAATGATTTGAAGAGGGTCTTCCTAGAGAGATACTTTCCTACCTCCAGAGCTGCATCAATCAGGAAGGAAATATATGGCATTAGACAAGGCAATGAGTCGTTGGCTGAGTATTGGGAGAGATTCAAGCAGTTGGTATCCAGTTGCCCCCAGCATCATATTTCCGAGCAGCTGCTCATCCAGTACTTTTATGAGGGATTGCTTCCAATGGACAGAAATATTTTGGATGCTGCTAGTGGGCGAGCACTCGTTGATAAAACTCCAGCTGCTGCCAAGCAATTGATTGAAAATATGTCATTAAACTCCCAACAGTTCACAACCAGAATCAAATCTATAGAGACAAGGGGTGTGAATGAAATCCAAGGTTCTTCTTCCAACAAGGCCCTTGAAACCAGAATTATTGAGATCACTTCTTTGGTGAAGCAATTGGCAATGGATAAGGTTCAGCCGACAAGGTTGTGTGGCATTTGTACTTCTCCTGAGCACCTGTCCGATGCATGCCCTATTCTGAAGGATGAGTCAGTCACTGATTTGCCTCAAGCTTATGCAGCTAATCTCTATAATCAAGGCAACAATCAGAACCGGTACAACATTCCTGACCTCTCCACAAATAAGTACCACCCCAACTGGAGGAATCATTCAAACCTTCGGTATGGGAACTCATCTGCACAATAGCAACAACCAATGTTACCGCTGGCACCACCACAGAATTATCCCCAAGTGAACACCTCTGTACCTTCCGGACCTTCCCTAGAGGACATGATCAAGCAAATGGCTGCAAACAATCTCCAGTTTCAGCAGCAAGCAAATGCTAGTATTCAGACTTTGCACACACAGATTGGACAGATTGGACAGTTTCAGCAGCGAACGGATGCTAGCATTCACGCCTTACAGACACAGATTGGACAGCTTGCCACTTCGATGAATGCCATGCAGCAAGCTCAAGGATCGAACCAACTACCTGCACAAACAGTGGTGAATCCTAATGCTCCAAGTCCCAATGTGAGTGTGATTTCTTTGAGATCCGGGAAAGTTGTAGAGGCAGCCCCTGAAAAGGATAAAAAAACTGTTGAGGTAACACCTGAAACTTCTGCTGTTGCTGAAGCTGAGAGAGAGTATGTGCCACCGATCCCCTTCCCACAAAGAGTGCTAAAGAATAAAAAGGTTAATGAGGAGAGCAAGGAGGGAAGGATACATAGAAGCAGAAGGCATCATGTCCTAGCCGTGACACTGGTCACGGTCGTGATGAGCTACCCAGGAAAGACAGAAAGCATCACAGCCTAGCCGTGACAATGGTCACGGCCGTGATGAGAAGACGAGAGAGATCAGAGAGGATCACGGCCTAGCCGTGATACACATCACGGGCGTGATGAGGAGTACCTGAAAGACAGAATTGATCACGACCCAGTCGTGATGAAGGTCACGACCGTGACAGATCAGCACCCAAAGTCATAATGTATCACGGCCGTGACGGACAACAATTTGAACGGGCGCCCAAGACAGAAGCGGTCACGGCCTGGCCGTGGTGGCCATCACGGTCGTGACGTGCGGCCTCTCTATAAAACAGAAGCGCGGCAGACAGATCAATGATCCAGTTTTCACAGTTTACATCATATACTTTTAGTTTTTGGCATATTTGTAATGGAGAACTAATCTCCCTAGATTAATCTGCTGTAATCGGCTTCCACCGACACTTAAGGTCTTGTAATTCCCGATTGAATTTCCTTCTCTCCTTCAATACTATTCTTTATTCTCTGTTTGCTTAATTCAATGTGTATCGAATTAGTGTTGATTTATTTTCGATGATTTTATGTTCCTAAACTCAATCGCGTTTGCTTAATTCGCGTGCGTTCAATCGTGTTTGCTTAATTCACGAGTGCTTCACCCCGTTTGCTTAATTCGGGAATTAGGAACATATGTCCCGTAGCGTCGATTTCGCTTGTTAATTGATGCTACAATCAAAAAGGGATTAGAATCCGCTTAGGGCATGGGATTACATGAATCGATGATAGTGGGAAACCGAACAGCAGATTGATCGTCTTTGTCTTATTTGATAATCACTTAATTTGCCCTGTTTTTCTGCTCTGTTTTTGCTCTGTTTCTCAATTGATTTTCAACCCCCCCTCCCCAAAACCTATTTTTTGTGATAATAACATTACGAGAGTCCTTCTGATACGATACCCGAGTTGTCGCATCCTGAACTACAGTTTTACAAACCACTCGCTTTTTGACCCGTGCGCGACAGCGTGTCAGGCACTGGACATGTCTACTACGCAACCTTGTCCTAGTAGGGAGGCAATCTTTACAAGCTCTCCAAACGAAAATCTTCAAATGCATAGCACTCATCAAGACTAATATCGAATGAGTGTAGGTCCACCAAAGTGGAATGCATTTTTATATACTAGTAAGACGCGACGGGACAATTGTAATGTCTACTTGCTATCTATTGAGTCTAACTTAACGAAGTCATATTCAATAGTATTGAAAGACTTAGAGGCATTGAGTTGAGCTTTAGTTCATGAGATGTATTAGAATAAGAGTTATTCACCCAACTATCCATGAGTTGCATGAGATGCAATTGGAAAGTGTTTCCTACCTAAATAACCAAACTTTAAGCGATCAGTCAAAGCTGACTTGAAGCTAGGTGAAATATGGATCTTGGTCCACTAGAAAATCTTTCAACGGGATTTTCCGAATCAATCTTGAGGGTCATTGGTTTGAGTAAAATAGTGGGGGGGTGTATTTAATTAAAGTCCTAATTAAATATGTTTATGGGATGATACTTATATTTTGCATATTTCTTGATGTAGATTACCATGGCATCAAACACATCAAGTAACTTGTCATTGCGATCTGTCCTTGAGAAGCACAAACTATCCGAAAAAAAACTTTCTGGACTGGTACAGAAACTTGAGGAATGTCCTCAAGCAAGAGAAAAAGTTGTATGTTCTTGAAGAGGCTATGTTAGAAGTGCCACCAGCTGCGAATGCACCCAAGGCTGATAAGGATGCTTATAAGAAGCATCAGGATGATTCCTTGGATGTCACCTGTCTTATGCTTGCTACCATGAACTCTGAGCTTCAGAAGTAACATGAGAACATGGAGGCATTTGATATGGTCGAACACCTCAAGCTGCTCTACCAAGAGCAAGCAAGGCATGAGCGGTACGAAGTTTCCAGAGTTCTTCTCCAAAGTAAGATGGTAGAAGGAAGCCCAGTGGGTCCTCATGTGCTTCAAATGATTGGGTACATTGAGAATCTCGAGAGGTTGGGTTTATTCTTTAGGCCAAGAGTTAGCCACTGACTTGATCCTGCAATTGTTGCCGGAGAGTTACAATCAATTTGTCATGAACTTCAATATGAATGATCTTGACAAATCACTGCCAGAGTTGTTGGGCATGTTAAGAACTGTTGAGACCAACATCAATAAGGGAAGGCCATTATAATGGTCCACCCTGGAAAGGGCAAGAAGCAGCCCTGGAAGCCCAAGAGGCCTATGAATAAGCAGAAGCGCAAGGGTAAGGACCACAAGTTCAAACCCAGCACTTCTGGCTTTAAGCCTATTGGCGGAGTGCTGAGGAGGACACGTGCTTCCATTGTGGTAAGAACGAACACTGGAAGAGGAACTGCCCAAAATACCTGGAAGAGTGCAAGAAGAATGGAAATGGGACTTCCAACTCAGGTATGTTTGTTATAGAAGTCAATTTATCCACTTTTGTATCATGGGTATTAGATACTGGATGTGGTTCTCACATTTGTACAAATGTGCATGAGCTAAAAAGGAGTAGACCATTGGCGAAAGGTGAAGTCGATCTACGAGTTGGCAATGGAGCAAAAGTTGTTACTTTAGCTGTAGGAACTTTTGTATTGACTTTGCCCACTGGGCTTATCATTCAGTTGGAGAACTGTTATTTTGTACCTGCAATTAGCAGGAATATCATTTCCGTTTCTTGTTTGGACAAGATTGGTTTTTATTTTATAATAAAGAACAAATGTTGTTCTATTTATTTGAATGATATTTTCTAGCTAGTGCACATTTGAGTAATGGGATTTGTGTCCTTGATCTCGAGATGCCCATCTATAACATTGATACTAAGAGGTTCAAACTAAATGAGGTGAACCCAACTTATCTTTGGCATTGTCGTTGGGGCCATATAAATGAGAAACGTATTTCTAAACTCCATAAAGATGGATTCTTGGACTCATTTGATTATGAATCATATGAGACACGTGAGTCTTTTTTATTGTGAAAGATGATAAAAGCCCCATTCACAGGAAAAGGTGAAAGGGCTAGTGATCGTTTGGGCCTCATACATAGTGATGTATGTGGACCACTAAACACAACTGCTAGAGGAGGCTTTCATTACTTCATTACATTTACTAATGATTTCAGTGGATATGGATTTGTGTATCTTATGAAACACAAATTAGAATCTTTTGAAAGTTCAAGGAATTCAAAAGTGAAGTAGAAAACCAACTAGGGAAGAATATTAAAATCCTTCGATCAAATCGAGGCGGTGACTATTTAAGCCTAGAATTTGATGATTATCTGAGAGAGTGTGGGATTTTATCTCAACTCACTCCACCAGGGACACCACAATGGAATGGTGTTTCTGAAAGGAGAAACCGGACTTTATTGGATATGGTTCGTTCTATGATGAGTCGTGAAAATCTTCCAAACTCCTTCTGGGGACATGCCTCATTAACAACAGCTTTCACACTTGATCGTGTTCCATCCAAGATGGTAGAAAAGACACCATATGAGATATGGACCGGTAAGAGTCCCAGTATGTCTTTTATGAAGATTTGGGGTTGTGAAGCATATGTAAAACGTCAGCTTTCTACAAAGCTTGATCCCAAATCCGATAAGTGCTTCTTTGTGGGGTATCTTTAGGAAACCAAGGGATACTATTTCTACAATCCTTCCGAAAGCAAAGTGTTTCTCGCGCGAACCGGTGTATTCCTAGAAAAGGAGTCTATCTCCAAAGGAACCAGTGGGAGAACTATAGACCTTGGAGAAATTCTAGTGTCACAAAGTAACGACATACCTATGAAGGAACAAGAGCAGTCTTCGCAAGATGTTGCGGAAGAACAACCTGCTCAAGTAACACAAGACTAGCGTAGGTCTAGCAGGATATGCCACCAACCTGAGAGATATGGATTTCTCATGACTCAACAAGGTGATGTACTACTCATGGATCAAGATGAGCCTTTGACTTACCAGGAGGTCATTACTGACCCAGAATCTGAGAAATGGCTTGAGACCATGAGATCTGAGATGGACTCCATGTACACAAACCAGGTATGGACCTTGGTAGAGCCACCTGAAGGGGTAAAACCCATAGGCTATGATGAGACCCTTTCGCCTGTTGCAATGCTTAAGTCTGTCCGGATCTTGCTTGCTATCGCTGCATACCATGAGTATGAGATATGGCAGATGGATGTGAAGATTGCTTTCCTTAACGGAAATCTCCTTGAGGCACTACAAAAAAATATGTATTTATAGACTACCAAAATCAGTCGCTAAATAAGGAAATTCGGTCGCTAAACCATTTAGGGACCAATTTAGCCACCACCAAGTGTGGTAGCAAAATGTCTGGTAACAAAATCGCTTGGGTGGTCGTTAAATGGTTAACGACCAATATAGGGACCAAATTTCTACATTTAGAGACCGAATTTCCATATTTAGCGACTGATTAAATGTGGTCGCTAAATTTGGTCTCTAAAATACCTTTTTTTTGTAGTGAGGATGTGTATATGACACAACCTGAGGGCTTTGACACTTCAGAGGATGCCAGCAAGGTATGCAAGTTGCAGCATTCAATCTATGGATTGAAGCAAGATTCCAGAAGTTGGAATCTTCGTTTTGATGATGCTGTAAGACAATTTGGTTTCATCAAAAATGAATATGAGCCTTATGTTTACAAGAAGGATAGTGGGAGCATAGTTGTCTTTCTGGTATTGTATGTGGATGACAAACTACTTATCGGAAACGACATCCGTACCTTGTAACAAGTAAAGATTTGGTTAGGGAATTGCTTTTCTATGAAAGATTTGGGTGAAGCTACCTATGTATTGGGAATTAGGATCTATAGAGATAGGTCACTGAGATTACTTGGTCTAAGTTAGAGTACATATATAGACAAAGTATTAAGACGCTTTAATATGAGTAAGATTCCATATGCATCCGCAATTGGGTCTATCATGTATGCCATGCTGTGTACTCGATCAGATGTCTCGTATGCTTTAAGCATAACAAACAGGTACCAGTATGATCCAGGTGAAAGTCACCGGGATGCTGTCAAGAACATCCTCAAGTACTTGAGAAGGACTAAGGATTCGTTCTTGATATTGGAGGTGAGGAAGAGCTCGCTATAATTGGTTACACTGATGCTAGCTTCCAAACTGATAAAGATGATTCTAGATTGCAATTTGGTTATGTGTTTTGCCTGAATGGTGGCGCTGTGAGCTGGAAGAGTTCAAAGCAGGAGATAGTTGCTGATTCTACTACAGAGGCCGAGTATATTGCTGCTTCCAATGCAGCAAAGGAGGCTGTTTGGATCAGGAAGTTCATTACTGAGCTTGGTACAGTTCCTAGTAATGTGGACCCCATTGATCTCTATTGTGATAACGATGGGGCCATTGCACAGGCTAAGGAACCTAGATCTCGCCAGCGATCCAAACAAATACTTAGGCGTTTCCATCTCATTCAAGAGATCATCTGTAGAGGAGATGTGAAGATATGCAGAGTACCAATACTTGACAACATTGCTGACCCGCTTATGAAACCTCTTGCTCAGCAGAAGCTTGATGGTCATACTAGATCATTGGGTATTAGGTTTATGCCTGATTGGCTCTAGTGCTAGTGGGAGATTGTTGGTGTAAGCCCTAGAGGCCAATGCTTTTCCTTCGGACTTAAATTTTGTATCTTGCTATTATTTATTATATGAGGCATTTCAGTTTATTATGTTGTTTGTTTAAACATAATAAAGTCCTTAGAATAGGAAGTTCTATTTAATAGAATATCAAGTATACGACTTGATAGTGAGACGCTATTAATCAAGAGAACTTTATTCTTAACGATCCATAGTCAAGTATTATTATTAATAAGGACAATATAATACATCAAGACAATTATGTGTGTGGACTGATGACCATTTCTCACGGGCCATGGATATGAGATATCAATTCACACACAGAGGTACGCATTAGAGTAATGGTGTACTGGATTGACCCACCATGAAAACACTACATGGAACGTTATGTAAGTGTCATAAGTAGTTCTCACAGTGACAATGGTGCATGCAATCCTTCAACCTGAAACCACTACGATCCCTACATGAGGAGTTGTGTGCTTTAATAGCGTCAAACGTTATCTGTAACAGGATGACTATAAAGTCGGTCATTGGTTACACCGCAAGTCATGCAGAGGGATGTGAGTGATCTAGATGGGATTTGTTCCTCCAACATAACAGGAGAAATATCTGTGGGGCCCTTGATTGAGTGAGACTGTAAAATGCATGGCCGTGCTGAAGTGAGTCGATATGAGATATTGACCTCATTTAATTTTAAGTCTACTCGGGTATCAAGTGACGTAATATTGAACTATACAAGGGTGATACATTCTATGCCTTGTGTTCAATATAGATATAAGGACAAAGGGATAATAATAATACACATTAACATTGGTCTCGGAAAGGTTATATCAAATCACTGACTTTCTCATTACTTAGGTAGCAATGATGTGTTGCTAGACACCGCTCATTGTTTATAATATTAAATATGATTTAATATTATTGCCAACGTTATGAGAACTTATAAGGTCACACACTTAGAGCAGATTAATTAGAGTTAAAAGAAATTGGGTTAGACACAAATTTCTAATGAGTCACGCTTATGACAGATGAGCCCAAAAGGGCCAGACTAAACCTTTTTTCCATGCAAAGGGTGCTACCTATAAGTGGTAGTAAAACAGTACCGAGCCGCCACACCATTTTGCTCTGACCTCACTCAGTACACTGTTTGCGTGTGAAAAGAAATAGACCGTCGTGTCTCCTCTCGTACCTAGCAGTGCTTAGAGGCACCGTTCTGATTGAACACGTGAGACGTGTTTATCTGTTCGTGTGGACTACGTAGAGGCATTGCTGGTTCGTGCAGTGCTCGTGATTTGCAACGACTCAAATTAAAGGTCTATGCTTCAAGAGCTAAATTTTGGAAACATGAACCATGGCCATTCGCAAGGATTCTTGGTGGGAATTATTCTGCTGTGCTTGTTTGATGCACAAATTCCCAACACCTCCTCATTGATAGCATGTAGAAACTCATTGATAACATTTACTGCCTCCTCAATGTTATCACTCACTGCCTCATTCACATGGTTCACTTCCTCAATCACAACCTCCTCATTCACTACCTTCTCAATCACGGGCTCCTCAATCATAGCCTCAGCACACACTGCGTCCTCAATCATAGGCTCCTCAATCACTTCAGGCACAGAAACAGGGTGCACATAATACAACTCATTGTCACCATTATTGTTCAGTGCATCCCTTACCATCTCCATCACACTTTCATCAGTGGTAATTTCCCTCAAACCAAGATCCAAATCCCTACCCGGTCTCCTCCACAAGACATGCTCAACAACATTATAGTTGTTTATACTCTTCACTATTGCATTAATATAAAAAAGGTTGAGTCTGTCTCCATCAATTTTGTCCCACACATCAACCTGACCGCCAAAATACTCAAGAATAGCCCTTTAATTCCTCAATAACCTCCCCCCATGGTGAAGTATCAATGTAATGTTAGCTTCCAATCTACAAAAAAAAAAAAAACAGAGCATAGAATAATTTCAACACGTAAACCCTAGGGCAAAGAGGTGAAACATGCGATCGCAAGAATGACCCAACAACGACCGATACCAACACCCAATACTAACCTAGAACTATGCATGTCCAAGATTAAAAACCCCTAACCCCCGTACATTGAACAAAAACTTACGAACCAAAAAAACCCTAAAAAAATTGAACATTTCGCATAAAAGAGGAAAAAAGAAAGAAGAAAGACGAACCTGTGTTAAGCGATGAAGGGAGCTTTTAGGGGTGTAGACAAAGTCCTGACCGGAAGTTGCAGAGGAAGAGACGTAGGGGAGGGAGACGATGAAGAGAAGGGCGAGAATATGGGGGGACTTTTGCGAAAAAGGACTGAGATGATGCCTGCTTTTTTGGGAACTAAATTGAAACTCGGGGAAGGGGCACTACTAGAAAATTGTTATTTTCGGACGGATTCTCGGACGGATTTTAGACGGAATTTAGACACTTTTCCCACGGATTTTGGACGGACAATTAATTTCAGACGGAACATCCCCCGTCCGAAAAAGCCCCGTTGCAAATTGAAAATACTGTCCGAAATTAGTTCCAGATAGATTTCGGACAACTTTCAGACAAACACAAAAAATCTGAATTTTGGTTATATTGGCTTAATTTCAGACGAATTTCAGACGGATTCAATATTGCTATTCATGAAAATTCTGGACGGATTTCAGACGAATGTTATGATATTATTTTGGACATATTTCCCACGGATTAGATAATCATATTTAAATAATATTTTTGATAAACAAATCATGCTTGTTAATAAAAAATGGCCAAACTTAAATAATTATGCATACCAAATTTGGTACCTGGACTTGGAATCTAATATAATATAATAAAAAAATAATTATTATTAAGATACCACTCTAGACAAGTATCAAGCTTCAAATAAACAAAAACACAAAGTATCTTGAAATACAAGAATGATATATTAAGATTCAAAGCATTAAAATATCATTACAAACATCAAAGACATAAATTTATTCCTCATTGTTACTTTGATCACTAAACTCTTCATCTTCATCTAGCACATCATCCATCATCTCCTCCTCATCATCATATCATCGTCGTTGTCATCTAATCATCGTCATCATTGATTAATTCGTGGCCACCATCATAAACGAGAAGGATGTTACTATAATCAAATAAAAGATATTGAGTCCTTCCGAGAAAGCATTCATCACACTGTAACAAGATAATAGACATTATAACTAATTTAAATAACAAGATAGAAAATATGGATATTCAAACCATTTGGCTTGTACTCACATAATGGACACCATCACATTAAGATACTCTCTACTTTGAAACATGCTCGCTAAATATGGTGTGGATAAATAGATCATGGATAACCCTTGGTATAGGATTTCCAACACCAAACAAATTAAAGTCATCTTCAAATCTACTAATATGGTGTGATGTGGTTCACTCCCCCCTTACCTATTGTTGAAAAGGGAAGATCATTTCATTGGTGCTTCAACAATTAGCTTCCTTCTGAGCGAAGCAACACAAAGCTAAACTCCAACTCGACGTTCCAGTTTCCTCTAAATAGTTCTTGTCAACTCCTGAAACATGTGAAACCTGCTTCCCCAAGCAAACACAAACACTTTAACATCCTAGAGAGGGAGTCCAAGCATTTTCAACAACCAGACAATTCAAACAACTAGCTACTCATCATCAAACGCTCACTTTAAGTTGATTTAAATACTTAATTTCTCAAACCAGGGTCACATTCAACAGAAATCAGATTTGGGAAAAATAGTGCTCATCACCACAAATTGGGGAAAATGAGATTTTATCATAAGATTACAAAATCAGTTCAGTAAACATAAATTGACAGTCTCAATTGCATAACAACAAAGTTAATATCACAATTACAAAACTAATTTCAAATAAAATCAGATTTGGGGCTTTAGGGTTCATGATACAAATTGGGGAAAATCAATATACCCAAACAATGATAAAATTAGTTTAGGATAACACTAATTAACTGCCCTAATTGCCCGAAATAAGGTTCAATTTCAAAATCAAAACAGAAATCAAAAGCTAGGGTTAGGGTTTGAGGAAATTTGGGGAATTTTGAAATAAAGCTTAGTAAGGATGAAAATCACTCACCCAAACAAAGAGGAATCAAGGTGGTGGTAGCAAGATCGACCGACGCGACTCCGACGAGGTGGCAGTGATGGCGGAGCTCTGTTTCACGTGGTGGTAGCGGCCAAGCACGAACCAAACAGACCAGCACATGCGAGGGACGGCGGAGCTCGATGCATGGTCGTCTCCACCATAGCAGCGTGGCTGGACGACGACCGACGACAAGCTTTTGGTGACGCTCGAGGCGGCTGCGCGACACGGAGGAGAATGAACTGAACACGCGTCGTCTTCTCGCTCCAAGCTGCCGAACGTGGCTAAACAACGACCAGACGACGGCCTACATGACGGTGGTGCGCGACTGGACGTGGTTGAGTGAAGGTGAGTGAAGATTTGAAGTGAAGAGGGAGAGAGATGAGGTGGATGAAGGAGGAAGAAGAAGAAAAAAAAGAATAAAGAAGAAAAGGGGAGGGTCGTGCGCTTCTGATAAGGAAGGGAGAGGAACTTTTTATTTTTCACTTACTTAAATGGTAGATATAAAATGAGTGATTGAGATTAAATCTAAAAAAAAAAAAAAATTGGTCCTTGGATCTAAAAAAAGTGAGTGATAAATATATAATTTCAAAATTCAAAATAGAGTAAAGATTGATGGTTGAATTTATCAACCAAGAAAATCGGTGATCCAAAATAAATCTCCAGTTAACACTAAACTAATTTATTTTCAAATCTAAAATTAAATAGAGTAACATCTAAAAATAAATTTCTTTGAATCATATTATTTAAAATATTTTTCTAAACAAATAATAATAGTGAAATATTGTTGTCCTGCAAGTGTATAAACACTGTAGTAACGCACCCAATAAAATAATTAGAATGAGTAAATAAAATTACTCAACTAAACCACATAATAGTGACAATAATGTAACATTATTGTCTAGCAAGCGTGTATACACTGCAGTAACACAGTGTTAACGCACCCCAGTGTAAATATGTTTTAAATTAGTCTAAATATATTTTTTTTCATAAATCTTGTTTACTTTTAAATTTATTAAGATCAAATATTTTAATCATATTTGTAAGATAAATTATTTAATATTTTTCAAGAAAAATATAAAAAATGATAAATCCGTGTGAAATCTGTCTCAAATTTTCGGACAGATTTCAGACGGATGGTTAAAAAGACCTGTTCCGTCCAAATACCTCGGATGAGAGATACTCGGCCGAAGACAGCTTAGTGGGAGTGTTTTGGAATGTGCTTGACAGAATGTGAATTCTGCTCCTACGTATCCAAATGGGAATCAAAGCAAACGTAGTTTTGAATGAGGGGGTAAGCCCCCTATTTATAGAGATCTTTCAGAATTAAGCTCTGAGATATACGGAGAGATATTAGGATCAGGTTCCGAGATATACGGAGAGATATTAGGATCAGGTCCCTGATTATGCGGAGTGATATTCAGATCAGTCATTTATGACTGATCCGCGAGGGACCGGGATGTGCTTCCCTAGCGGGGCGAGTCCGAGTACTTATCCTCGGCTGGCCGTGGTGTCGATATGTCCTCGGTCTTGGAGGAGTTTGGGCTAAGGCCCATAGCCGGGGTAAGCTCGGTCAATCCAAAATATAGACGAGTCCACGGCCTTACCTTCTCGGCCGGTACACAAGCCCCTCGAGCTCCGAGCTTGAATAAGCGAAAGAGCTGATAAGCATGAAACCGAGCTTATTCTTCGGCTACACAGGCATCCGCATTCCCAGCTGTCATTTCAATCAAGTCTTCTCTCTTTGTCAGAGAAAGCAATCATTCCCCCTAGTACTTCTGCGGCACGCTTCGGGCAAGAAACCCTAGAGTTCCGCGCCCATTTAATGGGGGGAAAATCAAAAGTCGCGCCCTTTGGGTTGGACGGGACGTGGGCCGTTGATCGCGCCATCAACCGCAACAGCTATAAATATCCCCAAGTTTCCCCTTATTCCCCCTCTCAGCCTACCTCCCTTCACTCTTCAGCTTTGTCATTCCAGCCTCTGCAACTATCTCTCTGCCTCTCACTCTCCAGGTACGCCCAGCCTCCTTCCTTCTTTTAAAGTTTACCTTTGAATTCCGGTCATGAGTTCGTCTGATTCCACCGAATCAAACACCTCTCCTCTGGTGGAACGGGAGGTTTCCCCAATTGGGGGCTCTCCTTCCGCCTCTCCTATTTCTCCCCAAGGGCCGAACGTCGGTCCGGTGGGGTCGTCCTCCTCCGGGTCGTCTTCTTCCGGGTCTGGTTCTTGAGCCGGGGTCCCCCAGGTCTGGTTCTCCTTCTCCACAAATCTCCCAACCCACCACGCGCAAACGACGCCAGCGGGTTCCAAAAGATCATGTTCTCGATATTACCCTCCCTGGGTACACTTGGGTCAAGGGCGAAGTTGGCGCTTACCTTTCTAGTTATCAGACTTTGGACTCAATCGCTCATCTTCGGTCCCAGATTGCCATTTGGGCCTCTAGGGACGAGTCCGAGTTCATCTGTTCTCCATGCTCGGATACCGAGTATGTTTTCCTCCGGGCTCGTCCTTCCAAGCCTCCTTTTACGTATATGTACAAAATACTTTTCTCTCATCTGCGTGTGCCTCTTCCTTTTACCGAGTTTGAGTGTGACTTTCTGAGGACTATGAACGTCGCGCCTACTCAACTTCACCCCAATAGTTGGGCTTTTTTGAAAGCCTTTCAAGTTTTGTGTGCATACATCGGGATGGAGCCTACTACTCCCAAATTTTTGTCTTTTTATCAAACAAGGTTTGGCGAGAAAACCGGGTGGATCTCCCTCAATGGTCTGAACCGAAGAGGGTTGATCAGTTTGTTTAAATCTTCGTACAAGGACTTTAAGATTGGTTTCTTCCGAGTTCGTCCCTCAGATTCTCACCGTTCTTACTTTTTTGATGAGAACGGGTGTGCTAAGTTTCCATTGTATTGGCAATCGTCTCCCACCAAATTCGTCGGTTTCGAATATGAGTCCCTTTCTGCCGAGGAGAAAAGGGATATAGACACCCTAGAGAAACTTCCTCGGCCTCTCCCTTGCGGACGTCTCCTGAAACTCCCCTTCTCCTCCACCCCAAGGGCCGAACTTAAAAGTAAGTGCTCGGCTTTTAAGTTTTTTTTTTTTGAATATTTTCTGTATGTGTTGCTGTACTAACAACTCTTTCTTTTTTGCAGTCATTATGGGGAAATTCGACTCCTCCAAGCTTGTAAAGGCTGCTGCAAAAGAGGGTCAGGGGCCCTCCTCAACTGAGAAGAAGAAAAGACCTCCTCCAGCCAAGGCCTCTGCGAAGGGGGCTTCATCATCCGCCCCTCAAAAAAGGAAGAGGGTGGAGGTTGTAACAGACACCGAAGATTCTCCCCTTCCTCGCCTAAGTCCCCCACACCGGACTGCCCAGGAAACAGGAACCGCGGGGTGAGAACAACCACCTCCTCCCCCCGCCGAGCTGAAATGGTACAATACTTGTCTAAAGGCAAGGACTTCATCTCTCTAGGGTGAAGACTTCAACCCCTTCCCTTCTTTCGACTCAAACTTCTTAAAGCCCGCCGATCTCCGGCTAATTAAGCAGCAGGGGGCCGATCTAGCATGGAGGCCCTCTCGGTCTACTGCCTTCGGGCTACCGCTCTGGCTCGTTTCTGTAGCCGAGAGTTAACAAAGACCGAGAGGAAGTCCCAACAGTTGGAATCTGAATTTGCTGCAATTGAGAGGCTGAAGGGGGATCTCACCCGGATTTCCTCTGAGCGCGAGGAGCTGGCTCGCGGTAACGAACGCCTGACTGCCACCCTTGCCGAGATTAATACTCGGAACTCCGAGCTGGATTCCCGAGTGAAATCGG
Source organism: Sophora flavescens (assembly GCA_030762895.1). Taxonomy (NCBI): domain Eukaryota; kingdom Viridiplantae; phylum Streptophyta; class Magnoliopsida; order Fabales; family Fabaceae; genus Sophora; species Sophora flavescens. Next base: position 170,789,294 of record CM061066.1, read on the forward strand.
CTGAGGAAGACAAAGCTCGGGTTGAAGAGGACAAGGCTCGCGCTGAGGAAAAGCTCAAAAAGGCTCAGGCTGAAATTGAGCAACTTAAGGCTGCTCTGGAGGCCGAGACCAAGGCTAGGATGGAGCACCAGGAGGATGTAAAAGAGGCCACCGGCTGTATTATCATCGAGCATCGAAAAGGTTTTGACAAGGCCATTGCGCAAGTTGAGGTTCTAGTCCCTGGCGTTGATCTTTTTGGAACCGATGTAAATAAGGAGGTGGTGAATGGGGAACTTGTTCCCATCATTCTTGAGGAGGAGGAGGAGGTGGCCGTGGTGGGGGATTCTCCCGAGGGTCACATTGAGGCCGAGCAGAGTCATAGGGGCGAGTAACTTAGCTTTTTGTTTTTCTTTATCCCTTGTACTGGGCTTGTGCCCTTGTAACTTGGTTTTACTTAATGAAAATTGTTACCGTTTTGATGACTTTCCATTGTCTTGTAGCCTCTTGTTTGGCCGAGATACACTTGTGTTTGGCCCGTTTAAGCAAATCCTCGGTTAGGACCGAGGTAATCAACCGTCTATGTTAAAAATGGACGGTGGTGAAACACATGTTTCACGCCTTACGCATGTGTTCACGCATTATATGCTTTGGAAAACTCATGCATTTACTGCTTCTTGCAGAGTTCCAAGATTTATGCTTTTCAATGTGTCATTTTCCAATGAACATTCGTTCTTTCCATACGTTTATTCCCCGCGCACCATTGCTCCTTTCACCGTCCTTTTCTCCTTATAAATAGGACTGCTCATTTGTTTCCCTTCTTCATTCTTCATCCTCTTGATCTACCAAGCTCGTTCTTGTGTGACCCGAGTAACCCTCACCCCGAATACTTCCACAATGTCACCAGGGGTTTACGTTCCTATCTCCCAGTTAACATCCTTTTTTGAGCTCAATAGCTGGCAAAAAGGATGTAATTGGGAGATAGGATCCAAAATTCCTTCCACACTTTAATCCAACAAAAAGGATGTTACTTGGGAGAAAAACAGGCTTCGGGCGTGGAGAAAAGGGTAGAGGTCGTCTACTCCCGGATCCCACCGAGTACCTCATCATCTAGCTTTCTCAGGGGGAAGTGACTACATCCTCCCTTAAGAGAGAGTCGTGGCGTTCGATTGGGGGGACTGGGGGCCGACTGGACTTGCTGCTGCTCTAATTAGGGGAACCACTGTCCCGCCGAGCGGCCCTTATTTTCGATTTCAGCACTGTGCTCGGTTCCCTTAATATCTTCACCTGTTTGTACTTTTCAAGAGTCAAACTTGGCCTTATTTTTGTTTTACACGTTGTACTCGGTTTCCTTAATAAAATCACAGCTCATATTCAGCCTTTAAATCCGAACTTTGTTTTTTTTAATTGCTATTCGTATTCGATTTCCACAATTTCGCAGCTCGAACTCGGCCTTAATCACTTGACAGCTCGAATTCGGCTAATAGGCTCAAACTTGGCCTAAATAACTAAAACGGCTCGAACTCGGCCTTCAGGCTCAGACTTGGCCTTAAAACGTTTAATCGGCTCGAACTCGGCCTTCAGGCTCAAACTTGGCCTTTAAAAATTTGATGGCTCGTACTTGGCCTCCAGGCTCAAACTTGGCCTTTAAAAATTTGATGGCTCGTACTCGGCCTCCAGGCTCAAACTTGGCCTTTAAAAATTTGATGGCTCGTACTCGGCCTCCAGGCTCAAACTTGGCCTTTAAAAATTTGATGGCTCGTACTCGGTCTCCAGGCTCAAACTTGGCCTTTAAAAATTTGATGGCTCGTACTCGGCCTCCAGGCTCAAACTTGGCCTTTAGAAATTTGATGGCTCGTACTCGGCCTTCAGGCTCAAACTTGGCCTTTAAAAATTTGATGTCTCGAACTCGGCCACCCGGCTCAAACTTGGCCTTAGAAATTTAACTGGCGCGTGGAGCACATACATCGGCTAATTAGGTAGACATAACAATATTCATAATAAATTCTTTTATTGGGTGGAGTCTGCGGTGTGCCTCGTTAAAACCACCCCGGTCAAAACCCTTTTTGGGACAAAATACCGAGGTAGGAAAAAGAGTACATCACCCGACTATATACATCAACTGTAATAAAACTTTAAATGAGAAGCATTCCAAGTCCTCGGGATAGGCTTCCCTGACAATTCTTCTAACCTATATGCCCCGTTCCCCAGGTTTTCTACTACTCGGAATGGCCCTCCCCAATTTGCTGCCAACTTGCCTTCCGTGTGATCCTTCCTTGCCTCTCCTTTTATTCTCAATACCAAGTCTCCACGCAGGAAACTCCTCGGCTTCACTCTTGAATTATACCTCCTAGTTGCTCTCTGTTTGCAGGCTTCTTCTCTGATTTTGGCCTCCTCCCTGATTTCCTCTACCAAGTCAAGTTCGACCCTTAAATTGCTTTCATTATCATTCGGCTCATGTTGCATACGTCGGAAAGACGGTTCACCAAACTCCACTGGGATCATGGCGTCTGTTCCATACGTCAGCCTGAAGGGTGTTTCTTGAGTGGTAGATTGAGGTGTGCAGTGGTAGGCCCAGAGGATACTTGGTAACTCTTCTGCCCAAGCTCCTTTGGATCTTCCCACCCTCTTCTTCAGTTCTCTGAGAATGACCTTGTTGGCTGCCTCGGCTTGCCCATTAGTCTGGGGATGTTCAACCGATGTAACGTGGTGTTTAACACCGAGGTTGTCATAGAATTCCCGCAATGTCCTATCTACGAACTGTCTCCCGTAGTCTGTAACGATTGCAAAGGGGATTCCGTGCCTACAGATGAGGCTTTTCCATACAAATTTCTGTACTTTCTCGGCAGTAATCTTCTCCAAAGGCTCCGCTTCAATCCATTTTGTGAAGTAGTCCACTGCTACTAGCAGGAATTTGACTTGACCTTTGGCTACAGGGAACGGCCCTAGTATATCCATTCCCCACATAGCAAACGGCCAAGGCGAGTTTAATGTGTGAAGTCCTTCAGGAGGGGTACGATTTATGTTGGAAAATCTTTGGCACTCATCACACTGCTTTGTCCACTCCATGCAATCAGCTCGGATGGTAGGCCAATAGTACCCTGCTCGGACTACCTTGGAGGCCATTGATCTGCCCCCGCGGTGAAAACCACAGATTCCTCGGTGAACTTCTTCCATGACGTACTTGGATTGTGCCTTCGTCAGACATTTTAGCAACGGTACCGAGAATCCCCGTTTATACAACTCTCCGGAGATGATAACAAAGTGACTTGCCCTGAGCCTGATTTTTCTGGCTTCGGCATGATCCGAGGCGAGTTTACGAGGATAAGTATTCCCATATGGGTGTCATCCACTCTCGGTCAACCAGCTCGCTGGCCATCACTTCCCCAGTCGTGACAATCGGTTCATTTATGATTTCTTGAATAACTGTTCTATGGTGGCCCGGCTTCTTTGTACTGGCTAATTTGGACAGCAGGTCGGCCCGAGTGTTTTCTTCTCGAGGAATGTGCTCAATAGTAAATTTCTCGAAGTAGGAAATTAACTGGTTGACCTTGCATAAATACTTGGTGAGCTGAGGCTCTTTCGTTTGATACCCTCCAGATATTTGCCCAGTGACTAGCTGTGAATCACTCCGGCATCTAACAGCCTTCGCCCCCATTTCCTTTGCCAGCATCAATCCTGCAATCAAAGCTTCATATTCGGCTTGATTATTTGAGGTCTTGAACTCAAACTTCAGTGATTGCTCCAAGATCAGATCTCCCGGGCCTTCCAGAATCACCCCAGCTCCACTGCCCCTGACATTCGAGGACCCATCCACATACAAATTCCACCATACATCCTCGGATATCGGCTGCGGGTGGAGCTCAGCTATAAAGTCAGAGAGACATTGAGCTTTCAGCGGGCCTCTCAACTCGTATCTTAGGCCGAACTCGGATAATTCTACCGACCACGCAATCATACGTCCTGCCAATTCGGGCTTTTTGAGGATCTGCTTAATCGGGTGATCAGTCTTGACAATCACCTGGTGACTTTGGAAGTACGGGCGCAATCGCCGAGCTGCGGTTACCAGGGCCAAAACCAGCTTTTCAATGACTTGATACCGAGTTTCGGCATCATGAAGTACCTATTTGATGAAGTACACCGGCATTTAAACTTTCTCTATTTCCTGTACAATGATCGCATGCGATGGCATTCTCGGAGGCGGACAGATATAAGTACAACTCTTTCCCTGGGATGGGTCGAGTTAATATCGGCGGTGAAGACAAAAAGGCCTTGAAATCGACGAAGGCCTTCTCGCATTCCTCGGTCCACGTGAAGGTTTGGGGCTTCTTTAGTAATCTAAAGAAAGGCCGAGCTTTCTCTGCAGATTTGGGCAGGAACCGAGATAATGATGCGAGTCGTCCTGCAAGTCTTTGCACTTCTTTAACGTTTTGTGGGCTTCTCATCTCAATCACAGCCCGACATTTATCAGGATTGGCCTCGATTCCCCGGTGCGTCAGCATGAAGCCGAGAAATTTTCCACCCTGGACACCGAAAACACATTTCTCCGGATTCAATCTCATGTTGTACTTCCTCAGCTGCTGAAAAATTTCCTCCAGATCTTTTGGGTGGTTGCTGGGGTCATCGGATTACACCACCATGTCATCCACATAAACTTCCATAGTTCTGCCGATTTGTTTTTCAAATACCCGATCCATGAGCCTTTGGTATGTAGCTCCAGCATTTTTCAGTCCAAACGGCATCACCCGGTAACAGTAATTCGAGCCCTCGGTAATGAAAGCTGTCTTCTCCTCATCTGGGGGGTACATTCGGATCTGATTGTACCCCGAGTATGCGTCCAAGAAACTCAGAATTCTGTATCCGGAAGCTCCATCCACCAGTCTGTCAATGCTCGGCAAAGGATAGGAGTCCTTTGGGCAAGCTTTATTCAAATCTGTGTAATCGGTGCACATGCGCCACTTGCCGTTTGCTTTTTTGACCAGAACAACGTTGGCCAGCCAGGTAGTGTACTCTACTTCTCGGATAAAATTGGCCTTGACCAACTTCGCTGTTTCCTCTTCCACAACTTTTCTCCTTTCTTCTCCAAGTCTCCTTTTCCTCTGGGCCACTGGTTTCGCCTCGGGACAAATTGCCAGTTTATGGCATAAGAAGTCGGGATCAATTCCCGGCATATCAGATGTGGTCCAGGCGAACAAATCGGCATTGCTGCGTAGCGCTTGCTTTATTTCCTCTTTCAAAGTCGGTTCAAGGTGACCGCCGAGTTTAGTGCACTGATCAGGCTGTGAACCGAGCTGGAACTTTTCTAACTCCTCAATAGGTTGTGGACGTTGTTCCTGCATGTCCATCGTCGGATCCAGTGCGACGGAGTTAACGGAATTCACCGACTTGTCTTTCCCCCTGTCTAGGGTCTCTGCTGGTGTGGGTTTAAGTTTGCTCACACGCAAACTATCAAACATAACCTTTGCCCGGCCATCTTCCCGATCCGCCTGGGACAGCGACTATGTCCCCCCGAGTTGGAAGGGAATTTCATCGTGAGGTGGGGAGTAGAGACCACAGCTCCTAGCTCGTTCAAAGACGGTCTTCCGATCAGGATATTGTATGATGTAACAGCATTGACTAACACATACCTGACCATGATAGTCTTGGATGCTCTGCCATCCCCAAAAGTAGTCAGGAGGTCAATGTATCCCCGTGTATCAACTTGTTCCCCTGCGAAGACGACGAGCTTACTGTCGTACGGTTGAATAGATTTCTCTGGGATACCGAGCTTCTGAAATGTTGAGTAATATAAAATATCTGTCGAGCTCCCCTGGTCAACAAGGGTTCTTTTGACCGAGAAATTAGCCAACTACACGGTAATTACCATGGGGTCATCTTGATTAGGATCCACCACTACAAAGTCTTCATCAGAAAAGATAATGGGTGGGGAATTTCTCGGGGGTTTGCCGGATACCGAGTTGACAGCCCGAATAGCACGTTGGTGCTTTCTCCGAGCTGAACTTGTTGTGCCTCCCCCTGCGAATCCACCTGAAATGGTGTTTATCACGCCTCGGATCACATTATCCTCCTCTCGTCTTTCATTCTGGCCCTCTCTGGTTTCTGTTCTTTCATTATTTCGTTGACCGCCACCCCTCCTCGGGCTTTGGTCACCTTCTCTCCTTCTGCTTCTGCCACGCCTCTCACCGTTGTTGTGGTTTCTCCGAACAAAATTATTGAGGTGGCCAGCTTGCACCAACTCTTCAATCTTGTCTCGTAGGACCCAGCACTCCTCGGTGGTATGGCCAAAATTACGATGATACCGACAATGTTTCTGTCGGTCAGCATTCTGGGGGGTGTGGCCACGATTAGGGAGCTGCAAAAGTTCCGCATTGTATGCTTCTTCAAACACCCGAGCTCGGTTTGTGTTGAGGGGAGTATAATGCTCATACTTCGGTCCCCTCTGGAAATGCTCGGACGGGCCTTTGAATTTCGGTTTATCACCTCTGGCTCTCCTCTTCTCTCTTCCTTCTCGTCTGTCAGCATCATCAGTTCTCTCCCTTTTCTTCGACTCCTCAACTTCCTCCATATTGATGAATCCCGCAGCTTTTCTCCTCAACTCATCCATACTGGTTGGTGGCTTCCGAGCCAAGTGTCTGGCGAAAGGGCCAGGCCATAACCCGGTCAAGATGGTGTGTAGTGCAACATCGGCACTGAGATTCCGAATGAGGACTGTCTCCTTGCTGAATCTGGCCATGAAATCACGCAGGGACTCATTCTTTTCTTGCCTAAAGTTTACCAATGAGGCCGAGGTTTTTTGGTGAGCCCGGTTGGTGGCAAACTGATCATTGAACTTAGCCATGAATGTGTCGAAGGAATCAATTGACGCTGGCGGTAACTGGGTATACCAGGTCAACGCAGCATCCTTCAGAGTAGTCGGAAAGACTTTACACATGACAGCATCGTCATCGGTACATCTGAGTGGTGAAAGCGTCCAAGTGGCGCTCGGGGTCTGAGGTGCCATCATATTTGTCAATGCTAATTGGCTTGTAGTTGGCTGGTAGGGGAACCTCCATGATAGCGTTTGTGAAGGGATGTCTCGGCTTCCGCACGTTGGCCCTTTCATTAAGTCTATTTACCCGCAGTGACAGTTCGGGGGCCTGCCTAGGAAATTCTTCCTCATCTACTCGGTCCATATGATGAGAAGCCCGAAGTTGTGGGCCTCCTTCTCTGTGTGAGTTTCTGGACCCCTCATTCTCAAGTGTCCGACGCTCTCTCTCAGGAGGAGACGAGACGGACCTTTCCCTGCTCTGCCCCGGTTCGCGACGGCTGTTATGTCGCCTAATCTCCTCATTCTCCTTTCTCAGCGTGGCAATCTGTGCAAGAAGTTCCTGGATAAGGGGGTTGTCGGTCGTCATAGCCGGGTTTATGGGCCGTTCCCCATTATCTCCGTTGTTAGCATTTTCTGGCTCCTCTCTCCTGCAGTTTCCGCTCCTTGTTCTCACCATGATTTGTGGTATGGGAAAGTTTTGCTTCGATTCCCACAGACGGCGCCAAATGTTCTGTCCAAATACCTCGGATGAGAGATACTCGGTCGAAGACAGCTTAGTGGGAGTGTTTTGGAATGTGCTTGACAGAATGTGAGTTCTGCTCCTACGTATCTGATGAGCCTCTGTTTGACTGGTTTTATAACTAGTAAAGACCTTGGCTTTGTGCTTATTTTATATCATTTTCACCAAAATTAGACTTGATTGTCCTTAAGTAGCATTTTGAGTCTATAAAGTATTTTTAGGTTAATTTAGTTGATTTAGAGTTAAATAAAATACTTATTCTATTTTCTGTTTTCAGGTAAATAAAGAGGAATAATTCAGGAGTTTCTCGCCCCGCGATAAGTATGTTCGCCTCGCGAACCAGAAGGTGACTGTTCCAGAAATTGCCAACCATTCTATCTCGCCCCGCGAAGACTTGGTTCGCCCCGCGAGCCTGGAAGTCAGAAAGCATCACGGTTTACCCGTGTGAAAGGTCACGGGCGTTACAGTTTGGAATTTGAAGAGTTCGCCTCGCGAATCCAATCCTCGCCTCGCGAGAGTGAAGCCCAGAAGTCATGACCTTTCCATTCCTCGCCACGCGAGTCGTGCTTCGCCTCGTGAAGAATACCAAAAGTTGAAGATTCGCCTCGCGAGTCAGCATTCGCCTCGCGAGTCAGCGTAGTCCAGAAGTTGTATATAAGCCTGTCTTAGGCGGAACTAAAAGAGGGTCAGAGTTAGCCAGTTTTGGCTAGTCTTTGATAGATAGTAGTAGTAGTTTCCAATAGTTTATTTTCTTTTCTTTTGTGCTTATATCTGTAATGGAGAGCTAGTATCCTAGATTAATCTACTGGGATTGGTTTCCATTATTACGCTTGAGGTTCTGATTTCCTATTTGAACTGCTATTCCTTTTCAGTACTGTTCTATATGTTTCTGTTTGCTTAATTCAGATATGTATAGGATTAGTATTGATTTATTTCGATGATTGTATGTTCCTATATATAATCGCGTTTGCTTAATTCGCGTGTGTTCAATCATGTTCGCTTAGTTCATGAGTGCTTCACCCCGTTTGCTTAATTCGGGAATAGGAATATATGTCTCGTAGTATTGATTTCGCTTGTAAATTGATGCTACAATCGGAAAGGGTTTAGAATCTGTTTAGGGCTTGGATTTGCTTGAACCAATGATAGTGGGAAACCGAGAACAGTAGGTTAATCGTCTTTAGTTTATTTGCTATTCTCTTTAACTGCTTTGTTTTCATTATTTTGTTTTCTTTATTTTATCTCAATCCAAAACCCCCAAAACTAACTTTTGATTTTCTGTTAATAATAACAACGCCTAAGAGTCCTTGGGAGACGACATCCGAGTTGTCGCTCTATACTACATTATTTTAATAATCGCTCGTTCTTTTTGGCGCGTGGCGACAGCGCGTTCGAAAATTGGCGCCGTTGCCGGGGACTCTTGTTTGTTGTTATTAGCAGAAAATAATTCAAAAAAAAAATCTCTTTACTAATTAGTTTTGTCTGCATTGTCTGGTTGTGAATTTTGCCCCATGGATAATTATATGCGAAATTATGTGCCTAATGTTTATTATGAGCAACCATGCATGTATTATCCTAATTTTAGTGAGCCACCACCATGCTATTATGAGCCACCACCGTGCACATATTATCCTAATTTTACTGGAAGTTATGAGTCTAATAGCGATTATGGCAGGTTTGGAGTGAATAATCATTTTAGCCAACAAAGTGTAGGACAGAGCACCTTGGATGAGATTGCTTCAATGCTACAACAAATGGAAGAGAACAATCAACGGTGGGCACAACAAAATCTCGAGTTCCAACAGAGAATGGAGGCAAGTAATCTCGAATTTCAACGGATGATGGAGGCAAGTAATCTTGAATATCAGAGGGGAGAAGCTGAATCTCAGAAGTTGGCTATGCAAATTGATCAAATTGTTGCCAACTCGGCTGCAATGCTAACTCCACAGCCCCCTGAAGAACATAAAGACTCACAAATAGTTATTCTTGAAAATATTTCTGATAATAATGTTGATAATGTTTCTGATGATGAATTGTGTGTTGAATCCCCTGATGCATGTGATGATTGTTATTGTGATGGCACTGCTTTGTGTGTAGAATGTTATTTTGAAAGGTATGTTAAGCAAAGCATCCATATGGAACAGGAGACAGATGAGGTTGAGGGCCATGTTCATATAGGAAATGAGCATCAGGAGGATCAGGAGAACATTTGCTCCACCGTGCTTGAGGATAAAGAAGAAGCTATGGTCTTAGATGCATATGTTGAGAGTAATGGGGTGGATGAATTAATTGCTGAATTTCCAGACATTGTCGATTTTCCTGATTCATTTTATTGTGATATATGTACTGACTCTACTAACTCTAACCTTTGTGTGGTGTGTGCTGAAATTTCTGCATGTATAGCAGGTGATAACTTTGTTAGTGCAGTGAATGAAGAAAGTGCAGAAAATGAAGCAGCACCAGTAACCCCAGCTAACTGTTTGCCACCTCCCCCTGAGGAACCAGAGATGGAGTTTAAGCCTTTGGATTTTGCACCATGGCCGGTCCAAGAGGTTGAGCCCCACTTCTATTGGGGAGACTTTGTAGATAAAGAGGTCAGCTGTGACCCGAAGGGGAGTGAGAAGTCCGCCGCACTCGGCGAAGTCATCATAATTGTCAAGTGCTCACCCCCACATCAAGGCTGCGAGTTAGGGAAGCATGGAATGAACTCCCACTCTTTGTCCATCACGTGGGCCTTATGCTACAAGCAATGGGATCCTGGTGGAACCGCCCTTAATGAGTTTTCTTAACCCTTTCTTCTTTTTAATTTTCTTTTCCTTGCTTTATTTCTGTTTTGTTTTCAATAAAGCTCCTGAATAATTTGAGAAGCTCAGGAGTTGTGTTTGAGTCTTGTGTTGGCAAGTTTATTGGATTTGATTGAATTTGCATAGATTGATTGCATAATATGTGTTGACTGTTTTCCCCCTAGATTTTGAAAAAAATTTGAAAAGAAAAATGATCCCCATATGATTGAAAACTAAACTTTGAGATTTTTATTATGATGGCATGATTTATGATAAGTTTGGGGTGATAGGAAGCACACTCTAGGGATAGAATCTCTGTCAAACAATTTGCAAAAATATCCAGGTGAGGTTTTGAGCCTCCAACATGTTTTAAATTGTGTGAAAATCACTTTTGAGTTGCACTTTCCTGAATTTGATTGAATCTCTTTTTGGTTTGCATGATTATGTGTTTGCTTCAGATGATTTAGGCATTTTCTTTGTAAATAACTACTTAGCCTAAAATAACCAAATCCTAATGCATGTTCCCTAGTTAGCCCCTTTGAGCCTGATTAACCTATTGCTTCTTGATAACCTAATGTTATAAGCCCAAAAATCTGGAAAACCATGTTAACCCGATCTTAGGATTAGGAGAGCATGGAATCTTAGAATGGGTGCAAGAAACTAAAGTTTGGGGTGACTGCAAGGTGTAATGTGTTGTCTGGGATTGAGAAAAATTTGTGAAAAAAAAAATAGAAAAAAAAGGGAAAAAAAATAATAAAAAATTAAAAAAATTAAAAGTGCAAAAATGCCAAAAAGAATAAATGGCTGTAGTCACCCAATGCAAATGAAAAGAAAATGGAAAAGGAACTTGAGTTAAATTCAAAGTGTAAATAATGTTCATGCTCTCTTAGTTCCTAGGGTCTTCAGCCTAGTTCCTTTGTATATCCTACCCTTAGCCAGGCCCCATTACAACCCATAAAAGACCTTCTGATGTTGCTTGCATGTTTTCTGTAGGAATCATTTTGAGATGAAAATCAAATTTATGGGAAGTGCTCTTAAAAGTGAAAATTGAGTGAAATGTTAGCCTGACACAAATTGAGCGATTGAGTGAACATAAATTTCCCTTGTGAGGAAGGCAGTTGTTTGATTTTGGTGATCTCCCTCTTGTGTGTAACTTAGACCCCCTGCTTAGATTTCTGATTGTCTGAATGATTAATTTCTCAACTGTTTAGAATAAATGAATGTGGGGATTGTTTTGTTTGAAAGGGGGGAACATTGAAAAATATTTTGATAAATTGCTTGAAATCTGTGCGAAAGTTGATTGAATCTTTTGAGCTTGCCAGGTCTTGAGTCTTTTTAAGTTTTTGAGTTTTAGTTTGCTTGGGGACAAGCAAAGTTTAAGTTCGGGGTATTTTGATGAGCCTCTGTTTGACTGGTTTTATAACAAGTAAAGACCTTGGCTTTGTGCTTATTTTATATCATTTTCACCAAAATTAGACTTGATTGTCCTTAAGTAGCATTTTGAGTCTATAAAGTATTTTTAGGTTAATTTAGTTGATTTAGAGTTAAATAAAATACTTATTCTATTTTCTGTTTTCAGGTAAATAAAGAGGAATAATTCTGGAGTTTCTCGCCCCGCGATAAGTATGTTCGCCTCGCGAACCAAAAGGTGACTGTTCCAGAAATCGCCAACCATTCTGTCTCGCCCCGCGAAGACTTGGTTCGCCCCGCGAGCCTGGAAGTCAGAAAGCATCACGGTTTACCCGTGTGAAAGGTCACGGGCGTTACAGTTTGGAATTTGAAGAGTTCGCCTCGCGAATCCAATCCTCGCCTCGCGAGAGTGAAGCCCAGAAGTCATGACCTTTCCATTCCTCGCCACCCGAGTCGTGCTTCGCCTCGCGAAGAATACCAAAAGTTGAAGATTCGCCTCGCGAGTCAGCGTAGTCCAGAAGTTGTATATAAGCCTGTCTTAGGCAGAACTAAAAGAGGGTCAGAGTTAGCCAGTTTTGGCTAGTCTTTGATAGATAGTAGTAGTAGTTTCCAATAGTTTATTTTCTTTTCTTTTGTGCTTATGTCTGTAATGGAGAGCTAGTCTCCTAGATTAATCTACTGGGATCGGTTTCCATTATTACGCTTGAGGTTCTGATTTCCTATTTGAACTGCTATTCCTTTTCAGTACTGTTCTATATGTTTCTGTTTGCTTAATTCAGATATGTATAGGATTAGTATTGATTTATTTCGATGATTGTATGTTCCTATATATAATCGCGTTTGCTTAATTCGCGTGTGTTCAATCATGTTCGCTTAGTTCATGAGTGCTTCACCCCGTTTGCTTAATTCGGGAATAGGAATATATGTCTCGTAGTATTGATTTCGCTTGTAAATTGATGCTACAATCGGAAAGGGTTTAGAATCTGTTTAGGGCTTGGATTTGCTTGAACCAATGATAGTGGGAAACCGAGAACAGTAGGTTAATCGTCTTTAGTTTATTTGCTATTCTCTTTAACTGCTTTGTTTTCATTATTTTGTTTTCTTTATTTTATCTCAATCCAAAACCCCCAAAACTAACTTTTGATTTTCTGTTAATAATAACAACGCCTAAGAGTCCTTGAGAGACGACATCCGAGTTGTCGCTCTATACTACATTATTTTAATAATCGCTCGTTCTTTTTGGCACGTGGCGACAGCGCGTTCAGTATCCAAATGGGAATCAAAGCAAATGTAGTTCTGAATGAGGGGGTAAGCCCCCTATTTATAGAGATCTTTCAGAATCAAGCTCCGAGATATACGGAGAGATATTAGGATCAGGTTCCGAGATATACGGAGAGATATTAGGATCAGGTCCCTGATTATGCGGAGTGATATTCGGATCAGTCATTTATGACTGATCCGCGAGGGACCGGGATGTGCTTCCCTGGCGGGGCGAGTCCGAGTACTTATCCTCGGCTGGCCCGGTGTGCTGATATGTCCTCGGTCTTGGAGGAGTTTGGGCTAAGGTCCATAGCCGGGGTAAGCTCGGTCAATCCAAAATATAGACGAGTCCTCGGCCTTACCTTCTCGGCCGGTACAAGACCCAAGATAAAAAAAAATATGAAACCGATCCGTGCGAAATCCATGGAAAATATTTTGGCGCGTTATTGGCGCGAAAATTTGGGACTAAGTAGAGACGGATTTAAGACGGAATCTCATTAAAAATTACATTCGTCTCAAATCCGTCCGAAATGTTCATAAAATTTCATACGGAAACATTTCCGTCCGAGAATTCCGTCTAAAAATCCAAGTTTTCTAGTAAATTCGTGTGAAATCTGTCTCAAATTTTCGGACAGATTTCAGACGGATGGTTAAAAAGACCCAAGATAAAAAAAAAGAAATCGATCCGTGCGAAATCCGTGGAAAATATTTTGGTACGTTATTGGTGCGAAAGTTTGGGACAAAGTAGAGACGGATTTGAGACGGAATCTCATTGAAAATTACGTTCGTCTCAAATCCGTCCGAAATGTTCATAAAATTTCATACGGAAACATTTCCGTCCGAAAATTCCGTCTGAAAATCCAAGTTTTCTAGTAACCATGGCATCCTGCAAGGTAAGGAGAGTGCCACATAAGCAGAGTTAACGGGGTTAGGGGACAGTAGTTAATGAAGGGACCATTTTGAATCACAGTTTGTAATTTCAGGGACTAAATTATTATTTCGCTCAGTTCAGGGACCAACTTAATACTAAGTCCCAATTTTAGATACTAAATTAACTATTTACTAACAAAAAAAGGAAATGTTTTTAAACTGTCTATCTTGGGTGGAGGTTGTCATCAACAAAAGCTGTAGTGATGTTA